>OZ022518.1:17297180-17968573 GCA_963989415.1 Cerceris ruficornis | reverse complement strand
GGGTAACATCGAAATAAACGTTACGGCAGACGAAGCATCGTTACAGCGTCGTTATATTAAAATATAGCAATAAGTAAGGTTCCCTCAGTCTGCTCCCTCCTCCTTCGTTCGATGTCAATCAGCCCACTCGTAATACCACCCTCGTGTCCCGTATACTCACGAATCTCCAGGGGTGAAGACGGAATACTCATGATGTTTCCTGTGGAACGGAAAAAAATCTCTCCAAGGCTACGTAGGCAGCGTTATGAAAAATTTTTTTCATTCGCGACATAAAGAAATAAAATATAATTAAGAATTCTATATCAAGTTCATTCTATTGAGTTTAATTATTTCTTGGGCAAATGAAGTTGCCTGAGTATCGTTAATTTTTAATTTAAAGAATTCCTCCGCATTATCGTGAAATTTATAAATTCTTGTAAATAATTTATTTAATTGCCCTACTCAGCAAGAGGAAATAATGTGGGAATATTTGTGAGCAAGTAATATGTATACAATTAAGAGATAAGTATTTTATCTCTGTTGACTGTAATTATTTGTCGTAGCAAAATGTAAGTATGGAAGTATACTTCGTTGTAATCAATATTGTTGAGGAACCCGTAAACACTTTTCTTTGATGATTCAGGGTGCAAAGCTTAGCTCTTCTTTCGCGAAATATGAATATGTCATTAGGTGAAACCGTCTACGAGTTTATAAATAACGCGGATATAACTTTTTATCGTTTGGTATGAACAGTTCAAATTCAACGGTTTCTCCACATGAGTGTTAGGGAAAAGAACTTTCCAAATTATGCAAGACACCATTTGTCCACCCTCCCGTTATCCCATCCCGTCTCTTTATGCTTTTAATAATGTCCACAACTGTATGAGCAATTTTATATTCCATAAACTTAAACAATTAAATTTCGCAGTAGCTGGAAAGAATACTTTGAATTTGTATAAACTTTATTATCCTCTACTTATTTCTTTTCTTTGGCTACAGTTTATTTGCATGCAGTTTTTCTGTAAAAAGAAATACTGGAATGACAGACAGCCATCCCCCACTTGGCTTGGCAAAATGGTTTTGGAGTTACCGGAAATACACCGATAGGTACGTCAATTAAATTTGAAGCTTCCCTTTACAGTCTGAATAAAACACATCCGCACATGGAAATCGGAATAAAAGCTTTAAAGGACGGAAGGTTAGCGTAAGAAATATTATTTAAAATTTCATCCTGCGCTTTTCATTGTCCGCAGATCTCTAAACACTGAGAGATTTGTACAGAAAAGTTTCTTCTTTTCTATTTTAGCGCAACCGTAAGGTACCAAGGAATAGAGAGAAAAGGAGAAGGGAAAGATATTAGGTGGAAAATCAGAACGGTTGAATGACACGGTGAAACCTGTTATCCCAGGTCAGGAACTAATTACTTGATTACGTAATTGCTTTCCCGCTCCGACAATCACCCTCCCACAACCCGTCGCGGCCGGTAAACCCCCCGCTGTTTCACCCCCAACCGCGTGATCCTCACCCTGGAAATCTTCCCGAAAGAACAGGCCTATTAATCTTAAATTAATTTCTTTATTCCAAGGTGATGTACTGTTAAAACCTTCTCTTGTCAATGTGCCAGTGATATTTGTATTGTAAAGCTATATCAAGAAACGCTCTTGAAATATGATTTAATGATCGACTTGTAAAATACAGAATATAGTTTCATAGGACTTAATTGACTTTTCCAAGATACTACAATTTTATCGAATGAAATTTGAAAAAAGTTTTAAGTTATATTTGATCTCTTATATTGCAAGTTAAATGTGGAAAATCCACGTCGTATTTTTCATCACACTTGCGTATAGAATATCACGAAATTTCATTTCTGAATTTTATTCCGGCAGACGAAAGTTTTAAATATATTTTGCAAGGTAGAGAATATTACGGAGCAATTACGAAAAAATATTCGTACCAAGGACTAACTAAAAGTGTAAATAAAACAGAAAAATGAATTTCTAACGATATTATATCAACGTTTTGCGCTATCAATCGTCAGTAATCAGAGAATGTCGAAAGCGAGGCCAAATGGGCGAAGAAAGTGAAAACGCAGCTGCAAGGTGTTTCACCCGGGAAAATCAAGATCAAACAGAACTAGTTGAATTACACCGACTTTTGCGGCAAAAGAAAAAACTGAAGAAGCTGTCTAAATCGAGGTACACGCGAAACAACGTTCCAGCATCGTTTCGCATACCCTCACTCCCTTTCTGCGCATTCCATAGATGGTAGCCCACGTAAGAGGTTGTATTTATACATAACCAACTTTCTACGGAGTTTGTCGTAGTAGCGGCAGGAAAGGAGGGGAATTCAGAGGGTTCCATGGGGGTGTGTTGCTCTATCTGACGTCGCTCATGGAGCTCGTTAGCGTTGCCTATGGCAACACCCTTACTTCGCAGAGCCGTACTCCCCAACCGCCAAACCACCCCCCGTCTTGCAAGTGGAGTATGGGGTGGGGTATGAGAAAGGAGGAAAAAAAAAACGTCATGTCGGGCGCATGCGTCCTCGATTCGCTGTTCGCCATCGCGTCATGTGTGCGCGATCCTGGCCGAGGGTGAGGACGAATGGGGGAGGGCTTGACACAAAGAAAAATTCGGGGATGTCTGGAGCGGAGGAGAAGGATTGAAAAAAGTCGGAACGGTTGTTTAACCAGACGTTCTCGGCCAAACACTTCGCGTTTTTTTCAGACGTCGCTGATGCTGAGAATCGTTGATGTGGGTGCATGCGTTCGTGTCTCCGCCGAAGGGTGGGAATAATTGTATAACGGTAGAAAAACTTCTTAAATATGCTTAAATCAAAGGAAATTAATGATTGTGAGGTACGAATTAATAAAGGTTATTTATGGGATGAAGGTAAAACGTGTCACCATCAAATTAAGGAAAATGAGGACTGAATATAAAATTGATATAAGTGCAAATGTATATTATAAAGGAGATACTTGAAAAAATTGTACGATTCGTTTAAATTGAATGAACTGGAAAGTCCGATCGGCAAGTACCTTACCGGGGAGAAAGTTTGTTTAGTCTGTTAGACGAAGCTCAAAATCGATGACTTCAAACGAGAAACAACCGTGTCTTTCCGCGCCACTGAACGGACGCGGTTTTTTTTCCAAATTAAATTGCGACGCGAGGATCTCATCCGGAAGTACCTCGTTTCCCTTCAACGAGTATTTCAATTCGATACTCCGGCATGCCAATTTCATTCGACGAGTAAAACGTCCAAATGACAGAAAGGAGAAGAGGGACATTGGAATTAATAACAAAGTACTATCTTATTGCGTTCGGAGATAAGAACGGCGATATTAATAATGGCATTCGTTGCACCGCGGTAAATTTCATTAAAGAGCACGTATAACGCGGTGGACAAGAGGTACACGAAGAACGAGAGAAAATACGAGATGAAGAACGAAGGAGGGAAGGAAACGATGAAAAGAGTCGAAAGAGAAAGTAGAGAAATAGAGAAGAGTATAGGCGTAGAGGGTGGATGGGGGTGAAAGTGGAGAAAGATAGAGATCGAGGGAACCGCTGCGTAAGCTCAAGCCAGATCCGCTTAGGGGATGTAATTAAAATCGGAAAAATGTGTTTAATGAATATTCATTTGTGCCTCGATCTGCTGATATTAAACGGGCTTGGCTTGGCTCGCTTCGAATATTGCCATTCGCCCCCTGTGCCGACGGCACGCGGCGATTGAAAAAAATAAAAAGGAAAAATGAAAAAGAGAGGAGAAAGAAAAAGAGGAAGTCGCGAGGTGGCTGCGGTGATCCGAAGCCAACCAGCATTGTTTCTCCTTCCTTTTTATTCTATCTTGCTCGACAATATTTTTGTGCGGCCGCCCTAAAATCTATCGGGTGGTCGGGAAAATATGGTACGCGGCCGGACGCGTCGCGACGCGATAAAAATTCACGAAGCTTGAAAAACGGCCGGTCCGTGCGATTTGGCGTTTATACCCGGGGACTGAAACTGCGTTATCTCGCATTTTATGAGATTTATGAGATTTATGAGAAGGGATATCAAAGTAATTGGATACCGCGAGAATTTGTTGTTCATAAATAATTTGCATCGCACACTTTCGTTGAAATGCTGGTATCAGTTTTCCTGAGATATTTCACCTTCATCGAATAAAGTTTCGAAAAATGTTGGAGTTATAATTGGTCCCTTAGTCTGTGAATTAAACGTTGACAATCAATACCGTATCTTTCATCTCAGGAATCGAAATAGCGTAAAATTTCATTTCCGAGCTGTATTCAGGCAGATGAAAATTTAAGGAGCATACCGAAGATTTAATTCTTCGGATTTTAATATTCCCTGCTCCCTAAAGTATCCCGAAACCCCTCCTCCCAAGACAAAGAGAACTTATTTCTTTGATCTTCACTACGGTACTAGGAGAACATTCGGGCAGTGAGCTTTGAACCGACTTCGACATTTCAATCGTATCCTGGACTTCCCAATACATAGTAGGAGGCAATATGAAAGTTTCTTATATCGCAGAAGACACAGTTAAAAGTCGAAACGTCGGAGATTATGTGGTCTTAATGACAAACATCGCCATAAAATAATTTCAATTAAACAGGAATAAAATTTGACAATTACCGGAGCACGCTAACAAATGAGCCATTCTCTTGCCAAATCGATTAACTCTATAAAACCTAAAGTGGAGAAATGTGATGAAATCGTATACACTACTTTTCAAAATTCCCTTCAAAATATAACTGAAAATAAGTATTGTAGAATATACAATATAATCGCATGTAGTTTTCCTCTAACGAAGTATAAAATGAATAAGATGGAATAGCCTTGGAATTAATTAGATTATGTACTGAATTCGATTATTTATTATTCGATGGCCAAGCAAACTTTGTCATTTAATGGTGTTAATCGTCATTAATACGAACATTTATTCTAAACATAATAAGTTAGGATTCAATCAAGTGCTTTGAGACTGAAATTTAAAAAAATTCAAAAAGTGGAGTTAATCGATTTGTGCATTGAACGGCTCAAATATTACAAATCGATGCAATAAAATGTTGAACATTTTTCACAAACTTTGATACTTCAGTACCAAAGGTAGAACAATACAATTCAAGAATATCAATCTAGCTTGAAACAATCTGAGGACATTATATCCAAAGATTTAAGATTTTTGCAATATTCATCCTGACGAGACCTTTCTTTGATCTTCATTAATAACACGCAAGCGAAGCGCAAGAGACCGAGCTTCGAGTTTCCCTCGGGATTCGAGGTATATCTCCGATTTTTCTCGGGACAACGAGGTCGTGCGAAAGCGTCTCACGTAGAAAATCCACCATCCCATCTTACGTACGATCATTCTTCCCTTCCTACCCTTTTCCTTCGCGACGTTTCATTTCCAGGGGCGGCGCGATTTCTGGCGCATAAATCGCCAGAAGCCAGGAACAGAAAACATTCGCGACCGCCTTCTTCTTCTTCTCCGTCTTGTACTTCTTGGTCTTCTTCGAGGGGCTCTATCCACCCTTGTCCCGCTTTCCTTGCCCAGGGGGTGCTACAGCCGGAGATGGGTGAAACTTTCGAACGAATTTGCATGTCGCTCTCCTAACGATTTCCTTCTTCGAGGAGAAGACTCGGGCTCCATCTCGTTCATCGATAAAAGAAATGACGTTGAATAAAGTCCCCCTTCGTTTCTATGCAAGATACTCGTGATAGTGCCACGAGATTTCGCCCTAAATATACTTCACGAGGTTTTGCTTCACGCAAACGCCGTTGCATGAGAAATCAGAAAAATGACGGTGCTTTGTAGAAGAGAACGAAAGCCGGTTCTTCTCATTCTAAATGTATGCATAACGTAATATCCATCAGGAAGTCGCGTAATAACGAAACAAAGGAGATATAAACTCCCATTCCACCACGGAAACGACGGACGTCCTCTTCGTTTTTCAGTTCTTCTGTCCTACTTTCCGTGACAAAAAGGAAAACGGAACTGTGTGACTCGTTTATAATCCAACAGTGAATTTTAAAATAATTTCCCCTGTTTCCGCGGATTTCAATGTGGCTTTCTAACACGTCCTGTTATCACATGATTATCCGACGTATAGAAAACTCAGCCCAGAATTTCAGACAGACGGGCAAAACCTATCCTAAGGCTCAATTAAAAACCAAACATTGTCAAACCGTCTGTGTTGCTTACATACTTTCATGAGTAACTAACAGAGACCATAACAAAGAATTTAAAATGAAGTGCTCGAATTCTGCAATACAGGTTTTTACAAAAGACGTCCGCCGTAAAAACGTACGACAAATTTGCCACTATCTGATAAAGAACATACAATAAAAATCAACAACAAATCCCTCTATCTCGCCGACGAGAGGCAAACCCACCCACTATGCAGACGCGACTCGCGTTTTCTCTTTTTCCTCCTTTCTTTTACCGATCTCCCCTCCAAATCCCCTCTAGGTGCGTTTATCTTCCATACCCTATTGATCCGTAAGTGATGGTGCTCCGGAAGGTGGAGGGTGTCCCCTGACGGGAGTGGATCGGTTGCGGGGATGGGTAAGGGGGTGCGGTAGGTGGTTTCCACCGTGAAGGGAACGGAGGTTTGACTCGCGCTCGTACGATTAGATCGGGAAGAAGAGAGGAAGAAAGAGAGATCCGGAGAGGCCCTAAAAAACGGGCTCGCGGAATGAAATAATAATATTAAGATGGATAGGGGCGAGGGTGCAGGTTCTTCTGTAGGTGACGAGGGAGGAGAGGGCGAAAGGGATGGTCGACGGAAGCTGACAGTGACGCAAGAAGCTTTTTCATCATTTTCAAACCGCTCTGGCCTAACCTCACCCTTGGAAACGGCCCCGAGCAAATCCATACGCGCCTATACTTCTTTTCTGTTCCTCTCGTTTTTATCCTTTTACTCTCTCTCTCCCTCTCTCTCTCACTCACTCCCTCTCTCTTACCGGAGACGTTCTCTTGTGTCGCGGGGGATGAAAGCTCGCCGATCCAGGTGGATTCACTCCTTGCGAATAACTTGCATATTTAATATTGGCAATGTTTTTACGGCATGGGATAGAGATATTTTTTTGCACTGATCGATTTTGTTCGACGATAATGAATATTAAAATGGCGATGTTTTTTCTTGATGCGCGACAATGCAATATTGCATTAATTTAGGGAGATTCTTTTGCACGAACTTTTCTGCGTAAATAGTTTACTCGTAAGTCTTCGAAATTCAAGATAGTTGTCGCGAAGATCTTATTTTTGTTAACTTCACCGTATTTTTGTTAAAGTTTTTGTCATTACGGACTGTGTAATTCTTTTTATTCTTTTTTTATACATTAATATTTCCTACAGATATGACTCCGAGTTTGCAGAAGGATAATAGTCCACTTTTATGGTCCGAAAGTAAATTTTAAGAGTACAGTTCGTTACGGTGGAACGTGTAACGAGAAATTAAATACAGTATAAACATGGAAACCGCAGTTTTTATAGCTTATAATCTCTCTCTATTTTTCCCTGGATTAACCGTACGTAAAAACAACCTCCGGGGAGAACCCGTATAAAAACTCACTTAGACATTCGTTATGTCCCGACCATCCTCACGTTTATTTATGAAGCAGCAAAACGGACGTTTTTCAATACTAAAGAAAAACAACAAAGTTACGAGCAGCTTGTCACATACTGAGCGATCGGAGGGCTCGTACGAAAAATGTACAAGACTTATAACAGAGTCACATATAAATGATCATAGTTTTCCGTGACACTCTCGCATTATTTTCGGACGAAACAAATACGATCTGCAATTGCTATGTTAATCTGACGATTTATGCACCAATAAAACAGAGAATTTGAAGTACACATACTTAAAAGGAATTTACTTCTATCAATGAAAAATATCAGATACTAATTGCTAATTTGTAATATATCAGAAATAATAAATGTAAGAAAATAAACTTTACTCTGAACGGCTTATTTTGTCACTTTTACACATGAGGTAATTATTATCGTTAATTTAATTCATAAATGCCATAATAATCAGATAAATATAAACAAGAAACAGTACAGTAAAATGTATTTTCTTTTTGTACGGATATTAAAATCAAATATTAACAGAATGAAATTAGTCGATTCACAAATTATTTGCAAAGTTTCTGTCCGATGTAGATCCTCCTTGTTATCAGTTTTACAGTAAAAACTTTTTATTTTATTCCGCCAGCATGTCTTCCGTACTGTACAACCATCTTGGAATGTATAACCACCCCATGTGCGTTCGCGTCGTGCGTGAAGGGGTGGATATCTAGAAATGCCCCAATGCTCCACATCCCCATAATACTACGACCATCAGCGTAAAAACGGCCATCTTTGTGAAACACCCACAGCGAGGAAATCACATTAAACACATACGAATAATAAATGACCACCATCGATCGAACTTCTACAGAATTATTGCACTGCTTTCGTCTTCCACGTGAATCTCATCCAGAAATATTCCATTCTTCGGATTAGAATGATCAAACACTTTTAATAACGTAAATTCCTCTTCGTTTCGCAATAATCAGAGACGAACGGGTTAACCGAGCGCGAGTTACTCGAAAACTGGTTGCTTCAGGTTCAAGGTGGCAGCGAGGATCCATTGGACGAGGAGCATGCAAATATAACAAGAGGGGAGGGAGGGGGGTGAGATTATTCCGGTTCTCGATCCTCAGGATCCCACGAATCCTGCTTCCTTTCTGGCTCGAGTATCCTCCCAGGCCTCAATGAATCACGTGGAACGTCAAAAGCACGCAAAAAATCATTTGTGAATCTAAGGTCAGACGATTCTATTGAGAACCTTCTACGTCCGACGTCTCGTATTTCGGAGTTGAATGTAAGATCTTACGAGCACGATTAGTTCCACGATTTAACAATAACTTTAACAAGTCAACCGGCAGTATGTGATAAATTAGTGGAATTATTTTAATTTACCACTTAATACTTTACGAGTCACTTTCTTATTATAAACGATTCGACTGTTGGAATATTCATGTAAAATTATCATCAGCATTGACACTTGAAATTTGTCACATTACTAAAAACTGATAATAATAAACATTACGTGAAAGCATGGCCCAAGATAAACACAATTCGCAAGACCTCACATAAAACGGTGTACTCAACGTAAAGGAGGAATCATCAGCATCTTCGTCGCGTCGAAAGATGTATCGCACTGCAGAACAAAAGATTGCGAAGAGGAACGAAGAAACGAGCGGAAACACGGCTCGAATACGCGCGGATGACTGAAAGTATTGGAGCAGGTTTGAAAGCACGGGGCCCCCACTAGTCCCCTTTCCTCCTCCCCTCCTCCTCCTCCTCCTCCTTCTCGGGTGCCCTGGCCCTTGGATTCATGCCCAGTTTTTATCGCAACGCTTTGTTCTAGTCCCACGGCGAGACCCCTTACGCATACATCGCATCACAATGTGTCGTTTTTTCTTGTTCCGGGGCCTATTCGCGTAATGGGCCCTTTGCACAGCCACCTTGAGGGCTCCGTCTTTTGCAGGGTCGTGATTTAAGGGCGCATCTGCTCCAGTTCATTTTAATTTGCATCCTCTTTCTTATTAGAGATACGAAACGATAACGGAACGTTATGAATTTGTAGTAATTTAGTGTGTGATCTTAACTAATTTTATTCGTATTTTATGCATACCTATTTTTACCGTAGCCGGTCATTTAATTGGCTATGAAATTACAATAATATTTCTTCGAAGTAATTGCAGGAGATTGTCAATTTAATATAATAAATAACGGAGAAAATAGTCTTTAGTTAATAATATAACGAATTACGATAAAATACGAAAAATTAATTACGAGGTGCCTAATATAATTGTGTTTATCTGAATGTCGTTACGGTATTAACAAGAGTATGCTCTTTTTGCATCAAGTATAATTATTTTAAAGCCTTGTACTTTTTTAAATTTTCACCTGACGAATAGATATCTAGGTAATATCTACGTAACATATAAAATTAGATTAGAATCTATTGTAAAAGTGTACACTATTTTCTTCGAAACTATCAGGTAAAAGAGGCTCCGATATTTGATGTCAAATTTAAATTACAGTAAATTATGACAGATCAGCGGGGAAGATGAGGAATCAGCTACGACCCTGTGCCCTTGTTATTTCATTTGCATACTAACTCACGCCCGTGCCTGAGAATCTAAACCCAAAACTACAACGTCTACGAAACAAGAACGGAAGACGGGACCCTTCCTACGAATTATACGACTTCACCCTTCTCCCGCTTTCTCGTTAAATTCCCTTTTTTTCTTCGTGGCACACACGGATGTACATAGAAGCATCGTTTTTCATATGCGGGTCTGATAATTCGTGCGAGATCACGTCGCTACCGGGTGATCCGCCGAATAAGAGGACCAGCATCGTCCTTTGTAGGAACCAGTGTCCAAAACGAGGGTACAGGAAATCCAAAGATAAATGGTGCGATATAATTTTAATATCAGCCATATATCACACCGGCTTTGCACATGATTCGTGAACTGCAGCATTAATAATTTCTAACTGATAAATAAAATTATTCTTATAACGGTTAAAGTTCTTTATAAATTACAAAGAGAATCGAACATTTTAACGAGTGATCGTATAATTATCACTCGATACTCTCAATGAAAAGAGCAAGTCAATGGTAGATTAAAGGCATAACGTATAAGCAGCGTAAAAAAACAAAAGTAAAGAAAAGTGCTACTACTAATCTACGGTCAAGTATTTAGCAAGTTGCAATTACCCTGAGGCCGAGCGGCAGGATATTTAGCATACTAAAGAAGCCACCCGCGGGGCCTTCGACGCCACAGAGTATTCAGTTTAAACGAGTTCGAGAACGAAGCATTAAGGGTAGTACGGAAGGAAAAAACTAAGTTAATTGGGCGAGTCGAATCGATGGAACGTTAATAAACGTTACACCGAAGAATCGAAGCCGAAGTCGCTTTTCGGCTGGTAAAGCGAATACCAGGGAACGAAGAGAGGAACGTCGAATGGCACAGTAAAGTCTAAATCATTCCTGTCGTGTCACGAGGAAAGGAGAAAGGGGTGGAGAAATTAAGCCTCCACCCCTTTCGTCCAGTCGAGCTGTGGCTACCCTCGATCAAGGATAATTGCATTAATTTATTCCCGATCCGCCGCAGAAATTCCAGATCCTTCGAGCTAATTACGTTATTAAACGACCCCGCGGCTCTTACTTCGTCGGGATTACGTCTCTCGATAGAATTCCTCGAGAAGTAAAGCTACCGCCGTCTCGACTTCTTTCTTGGCACTGTTAAATCGCAATTTGTACGAATCAGAGCCAAGGAAATGCACGACGATGAGGAAAGAAGTCGAGAGTTCTTAAAAAATTATTACTACCAACCCCGGACGAAGGTCTCTTTCTCTCAGAATCGATGGAGGCGAACGACAAAGGGAGAAAGTTCGTTAAAACGTTCGCGGAAAAAATTGCCTATTGTTCGTAATTACTGAGATCGGCGAGGAGTTTCTGTGTATTGATACGATGAATTAATCAGACAGCGTGGGATTATTTCCCCTTCGGCAAGGGACGAAAAAAAATTCTATTTTACATCTATGCCAGCGTGTCTTGGAATAGTTTAAAACAGCCGATGCACAGGCAGAGTAACATTTGCATAATGCCCTGATTTAAAACGGACGATGAGATTCGTCTTGTTCGTTTCGTTCATCCCGAAAACACCGGCCCCCCTTGCCTCGGTAACTGCATGAAATTTATAATTAGTAGGGTACTGGTTTTATGTAAATGTTTGCAATAATAACTACGACATACACACCCTATCGCGTTACTCGTGTCTTATCTCGTTAAATATTCTCAGCTAACCATCATGGAGATTTTATGGTAACTTTGCTGCTAAGGACGTTACGTTTTATGATGCCTCCTTCGAATTGTCGAATAAAATTAATCGTAAATTTCTGTAACGATAAAATGTTCTGCATTTTTTTTTAATAATTCAACTACTACTCTTCCGTAATATTTGCAGTAAAATTGATCAAATGTAATTCGCTGTTTTTTTCCAATTAGTTACTTTCTATATTATAATTTTTGTTAACAGCAAATAAAAAGGTTACTGGAAGTGATAATGCATTGGCAATACGGGAGATATTCCGTATTCAATTATGAAGTTAAAGCGAGGAAAAGAAAAGGAACCCCGAGTAAGACGAATAAAAGAAAACAAGAAAGGAGAGTATATCGGAACGAAAGAGCCCCACGGAATTTCTAATGAAGCGTGCGAACTTCAACCCGTTTCCTAGGCGTAACCTAATTAAGTTTCGAACGCGTATGCAAATTTTCGCTCAGCGGGACACGTAGAGGTAAAACCAGCTTCCCTTCCCTCCATTCACCATCTTTCCTCTGCCTTTCGAGCAGGGAAACATTTGTACGACATTTTTGCATAGGACACATTCACAGTTGCCGTCGGATCGACCGTTAATTAATTAGTTTTCCATTGCAAGGGTTCGATGTGAATTTCACTGTAAGATTCAAATTTTCACCGGTAGAAAAGAATTGCAATTTGCTACGAATTTCGATATAAGAGTCATTCTCATTAAATCAAAGGGGACACATATTTAATTAGAATTCGGCTGTTGCAAGTATTTTTAAAAAGAATCTGACAATTTGCTTCGTTCATTTTTTGAAATTGAGAGGATTTCCCGGGTTTCGAATACAACATGAAAAAGGCAGACTTGTCGCGTTAATAGCCTCTTTAACTTGAAGGGTGGTGCATCAAAGTGCAACCTGCGTGACCCACAGTGCAGCTGAATGCACCATGTATCGACAATGGTTCGATGGGGCTGAATATCTATTGATTCGCGGGACCACCCCTCAAAATCGCCTCGATATATAGACGTATACCTGCTGTAACCCCAAATATGTTCCTGCTACCTGCGAATACGAGGCAAATTGTCCTGTTTTGTGAGCCACGTGCCGCGAGTCAGGTTCGTCTATGATATTGGCCTACCTATCGATGTTCTTTTCCTTTTTGAGAATTGATATCGACAATCGGTGTAAATACGTTACTTTCAATGGTACTGA
Organism: Cerceris ruficornis; assembly: GCA_963989415.1. Lineage (NCBI taxonomy): Eukaryota > Metazoa > Arthropoda > Insecta > Hymenoptera > Crabronidae > Cerceris > Cerceris ruficornis. Next base: position 17,955,516 of record OZ022518.1, on the reverse strand, counting down.
TATCAAAACGACCTAGACTGACTATTGCTGCCTCATTAATTAGTCGAGGATTGTTTCTTGGGTCTGGTAAACAGAAAGTAATTGTAGTAAATGATAGGGCATTGAAAAATATTTAACGGTGTTTTAAAATTAGGTACTATATATGACGAATAATTAATGTGAAATTAATTCCTAATTATTACTATTGCCGATTTCAGACGGTTAACGTTAAAAGTTTTGTAGTTGAATTGACTACTTTATCTAAACGAAAAAAATCTTGTATTTAACATATCTCTGTCTATCTCTTTCCTATTATCTCTTCGTATTTACAATGTCGAGGGACGAAGAATAGCCTGATTCTTAACTTTCTTATCAGATTTAGAAATAAGAATTCATAAGATAACTATATTCTTCTTTTATGCTTGTCCTGATTTCAAGAATGGATACACAGAGTATATTAAGAAAATAAAAAAAATGCATTATTACCTTCCTATTCTTCACACGCAACAGTATTCACGGAAATATTATAATTACAAAGCGGAAGGCTGTATATAAAAGGGTATGTGTTTTAAATATCCCCAATGAGCTTTTACTTTCGATCACACGCATGATCGCAGCTCGATCCACATCCATTAAAAATTGGTAACTCGATATCGGTCCATTGTCCTAACATCCTCAACGCATACGTCTAAAAAGTTTGCTTAGTAATGCAGCAGTAAGAGCCGGTTTCGGTTCGAAGAAAGCGATACATTTAATATGCAGAACCACTAAACAATGCCTCTCATGGACCTTCGCCTAACCAACGTTCGTACATACAGACGACTCGATACTACATTAGATATTTCCATACCGGAAGGTGAAAAATGGAGATACACTATAAACTCACCCTTGTATACAATATGTGCCTCCTCACGCAAGTGTTACGTTTATCGTACATTATCGCCAATTAATCTCCGCTATTACTACATTTCCAAGTAAACAAGCATTTGTCAAAGGTGCCTGATAAGACAAATACTACTAATACTTCGTACAATCTATGATATATCCTGACAATAATCAAGTAGATGATTATTATCAGGATAAAAGTATAATCAATTTCATACTTTTATTCCTCGCTGTTCATTCTCTCGTAACTTTGATACCGTTGCTGTATACGTTGCTACTGTTTTGTCAATGACTCAAATGTAAAATTAAAAGCAACATTGTTCAAACGAATATTCAAATGCCGTTGAAGATATCGATTACAACGAGAAAGGCCCAGAAGCAAAGCGTGAGAGAGAAAACTAAGGAAGGCCCCCTCGTACCCGGGATACGTTCCTGTCCTGTCAGTCGTATGTCAACCCTCGTTGTTTTTTTGCCGCGCTCTTAATAATTGATCATCTGATTACGATACATTATACCCCCCCTTTTTCTACTTTGGTACACCGTCAGAGGGCATTATTCGTGCACCGAGCGAAAGAGAGAGGGAAACTTTTTCTTCCGTCGTTCGGCGAGGGACGGCCATTTGCATATAGGCCCCCTTATCGACAAATACACCGGGGGCGCCCCTCGTAATGAGGGCCCCCTCCCCTCGTTCTTCGTCCCTCTTTCCTTTATTTTTTTAACATGGACCGCCATTGTCCGTTAACTCGTTCGACGTGGCAGCCTGGACCAGCTTCGTATCTCTCTTCCTTCCTCGTTATCCTCCTTTATACTCTCTTCCTCCGACTCTTCGGTTCTTTCGTTTTTTTTGTTTTCCCACTTTCTCTCATCTCTCTCAGATACTCCTCGCTGTCTCCTTTCATTTTTCTCCGCGTTGACGCGCGTATATATAATATTCCATGCTCAAACGCGCCGTAGGTAAAAAAAAATGCGACGGGGAATAGCGAAACCGGTTGCACGACGAAAAATATGAATCATAGAGATAGAGTTGAAAGCGTGAAATCGACGATGAGATCGTACCGTGACATCTGCTTTTCGAGATAAGTGTAAAAAAAGAGGGACGTTGGGTGACGCGACGTCAGAAAGGTATCGTTCCGTTTTTTTCCCGTTGGCTCGCATAATAACGATCGCGAAAAATAAAGAGATGTTTCCTCCAGATAGTAATGTCCAAAAGTGTAACGAAATAATCGTATGACTTGGCAGATACTTTTTTGCCGGGGACTTCCGTGTTTGCTTGCTGATTGACGAAGCACTTTACGTTTGCAAATTTTTGGAGATAAGTATAGGTGCTTACCGACATGTTTAATGGATATTTTTGTTAAATTGCGATTAATACGTTATCGTATAGGAATAAAGTGGTATCGGAGATAAAAGTAGTTATTTATAGAACATTCGGCCATTGTGTTTTCCCGCTGTTTTTGAATTTTGTCATACCCCCAATTAAGACAGTTGAAGGGGACTCATTGGCGGACCTAATTAGCCTTCCAATTTTCCAAGGGCTCGTCCCCTGTTTACCTTCTACTTGAACATTTTCCACGTTAACAATTCCTACAACTAACTTCCGAAGGACTTTCGCAAAGTCGCTATTAAAACTCATCTGAGAGCTAGTTTCACTAATTATTTTATACAATTTTGCAACAATCAGTAACATAGAGGTACTTTAACAGCTTAGCTGCACGTTACAATTGCAATTACAGGAAGATACCAATCACCTTTCCTCTCACCGCGGTTGCAACTATGTTTCTATTTTAAATTACATAAAACTCTATGAAAAAATTTGACGTTTTCCGAATGTCACAAGCGATACGCAACTTTCACAAGTGTTAAGAGTAATTGTAACATACGCACTCGGTTTCGTGTCCGCGAGACCGATCGTTGCCGACTTCGTTACACAACTGTTAGGATAATCTGCAGCAAGAATCGTGATATGTACACATATACGAGAACATGGAGACTCGGTATGTCCGGCCGAGGGGTGAGGGCAGGTGCGCCTTCCGAGAGAATAATTAATATTCAGCTGGGAAAAAGTGGGCGAGAGAAGTAGCGATGGCCTTCTCTTATAAACAGTTAACGCGTTAGCAAACAGGCACGTCGCTTCTAGACACGCAGCTGGTCCTCCCAGGAAGAACCTGGAGCCAGTTATGCTCGCTTTGCCGATCGTACCTCTACCCTAATTATTTTAACGTTTGATCGGCTATCCGGCTTGAATAAGTGCCGAAAATTTCGTGCGACTGATTTTATCGGACTTCCTTGGATACCTCGGGCGTTCTTAGGGCCCTCTAAATTCCCAAATATCATGATTAAGTCGACACGAATCGTCAAGGGTATATGGAAGACGTCGCGTTCTAATCGCAGTGTAAGGCGATTTACAGTTGCGGGGAACGGGAGGAACTTACCATCAGATTAAAGCGAAAGCAGTGGGAAAGAGAGTGGGATGAAATAGAGAAAAAGATATATAGATATTTTAAGAGAAACGGAGAGAGAAAGGGAATAAAAGAGAGAAAAGGAGAAAGGAGTACAAATTACGACCACCCGAAACTAGTCTCGTGGTCGTGTTAACTTTTGTCGCGTGTCTGCAGGAAATGCCTCAACTTTTGCAGCCACGTGTTATCGTTGAGGTATTATAAACTTTCTATCGTTTTTTCTCTTTGTTTTGCTTCTTCCTCACTGTCGGACTTGATAATTTACAGACCGTTGGAGAAATTTACGTTTCATCTTTTTGGTACTCTACGTTCTAAACGCTCTTTCAAATTTCAAGCTGAAGGCAACTTTCTATCTATTCGACGTATTGCAATTATATTGGAGAGTAAATATTTTATAAATATTTCGTGCCTTTGAACCTTTATCTAACAAAAATTATAGGAAAATTATTGTTGTCGTTTTCATCGAACATTGAAGAATTAAAAATTGCGAATGCGTTGCAATAATTTTGGTTACTTTCTGCTTTCAGATACGAAGCGGTGGAATTAATTTTCCGCGAGGTGACCAGCGTTTACAAGCAGTCAGAAATCGACTGGAAAATAGTTCACGATGCCGGATGCACCAGAGATGACACCGATCTTCCGCATCATGTTACTCGTTCGAATGATCTCGATCGTCTGATTAGTGGAACGTTCAGATCACTTTTAGCCGCGCTTCCCGCTCCTCCAACGGTCGTGACAATTGCACGGTAAGAAAAATTTGCATTCCTTTCATACCTTCTAACACCTATCGACAAGTGATTACATACATTCTCAATTATAACGGTAGCCTATGCCATGCATTCCTCATCTGGACATACTTAGACTTTTGTTCTGCATTCTGTATGAGACAACTGTCAACTTCGTTAAGCGATTAAATTTTGTATCATTCCTCCAATGTAAAATTCCACCACATCGCATTGTAAATTGATGCAACACAAAATAAGTGATAACTTCTATTTTTCAAACACTTTATTCAGCTACTTCGATAAATCAGGGACGCAAATATTCTCCATTCGGAATAGCAGAAATACAAAACTGATAATTAAATATTGAATAATTAACATCGAAGCGATACGTTTACAGGCGTGCTAAAATATTCTCTCTGTGCGCACAGTGGTAAAGTAATCAGTAAAAAGTTCAGTCGCGAAATGTTTTCAAAGAGGGCCAAATTAAATTCCACCTATCCCCGTCTCTATCGAAAGACTCGACTCCAGGTCGCAGATGGTGTTGGAAGAAGATGCTGCGAAAGCTGGGAATAGAGGGAAAGGGAGGGGTTGGACAGGGAGGTATGATAGGGCCGCCCGAAGGGTGGGTACATGGACGATGGGATACCATCAAGCCCCACCCTCCATATGCGTAAGGGGTGGCTTAGTAAGGGCTGCACAAACTCAAACTCCGACCTTTAGGCATCCGTTGTCAGATGTCTCTGTCTTCGATGTCCCACGACAGATGCTAATTGTTCCTTTATCTCCGTTCTAAGCTCTAGTTGCGTGGATGATTAAAGCCACTGAGTAATCCTTTCCCCAATTTTGTCCCATTGCATGAGATGGAAGAATAAGGGTAATTTTGGTTTATGATGTAAACACGACTGATACAAAAATAATAATAATAATGTAACGACAAACTTCTGAGTATATATACTTGAGAGATACCTTTGAGTATCTCATATCAATTATTCTTTATTGCGTAATTGCATTTTTGGTAGAGACTTTGTTACTGGTAGATTTCACAAACTATTTTCCTTTTTAATGAGAGATTTCATTCGTATAGTTTATCAATCCTTATACTTTGCAACATAATTGATCAAGTGTTGCAACCACGTGATACTTTGTATTTTCAAACACTAATGGTGTAGGCGTTAACATTTTTTATTATGAAATAATAGCAGCGCGTCTTGTTTCATGTTGAAACGAAGGATTGATTCTACGAGAAAATTTTAATTTGTAAAAACTGAAAGCGTCTCTTAATAGCAAATAAGGCTTTAAAGTAGTGCAAGAAGGATGGTGAATATCAACCCCTAAACAGTTGATCTGGCGCCATCTAGTGGCGAAATCAGGGAGGCGATATTAGGACTTCCGGTGATGGCAGAAAAAAATCGATTTCATTCAGTTCGGCCCACTTTCAACTCCCTCTTCTTTCCTCCCTTTCTCACCATCCCCTGCACCCCCCATGGCTTCCGGGGAAGACGCTGAAATGCCGCCGGATGTCGCCTCTGGACGGCCCCAATCTTCTCCCACAATTTTCCAAGCAACAATTAAACAGAGCCAAAGAGTGAAAATATTCACAAGGATAGAGGGCTCATTAAATCTGTATTTATAACTATTAAAAAACGTGAATAATGTGGTTTTATTAATTTGTCATAGCTGATATTACTGCGACTCATTTTTAATCACTTGCTATCAATGATTTTCCAACTATAGATTTTCTCTTTCGTTGCTCTGTTGTATCGAAATCTTTCTGCATATTACTTAATTGTTAAAAAATGTATGTCCATTAGGTTAGGTACTCGATATCGCAATTAGATGAATCCTACTATTTCAGATCCAGCGACGACGATTATTGTCCTGCGGAAGACGTCGAGCAAATACAATTAGGAGTACTGGAAGAACTTCGTCAACGTTTAGGAGCGGATATAGACGTTCGCCTTACATACCAAGAAAGCGAAACGTGTTAAACGTATGAAAAGTAAACGATACTTTTTTCTTATACATTCTTCAATCGTATAAAAATTGAGAATTTGTATGGAAATCATTTTATCTATGTAATATCCTACTCCCTTCATTTTGATACAATAAAGGTTTTATTCAATACCACTGAATTTAATTAACAAACGAAAACACGGAATTATATCCTATAAAAACTTAATTTCTCATTCGAGTATTAAAATGGATGAGAGAGAGAAAAGAGAAACTCTTTATATATCAACTGTGTTTCATCAAAGTGGAAAAAAGAGCAGACAACTCATAATGTCCGAGTTCTTATTATTCCATGCCGAATCCAAGAACTCCACGGATCAGAAAGTAAAGAGGAAAAAGGAAGCTATGTGTCTTTGATCACGGTGGCGATTTACATAAGATCGGTGCCACTGGTCCATTATGAGAAAGCAAGCACAATGCCAACCTGAAGGTTGGCGTTTTTTTGCACCGACTACCCCTCTGTCCCTTGTCTGTTCTTCGTTCCAGCTGTGATTTGCATACCGTAGGCTAGTTTCCCACACGTCTTAACAGTGATCATTCCTTCCTCGTCTTTCTCAGGGCTCCTTCCGTTCTTCCCTTTTCCCTTCTTTTCTTTTTCCTCTCACTTCCTCGTTCCTCAACCCTTTCATCCGGGGCTGGAGACAAAAACGCCAAAGAAGCCGAAAAAAAGAACGTCTTCCTTCTTCCAGGACGATGGCGTTTCCTGGCGAGACTTTTCTCAAGACGGCGTTCGTCGACATTGTTTAAATGAGGACCGCGTTGAGTTTAGATATACACGAAAACACGTACACATTTTTTTTGTGTTAAAGGATCTCAGCTGATGAGGACGGAAATATTTTATAAAAATTTACCTCTTTATTAATTCTCAAAATCGTACGAGCATATAAGAAAATTTATTTCCACGTATTCTTTCGTACATTTAAAGCAAAATACTAAGAAATCAAAGACGTTTGAAAATGATGAAATGTAATATATTTCATCCAACGTATTTTGGATACTCACGAGTCTAAGATTAAATATTCTACGCCACCTGTAATGCCATACAGGAAATTTCGAACAATGAAATTTCGAAGCTTTGACTTCGTAACTGAATTGAAAATAATCACGGTGTAGAATTCATTGGGAAAGCAATGTCCCCAAGTGACTCCTCTTGCGGACGAGCTTTAATCGTTAAACCCTACGGTTAAAGGTAACGCGTTTATTCGTGTACAGAAGGAACGATAACGCGCAAGTAAACGTTAAATGAACGAGGTGAATGCGGAAGTGGTGCTCCAAGGAAGGGACGAATTTTAAAGAACCGCGAGGAAAGTTTACGAGCTGCCAACCTCACGTAATGACTATCGTTACCCACCGTGCGGGTCTTTCGGCCGAGAGCCACACTTTTGTATGCTAATGATAGGGTAGTCCGATTTCATCCACCCCGAGTAAAAAATCTTAGGGGTCAACAGACCCATCGTTCGCCCGAGTTTTAAGTCTCCCTTGAGTACCAGTGACCCCGAATTAAAAACAGGCTCGACCTTCGAACCGCTAAAAACTTTACGACGTAGGGCACTTTTCGCAAATCCATTGATAAACTTACCCGCCGTGTATTCGAAATTAATCATCGGATTGAACGTTGAATTGGGCCATTTGATTAAAAAATTTATTTTAAGAATATTTTAGATTTTTTTAATCGTGCTAAATCGAATGAAATCGTGTAAAAACGGAATTGGGTGTATTGGAATATATTTACGGACATTAATTATTCGGAAGAAGTATTTTTATGACTGGACTATGGGTGCTTCTTTTTATTTAAATTTTGTAATTTAAAACAATTAGAACAATTTTAAAGCCCTAAAAATGAAGGGTAATATTCAGATAACTGTGTGGAATTTTCGAGGTTCTGTTTCTTTTTAACATCGATCAAAAATATATGCTTGCACAGTTTCTAAATTTGTAGAAAAGGTAAGATTATAAAAGGGAGCGAATGTGTATTTTCACGGGCGATGAACATCTCAGAGGACGACAGTCTGGAAATTATAGTATTGGCCAGTAAATATAAGGCAGCCCACAATCTCGTTGGCATCGCTAAATTAACTATTATTAGCAGTAGATAGCCCGTTACATAAAAAAAAAACGTGGCGATAATTGCGTGCGGATGATAATGACACTTAACTCAGGTAAATACCAACAGTTCGTGTTGATGGTCACGAAACCCGAAAAATGATTCGTGGAAACTTTTCTCCTGTCGTTGTGAATGCAAGTGTTTCGAAATGGAATTCTTTTCTGAATAATAAATAATTATTTCGTTGTTAACAGAACTTATCCGAGAGCGAACGAAATTGTTTAATGAGAATACAAATATCGCTGTGCAGCGTGAAACCTTTAGAAGTTTAAACTTTTTCCTGTCTCTCATAGACGTTCGAATTCCATTCGCCCAGGTGACACCGTGTCATTGGATTCTAGGGGAATTATTCAAAACCAGGTCTGACTGGCAAAAGTGCAACCGTCCCTGGCATCGTAATCCCATACCCGTATCGGATCTACATAAAAGAGGAGCGAAAAAAAAGAATCGCGGAAAAAACAAAAAGAATAAAAACAAAGTGCCATCTAACGTATCATGCAACGTTTCACGCAATAAAAGTACACGAAATTCACAAAAACGGAAGGTCAAAACGTCAGAAATAAAAATAAACGAACAATTTATTCAGGGATACAAATAATTCACTGCAAGAAAAAAATTCGAATTTATTTTCCCGCGTAAACTTACCATACCAATCGTACATCTACATAAACATTATAGAATTTCCATCAAAATCACTCTTACGAACAATACATCAACAGATAAAATCGGAAGTCTTCCATACATCCAAGTAGAAACGGTCAACGTATCTAAAGTGTAATCTATACATCATAAAGAATATTCCTACCACTTAAACGCAAAAGGGTCACGCTAACGATAAACCTAAAAAAAAAGGGAAACTTATCCATCACCTAAAGTAAGAAACGCGTTGCTCTTTCTACCATAACATACTAGAATCAACCATCCTCCTATCCATGGACCCTTCACCGGGCATACCTGATGATTATGCGCGTGACGAAAGAGATCTTCTGGCTGGTATGCTAATCACGATGTATAATGCAATGCCGATACGCCGGCGGGAAAAGCCAATTATGCCACGGGGATGTATCGTCTCCTAGGTGTGTACCTTTTCGCGCGCAGACCGTTCTCTCGAAAAGTATCTCGGAGCGATGCAGAGAGGGGCTTGCACGTAGACGACGCATCGGTGAGAAAATGAATGGGAAATAAAAAAAGAAAGAGAGAAGGACGGGGTCCCGCATAGACAACGCTATAGGCGGAGACCTCGAAGTCCGTTGTTCGAAAGTGCTATTTGTATTTATTCGGGGCCTTTGTTCGTGTTACGAGATTCATGGGGCGGAGGGTGGGGCGGGCAGCTAGAGGAAAAGAGAGGAGAAAAATATTCAGAGACGAAGCAAGGGGTGAGGTCCACTAGTCGTTACGGGACTATACGACGTTTCGGTCGAAGAAATACCTTCGTGCACGGATCACGAGTTTCGATTTTTCTTCTACTCGACGCGATCGATGCGAGTGATTGTTTTTTTTTTTCGTTTGTGTTCTACCTTGAACTTAAGTGATAACGATTAGATATGATTGTAGTAACGTGACGCGTATTTCTGAAGTTTTGTTGATGCATGTATCATAATTTTGTTAAGGAATTAGAATATTTATTATTTGCAAATGAATGTAGCATGTGTTGGATAACGGGAAGGTAAATTTGTTCATATGTAACTTGTAGAGCTTTTAAAAATGTACGTTGTAAAAGTGGAGTTGGGAGAAAGTGTTCTCTATGCGGTGTGAATTCCCACGTTCTCGTTGATCCAGTATGTGAAGAGATGACTCTATGTGTGTGTGAATGCATCTCGTACAGCGGATGCAACTGCGAGTGGTCAGTAGCTCGCAAAACGAGTGTCCGCTCGGTGCAACCCCTCGGCGTTTCACGATAAATTCCGCGTGTGACGTGTTAATTGAATAATACATATGCAAACTTCGGACATTTTTTTACTTGATCATAAGTGATTTTACGTGATTAAGAAAAATAAAAAGTTCGAAGAACTATTCCAACTACTCGAAACTAGTGATGTTACGTGTATAAAGGTGTATAGAAAATGACATTTGAATTTGTAAGATAAAAGTGAAAATTAAGGTCTGTTCCAAGTAAAAATACTTTGCGGTTTACGATTGTAGAACAGAACGAATAAATGATACCTGTCACATTGAATATAAAGTCTCATTATTTTTATTATAAATTTCACGCCATCGAGATGTAACGTAAATGTTGTTTAACGTTTTAAATTTAACATCATGAAAGAACCATAAAGAATGATTATTCCTCGTGGAAGGGCAATGTTCAGGTTGAAGAAAACAAGTAATTTCATAATGTCATAGACTGAAGTTGCGACAGTTTTTACCTGATCAAAGTACGGTAAAGTTCCGTCATAAGTTTTAATAATACATAAATAAAGGCGGCGTAGTAATAGAGTTTTCTCGCGGCGAGTTTTCTGGACGAGATTTGATGCGAAGGATAACACGTTCTCGTTATAAATATTCAATCATAACCGTGACATTTTTCTCCCGCGACATGGCGTCACGTGAGACGAGAGGGCGATAAGCTTAATTTGGCGGGCATGTGCTAGAATTATAAATTAAGCATGCGCGACGAACGAAAGCCGACCTTTTCATTGAAATTATAGAAAATTAACGAGCCGTCTGCGACGAATTCGACACAACCGCGGCTCGTTCAATGACCTCTGTGTTGCGCACGATAATTCCACGAATAACAAAGGGTGGTTGATTATTAATGATTTTCCATTCGCGCCGTACGTGCAACGTTTACCATGAGATATTCCAAGAAAAGAAGTAATCATCCCCTTTAAGACATCGTAGAGTGATGTGCGATTTGAAGAAGAATCACGAACTATGGGTGAAAGATGGATAAACGAGGCATTATTTACATGTAGCTTCGAATGATCAGAAAATTCTGTTTATACAGTTATAGTTACTTCGTGTACTATTTTATTTTACACGTCGATATTAAAAGATTTTTCGAAATTTTTGTAAACCGATCCCTTTCATCCTCCGACGATACAATGCGAAGGACGAAATATTGCAATTGAAGCTAATGCGAGAGTTCCGGAAGGGCCGAGAGGAAATTCTAACTCGGCATAATTCGTGCGCGACGAACGTTTCGTCGGATAATAACCAGCGGGCTATACGGCAAACATTTTTCATTTTCCTTCCATTTTGCTTGATATTCAATCGCGCGAAGTGAACCTGCCAGAATCCATTCCCGATAAGAACGCAGAAGGAAGGGATGAAAGTGGTTCGTGGCTCTAATACACGCGGGGGTGCGTGTAATTCCGAGGCCGCGCCATATTTTAACATCGTTCCGAGTTACATTATGTTTCAGCAAAATGGTCGGCGCACACGTGGCAGTGCCGACGACGGGGAGGGTGGTTTATCTCGAATATACAATCCCACCCCAGGCCATCCTCTTTCTCTCTCTTTTCCCGGTCTTTTTCTCTTTCTCTCTATCTCTCTTTTCTCGTTCTTTCCCTTTCGCATGATCTCTCGCTCTCTCTCTCTCTCTCTCTCTCTCTCTCGCTCTCTCTATCCCTCGCTTCTCGGTGAACGTAGCGAGGGTGGAAGGGTGGAGGGAAAAGTCCTGCATGGAAGGCGGTTCGAGGGGAAACGGGTGAAAGGGTGGAAGTCGACGACGACCCTCGGCAACCAACGCCCACCACTAGCCACCCTCCCTTCCCCGTTAGCTTTTGCGACGTCTAAAGAGGAGGGCAAGGGGTGGAACGCAAGCCGGTACGGCGCGCGAGCTAACGACGTTCTTTCGCTTTTCGTGAAAAGAAGGGAAGAAGAGGGAAAGAGAGGGCGAAAGAGAGGAAAAAAGCGGAAGGGAAAGAGAGGGTGGTACGCGGGAAAGAAGAGAGAAAAAAAAGGGGGAAGAGGAGGCACAATCACCTTCGTCGTCTTTCTTCCTCTTTTCCTTGCGCTTTAACTCCCTGTGAGCATAGACACGAACGGCGGAGACTGTAGCAGGTAATGATGTACCGCGGTAAATTTCCTGCGGAAAATTACTGGCGCAGTTGGCCGCGGAGTCACGGGTAAAAGGTAATCATTTTCTTTTTGCAGAGCGCGGATAAACATGTAGCTGGTACCGAGTGAAAGTTGCAGCAGTAATGGCGCGATTTATTAAATGGACGGGTAAAGAACTACGCGGGTAATGTTGCGCCAAATTTTCACGCTTAAATTGGAGAAAAGTTGCGCGAGAAATGTTTGCGCTCCTGGGTTGTACAAATTACCGCACTCCTTGAGTTTGTAAATTCTGAGGGCATGAAAATGATCTATTTTCTTTTTAGAAATATTTCATCTGCTTGGAAAAAATATTTTGCATTTGATTTTAGTAAAATTTTGACAAATTTTGAAAAGAATATTCCGAAAGGAACATATTGACTACGAAAGATATTGTTAGAGACAAGAAATATTATCGACATTTAATTAAATGCTTGCAGAACCAATTTCAATTGATTTTATCATTTAGGCACGCCTTAAAAAATAGTAGTAAAAAGCTTGGACGTTTTGATGCTTGAAAGCCAAATAAATACAGATTATTTGCTCGGCAGTTAACTTCGGTAATTCAATGCGAAAGTCGAATTCTTAAGAAGTTCATCTTAAGTTGTTACCAAAGGTAAGACCACTCTTATCAGAGCGACAATTAAGCCATTAAAAGTTGTGTATGTGCTTTCAACAATCTCAATCTTATCCTAAGATCATCTCTTTTCTAAATCTCAAACAATTTATAGTTTTTTCATAGTACCTACCGATGAAAGAATAATAAGCGTAAGCAAATTACAATTGCCATTTTCTTATGAATTAAAAATATTTTAATATAACACGAAAGATCAAAGAGTGTCCGCGGAATTACAATCATCCCGGTCGTTCAATTAATTCGTTCTAGGTCAACGAAGCAAGACAGAACACGAGCGATGAAGCGTAGACTCTTCGCGAGGGAAACAAGATGTTAAGTAAGAAAGAGAAATTCTTTCCTCTTGCGAGGAATGCACGATAACCCCCCCGAAGCCATATCGTGAACGAGTCAGCCGACAATTTGTGTTGGGCCCTTCGTGGCAGTGCTACCCGAGAAAGCGAACTTTGCATTGTTACGGAATCGAGTGTCGCATTCGCTGACTGCCGACAATTTCGAAGTTTTAATTTGAGTTTGAGGATTCATTAAGGACATTATGCTCCGGCCGGGAAAGTTTCAGGCAGCCACGCGAACGCGACCCCCGTCCTTCGCTCCAAGTCACCCAAAACAACCCCTGCCACTTCCATACCACTCGAATCTCGGAGGAGAGATCGAATAATTCCGGAGTCATAGATCGTGTCCCTTTTCCCATTCTTTGAGAAGAACTTTTCCTACGACGGAATCGAGTGAATCGCTTAACAAAGCACCGCTCAATTATTCGACACTGGGAAACTTCAAGTCCGAATGGGCCACAGCAATTTCAACCTTATTTAACTTGTTCATTATCATTGACCAATGGAATCGAAATTGGAGGTGAAATTGCTTTGAAAAGAATTCTACTGAAGTTCTGTTTGATGGAGGCTCTTCTGAAATAGGGCGTTAGGGGAATGCTTTTTTAGATTTAGTTGCAAGCCTTTTTTATCAGTTGAGAATATGTGACAGTGTTAAAGTGTGCTTCGTTAACTGTTTTATTATCAAATATTCATGCGACTATAACGCTATGCCGAACGGAAGCCCACGAACTTACCGCTGCCAACGATCGTTAACCGGAATCCGATTACCAACTTTTCACTTACATTAACCTTCCTTACGGTCTTATTCGCAATATTAAAAATATTCACTCTTAACAATGCACGAGATTTCAATAAAACTAAAAAACAAAAACACGTGTACATAAAACCTATGAATTTTCAAAATTTCTCGAATGATACAAAACTCATACCACCCCCTAATCCATGTACCAGACTACCGATGACGACTCACAGCAAAATGACCTGAACGTTATGTAACAAATCAAAGATTCGTAACCACAAGAATCAATCCTTGATTAGATTCCATAAAATCCATAACCATTAAATAACGTCTTGAAGTGTGACGGAAAGACCAATACCCGTCGTCCCCACTCAAATTCATCCGTTTCACTTCACTTTCACCTATCATCGTTCCTTTTTACGTGAGCGAAGGTATCTGTCGTCAGTGCCAAGATCGTGAGTGAATCGATACGAGAGGTAGACGTGCGGGGTCGAGCGACGGAAAGACCGAGAGAGTAAAAGGGCCACGGGGAAGAGGGGGAGGACGAGGGTGGTTTTTGAGGGAGATGTTTCGTTCGTAGGCAGTAGGTTTTCCCCCACCCAAAAGTCCCGCAGCATAATCTCCGTCCCTCTGGCCCGTCTCTTTCGCATCCCTTTCTCCCGTCGGTGAAACTCGCTCATCCTCTGTTCCATGAGCACAACCCTCCACCCATCTCCGGTGTAAAACCCCCCTGTGCCGTGACGTAAATGCCAGAGAAATGGGCTGGAGGGGCTGCGAGGACGTGGCGTGGGCAGTGACGCGTGTGCACGCAGGAAAACTCTTCTTATTTATATGCTCTATGCTGCCATCACGAATCGATATTTCGCATGAGTTCTCTTGGAAAAAGAGGAAGGATGAAGGTCACCCCTCCGCGACGGATCTTCCTTTTCCCGTTCTTGGGTTAACGATGGCCATTTTGCGATTATCCGAAGGCCAACTTTCTTGGGTATTTTAAGCACGTGTAGATTGGGGTGGATGTTGGGGTTGAGTGTTTCACGGGGAGGTGATTGGTGATGGAGATGAAAGGAATTTTTATATCTGTAATATTACCACATTTTCTAGCGCTGCGTCGTTGGGATATTGTACCGAAGTGTATGTGTTTGTGAATGTTCTATAACTTTCGAATCAGCGTACGAGCAAATGGTCATTATGATTTTATTTCATTGTTATTTGTAATGAAAGATTAATATCCTCTCGGCCGATGAACTTTGGCAGTTAATAGTCTTCCGGTAGATAAAATCTACAATCCTTGTATATCCAGATATAAACTTGATTCCCAAGTACTTTTACGATTTTTCTTCTACTTACAGGAAATTAATGATTTTTCATTAATAATTGCCTTAGAAATTGACATCGGATGTAATAATTTTCTATAAGTATTGTCGAATTAAAAATATTCAACTAAAATCATCCCCAACATGGTTTCCCTCTACATACGTATGTATATCGGTATATTCAATACCAGAAACTGAATTTTTTTCTTTCCTAGCTTCGTTCGCCCTTAAAAGGGCACGATAGGTCCTCCATTTTCTCACATCCTCCAAAACCTTGCAAGGATGCACTTACGTGCGTACGTATAAACGTACTTGCGTCGTTCGAGATGAAACTGAAGAATCTAGAAAGCAGCGAGGAAAAAAGGCGGAAGAGGGGAATAGTCACAAAGATACGAGGGTGGACCACAGTAGGAGGCGGATAAAACGTAGTTGGTTCGTATCAGCATAATGTAGATATCTATTCCTTGCCTCTTCCGGCAGCTCGGAGGTTTGGGGATGGCCTGGGACGAGACGGGGGGTGAAATTGAAATGGAACTACCCGAAGGAGCAGACGGCCCCGCGGGTTTCCGAACCCAGAGAAAGATTAAAACGCGACCGAATGGATGCGAAAGAAAGTTTCGCCGACGAACTATACTCTGCCCAAACTAGAACCAATTTCACTGTATACCTAACTTTTCTGCAAGACTTGGATAACTTTCTTTTTTCGAACGGAAGACCAGCCGAGAAGTCGGAATGTAATTGCTAATTAAAACTTTTTTTTTCCACTAATCTTTGCCTGTATGAAACTGTACGGTGATTTTATCAATGCTTTAGGCAACTAAAAGCCTGTGATTGTATTAACTATCGAGTAATTATAGCTTTACGATACCGTTAAAGTGAGGTAAATAGGTTATGGGAAAATGGTAACCAGAAAGCTCCGAAGACTATAGCGTCGTCACTGGAAAAGCTTCGTTACAGAAGTAAAAGCGTAATATAAATATCCAAGGTTGGTATTAACAAGCTAAATACCTGGAATTTCGAATCGGCATTAAAAACTATTTTTATCGAAGGAATTCTCAGGTCTATAAGAGAACACTTTCTTCCTCTCATTGTCTCCCTTTCCCGAGTTTCTTATTCTTTCTATCTTGGTCCGACGAAAGTAAGCGCGTGGCGGTGTGAAATGGAATTAATTATGAGAGCGTCTCAACAGGTGGGTGTAGGCGTCTTTAAACTCTCTCTCTCTCTCTCTCTTTCTCTTTCATCCTCTCACACCCCTCCCCAACAATTCACCCCGCCGACCATCCCTTCGCCGTGTCCCGGACCGTCCTCAAGTAATTTACTAAGAAAATAAATAGAGGACGAGTCCCTGGAAAAATGGAAGGTTAAACGGGCGCGTCGACGCGCGATTTCAGCTTCCTTAATTGAGGGAAAGAGAGAAATAAAAAATAGTGGAGAGGAAGTGGGAGAACTCGAACCCGAAAGAAAAGGATCGGGGAAAGCCGAGGTCGTTATATCATATTATCGCAAAGTTGAAACGCACTTGGAGAATTCTTGTACAGCTGTTTTCTAAGAAATAATTTTCTCAATAAATATAAGAAAATTAATTTCAGGAATGAAGAAGTTAATGCAAAAAAAACATTAATTTTTAGATAGATGTTAGTAGTAATGCTTTGTGTGCTTCTTCATACTTTCTTACCAAAAACATATACCTAACTAGACATATTAGGATTAATCATTGAATATTAGTTTTTGAATATTAGTCCTGTTTAACATAAAAAATATAATCATAGTAACATGTCAATACTCACAACACTTGATAATATGAATGAACGATAATTCATTGTACACAGCAATACATGATATATCGGGCCTAGCCATTTCGTTTTGACAATCTATAACGATTCTCTTTGTGCATCTCGATATGATTTTTAACTGCACTTACGATTGTCAGAACGCTCTCAACCTTCGACCTCTTTTCGGGGGATTGATTAATTGACTTTTAAGGTATATTTGTACCGTTACCATTGTACCGCACCTCTATTGTAAACCACAGGGTTTGTGCACCCAGGGTATATGACCTATAGGATCTTTTGTCGAGAGACTCCGCAACGCACCCGATACTGATTTATAGGATACGAATGACACGTGCTTTTATACATGTATCACGGAAACGCGGAGGATTAATGCGTCGCTACAGAAATAAGTGCAAATTTTGTTCGAAAATCACCGAAAAACTAATATAAGGACTTTGAATCTTCACCTTTCATAGGGTAAAGAAATACGAAGATTAATTGGTATGAATATAGAAATGTTAATTAGTCGGAAAGTATTAACACTAAACCTACCAAGCCGGTCAAAATGACCGGTTCGCAATTTTTTCTAACAATTACCTAAATTGATAGACAAGTCATGAAGTAAATACTCCATTTCTATCTTATAAAACCTACATTACTTAATCAATCATTTTTTTCACCTCTTGAATTCTCCTTTTCCAAAGTACTTAATCAGTATATCTAAATTTTGGTAGATACAACGTCGGTAGTTTTAGTGTTAAATAGTCTAATTTTGATTATGCATAATCGTCATATTTTTATTATCCTTTCAAAATATAACACTAACCGTACCGGCGCTTTATGCATACCTATTCTGTCCGTAGTTTATTATTTGACCAGTTGTGAAATAATGATTACATTCTTCCGAAAGAAATGTAGAATATTGTCAATTATCCAGGAAAGAACGTATAAGACAGCATTTAGTTAGTAATACAAAGAATTAGATATATTCTTTTTATCAAACCCATCATTTGACCGCGTACGATTGGGTTAGTGTTAAATAATAAACGCCTGCAGCTATATTGAATAAATATAAGTTCTCATACTCATTTACCCGTTCCCTCGAATCATCGCGACTACTATTCGAAAGTGCGTGACTCGCCTTCGAAGGGTATCGTGCTATTAAAAATGGAAAATTCCAACGAGAAATATTTCTCGTTCTTTTTCAGCCCATCTGTGTATTCGCCTTTCAAAATGATCCCTTCCCTATGCCTCAAAAAGGTGCTCGAAAGTTCTCCAAGGAAAACACCCTTCACCTCCGAACGCAGGGCGTCAAAGTTTTTTCTTCAACGAATGCATGTATGCTGATTTATGCGATCTTCCCCGTGGAAGGGGCCGTAGACGAACGAACAAACCGACTTTTTCCCACGTTTAACTTAAACATCCATGGCCTGTTCTACCTGCCCTTAGATGAGGCAGGTGTTTAATGCCACGGAAGAGAAAGATGATGCGAGACGATAGCAATTAATATTCACATCAAAATGTTCCTCATTAATTATCGTAAATTTATCAACCTAAACATAAAAGAATTGCTTGATAACTTTTTTTACATTTCACACGTTATAACAATGAAGTATCAAAGTTATGAGGTATCAAGTATGAAGTATTCAATTTAACACTAAGGAAGATACTCCAGTATTTCAAATATTAGTTACTGTAGGGAAAAGAGAAGAATAATTTCTTTCTCGTTAAACGGATGACAAAAATGGAATATCCCAACGTAAAGTAAATGACAATATGCTTTCAACGTGAAGCTCAAGATACGGCGAGGAAAATATTCGCGAAAGAATATTGATGATAGCGTTAATAATGGATCAGGTTCTCAGTCGATGGATATCATTAACGATCATCTGCTATAGTAAACTATAGTACCGTCGATCAATCATACGAAAGGCCGACGTCGTCGACAGATCTCCTTCCCTCGACCCTCTGCCTGTCTCAGACACCTCCAAGTCCGTGTTGTCGTTTCTTCTTTCGCACCCCCGGCAACGACGTCTTCGTCTTCAAGTAATTCCTGCATAGGCCGGGATATCTTTTTTCCCTCCACCCTGTGCTGGAGGTTCGCCAGGATCCATTCATCACCGACATCCGAGGGCGCGAATGGAAGAAGGCAAAAACTTGGAGGAGGAAGAGAAAAGAGCAGCGGGTAGCGTCAGTAAGACAAACCAAGATGGAGAACCGTCGTTACACCACCGCGCTACGCTCCAGTATTGCCGATTATCAATAAATCATGAAAGAAATTAGTTTGATATTCCTCGCGCCTCCAAAGACTGTGTATAATTTAATACAGACATGTTTTTTTAATCATTGACGAAGTTTTCTATAAATCATAAAGATTTCTTGGAAAGACACTTAAGATTAATCCTTCGAATGAGCTTTAATATAATTGCTCAAATTGTGAAAGTGCTATTACATTATCTATGCGCAAATTTTGAAGAGTCTCATTGTAATATTGAAAATAAGAAATATCTCATTATTTCATCGATAGATAAGACAGCTTTGTCAGTGATCAAATAAATTAGGAAGTAACTCTAATCAGTCTTTAGCGACGTCCAATGATTATTTATGAATACTTATGACACTATATACTCAAAAATAACGTGAAACATCCTGACTAACGTTTTATCCCAAACTCAAAGCTCGCTTCTTAGATTCTAAGAGACTTTTTCAACAAGCGCTCCCAACCAAATTTTAGCAAGAACCCTATGCAAAAATGCGCACGACGAACGTGTACTCGCGCAACACACGGGCGCGTAAAGCGTAAAAAGAAGTCTGAGCGATTTCCATCTCGACCTTTCCTCGCTCGGGAAAGCGCGAGCGTGTAAAAGCTCGAAAGCTGGAAAAAGCTTTTCGGTTCGGTGCCGGTCGGATAAAAGTTCTCCTATACCTCATTTTCACCCCTCTTCTCCTTCGCTCTCCTTCTGCTTCACCTCCTCCTCCTCCACCCTCCACCCCCTCCTGCTCCTCCACCTTCTCCTTCTCCTTCTTTCTCTTTTTTTCATTCTCCCCGTATACCCTGTCCCCATATTCCTCCTTCATCCCCTTCGTCTCTCACGATGGAAGACGAAGATTGAAGCTTACGCGAGTGTTCTCTCTGTTCCCATATTCCGCATGCTCTTCCACGCTTTCACGAGAACCGTGTACGTTCGCCGAAACGCATGTGTATGCGTTCGCCAAAGCACATACGTGTATATGACGATTCGTGTGTGCGAATTCCCTCTTTCTTTCTCGCATTCGCGTGAACGAGCGCGCGCGCGCATCCGCGTTCTCTTATTCTCTTCGGATACAATGTGTGCGCGTCAAGAATACACGCTATTGATCGCGGGTGGATGCGAGAAAGAGGCAGGAAATACGAGAAACCAGCCCTGCTTACAGACTCTTTTCCTCTCCGTGTTTTTCACGCGAGAGAAAAGGCATGTGACATTCCGTGAATGTTCCTGAAGCAATACCGTATACTTGATTTATACGTATGGGGAACGTTACATTGAATTTGTTTGTCACGTTTAGCAAGAGTTTCCATTTGGAGGGAAATTGATCGTGGTCTTTGAAAAAGTAAAGTTTTTTGTAATATGAAGAGCAATTTTGTAGGATTTTTGTTTGTATGTGATTTAGTTTTTTTTCTTTTTAATTCCCTGCGAATTTTTGCATTGCTTTAGATATGGCTTTAACCCTTTCAACACTGAATTTTATTTCTTCAGAAAATGACTAATTTTTAGCAGTGTATACTTTGTGACACTGGAAATGGAATAAAAATACGACTGAGAATGAAATATATTTTTTTTTATTTCAGGAGTTCTCTGATTTTCAGCTGGGATAGCATAGATCCCAGTAGTATGTTATTGCTGAGATATTTTTATCCCAGCAGTAAATATTGTCATATAAACAAAATAATATATGGAAATAAACTGTACAATAATAACATGAAAATTATATGATAATGTTTGGGATATAAAATATCCCAGTAGTGTTGTAAGGGTTAAGGAGTTACTTGCCGTACATTGAATATTTAACAATTTATTGTGTCTCTCTGATGGGTTCTTTAATATCATGTTAATATGGTAGAGGAAGAAGTGCAAGTTTTTACGATGCAGTAATTTTCTAGAATCGTTTCATTCGATGTTAATCGAGTACGCTGGAACATTAAAAAGTTCTCCGACTTGACGGTAAATGAGTTTGTAATTTGCGAGTGTTTTAAATTTAAATCCCGCAAAGAAATCAGGGAATACATTGTTGAGTAAACATCGCGGTAACAATTACTAGGTATAATACCGGAAAAGTTGGGACACGGTAATGAAGTTATGTTCTTCTGCAGTATCCACTGCCATGACTTTCGTCTCAGATGGAGACGCAGAAAACAGGGGATAAAGTTTCCCCGAAAGAAGAGAAGATTCATGCTACAGGAAATCTCCAGTGCAGGCGCATTCCTCTATGAAAAGTCGGCGAATGAACTTCATACTTTCTTTAATTCAATTCCCTTTCATTTTTCGTAGGAAAATGGTGTCTTTTGTATTCTATTACATTCAGCTACAACAGTTTTATGGTGTGACGGAAAGGGATGACATAAAATCTTTTAAGTAATTGGAAAACGATGTTTACTAGAATGTTTAATGACTATAATAATGTTTAAAGGTAACAAAGTATTGAAGGGAATGCTCGTACTAACATTTCAATGAAAAATAAAATATTAGGAAATAGGAACCATCCGTAAATGTATCAAAAGCAATTATAATGACGTTTTATAGTGTTATATATCATTATAATTAAACTTCTACAACACAATGTGAACTTAGAGAAATGTATCATGAACCTATGTTTTTATTTTCTCCAGAGATTATTATTATTTACTATTGCAAGTTCACGCTAAAAATATAATTAATAAGTATAACTATTTAACGAAGCATATCTAGTAATATCCATAACAATTTTAAAGAACTGCTGTATAATTTTATTTCCACAATCATAATTTACTGTGTATTTGTTAAATGAAATATCGCCTTTCAATTTCTTTGCTACTTTTACAATTTACCAACGAATTACAGAATTTTTGTTTCAAGCGGAACAGAAAGTTTGTATTGTAAACGGTTAACTATTATTATCAGAAGCTTGGCGGAAATAATTTTCTGTGAATATTCGAATACGTTGCATGTATACAAAACTCTGTTTCAGTCGAGATAATAAAGAGACAGAGGCGGGAGGGGCGGGGGTGGCTTTCGTCGATAGGTTCGAAGATAAACACATGCCGAGGATCCAAAAAGAGAGGCAGGCGTCGCGACGCCTCGGATCGATGCGCGTCGGAGTGCGCGCTCAACCCCAGACCAACATGGACGCGGATTTACGAGGTTGAACTGAATGGAAAAAAGAAGATACGAAGGAAAGGGAACAGGCAGTATTTTCTGACCTCGCGAAACTCATACAAATATTCGAATGCGCGAACATTGAAAGCGTGAAAGTGAATTGGAGAAACGGGTTGAAAGATTTCAGAAAAACATTTCCATTCACTTTTGTTAGAATAAATCACATATAAACAATATTTCACTTTTTCTAATTGAAATTTCAATGTCAGTTTAATTCTTCATGTTTAATTCTTATAACATAATAATTTCAAATAAATGATTTCACAATAATACAGATGTTCGACCTTTGAAATGCAATCTACATAATGATAATATGAGAGAGACGAAGTCCTCTTTTGTAAGTGAAAAATCACTTGACTATATTGTTAATATTACAAAATCACCGCAAAATGTTAGAAGCTCCAAAGAGTATTAGATTTCTGGTGCCGTAAAGTCTGCCAGTGTGCCTCATCTTGTAAGTCCAGCGAATTTTAATATTTTAACCGTGTATCTGCACCGCGTACCGCATTAATACGAATGAAAAAACAACTCTCAAAAGGGAGTCTGCAGTATTTGCCTTTTGTTTTTGGTCCTGCGAGCATTTTCGATGCAATGGCGCCGAAAAGAAGAGGGCCCCAACCGAGTAATGGGGTGTCGCTGGCAGTCGCGCATTTATAATTTCTGTCCCCCACACCCCCTTCCGACCACTCTTCGTACTTTATTCTTTCTCTCTTGCAGGCTGCCAGGTCGAAACAATTGCTTTCCGCCGGGCAGAAAGGAACAAAACTGTCTGGGGTGGTAGAGGCAAGCGGGGTGAAAGTTGCAAGATGAGTTACTGCGACAGCTCAAGGATCTGATAGCATTGCTTTGTTTAGAGAGGCAAAAAGAAGTTCTTTTCTTAAGGCACAATGCAAATAATTGGCTCATACAATTATAATTTCTGGGAAAATCGAAAGACGATTCGAACTTCATCGAGGATTGTTAGCTTAATTGTGCCACCAATGGAAGTTCTGCGCTAAAACTACCTTATAAATTAATACCTACAATGAGAGATTTGTATTACGTTAGTGTAATGTAAATGTACATTCTGGTTGAACATATATTTGAATTATTCAATCACATCAAAATTGCTACGATAGCTTTGGTTATTATTTAATATGACATTAATATTAAATTAAATCCTTGAACTTGATTTGAAGAAAGCACGGTAAAAAAATATTTCTGAACAGTTGGAAAAATAAAAGAGATAAAGTTCTCGTGGGAAAGCCTCGAGTGGAGTTCATTATCAGTCTTAAAATTGAGATTGAAGGAACAGTAATATCGTGAAGTAGAATGCGCATTAATTCAATAAACCTGATGAGAAGTTATCGTGCCAATTTATAAGGATTATCAGAAATGATGGTGTCTCCGTCTCGTTTAAGACGAACGAGGGTGGATCGAAGAATGGAAGCATCGTAATACCGTCGCATTCTTCAGACACGGTAGACATACTCTTCTTTTTCCTTCTATCTTGATTTCATCACTTCCCTCTTTCCCCAGGGACTTGTATCTTTATCAATACCGATCATCGTGCTTAATTCTCAGTCCAAGAGTCGTTAAGACTCCACGGAAAACCTCATTTTCGGCATTTAACTGCGAGGGATTAAATTTCGTCACGAATACCGAATTTCATTGAATTGTAATCAATTCCAAGCCACCGCAGTAATTTGTTACTTAATTATTCTTCGATCCGATAATTCGAATAAGTTATAAACAAAGAGTTGTCAATTCTAACGTGTTATATATATATCGAAAAGTTTAATCCTTTGAGTGACAAAGGGCCCTTGCGAAATCTGGTCGAAAAGTCCCAAACAGACTATCATTTCGCATCGAAGAATGCAAGGAAGCACGATTTCGATGTTTGTTTTTTTTTTTATAATATAGAATAAGAGATATAATAATAACAGACAAATATTATTTTTATTTATTTGTCAGTTAAAAATTTTATCTATATTACACCAATACAACGGTAATCAGAATATATTGATAAACTATGTGTATTGTTCATGTAAAAGGTATCATCAACCTTACAGGCCAATCAGCTTGAAAATTTTAGCTGCTGAATACAAGAAGCGCGATCGCACTACCTTGCACTCAAACGGTTAAAGAACTTTTAATAAATTCACAAAGATTCATATAACAGTGTCACTAAACGTCAACGAGAAGTAACCCCCAACGGTAAGCGTTCCACCGAGCGAAGAATGCCAAAGTTCAACCCTCCGAGTGCCGTTGTCTCGCGAAACTCGTTTCGATTTAATTTATGCATCGTAGTCCAAGTTTCCCACCCCGGTCTTAAGGCCCTTTTGTACAGTTATTAATGCCCTGGGCCACTTCATTTTCACCGTGCACACACTACTGTACCAACTATGTCGGCATTGCTACCTGATGTCCTTCCGGATCCTGCGATTCGTTCCCGCGTATGCAAATTTCGTCGATTCGAGAGAGAAGGCGCGAAAAAGGAAGAGAGAGGGACAGAGGCCCTTCGGTATACATCTGCCTGCGCGAACAATCGTCGGAAAAATAATAACTGTTTTTACAAGAGAGAATACATTGCCGTGGCAAAACCGGATCTCCCGTTTCTCATCGGGACACGGATTTTTCTACACTCCACTGTTTACGCACGCTCTTTTGGAAATGCCGATTTACTTTATGTGCTTCTTTGATCACCGTAGTCATTTGCTTTGGAATATTTTGGAGAATAGTATATACATTCGAATTTCGATATTATAAAAATGATTGTAGACAGCGACGGTGAAATGACTGCGATTATTTGTGCAAGTATATTTTGCAAAAATACTTGTCAGTGGTTATGAATATGGTCCAAGTGACGAATTTGAAAAATTGAGCTTG
This sequence comes from Cerceris ruficornis, assembly GCA_963989415.1. NCBI lineage: Eukaryota > Metazoa > Arthropoda > Insecta > Hymenoptera > Crabronidae > Cerceris > Cerceris ruficornis. The sequence continues at coordinate 17,930,265 of OZ022518.1, read as the reverse complement.
CCACTTTATTTTATGTTTCTCAAAAACAAATGTCTGAATATCTCGAAGCTAAGAATCAATTATTTATTGTTAGACCACTGTCGTAATTATGTAACTCCATCATTCCCAAATATATTTGTACAGATGTTCAATTAATTCGATGCATCATTTACTATAACACTATAAAATACATGCAATGTGTATTTGTATAAGTAGTCATAATATAAAAGTGATTATAAGCTATCAACAATTAATTGGCATACCATAACGACAAGCAAATTTTTATTCAAATTACAATCACTCTGTCGCGGAACAAAATTACGTATTAAAGGCCATTTGAATGCACCGAAATACTTTCAACGGAAGATTCACGAATGCAATTAGCTCTGTAAGATGTTAAATTCAAATTTATACGAGCAATTTGAGTATTTACAGTGAGAGAGGAGCTGCTTTATCGTGGGTATAAATCGTTTAGATGGGGCTTGATGCGTCCTATCAAATACGTGAGGTATTTTTTAACGTTAAAATTAAATAGGGGTTGCACCATTGAGAATCACTGGTAGTGGTAAAACGGAATCCTGCACCATATGGTATTACCGTAGGTAAAATCATTCTCTGCGTTTGGAAAATGGGGAAACTGCAAACGATTCGATCGGGGTACCATCTACGAAAGGGTTGCTGAACCCTTTTATGGTTTGTCATCGATAATACATTTTCTGATGCGACGAGAATGAAATTTAATTATCGCAAACAGTCTAAGATATTCCTGTTTAGATAACTTCTGACGATTCTTTTGGCTACAAGAAATAAATTATTAATTGTGATCAATTAAACTAATTTTATCATTTTCCTGATATTATGTTTTCAAATTATTTTCCATGAAGGATTAAGCTATATAGTATATATACTTTAAATAAATTTTCAAAAACCTATTTCAAAATATATTTCTGCAATACGTATAATAAAAAAAGTTGTTGCTATGTTCAAATACTAATTATGTTAAATGATCAATAACGTTAAAAGAATCTTGTAAAAGTCTAGGGTTAAAATTTCTTTATACAAAAACCATAGTAATAATCCATTACATAAATGTACTTGCAATTTTTAAAAATATATTGCAGTTATTAATTCCGTAATATTTATTGTTACACTCTGTTATACAACCTACATTTCCTAATCTAAATAGAAACAATTATTCCTTAATTATTCGGAACAAAAAGGAGATGGTTCGAAACGCTTGAAATAGGTTGTTTAATATTTAAATGAAACTTATTATCAGGAATACGAAAAAATAATTTATTATTCACGTCGAAAAAAGAACCGTGAGCTAAAGTCGCTATAGCCCTACGGCATTATTCCCGTCGAAGTTTCCCCTCAAAGTGATAGATCTTCCAAGGCTACGCACTAATTGCGATCCCGGTCTCTTGTTCGAACGAAACGTAAGTCCCGGATTACCTTACACGTTAATTATACCGTAATTAACTCTCGTCGTCGCTGCCGGCGTGGAGGAAGTCGTAGAAAGTCGACGAAGCGATTTTGCACCGCTTACTTCGAAAATCCTTCGTAAACCCGAATCCGTCGCCGTCAGCGCGGAATAAAACGTGACGATGGCGATTATCGATCACCGAAAAAAGGAAACAAAATAAGATGTGAGGAGGGGAATTGAACGCGACACCATTAAAACTTCATTTTACGGACGTTTATACCTCGTACTTTTAATGACGCGGCTAAAAGAAGGAGAGAATTATTTGAGAGTATGCCAATAAAAGGGCAAGTTCTGACATCGAATTTTATAGCAAACGGAAGACTCTCTAATGAATTCTAAACATTTTCTTCCCTTACTTTTTGAACATGACTCGTGAATTTTCATTTGTGATTGAAGCGGTAATTATAATGGTTAAGTCGTTTGTTCTTTGTTTCGAGATATTTAGACTTTGTTTTGGGTACGAGTTGAGTTCTGTGTAATGAGACAATTATTAACTCTATTAAACGGTTGGATTTCATATGACTTCGAGTAGCTAATTTCACCATATTACTGTAACACAATTCATGGAATTTTGAGCTCGGTCAAATTTTCCATTTTACCTGAATATGTATTATAAAGCAGAATACTGAAAAATATGGGAAATAACTTGTTAATTAATGAGTACTTTTCATTCCAGGTCGTCTGTGATGTTACATCAGAATTCCGTTTTTCGCTAAACAGGGAAATCACAAAGTAGATACAAAAATACCTAGGCTATTATATCACAATTATATAACACGATGAATTACGCATTTTCTCTAATAATCAAGAAATATTCGAGGGGACTATGGTGGATAAAGACGTAAAAGTTCAGACTCGAAATTAATATGCTCAAATTCAAATCCTCCCTGTCACCTCTTAACAATTTTTCCTAAATTATCATTTAATATATTCTACCCCCGGTGGTTCGGAGCCTACTTAAAAGAATAGATCTTAGGCGAAATGATCATACTAGTTAACGTCAAAAAGTATAAAACAAAAGAAACATTAAACAACTTGTTGGTACTACTTTCTATCTACTTATCAATTTTAAGGTTTTCTTAGCAAAACTCAAGTCCACTAAATCGGTCTCACCTTTCACGAGACTTATTTCGTTTGAAAGAACAGCGAGTGTTATTTATAGAAAGAACTCTATCCGATTAATGGAAGCGGTTGAATTGCCTGTCAGAAGTTGTAAGGGAATGCCGAGGCAGGTAGCAAATCGGGCTGCCAGCAACAGGTATCAATACCTTCTATTATTCTTGCACCATTGATTCGATACCCAATAGAACCGATATCGTACCTGTTTCTCGTGCAGCAGGTAGGTCGCACGCGACCAGGTAAAATCTCCGCAGGTAGACGTCGATCATCATCAAGGGGTAACCTTTGCCTTTTCGGAAACACCAGAAGCCACTAACTTTACACGCATTCTGACAAAGAAGGCTCACCATATAGATCTGGGAATATTCTTGGAAAAAACCGGTAGAGGTATATATACATATATATTGTTACGCAACACTCCATGTATTTGAATGTATGCAACACCCAGTAGTATGAATGTTACTGGGTTACGGGACATGTCAATTGTTTATAAATAAATAAGGGATTCTATGGTCAGAGCTCCTCCCTGACGGACGCGTGTTTGAAATAAAACGTTGTAATTTTTCTATAAAAGTGTGTTAATCATTTACTATGTCCAAAAGGACTTTGCGTGCGCGGTCGACCCGTAACAATATATTTAGACATTTAAGTGAGGAGAAATAGATATAAAATAATGGCATATTTGTTGAACTGTTAAGTTACCTAATCGAAACACGCGTGTTCATGGCCTACGCGAGATGAGATTGACAATGTTTAGGAATGATTCCAGGAAACTTTGATTGTTAAATCAATTAATTGATTTTTTGCTTATGCATTCGTTTGCTTACGTTTTCATATAAAGAGTGGAAGGTCGAGAGGAGGAAAGTTTTGAATGAAAGTGCAACGACGGTAAGCTACGCAAAAATATATACTTTGTGTGATTCTCCCTCATTTTCCTTATATAATGTACATTTATATTCTGAGAATTAGATAGATCAAGTCGTTGCTTTGAATCATTTAAAATTCTCAATATTGGCATTTCTACGAAACAGGTACAGATTTCTTTGCTTACAAATTTAAGAGAGCTTAGAATAAATATGATAAAGAAATTTTAACACTAAACACTGTACACGTAATGTAAGCTAAGTTAGGTAAAAATGGACATGTTTTTAAAAAATTGCTAAGAATGGAATTTCTAAAAAATAATGTAATCTATAATATTATTCTGTATATTCTTTTAAATTTGAGACTTAAAATAAATTATTTTGGGATTGAAAGTTACAAATAAAAGTAGATGCTATTAAATAGGACAAAATACTGTGATTTCTATAAATATATATTGAAAGTCGAGGTATTCGGGATCGGCACAATTTTATTGAAAAGCTGGAACAGGGCTCCTTTCCCTTCGCTAAATCGTAACGTGTATTTAGGAGTGAGATCTAGATTCACCACCGTAACAATCAATAAGTTAATTAAACAGATTTAACGAGTACATTGAAGAGACGTGAAATTCAAGCAGGCGCCATTGCACAGAAGAAGAGCTCGAATTGTATCGTTCGACGAGGAACCACCCTCTAACCCCCACTCTAACCACCCTCATTTAATCTGCGACAAAGTACGCGATACAAGTTCCATTTCGTGCCAATAAAATTTGTACTTATTTCATACCGTGTAAATTGAAAGAAATTAAAAAATATTATTAAAGATTTTTTCACCCATAACTTAACAAAATATATATTCCTTAAAAAGTTGAAGCAGATCGAAAAGAACAATTACTAATTGCTTGTACTTTATAATCGACAAGATCTCAGTACAATTTAACCCCTTACAATTTAATAATAAAGGATAATTTAAAGTCTTGTTTATTAATTTTCTAATAACCAAGAAATTTTTCTTATTCCTCATCCGCAAATAAAATAATTTTATAAATTCAAATTTTTACTTTTAATGGCAGACTTACATTCTAAATATATATTCTTAATTCTTCAATTACAGACACCTCACGCTTCCACTTTAACTTAACTGCAACACTACAACTTACAATTTTCAAAGTTTCTTAATCTCCGTACACGTAACACCTAAATAACAACGTTAAAATTCCAAGAGGTTTCATTGGCTCGATACGACGCCACGTCCGTCGCGATATCCATAACGGAATATTTGCAATTAAAAGGGCTACGGAATTCTCCTGAACCACTGCCCGGACATTTCCTCGAGAAGGGCAGAAGAGGACGAAAGAGAAATCGCTCGAGCGCAATAAGTCAAATCTTGTTTGCGAGTCGGTGCCTAGTTAGGACGACTAGCCCGGGTCTGCGCGAGGGGTTGATGAGGAAGGCTCGAAGAGGTAGGTAGACCGGAGGACTAGGGAGGAAGAGGAAAAGGGGAATACGAGCAGGAGGAGGACGAGCACCTTCCTCATCGACCGTATAATTAAACCGGGCGCTGATTAAAAAAGTTACCACGGCCGTAAGATCATTACAGGGGCCTCTGGCTCCCACCCCCGTAGAACCACCCTCTACCCCTTGGCTCCTCTTTCCTCCTCACTTTCTCCCGCTCGCTTTCGACCCTTGGGGGTTGCGGATTCTTTCCACTTGGTACACTCGCGACCGAGACAACGATTTCAAACAGAGAATTTCGAAGGGTCTTATACTTATTTCTCCGTGGCACACGACATACAGACATTGCAATTGGTTTTCCTCGTTCCTCGCGTTGTACGATTCAACGCTGAATTTTTAAATCTTGCCTGCCGAATTTCGAATTATCTTTTACTCGTTCAAAATGCATTTGTATAATATTTCCATATATTTTATTTTTCACTTGATTTTTCTAAGATATTTATGGACTCGATGTAGATATTTTGAGAATATTTTAGTAAAGATGTGGTAAAAAGGAACTTCAATGATTTTAGAATGAGGGTAAGGAAAGCTGTGGGAATAAATTAACTTGTAAATTTGTTCATCGTACGAGGATTAAAAATTTGCATATGCGATAAGATGGAGCACCGTTACACTCTTTGTGATTCTGAGAGCCCATTTATATAAATGTCGGATCTACGGATACTTTGCGATTGAATTAAGCGTTCATTAACGAAAAAGATTTTAAATAATAATTATTCAACGTTTGGAAGCGATCTTTTAAAAGACAGTTGATATTATCAAAACATTGATAGGTACATTGACATAAAACGAGAGAATTATTAATTAATGTATTGTTTCAATTAATTATAAACCATCGTCTCATTAAAGTATTAATGAACCTTCCGGTACGCGTTATTTTTTCTAAACTTCCATTTGCTTCGGAAAAGCTGGTTTATCAGAAAGAATGCGTACTTTCATGCTGTCCCGCGGAACAGAAATATTTTTACCATAATATCAGCAAAACAAAAACCATAAAGTTCGCGAGAACTCTGCTTCAGGAGACACCCGTTTTTATAACAAGTGAAAACACTAAAATTTACACAAAAAACAACCTCACAAAATCATTGTACGCATTCAACAAATTCTCTTCCGCGTGAAAACTTAAATCTGGTTGTTATAAAACAAATTCCACCTCAAGCTTTTCCCGCAAATAACTGCACGTTGAAAATCCTTACTCATTATCAGCACCATTCACCCCGTATCTTTAAGAACAACGGCAAACCACAACCCCCATCCCATATTGCAAAAAGCTACCCAAAGGCATCCAAAAGGCAATATAAGTAATAAAGAAAAATAATACGCCTACACGATAAAATTCGACATGTCGTTCGAAGTGATTTGGATCTCCTTTTTTTTAGCAGAATCTTTTCCAACGGCAGGAACTTCCTTAAAATTCAATATAAGCCCCACGGGCATCCCTGCGAGACCGGGTCGCCACCCCCCTCGAACGGGAGACCCTAGCCGATGGCGACGGGGCCTGGTTACCATGGCGATTCTTTTGCTTGACAGGTGGCTGCAACCACCACCAACCACCCTCCCCCAGCACCCTCCATCTCCTCCAGACTCGTTTGTTCTGCCTGCCACCGGTACGACGAACCAATCGCGCACAGCGAAAAAATATTCAATCACGCGTCAAGAACTCGAGGGTGGTGGTGGTGGTGGTGGACTGCGAATGTGGTGGTAGTGGAAGAGAATCGAATCACCCTCGAACCCCCCCGCCTTCACCCTTCTCTCCTTCGCTTCTGACCAGGGACGAAGGTCGATGGCGGTGGAGGTCGAACCGCCCCTACCTACGGAGAAACGCCACCCCCTACCCCTTTCGAAGTACGATGGAATAATAAAATGCCTCAGATTACATATTCAAAATCAATGGCTCCGTACCTCCGACGTACAAAGGGGTGGGTGGGATTTACCCCCTCAGCTCCCGCCTCTCTCTCTCTTCCTCTTTCCACGAAGAGGAGCAAGGGGTGATAGGAGAAAATTCCGCGGCCGACATTTTAAGCAACCACACCCTCATTTGCAATTGTCATCCTCGTTTATTGTTTCTTTCTCGGATTTACTCCCTTTGACATTTTCTTACGTAAGCTCCTTTGCGTTTCATAGAAATACAGAGACCCATTTTTTGTGGACCTTTTAAGCGGACGGGATGAAGTGCAATTTAAATATTATGCGGACAGAATCGAAACGGACGTTGGAAACAGTTTTCCAGTATTCGCGTATAAAGGAATCTGTGGAATTTTTGCTTAACTCTGCGTATTTTATTATTGTTTTTTGCAAACTCTAGTTCCTTCATTTTACAAATTTGAAAAATTGTAATTGAAAAGAATAACCCGCTTTTAGATATAATTCTATTTTCGATATAATATTCTAAAATTTCAGCTGTGATAATTATTATATCAATTATCTAGCTTTATATAAAATCGTATATTATGAAAGTTACTAATTTTATGTCATAAGTAAATTTTCAGTTGGCAATATATCTTATGAAAATAATTTAACGAGGAAAGATACACTAACAAGTAACATCGGCTTAATCTGATATTAGAAAAACACGCGAAAAATTATTGATCGTTTTAAACTACTTACTAAACTTCATCGAGTATATAATTTGAATTTTGAAAAGAGTATTTTCCGTGAAAAAAGCGTGCACCTTTGAGCGAAGAACCGCCATTCGAACCTTTTCCTAATTAGCTGTAATTACGCGCGAACGAGAATGAGCTGCAACTTTATAAAAGTCGAGGGGGAGAAAGACGGTCTGATCATTATGAGGTCTGAATTACGCGCGATAATTTCACAGACAATCGGAGAAGAAATGGTCGAGAGGATACTTCGCAAGAATTAATCAGTGACTAATTGATCCTCCCGAGATTAAGGTCATCGTCTTAAGGTAGCGACCCGAAAAAAGTTCCCGCTAATTAAATTAATTAGCACAATGTTGTCGAATGAATTTTATGGAAGGAAAACTTTTGTTCGAGTATTTCAAGTGGAACCTATTAAACTAGAAGCCCCAATTTTCAAATAATTCTGTCTTCCTTAACCCCTTGCCGTACAATAACGACTGAAGCTCCTAACGCGAATAATGGAATAGTCAGTTTTGAAGTGTTCCAAAAATTTTTAAATTAAAAACATCATTGGATTAGGATAAAATAAAATTAATTCTATGCTATTTAATATTGCATTGAGTCATACGCTACATCAGATATCAGGGGTAAATTGTTATTTCAGCAATTAATTCAGAGTTATTGCACATTCAATCAAAAAAGAAATGGCACGGCAAGGAGTTAAATGGTACTGTGTCCTGTCATTTTTAAAATCTATGTCCTTTCACAAAGACAATATTAAAGAAGAATACAGAATATTTGACAAACATTGAGTAACATATTTTATAACAGCGTTATTGTGTATTAGAAACAATCTGATTTCTGTTTTGAATAATCCATTTATACATCTAAATCCTCTCTGAAAAACAGTATGAATGACTGAACAGTAAAATCGGTAAAAATGAATTTTCTTAATTTTTAATTCTACAGTATTATGCTAAACTATATTCAAACATAAAACTGAAACAAAAGAAGGTATTTTTTACATTTTTACTCTACACTCTCATTAATATAATTTTGTTTTTTGGCAATCGATAGATAGATGTAGATTTATTCAAGAACGAGTTGCATCATAAAAATGTAACTTATTTAAAGAGAAGCCATTGTTCAAAGGAGAGCATTGTAATCCCTATCTAAATCTTCCGCAAACTTGAGATTTATAGCCGAGCTTTTCAGAATTCTAACATTCTATCCGATAGATAAGTTTCTTTCGAAAAATCTAATAAAGAGATAGCCAAAGGTCAAAGCCATATTTAAGTAAAGTAATTAGTAGGAGATTTATAGTGCAAGTACCAAAAACCCTTTGCTCAAACGTATTCTTATATAATTCGGTTTAATTTCTACAAGATTTTCTTCTGGCTTGGTCTACAAAATAATTTTTCGGTCAAAATGTGCAAAAATGGAATTATATATCGAGTATAAAATTGTACAATTTTCTCCTCTATTCCGATTACATTATTATTTTTAATCCAAAAGTAGTGTCTCTATTGTTAAAAGTAAACTTCATAACCTAAATTACTTCATTAACGCGACGTGCCAGGAGCGAAAACTAAAACAAATAAGTTTCATTTCGTACACATTTCGACCCATTTTGAGCAGAAATAATTAATGTGGAATAAAAGTTTCTAAAAATATTATAACCTCACAATTTTAATTGAAAGCTACTTGATCAAATCTATTAGAAAAACGGTAGATATTTCCAAATGTATATCAAATTGCTAACTATTTATTGCAATAATCTCCACTTCTTTTTCGTTCTTAGCTACAAACGACCAAAATATTTCGCATAATCTTATGCAAGAAGGAAGAAATATCAACAATCGTCAACAATATCAACAAATTCCACGTATCTCACAATGAAACGGCACAACACGGCGGAAAGTACAATGGCACGTTCCCTGAATAAAACTTTTTTATTAAATGATCACTTTGAACTCGTTAAGCTAAAAATCGGAAATCGGTTCTCCCTCGTTGTCCTACCACCTTCCGCGATTATTTCCTTCTCCCATCCACCCTCTTTATCCCTCTTTTCCCCCTCTTCGTTACAAATTTTAAGACTGTAAGAAACTTTCGACTCGTTACACTGATTGCACTTTCGCAGGAATGATTTCCGATTCAGAGGAAGTAATGGCGTGGAGATATGATGGCCGGTCGTTTCCAAACTGGCCTCTTGCATTTTGCATGAACGAAGGACTGGTTCCAATGCCAAAGACCACCCTTTCGTCGACCACGTGGTGGGGTGAACCCATGGACTCGGTCAGGTTTCACGTGACCCTTTCAAGACTCCACGGAGATTCGCCCTTACAATTGTTCATCGTATGTGAACTGGACTTTCGTGCAACTTGTACTATTATTCTTACAACTTGTGGATACTGTCTCGTCTGCGTTCATAGAATCGGTTCATGTTACAGAATGGAGTAGGAAAGAATCTTTATTTGGAACTGAAGTTACTCCTTGAATAATTTGTTCAAGGATGAAATAGAAAGACGAATGCCAAACGAATGCTGAGTGTGGTTTAATTTCTTTGATATCATTCAGTAAGTTATGTCGGGTATAATATTTTATCGGAGCTCTGTCGACTGATTGACGGATGGAGAGAAGAAATTGTTCAAATTGTTCAAGTGTTATCAGCATAAGCGGTTATAGAATTCTTTATTAGAACTTTTTACATTAGTAGTTGCATATGATAGGATAAGTAACAGATGAAAATTGAGAAAATAAGAGGAAATCAGTTAGGACCACTCCCGTGTCAATTATCCGAAGAATGTACGTTCTCGGATAATTGTATGTTCCCAAAGTTGTCAGCGGTATCAAAAGAAAGAATTTGCAGTCGTAAATAAACAGAACTGTTATTAAGAAAGAATACCATACATATCTTACATTTTACAGCACAGAAATTCCGAACTCCGACTTCTCCAAAACCTAACTTTGACCGAGCGCAATAAAAGTGCAGTTCAAATGAAAGAAGAAACAAAAGAATAGGAAAACAAGAGAAGCACAAACAAAGCATAAAAATTAACTGAACAATTCAAATATAGGTCATTACGTACAAGGACTGCAAATAAAAGTCTCAACATCATGTTTCAAGGATAAGAAGTCTGAGTACCACTTCCTAAACGACACAATCTTCAAAGTTTTTGTCCACGACACAAATGACAACGCTATCTTACGAGTCTAGGCCAACGATCTACGAAAAAAATGGTCCTTACGTAACCGTCATCGAGCAAGGAGAGGCGATAAACAAAAGCAACAGTGGTTTTTTTTTGCGAAGGCAGCTGCCGAGCGCAAAACCAGAGGGGGACATTACTTAATAAACGTGCGCATCCGGGGTGCGGTCCGGTCGGCATTGTTTCAGGATCGGTAAATGGGTGCTTGCCAGCGGATGCGTGCGGCCAAAGGGTTAAGGATTAAGGGTCGAGGATCCTGGCTCGGACCCACAATGGACACCTGGACGGGTCCGCGGGTGCTCGTACTTAAAAAAAAATCCCTTTTCCAGTCATTTCTGGACATCTGCCCTCGATCTTGGTTACCTCTCCGAAGACATTATGCGGAAGGTAACGCAGTGGACCATCGTCCACAATAGAAGAATCAACTAAGACGGGTTTCTCCGTTCGAATGCCACCTCTTTTCTCTTTAACAGTTCTTCGTAAAGACTCCGCGAGAATGAATACCCGGGGAAAAGTAAAGAAGGGGGTCAAGTCGGAATGAAGGTTCTCTTTCATATTCATCTGAAAAGTGGTCGCTAATTAATACGACGCTGTCGGGGAAATTCATTTGCAAAATTTCTGTTACGACGAAACGTTTGAAGAGGGTACTCGAGAAGAACGTCTATCGTTGCCTTATGATAATTATCTCGCGCGGTCCATGAGAACGGGACGTGAGGAGAGAATCGTTTGGAATTGCGAGGGACTTGTTTTTTCAGTGGAACCAGGACTACTCCGAAGACAGGGGTCGTTCGTGTCTGAGTGAAAACAATAACTTGCATAATAAGCAGGACGAATAAAGAGGAACCTGTTTCTCGGGCGCTGCGACGGAAGAGGGAGAAAACGAAAAGAGCGCAAAGAAGATGGAGTACGAGGGAGAAGGACTGCGATCGGGAAGAATAAAAGAATGTCCTCGGTCCTTCCTTGCACCGTCTCACGAGTTATGATGATCTTTTTAGCCGTACCACTACTTCGGATATACCGAAATCTCGAGGAGGAAGGAGAGAACGGCGCGCTAATAACGTATGCACCGTGCAGCTGGCACCGACGTTTTGTTCTTCTTGGCGCTACAGGTTCTTGAATTTCACACACATCGTGCTGCGGTCCGATGGGGTTGCTGCTCCTGCTCTCTTCTCTCTTTCCCTCTAAGTCTCCCTCTTTCTCCCTCTCCTCTTTACTCTCTATCACCGAACTCTCTCTCCTGTTCACTACCTACCAGAAGAACCCCCTATTGTTTTACCTAGCGAGACCAGTTTTTGTTTCACTCTGTCTCTCTCTCCACGGCTTATTATATGCGCTTTCTGCCGTTCGTGCACACGATTGTTCGCACGGGCGAGTTTCGAACCTGATTCGTTCGCGCGAGTGCCACCGAGCGAAGAGGAGAGAAGGAAAGAGAGAGGAAAGGGTCGTACGAATCCGGTCAAACGGTGTGGAGAGAACGATGAAAAAAAAATCGGGACAATAAAGGGGTTAAAGTTGATACAATTGAGCGAGAAACGACGACGTCGCACGCGTGATTTATTTTTACAGTCAGCCCTACCACTCGCCAGTCCTCGCACACGAGGGTATCGGTCCATTGTCTTTTCCGCGTTGCTTCGCAGGGAGGTGCAGCCGAAAAACCTTTGCGATGACTTAAAAAAAAACCCTCGGCCCATTCGCCTTTGTCCGAAGATTCGTTACAGCTAACGAATATTACGACATATGAGACGACGTAAGTACTGGGTACCAAAGTGGATAATTTTCTAACGATTGTCAGGTTAAATGTTTCCATTGGGTGTGCGGGTCTTTTTCAGAATGTTTCAGGAAGCGAGAAAAAAACGGGGCTTTTGTTAGCAATATTTTATCGTGATTACTTTGGCGATCGGCTTTGTTTCTTTGTAGGAAATTAACCCTTGTTGGAAAGTAATCTGTCATCTGATTTTGGATCTGATTAGACACGTAAAAAGTGCAACAAAGGAGAATGCAATTGTAATGAGATAGTGAGATTGCGAACGAAGTTGTAAGTAATAATTTAGGGCATGTAGTCGTGATTTAATTACACTGAGTTAGCCCACGTGTGTCAGTCCAGTTATGGAGAGCATTCAAAATATTTTACATGTAGACTTATTCAAGAATGAATTGTGTGATTAAAATTTTAACTTTTTACAGATAAGTATTATTTATAGCTACGTAATTATTTCTGTGAAAAATTGACGACGATAAAAAAAACATTGGTCAAACTAAAGCCTCATGTCTTACAGAAATGTCTATATTGTTATGGCTTGTATTATAGAAAAGAAAAATTGGGAAGATTTTAGTGACATGTGGAAAAAAAAGTTAAACTCACATTAATCTCAGCCAAATTTTTCTGAAAAGAATATTCCAAAGAGTTTATAATATTTTTGCACTGCAATTAATTACATAAATTCAACAAAATCAATATTTAACGCTAAAAGTTTTGTATTCGTTGATATGTCATCGATATAATACATTTGATAATTCTATAAGTAAACAAAATAGAGGAACACCATAATCAAATTCTATGTTATTAAATTCATGATAATTCTAAAGGAACTATTTAACCCTCGGCAGTCTAACTTTAATGTAGTTAAAAAGAATGTGAGCTTTGAATTTTTTTACAATGTCAGTGTACCTGCACACGTAGAATTTTAAATAAATAATTATGTGTACCATACACGACCGCCGTAACTTCAAATTTAGTGGCGCAACTCGGGACGCAACCATTAATCATCGGACCACGTACTGACGCAACATCCCCTATATACCACGCTGACACGAGATGGCATGTGACGCCATAAATTGCTAAATTAAAAGGCGGAAAGGACATACAAAATGGCGGCAATGCATTGTTTTTCACGCTTTACAATGGTTTCGTTTCGCCGTTTTTATATATACTTGTTTGCATTCGAATGATCTTCGAAACATTAGCATACGAGTTCAAGGTGTCATAGAAAAATCGTGCAAAATATATACAATGATATTAATTTATTTTTCAATACCTCAATACCGCTGGACTTTAATTAAGAAAAATTAAAATTCGTTACAATACATGTATTAATTCCAAGTAGAATTCCAATTTATATCATCTCAAATCGTTTCTGGACTTTGAAAAACATTTACGCGATAGAAGATCTAAAAGTGTTTCATCAAAATATTACAATGCATATGTGGTTTCACTGATAAATCTTATATCAACGTAAAATATTAAAGCTCTAATGAATCCATTGCCATGCGAATTTAGGATACCGAAGCCGCACTTATGCGACGCCCTGGGCGAACTTACTAATAACCTAACTAATCAAACTTACGCCTGAAACGACGCAAAATAAATCACAATCCACCAAGAAAATTCTCCTCCAAGCTTACAAATTATTTCGTCACCTTTCCGTTCCATCAATTACCACAAAATCCGCAAAAAGTGTCCGCAACACCTACAAATCTATTCGAAGGCGAAGATGTACCCCGGCAATAATAATCCTACGCCCCCAGAGGGTCGTCACATCTAACAAATCGGTTCGTGGGCATAAATTGAAATGCTAAAAGCGAAATTGGGTAGGAATTAGGAAAAACGCCGCGAAATGGGACGATGATTACGCGAGGAAGGCTGGAACCAGAGACACCACCGCGTCCGAGGGCGGAAGGGTGGAAGAAGGGTGGAAGGGTCGAAAGGGCGGTCGAGGGAGGGTGGGCCCACTGGCAAAGTCGGAATTCTCTACCCTCGACGAGGGGTTACGCTGGCCATCCGAGTCTATGGTGGAACGGCGACTAGAACGAGGGTGAGGACGAGGGTGAGAGAGAACGTTGTTGGTGGGGCAACGTGGCTGCGTCTTAGCGAACGAAAATGGTGGCCGATAGAAACGCAGAGGGGCGAAGGGGGGCGGTTACGGGGGTTGCGATGGTGGAGGGTTCGCCGAGTGGCGCGTAAATAACTTCCATCTTCGAGGGTGCAACCACCCCCGTGGAGGGATGGGCCTCGAAAAGAGGGAAAGAGAGAAAAAGAGGAAAAAGAAAGTCCGCCGAAGAACAAGGAGGGAAGGGGGGTTGTGTCGGTGGAAGAGGGAGACGTAAAATATTCTTAATGAGCAAAGACTTTCAAGTATTGACTCAAAATGGCGGCCGTCCTTTCAAGTCGGCTTGTTAAGCATTATTCCGCGCCCTGGCACCCCTCTTGCCTCTTCGCCTTTTCCTTTGTGCGAATTCTCGTCCTCCCTCGTCCTCTTTCTTCCCGTATACGGCTTACCATCCCACTGTCCTAAGGAAGGACACCAATCCACCTACCTCCCCTTTCTCTCCGTTACAGTGTTTCCAACCGTAGCGCTCAAAAAAAAACGGCAAAAGACGGAAAATTGATGCCGGCTGTTTCCTCGGCTACCTTGGGAGATGTCGACAAGTCGAGAAAAGTACCCGGCAATTTTTGATTTTTTTATTTCACTCTTGATCGCCTTTTCGACGAATCGATGCATAGAAATATTAGCAAAAGCTTGTCTGTAATGTACAGACCGATGCTGTTCTAAGAATTTCACTATAAATTTTGAAATAACCTCACCCACTTTGTGTGAAAGAAACTTTCGTCTTCTTCTATTTACTCTACTTAAAACATAATGTTCGGATTTCACAGTTGTACCTATTAACTTCCAGCAATCGTAACTACATTGCAATCTCCAATTGAACTTTACAAGCTGTGCATATAATTCAGCGGCATAAGTAAAAATTCAACCAATCGTAAAATATGAAACATTCAGATCTAGACGTCTTGCAGGAAGAAAATACTTGACCTAAATGTAACAGAAAATCAACATCTGCAACGGTGGACACAGAACATCCATCGCGTATAGTCCTACCGACTCGAACGAAGCTTGAGTGAAGAATCTACATTCTCCGACATTTTTCTCCCGAAGGATAAAGACTATCGAGTCCTTTACAAAAAGGCTTTCGTACGAATGGATCAGGGAGTGGATTATTTAAAGAAGAGGGCCATGGACCTCGGGGGTGCAGCCCGAGGCTTGTTAGGACTTGGCTTTCGCTTTGAGTCTTCCTTCACCGCTCGTCGTCCTCACGGGGGACCGGAATAAGGGTTAAAAATGTATAAGATAAGATAGAGACCAACAGAAGGATGAAGAAAGAGAAAAAGAGGGCCAATAGCTCGCGGGCAACGAAGACACCGAGGCGAAGAACAAGGAGAAACAAAGACGGAGAGAAGTTTCATTATTGATCAAAGAAACTGAGTGTCGCTTCCCTTTCCAAAAGCTTGTTCTATTCAACTCGCCTTCGGCTTCCCATTAAAAATACCGGCGTCATCCGCTTTTTGCGACGTTGGCACGACCTCGCCTTCCGACGCTACCGCGTGTCCTCCTATGTCCTCTCCTCTCTACGCTTATTTCCTACCTCCTGCGGCTTTAACACTCTGATCTTGGTATCGGTGCTATGCTGAAAGCCTCGGATCGCTCAATGAACTCTTCACGGGAGGCTAATTAAATTCCTGATGCTTCGATATCTTATTTCTCGACGATATCAACGGATTCTTTGCGGAATTTTTAACGAATGTCTCAAACAGGGATGGTTGAAGGTTTGAATAAGTGAAATAAGTAATGAAAGATCAGCAGTATGCTGATAATTAATTTGTGACCGATGGATTGGCTTGTATAGGGACGCAGTTCTATTTGAGTGGTTTTGCTATTTAGGAGATGTTTTAATGGGATAATTATTGTAATAATAATAATCGATCTATTCATTTAAGTACTGTTCTAATGCTTTCGTAATTGCACTTATTGTTAGAAATTGAGCTGTTTTCTTTTGAAAGTGGCGTAAGTCCATTTTTGACAAAAAGCTTTTTATCTGTAAACAGTTCCCAAAAGAAATCTCTCGAAATTTTCATCATTCTGTCAATATAAATTTACGTAGTTAATGAAATTACAAATATAATTACTTTGAAAGTGGTGTAAGTCCAGTATCCGCAAAGACAATATATTTAGTTCAAAAATTATACTACATAATTTCTCTGCTTCACTTTTAATTAATTCTTTAAAAACAATTAAATTATAAACTTAAATCAATTTAATATTTAAAAAAACGTAAAATGAGCGTATTACATATACCAACATTTTTCAAATCATTCAAATACAAACCCTTAAATATCTCCATATAATATGAAATGGACTTACTCCATTTTCAAAGAAAACGGATCAATTATTCTCGACACTTCTCAAATGGGATAAGCGTCCTCGTGTCATTATCATTAATTGTTAAGCTAATTTACCGAATGTCCAAAGCCAGATAAATTGTAAAGATTAGCGGTAATACAAAAGAGTTTTATTGATGACTAAATAATTGATTTATCAAAATGTATAGACGAAGATGAAATGAATTAAATGCAGTAAATATTTTACTCTTTGAATTTCATTATATATTAACAATAAAACTACTGGCGTTATATCCATTATAATTAAATATACTGAGGAAGTACTTTGGAAAGCGAGAAATCAAGGTGTGAAAAAGATGGCCGATTAATTAATTTAAGTTTTGTAAGATGGAAGTGAAATACTGCATAGCTGCCCTATCAATTTCGGGCATATTTAGAAAAATTGGAAATCAGTCATTTTGACCGCCTTGGTAGTTTTAGTATTAATATAGATAAATATGTGTCGATAAAACATGAAATATAATTGCGTAAATCATAAAATAATAATATGCTTGATACAGCATAAAACAAGTAGTATCATTTTCCTTTATCCTATGTCTGTTATTCTTTCAGAAGGCCCGTATATTCATTTGACGAATAAAAAGCTTCTTCAGCTTTACGTACAATTATTTAGCAAAACTTTATGAAAATAAAATCAAATACAAATATAGTACTATAATGTTGTCGGTAGTTCAAACACACCTAAAACTGTAAACCCTAAGCAAAATGTCTATAGCTGTCGAAGCCAAAATAAGAACGAATTATAAGAACGACAATACTTCTTGAAATATACGATATTATTTTAATACGCTCGCTCCATCGTAAGATACCACTTTCTTTATCATTCGCAAACCATAAAAAATGTACAAGCGAAAATCGGAAGTAAGCAGTTGTTAGGCTAAATCAGACTCACCAGACCTGATGATTCAGAACGTAGAAAGTGATCGATCGCTTGAAGTTTTTTCACACTGCAAACAAAAATGACCTCTTAGATACAAAATTTGTATTAACATTCATTTTAATGTTCAATTATAAAATCTACTTTCGACCGATATCAAAATTCAATAGTATAAAAGTCGTTCGACTATGTCTTAAAAAGTGAAACGATGCGAATCGAACTATAGAAAAGTCAAAGAGCGCACTCTATCGCTGGAGTGCTACAATTCATTGTCTTATCTGCAGATACAATTCACAGATTTCTTTACCGCCGGTAATATCTGATTCTACTATAATCAATGACTATACTATGATCAGATAGATATAAAATCCCTATATACTTCATCTCTAAACGAGTCACTAATAAGAGTTAGACTGAACAGCTTATATCAGATTTAACGGTCGTAGGATTCAAGTATCAAGAATTTGAAATTCTTCAAATGTTGAAAATCATAATAGAAAGAGAGCGCAAAACTGCCAAAACTGCAGTAAAATATGCTACAAAAATTTACTTTTGAAATCTTGTTATTACAAACATTAAAATTACATCGCACGATTGTACTAGCAATGGTCCAAAATGCAATTCCAGAAAAAAGCTGCCGTCTTTTAAAAGAACAATAATAGAATTGAAAAGATGTGTGAAAACCCGATTTCATACAAAGGGGAGTTTATCAATAAAATATAAAAACAAGAATATTTCTAAAAATTTGCCAAAGTATATACACTTCGAGGAACCGGCATACGACGATATAGGGCATATTCTATTCCTCAGACTTTCAACTTAAAATCACGGAGATTATCAGAAAATATATAATATTCAGCTAGAAATAATGTTAATAATTAGTTATACATACTTTTTTTAACTAAAATAGTTGCTTTTGCACTTTCTCGGTTAAAAAACACTCAGAAGCACACAAGGACACACTTCCAACTTTCTTTCCGCCGTTATGATACATTTCGATTATCGCAATAATGTTAAATATCGATATTATCGATAGTAGTGACAGAATCGATAATATCGGTATCGTCGTACGCGGGATATTCAAATTAAAGTTGTTTACTATTATCGGAACATGAATTTATTTGTTATAGAAAAGAGATGGAACCAATTACATTGCTTTATTTTGTATCGCAATTAGAATTAATAATATAAAAAATAAATTTTCATTCTATAGAAACGTCAGGACATTACTGTCATATGTTCAGTGTATTTAGTACTTATCTGTAGTGCTATGCGTGGGCACGAGTCAAAAATCTTTAAATGCTATTTTTTTTGTGTTCTTAATTCTCTGTCATGACGAATGAAGAAACTGTTTGGCAGGAATTGGTAGGAATTACTGCGGATCCTCCGGAGGCTAGAGACAAATGTTCCCAGTGCAGGTAATAATTCATATCCCATTAGGTTAAGTCATGCACTATCATTAATAATATGATCAAATGTAATATGTTTTTTAATTCATCTTTAGGAGACCAGTACCCGTGTGTTGGTGCCCGGGATTACCAAAACACTGTATATCTCCAGCATCGAAAATAATAATTTTACAACATCCAGCTGAAGCAAAACGTTGCTTAAGAACTGCACCTATGCTCACATTAGGCCTTGAGCCTGGAAAGTGTCTTATCTTTAGGTACCCTTTTTCGAGACACTAGCAATTAATATAATCTAGTAAAAGTTTTACGAATACGTCAATTGTTTTGTAGAGGGAAAAAATTTCCATTACCGAAACATGAAGGCTTAACAGAAATTTTAAACGACAAAAATACTGTATTGTTATATCCATCCCCTGATGCTGTAGCACTTGATAAATTAACACCTGTTGGAGTTAATGGACAGGGTCCATATAATCTCATTTTATTAGATGGAACTTGGCCTCAAGCGAAAGTAAGAAAAGTTTGTAAATTGTTAAAATCTGATTAATTGACAAACTTTTGTAATTTACAGGCTATATATCATTCGAGTCCTGCACTGTGGATTTTAAAAGCTTGTAAACTAATTGGGTTTCCTGCCAGTGAATACGTTATACGAACACAACCAACAGAAGGATGCTTATCTACGCTTGAAACTGGTGCACTTGCACTTTCAATCTTAGAAAGCGATCCACAATTACGAGAAACAATGCTGGGGCCACTTCATTATCTTTGCAAGTAAACTATCGAAATTGCAGTAAAAAAATGAAAGTCCGAGGTGGATGATTTATAATAGCATTATTTATTAAAACTATAGGTTTCAATTAGAAAATGGAGCAGTGACTCATCAGAGCAAGGAATTCCTTGTTAAACAAAAGATTTATCCAAAACTGATAGGCAAAAGGCTTGCAAAACAGCTACGTACGTTACCAGAGGACTCCACATGATATTAACTGAATTCCATTATTTTATAATCAAAATAATCCGACACAGTTATTTATAGCAACATTATTATATAATAAATGTTTAATTTTTATAAACATGTATAAGAATAAGATTTTATAAACCACTTAAACAAGGAAAGAATTTTTTTTTTATTTAAAGATAATTTTGTACAAATACTTCTTTCCGTTACTTTACGTCTTTTATCGACGATATAAGGAAGTCAAATTCAATATTTCCATACTTTGGTACAAAATTAAATGTATAAGAAAGGACATTTTGAGGTGTGACGTTTGTTATATTACGAAATAAATATACACCTTGTCGTGTAAATCGATCCCACGATACCCGCTTCCCAGGAATTATTTCCGTGGTTGGTCCTGTTGATATAATGATATCTGAATCTAAATGCCACTCAGTCCATAAAGCTATACCATTACAATATCCATTCCTAAATACACAAAAAATTTGTAAACAACAATATTGAGAAAAATTAGATTAATGATACTTAATGCAATTTTCAAGAATGAAGTCTTACTCTGAAATAGGAATGTTAGTCGATACGTTTATAGTCTTGCATTCATTTACATTCTGCGTCAGATCAAATTTACTAATAACAAAAGGCAAGGTCAACGCTTTAGCAGGATATTCCCAAAGTGGTTGAGCCTCCACTGAACTGTCACTTTTATCGCTTGATATCTAGGAAATGTCAAAAAATTAATATTATTTTCTAATATTTAAAATTACCGAGCTCACCTGAACAAGTTTGTCGAAACTGGTTAAATCAAAACCTTCGCATATTCCGAGAGGTGCGCGTATTTTATGCAAATCTTTAAACTCGACTGCGACGGCTTTTATCGTAGCTGCAATAGGAATTCTTTGAATTTTAGATGAATACTTCGAACTAAGATACCAAAACCGAAGATTTTCCCATGGTACAATTGAACTAATAAAATGTGGTTCTCCGAAAATTAAATTAATTTCATTTTCTGCAGGTAGATCATCTTCCGATTCAATTATATGTACTTTTTCTGAGAGCCCATTCGTTTTGATAAACATTTCCATAGATCTCCTAGACAGGAAATTCGATTCCAAAACAAACATCTCTTTGACGCCTAACTTAATGGCCGCAAGGCTTAATAAGCAGCCGTCTGACAAACACAAACAAACCGTATCTTTTGTAATCTTTTTCTCCAGTGCTTTTATATACTTTTCATTCCTTTTTTCGTCATTTAACTGCCCTATACGCGTTCTACAGTATGCTACATGAATATTGCAACTACAAACTGGTCGTTCGCAATCTGGTATCTCGTTTCTACAAAAAGAAAGCTATTAGAAATTATAATAAATGTAATACATGTATCACAGCCAATAAAAAAATACGTACATCGATTCGTTTATTAATTGAAACCAAAAAGAATATTCGTCGTGATACCCTATCAGACTGATATCACTACTGGCAGTAACAGGAACTTCTACAGGCAAATAATAAACAGCTTGCATCCAATGATCTCTCCAAGGTATTAAATTTGCAATCTCTGAAAAATTTAAACCTTCCTCTAATAATTTCTTTGCATCAGGATGTTCCCATACAGGTGCACAACTTAATAAAACCTATGCAAAATATTTTATGTAATAATGTTAAATTATTTATTATCAGTATTTTGTAACGATAGTAAATTATTACCTCATTGTTTGTGTCCATGTTTAAATCCCACCACATAAATATTGCTTGAGCAGTACCACTTGTAAGTGGTTTTATGTGTAAACATACTTTTTCATCATACAATAAAGGCGTTTTACCAGACCAATCAAATCTAAAATAAATATTTACATATAGCTTCTTATATAATCTACAGAACTAAATTTATTACTAGATTATATTTACCTAAATATAGGCTGAGGTGGCAGTAAAGAAGTAAATGCATTATGAGGTAATTGAGTCAATTGCACGTCGTGTACTGCAGCTGCTCCAGAACAGGATTTTACAGACAATGGTGCATCCAACAAATTGCTCTGTCCAATTTTTATTGGTTTTATCCTATTCCATGCAGATACTAATGAGCTATCTACAACTTGCACCCATACTGTGCCACTATGTGGTACTACTATACTATTTTTCTAATATGAGAAAAGAATGTGTACATATTAAGTAACGGTTTATGTAAATCCGATGTAAACTATTAAAACTATGGTTATACTTCGAGAAGAAATTCATGAGCATGTCGAAACGTTGAAAGAGCACCTTCCCCGATCAGCTCTGTGTCAAATACTTCGGTAACTAAAATATTGGCTCTCTTAGGCATATCACCATCAGCCCCAACAGTCATTTTTGTAGAACGCTTATGTATTAACTTTATTTTACTTTCAAATCCATTCTCTTGTATTATTCTTATAGCGCATTTAGCCATTGGTGTAAATGCCTATGGAATAATTTTATTGTTGCTCATTTATGATTATAAGAATTTTGAAACTTTTATAAAGGAATGGTATACCTCACAGGCTGTTATACTGTCTGCTCCGCATTTAGCAGCCATCATTGATAATAAACCCGTGCCGGTTCCTATATCAAGTACGTTAGCTTCTTCTCCAGCTTCATGCTTTTTTTCGATTGCAGCTTTGAGAGCAATATAATACTTCTTGTTCTAAAATGTATACATCAGCTGTTTATGTAGTTTTTCTAATGTATGATAATCTGTTAATGCCATCATATACTAACTCTTTCATGATCATGTAACATATCAGCAAATGCTGATCGGGCAACTTCTTGATGATAATCATAATTTTCATCTTTTTCCTCCCAAGTGGCAGTGCCAGTCAGAGGATTTAAACATTGTGTAAAGATACTCATATTTCTGGTGAAAGTAAGTCTCTTCAAAGAAAGTCTAAACATGTACTCTCTTTCTTAATTGAACAACTTATCAGCTTATAAGAACGTGCAATCGTTTTAATGTAAAAGGATATTTACAAAACATTAACTGATACAATAAACAAAGACACAACATTCGAAGATATAAAAAAATTTATTTATCGATAATTATATATTTATAACATATAAATTGCTGGAAATGAAAGTATACGGTAATTGTATTACAATAAACTTAGAAAGAATGGAAATGTATCAATTTTACAGGTGTAAGTATCTTTTTGCCGGTGTAGAAAAAAAAAGAAATTAGCACGCGGAATAAACGGCACTACTACAGAAGTATCTAGATGGAGATACGAAATATTATTTGTAATTCCGTTCTGCTTTACCCGTTAATAAGAAAAGTGTTAATAGTGTTAAATCTGTGGAATCGATGATGAGAAGGATGGGAATGATGATAACTAATAAATATGAAATACTGATGTTTTTTTAATATTTATGATTTCATTTCTGTGCTATAACAGTTTATAATATAATTGGATTGTCCTATAAATATATGACGTTTTGTGTCTACGGTGTACATAATTTAAAGATTGTTTTTATAATATATGGTGGACTTTAATCTAAATCCTTAACTGTTGATAAAGCAGTTTATGGCTGTATAAATTGAAAAGCTGCCTTGCCTACTACTATTGTATTGTCTATGGTGTTAGATTACATTTTCCGTCAATTATGCTGTTATCTGATGGTAATGTCGCATTTTTTGAAGTGTACAAAGAAATTGGCGAATCAACTGAACGAAGAAAAATGACGTTATGGCGGTAGAATGATTCAAATTGAAGACTTCATTCGAAGATGTTATTTTAATAGAAGAATCGATAAATCTATCGTGAGTGCAATGGGAGATTTCATGTGTCGCAAAAATAGTTGAAATTGATTTTTCACGATTGAAGATACGTTTTGGGAAGCATGAAATGCAGAAAAAAACACTTAAACACAGCATGTACGTTTTCCAATAATGTTTCATTTATAGATCACAATCATAAAATCGATTGTTTTTAAAAATAGATTTACCACTTCATTCCATCAAAAAAAAATCTGATTTTAATTCATAACAAGCTGGCTAATTGCATTTATATTGAAGACAAGTTTCACTTATGTGGAGATAAAAGAAATTTACTTTAATGTAGGCATAATTCATCTACACAGAAAATAAAAGCTCCTGAGCATTTGTTAAGAATGCAGGACTATGAAGATGATGGTAATGAGTCATTTAGTAGCCATTTCCAACTACCAAGTTTACATAAAGCAAAATCATGGAAGGAAGCTGACAATGATATGCCTAGTTGGGATCAGAATAGCGTTGCAACATCTACCTCTTGGTCACCTGAAATGGAAGACATTGCAACGTGGAAGCTTATACAACAGTGGGAGACCGTTCAGAGCACATTGTATGATGACGGTGAACAAGTAACACAAACACCCGTTTTGGAAGAATGCACACATTGGAGAAAACAAATACCACACTTAAGGATTATTGGAAAGAATCCATTTTATCCTACTAAAGATAAACTTCAAGATCACAATAAAAATTGTGATAGAACAAAACATAATTCTAACTCGGGTAATGAATATACTTTTTCTCAGCAGAGCCTTTCAGCGAAAGTAAGAAAAACTTCACATTGAATATATTTAAAAAAGCATATTTTTTATGTTGCATCTTTGCTTTACTTTTTTAATTTGGCTTATATTATTAGTTAATACTAGAGGTATGATTATAGTTAATTAGTATTGAAAGTGTTCAGACATAGGTTGTCTAATATTTATAGGAAAGGAAAGATTCGTCAAAATATAAATTGCAAAGAACTCCAGAAGACGACGTGTTTGATATAATTTTAGAATATGTTATTTCCGAGCTTTTTCCAAATAAAGAAAATGAAAATGATTCACTATGTAACGATTTGAATGAAGTTTTAAAGATAAGTCCAGCACCTGTTTGTAGTAATAAAAGTTCTGCAAGAAGTGTGAAAGTCAATTGGTTGGAAGAGACAATATGTCTCGATAACAAATTTCCTGATAGTAAGAGTAGAACAGCAGAGAACAGTCTAGCATCGTTAAAGAAAGAATTTACTGAATCACAGGCAATGCAAAAGTATGTAAATTATAAGTGTAAACTTATGTACATGAAACTTTTAGGATTTTATAAACAAAATACAGTCTGGATTGATTGTTCTTCTTTTTTAAT
The DNA here is from genome assembly GCA_963989415.1 of Cerceris ruficornis. Taxonomy (NCBI): domain Eukaryota; kingdom Metazoa; phylum Arthropoda; class Insecta; order Hymenoptera; family Crabronidae; genus Cerceris; species Cerceris ruficornis. The sequence goes on along the minus strand of OZ022518.1, from coordinate 17,904,908 downwards.
AGAAAATATGTAAATTCTATATATGGTAGTAAAGCACAGAGTTCAAAGGGAGAAAGAGATAATGCACTTGTAACAGAGGACAAAGTACATAGACCACAAACTGGTAGGAACAAACTGGGTACAGTTTTTAAAGAAAAAATAGTAGTTAGCCCAGTGCCTTATGTTCTGTCTACAAAAGAAAGTTTTTCAACTTTAAGAACTACCCCAATAAAATTTATGGGACAATCATTACAATTGTCTACTTTCCAAGGCATGTAATTCCTTTAGTTAATACAGGGTATACATTATCGTAATATCGGGATTAATATTAAAACATTTTGTATTAGGATCAAGCAGAAATATTTATTTTAAAAATTCCGCGAAAAGTTCAACCGCAAGGAGACTGTCAAATTGTCAGTCAGCTTGGCAGGCTCCAGTTTCTCCTGCTGTGTGGCCAAAAAATATAAAACTTGCGCCGATAGACACTTCACGATTTCCAAGTAGCAAAAACCGGTGTGTAAACTGTATTAGTATTTTCAGGTATGTTAATGATTTATTTGATTTGATCCATTTAATTTCAGATCATTGGCTCCGTCACCAGCAATATTGCAACGTAACAAAAAATCTTTGAGTCCTATATCCCATTCAGCTTTACCTGCATCTATACAAACTGTTCGCAGAAATGGTAATGAGGCTTTAGAAATTCAGGGAAAACATATTGTTCCAGGAGAGTCTCCTAAGCTAAGCTTGCCTAATTCTGGCTGGGATTATCGTCCTAGAATTAGAAAAAATAAAAGAAAACAATCAAAAGAGAAGGTATGAAAAACTGTTATGCAATTATACATTACATATAACGTATGAAACCTTGTAAAAGTTTCAAATTTTAGTTATATTTGTTTGGATAAATTTAATTTCACAAAATTGCCATATATCCTATTTATTTGTCTGTTCTTTCATTAACTTTATTGTTAATTGAATAAACAAATAAAAGATAGCATAAATATGGGACCAGGACGAATGAATGAAAGTGATTTTAAACTGCTCAGTGCAGTAATGTTTTGACTTTATTTACATACTTGAAGGGTTAAATAGGTCATTTTTATAATAACAAATGTGATAATTATCAACATTTTGTTTCTTCTTCTTTGAGCAGAGACTTTGTTCAGGGTATCTGTTAGATCCAGCCTCGGTGTATCGTTGTTAAATAGTGTTTAGAAATGATAATGTATTTAAATATTAAATCATGTGGTATGCTTCAACTATGATGTAATTATAATGTAAGTGGTTGCACAGCATATAAATGATAATAATAACAATCCCAGTCAGTTTTTGAATGTGAAAATATATATTTTAAATACTGTTGTTGTTGTTGTTGTTGGTAGTAGATCGATGTATTATTGCAACTGTCACTACCTCACTTGGTATCTGTGTTATTTAAGTGATACACATGCTTGTATACGTGGATATATATTTTTGTAATGCACACACCTGTAATTGTTATAAATATATAAAATACAAAATTATACGTTCTCCGACTTATTTGCCTTCAACAACAGTTTCCATGTAGAAACTAAATGAAACTGTTAAAAAATTCATCAAACTGATAAAAATTTCTTTTGAAATTAATTAACTTCGAAGAAAAAGCTGAGAAATGCGCATGCGCATATATTCAGCGCGGGGATACGATGAAACCTTTCTCCGTAAGTACTCGGACTCTTAGTTGAGCGTGAGCTTCGAAAGAGTGCGGGTACGGTTGGTGTACGTTACAATTAGATTTCGGCGCGAATAAAAACGTTTCATTATCGTTTACCGGACAAGTGTTTTCACAATTTTCCCTATCATTCGGAGGTATTGTTGCGCCATAATTAATCGATAAACCGATCGTTCGTCACACGATATCAAATATGAAGGATTTTAACGTGTCATCTGATCCCGGTGGCATGCCTATATACACTAGGAACGCTGATACTCATCTTACAACCTTGACAAGGATATTGGGCGTGTGTACTGCAATTGGTAAATACTTGTGTCCATGTTGTTGATAGTTTGTTATATATACACGATAGATTTTACATTGTATTACTCGTTTTATATTGATGTTTATATTGTTTGCACCTTGTTTGTTGCTTATATGTGCATATATATATATATGCATACATAAGTTCGTTATGTCTTACTGTCGTTGAAAATAGTAACTTTAGCATTAAATAATATACAAATGCAAATACATTTCAAATAATATCACAATACGCATCTAGCAGGTAAATCATTTAAAGTATGGTGAAAAAGTTTGGCCCAAATTACGAACTACTTTACAATTCTTTATGTAGAGTTTCTAATGCAAATCATTTACATTTAAAGAACATATATGCAGTAATATAAACATTATTCAAATTATTTTATCAAAAAATCGTATGTCATGCATTCATTTAGTCTTGCACAACAAAGAACATAATACAAGTGAATATTTGCAAAGGAATTTTTTAAAAAACATTTTTAAAATTTGCCATATATATTGCACCCTATGTTGAAATAGAACTATTAAACGGTACTTGTAGAGTAGGATACGGATGTTTTAAATGTAGTCAATTAATTTATTTCTGTTTAACAATACATTTAAAAACATATATAGGATGAGTCACGCAACGTGACGATTCTATAACATAAATATGTGCTGTACGAAAAAATGTTTCAGACAAAGCATGGTAATACAGGTTTTATGATGTTTCACTGTTTTATCGAGATACGCAGGTCGCCGCAATAGTTTTTAACGGATTGCCTATATTTTCTTTCTAAATTCTGATAAAGCATTGAATTCTGCATAAAAATAACCTTGGATGTGCATGCCTTGTAATGCAGGATAATTATTTTGTCAATATCTCAGAAATTATTCATTTTAGACCCTACATAGTATAAAGATTTTTTTATACAGAATTCGATACTTTATCAGAATTTAGAAAGAAAATATAGGCATTCCATTTAAAACAATTAAGGTGACCTGCGTATCTCGATAAAACAGTAAATCATTTTTTCGTACGGTACATATTTTATGAATTATTTGGAATCGTCACGTTGCGTGTTTCACCTTGTATATAACCTACTATTTTAAAAGCCGAAATATCTTATTCATCGAGATTCTTTAGTTTTGAAAAATCGTTTGGTCAATCCATAAATTTAATTTCGAAATGTTTTACAAATCACGTTGCACAAAGGAGAAATTGAATATCTTCCGACACATCCTCGAAGCGTATCTCGATATTTGTTCTAACAAATCGTTTTACAAAATTTTCTTTGTTATCGAAAAACGAATCAAAAACCTTTTATTTCATAACAATCCCATTTGATTTCTCTGGGCCGCTTTATTTGTCATTCCGGCGTTCGTTCTGCAGTATATACAAGAACTTAATTTCTCGCGTTTTAAGGCAGACGTTAAGCTGTTTCTATTGCACTCTTATCTTCTAGAGAGGCTAATTTGAATATACTACGCAGAAATGAAACTATGGAATATAATAATAAAAGACAATATTTACCGCTATTCAGACTGTTTCTGCTTTTACCAGTTTTGTTCGTTGAAGTAAAAAAGGAGAAATAATAATTTCAAAGAAAGAATAGATATGTCCAATTGTTATTTATCGATCGGTCGGTTTATTTTTTTTAAATAGAAGATCATTTTCATTCGGTAGCATATATTTAAGAGAAATGTTTTCGAGGTATGAAAATGAAGTTGTAATAGTTGATCAAGTTCAAAAGGTTACGGCAAGGGACAGAAATATAGATAAATAGTGTTTACCTGAAAGTAAACGCAAGACGACATAGAGAGCTATTTAAATATAAAATATTGTACGACTATAAAATTTTTTAAAAATTCACATACACAGCTTTCTTAATCGTATGCTAAGGAGAAACATTGCTGATAATTTTGAAGGTATTAAGTATTTGATTCATTCTCATCATAATTTCAAAATTGCAAACTTTTGCAAAACGTAAATGTCGTTCACTCTTGTTTACTACTTTCGCGAGAATTAAATAACCTTTACTTATTATTTTTCGCCGTGAACCATAAGAATTTCACTGAATTCACATACGCAGCTTTCTTAATCGTATACTAAAGAGAAACATTGTTGGTATTTCTGAAGCTATTGAGTACCGTTGCGGATGTTATGATGATCTATTAATATTTAGTGGACTTAAAGAGGTTCATACGGTGGACCTCAACCCTTCGTTCATTCATTGTATGAAAATGGGAAAGAGGAGCTCCCACGGTGCACATTTTACTTAAAACGATGCAACGTGAAACGTAATTTTCATTTTGCATATCTCTTATTTGTGAAGCTTGGATCGGTTAGCAACGCAAAATGATACGGTGAATATTTCTTTTTTGCGAGGCTGCTGTACGATTTTTTTTTCTATACATCAATTTGTAATACGTGAAAAGGAAAACAAGAAAATGTGGAATTGGCACGATGTATATTTGGATGTTGCGCTGGGTTAATAACCGATACCTAAAAAAAATTTGAATTTGTATTGATAGAGCAATATTTTAGCCATGTACGCACGAGAAGGGCAATTACGAATCTTATTTTGTTTATGAAATAAAATAAAATTTCATGGCTGTACCAATAGCAACGTGCGTATTTTCACGCAAAGTCTCGGTTAGCGATACTTTATCAGTATTTAATGTCGGTCGTTCTCCGTTAGACATTTTGTTTTGACTATGTTTTGACGCACAAATTTTTTGATTGAGAAATTTCATTCCACTTTAATAAAAAATATACTAAAATAACTTTAGTATATTTGAAATTGGCATTTTCACATTATAACTACTCTTCTCTTATTCAATTGCAATACGTCCTTTGTTTGAAGTATGTATTTCGATATGATATTTTTACACCGAAACTTAAAGTAATACATCAAATGTTTAAATAACATTCAATAGCAGCACATTTTGTTGTAAAATCTTATTTTGTCATTTCCATTCAATTACAATTGAATATTTGGCAAAAATTCAAAACAGCATCGGCTAAAAATGAAAAATATATGCAGAATACATGTGCATACTCAAGGAATTCTGTTTGAATTCATAAACATAAAAAATTCAAAGCTAAAAACGCTAATTTCTAAATTTTCTATGCCCTCTGCTTCAGAGTTCACAAGTAGAAGGGCTAGAAGTATATGGTGTATAAACTGTATATGCAGTTTCACTTGAATTCATAACTTTAAAGCAGCAATGGTTGAAAAATCCAACGAATACGTACGTCCTCGTAAAGATCCACCCCAAGTTCATAATGTCAAAGTATGTAAACACAGTCGAAGACGTTAAAGTACGAAATACGTATCCTCTTGGTTTCATTCTAATTCATAAATTCAGAACGACAAGAGTAAAGATCGAAAAATACCACATACAGTAGGACCCCCGTGTTTCCCATATTTCCCTGTATAACGTGGGAAATACATTTCTGCGTTATGATTCACTTTTATAGTTGTTTTTCAAATTTTTCATAATTCTAAAGTAGAGTTGAGTAATCTTACAATTCCCTATTGAATTCGACCGGTTAATTTTCAATAGAGTTGTGTAGGAGCACGGCGCAAATTTTAAGGTCACGTTATAAATATTTCTACGGGGTCCTATTGCACATAGTACGTACTCCTTTAAATCCCCGTATTACATTTGAGCCCTTATGGGCCCGAAAACGTCGCGGAGCAAAGCACATCTATTGGAGAACGCGCACAACCCTATTAGTATTTATTTCCATTAACTTTTGTAGTTACATTTATATATTATCCTTTATTTACTAGATTCTATATAAAATATAAAATATAAAATATAAAATATAAAATATAAAATATAAAATATAAAATATAAAATATAAAATATAAAATATAAAATATAAAATATATAATATATAATATGCAATATGCAATATGCAATATGCAATATACAATATACAATACACAATACACAATACACAATATATAATATATATCTAATAGAAGAACGAAAGATTTTGAAAACGCGATTTTGTCATTACTATACTTTACTTACAATTAGTCTTTTTTCCACTCATATTGATCCGTCAAATCCGGACTAGGTGATGGTAGCACGTTTAATTAACATTTTCGTAACCTCCGTGACACATCCCATTGATCTACGTAACAAAAAGTGCGATTTCATCATCAGTCGAATAGTTTTCGTTGTTAGATTGCCCTCGAATTTATAAATTCAAAGCAGGAGTAGAGTGAAAGACGGAAATGTAGGAAATATCTATATGTGCTCCCGTAGCTCTGGCCTAATTCTGGAATTCAAAACAGCAACATTTAAAGATAGAAGTTGTGGGTGAAGTCTCGTTTCCCCGTGGCGCTTAGGTCTTATTATTCTCGGCTGAATGGCCGTAGAGGTTTTTGCGGGTGTGGCGTCGCGACGTTACTGAAACACCGTCTCGGTGACGTCAAGGAAGAGCTGACTCACCGATTCTCGAGCACGATTCTGGAGGATTAATTACCCGCGACTATCGCTCGCTTATGTCAGTCTTAATTGATAAACGCGCAAACCCGAATGCAATCGACTATGCATGCAATTAAATTGATCGATCCTGCGCACCGATTTCCAAAACGTTTGACGCCGTTTAGGTATCGTCATATCGTCGAGGGCTGTTAATTACTGTGAAATAGTACTTGTATTATTTAGTACGTGTAGTTTGTATTTCTTTTTGTTATAGAAAAAAATAAAATAGAATACATAATGTTGGTGTTGTATGATTTTTAATACTTGACATGCCAAGGTTGTCGATACAACTTTTTCTGAATTTCTTATAATTGTTTCCGAAATTTTTAACGCTCTTATTTTTCCTCAAATTTTCGTGGCTGTCTTATACATTGTAAACCGATCAAGTTCATTCATTTGATAATTTTAAATATATTGGATTAATGGTCGGTAAATCTTGTGTTAATTATAGAGTATAATAAAGAGTATAAAAATATATTTTACAGAATATAGATGCAAGATAGAAGATAATGAATATAAAGTATACATAGTAATAACTATTAATTCTTATTATATCATCATTATTTACGAACAATGATTATACTATATATTGCAATTTGAATTGATGCGTTAACATTCGACTAGACATTTGCATACCTTAAGTGCATTTATCTATGAACATAAGCGGGGAAGAGCTCGAATTCCGGTGAATCGTTATTGTCGTGAAAGCAGATTTCAGTTCGGGATTCCAATTATCGCGTGTGCGAACCATTACTTAAGTAAATTACAGTAGAATTGTTGCAATATCTAATCCAACTGCAATACAGTACAAAGCTGCTCGGTAGCGCAAAACGTAAAGATTACTGTTGCTTTCGTTTATATTCTTCCGAGCGTATCATTTGTAAAAAAGATTTGTTGTTTATTGTTTCATCGTACGTACGATGTAAAAATATTTAAAAAGAAGGTAGCTTCGCACAGGTGATCTATTGTTTGTATAAGTTCGGAATAGAATGGTCGTCGAAGCAATCATGTAATTCAATTCGAACGTTCAGTCATATACGCAAGATACAAAATTCATTTTGACGATGGAAACCACTCACGATTCTCATTAAAAACTTCGCAGTCCCGCTGCTCAAAACTGGGAACAATATCTCGTTCCGAATATTCGGAAAAGTAGTTTTCTCTCGTGGGTTTTATTCTCGGCTCCTAATTAAACCACTGGCCCGTTTTAATCTCCGTGAATTACGAGTGCAAAATGAAATTTGTTGAATAAGTGGCAATTGAAGCGACACGTTGTGATAAATTGTAGAAAGAACTAATAAGTTCACGCCGTTTTGTGAATTTTCATCCCTTGATATATTAATTGAACGGAGTCAACTGTTCGTCTCTGTCTGCTACTATGTTTAAATAAAATTCCGATAGTTTCTTTTTATTGATTTAACGCTTAGTTATTAATACATAATTACGCTACGTAAAGTAATCCGCGAACGAAACTTGTTCTCGCGTTTGCCTTTTACAGTGAGTTTTTATGTGGACGTTCTATCAAACGAATCGATTTTCTTAGAAGTAGATCACTAGGAATCGTTAATTTTAGCGGGGAGCATTACATCTTAATCTTTTCATGACTACGTTAATTATAGCGATTATGAAAGTACTTTAGTTGCATAATTTTTAAAATTGAGCTCGTTATTTGTAACATCAATTACTTTGTAGATATAATAAAAAATTCAACACATTACGCTTTTACGCAGAACTCAACAAATCTCAAAATAATTTAATATTAAATATATAATTCTAAACATATTAAATATTGTATTAGGGGGACCGGAAAGTAATGCCATCTTTTTACATTAATTTCAAACCAATAAATTTGTAACAAGTTTTTATTTTTAATGGATGATATAATTACCCTATTATCAACAACCTTTTGTCATCTAGTGTGCAAATTTTCAATGCTAGATCGATAACAATCACTTGGTTTTTGAGCAAAACATCTGGAGAAACGACATTACTTTCCGGTCCCCCTCATAATTCACCAAGTACTTAACCTCCAACAGATCTTTCGCCATTCTTTTACCATCCAACGAATACGTCACTTGCTAAAACCGATTTTCGATGTAAAACGTAAGTTATGTGTTAAAACGATTATAAAAAGGAATGGTCAAAAAGTTTTTTCCTTTTGCTTTTTTTTCACTTTTATTAAAAGAGATTCATCTATTCAAGGTAAAAGGTGATACGATTTTCATTTTATCCGATATGTTGGTTCAAAAATTGACACTAAAAGATTAACAAAGTGGAAATATGTAATAAAATAAATAAGTATGACGAGAATCATTCATGGTCTTTACGAATATAGCGGTATATCTGCCCGAGCAGAAACGCCAAATGGTTAGGTGGTTGTTAAACGAGTGAAAAAGACGATAGCCTGTGGAAATATGTCCTCGGGTGGTTAGTGAAAAATGAATATCAGTATATTTACGAACGAGTGAATATCGACGTTTCGTTAGCCTTCCAAACGAAGCTGGGAAAGCCACACGGGCAACCCCTGCATGTGTGTAGTCAAAACTAAAGCCGTAACTATCGGTTTTCTACTAAACGATTCTTTCATATGTATTCTTTTCGATCTTGTTAGGTTTAGAATCAATAAAAGCCAGACGAATTATTGAAATTCTGTGCGCGGAGCAGAATATCCGTGACGCGTATTTTCGATAAGACGATAAATGGATTATGAAAACTGTCTGCGTCGATTTGATAAATGCTAAAACAATAGCAATTAAAATTACATTCCTGCGGGAACGGGACTTACAAGAGAACTTTGTCATCCAACAAATATTTTACAATACAGTGATAAAACTTTTGTTTTCTACCGTAGATTAAGAGATGCGCGCGAATAAAATGGTACCTGCTCTTTCCATTTAAACGTGCATCTAATAATTATAATTAACAATCATTTTTCACAGTACATCTACTAGGGTGGTCAAAATGATTTATTCTGAATTATTTGTAAATGTTTCTAAAATTTCCCACATCGTTTCTTTCCCAATTTTCTACATCAATCGTATAGACTTCAAACGATTAAATTAATGAAGTTATAACAAAGAAATGAAAGAATGTCGAAGATATTTCCAGTACGATATACTTAAGCTAAACATTTGAAGACCGAGATTAAGCAAACGATATCCACCCCTCTGGGGAGGGCGATTTCATTTGTAACCCCGTTTTAATCTTACCCTTCATCCGGCATCGCTTCCGATTTGATTATCCATTGCATTTTCTAACACATTTCCCGGGTTACTGGAAGTACCGATTAAATTAGTGCTCGCTGTGTATGTAATTTTCGAAGCATACAGTTTATAAGAGAGTGAAAGCCATCCGTTTAAACTAGATTGCAATCCTGGCACGTACTGGTCCCGTTTAGCGTTCCATAAATTATCCATTCATTCGCGCTGAAATTCCGTTTGCAGTTTGCCTGGCGTATGAACAATGTAATCGCAACAATTTCTGAATACTCGGAGCGCATTTAATCAGACAATATAATATTCCTCTTCCCTTTCCTCGTCTTTCACTTCGAGAGCTTCGATAACGTCGGACACGCAAAGACATATGGCAAACGTAGTAAGGTGTCGTTACGCAAGAAGAAGTAGAAGACGAGGAAGAAAAGAAAAAGGAAAAAATTAGAAGAAGAAGAAGTAAAGTCAAAATTGCAAGTCTGCAACGAAATATCCAATTTATCCTCGTTACCGAGTTACAGCAATTGAAAGTTTATCCCCTCGGGTGGGACTGAATTGGTTGAGGCTGACAACATCCATTTTACCTCATTCCCTCCTCGCCATCGCTCCTCTCTCGCGTTTTCGGTTTAAAGCTATTGTTTTGTATGACCATCGTTGCACCTTGCTTCAGTTCGGCTTGATAATAGCGCCGTCTAATAAACTGTGAATACGAATGCGCTTTAATTCGAACGTTCGTAGATTCAGCGGACCGGATGATAAAAGTTTACGCGCGTCTGCAATTTAATTGCAGGAAATCTGACACAATTATGCCCACGGATGCGAAGATCTACAAATGTTCCTGGAATCGGTAGCGCGTTTTAATTACGCGGATTAAAGTTCAAATTCACGTGACGTTAAAGTGGAAAGAATAGCGGAGATCTTTTTAACGGGGATTTCTTCAATGACGGTATAGTGATCGTTAGCTGAGCGCGACGTAAATCTAAGAATTTTTTAAAATAACACTTTGATGTGTATGCTAGTAGTAGTTTATCATTTAAAAACTGTATCACATTTTAATCAGCGAATTAACTGAAATATTTGTGCTGGTAATTGTGGTAATGGTCTCATTCATTTATTCTTCGTTTTGACATATTACGACTTTTGTTTCATGGTGCACATTACGTTCTGTGTAATGAGACAACTATCAACATTGTTGAATAGTTAAATTCTTTACTTTTCCTACAAAGTAGTCGGTGTAACTCGGAATATACGAAAAATACAATTTTTTCAATTTTTTTACTTATTGTTAGATCACTTACATAATCATCGCCACATATGAGAACAACGATATTTCAGGAAGCGAGATGATAACAAGTAGTTGTATCAATAGATATTGTTAAATAAGTTCCGACCCATCAAAGTGTCATAAGCATGAATATTCTTTTATTTTCTTTTTATAATAACACTGGTCTACAAAATAGCTGATTTTGAGTGAGGGTTGGCGATCATACGTTTTGTTACCGAAGCATTTCATTTCCGCGTATTCTATAGAGGTAATATTTTTTATATGTGCACGATATTCCATAAACAATGGTGCTGTGCTTCGAATACATAATTGTGAAAATGAAAAGTTTCTTCCTTCGCAACTGAAATGTAAATTGTATCTTCTGCAAACGCAAGGAAGATTGTACAAAAAAATCTGCGTACGATGTTAATAATAATGCATTGCTTGTAATCCATAAAGAAGATGAGAGAAAAACGATAGAATAATGCAGATCTGTAAGGGATCTGCAATTCTGCGAAATAAAAAACAATGTAATTCAAGTATCAGGGTTATGAGTTTCTGGAGAAACGATGGCTTTTTTATCTGTCCCTCTCCGTATGGGGCATTTAAAAAATTGTATGCACCATCATCAATTTTTTATTTACATTGTAATAATTATTTGAAATATGAAATGTATTCACAATATAAAACATTGCAAAATATTTAGTGTATAAATATATAATACGAAGAGTATGCGTAGTAATAAATAATTCACTGCTTGTTTGTTCCACTTATGCGTAACAGTCTGCAAAAATGAAATAAAAGCGAAAAAGTAATAAACTTTCTTATGAAATTTCATATGCAATTAGTTAAAGTGATGATAATATATTGCATTAAGTCTTCTCAGAAATATACTTTATTCGCGTCTCATGGTAATTATTTCACCATTTGGACGTTAACTAAATTAGTATCTAAAAAAATCAAATTGTTTTTGGTAGGTAGATATATTCTGATATTCAGGTACATATTGAGAGAGTTTATTCAATTCATCGAAATATTTTTTCCTTTCAATTCTATTAATGTGTGTCGCGGTTTTATGGCGAGTACATTATCTAAAGTACGGGGACTCGAAACGAGACTGTAATTACGGTAGCCAACGATAATTTATCGGATGCAGTAGACCGCATTTGCTATTCGTATCAAAGCGTAAACCACGGCTAATTTGGCTGTGCTCGATACAATTACATAACCGAGAATCAGTCTCCGATACGAATTATATCTTCCATGGGGTGCCAGGATGCAACGTAACCGAGTCTGGTGGACATTCCATCAGACAATGGGTGATTTATCAACGATACCACGTAACTTACATATGCGATAATCATGTATGACAGGTTAACGATATTTTCCTATTGTTTTATATTATGAAACATATATTATCAAAATTACCAGTTTAACTTATATCATAATGGCTCCGAAATCCAATTATTATCGTTATTGGACAATTTGTCGAATGTAATATGCACGTCATAGCTTCGATGATATAAAATCTGCTTTAAATTATTGATCCTCGGGAGATTACCAAAGTTATTGAAAAACAAAATTAACGTTTGTAAGTAATATGTTCCTCATTTTATTTGTTCATTGTAGGCTAATAGTTTACTACAGCTATATTGCGAATTTTCTATCTGTTTTGTGCTCAATTTTTAATAAGACATAAATGTGTAGTTTTTACCTATCATAGCCCTTTTTTGTGTAATTCTTCGGGTTCAATTGCTATGTTCATTTCACCTATGACCTATTTATGCCTTCATATATCCCCTATGATCCACGATATACCTAGATATCCACTCACAACAGGACAACCGATTGCGAGCACGTGTCTTTATCTCCTTACCTACCATAGCCTCAAGTCGCATTGTACCGTCGCGCAAATTGTTTCTCGATCAATTGTTCTCTGTTATTGTTCTCATTTTGCCATTAAAGTTTCGTTAAGCCTATCCGTCCACCGTATCTCCCATTTATTCTCCGTCCTAGAGTATAATTCTAAAAGACTAGAAAAGCAACGCGTACGAATATGGAGGCAGTACTTTGGAAATAGCAAGGCACTCGGATTTTTAGCTTCCACTTTCTTTCACGAAAGTGCAAGGAAGTAATCCGATGTGTGCAGTTGTTGTAAGCGACACGGAGTCGGACAGCAGATACGTTTTTCCAGATAGAAAGGATCTCGAGAATGGCTTTGAACGTTGAAAAGACAAGTTGAAGGGGAAAGAAAAGCAAAAAGAGAGGCCAAGCAATTCTATGGAGAGCTATTTGCCCTGCGTGGCAGCAAATCCTGCGAAACGATCTTTTGTCGGTAAGCTTACGACAAACAGAATTCAGTTGTTTCAACGTACGTGGATATCCGCCGAATTGAACCATTTCTCCAAAATCACCCTGCGTGTCTGAGCATAGAAAGCCTTCCGGTAATTTGTCTCGTTTTATGTGTTTTCATGTCAGGGTATATAGATAGAAATTGTGAGAAAAATATACTTACAACGCTATATTAACACTTTAACGGCTAGAGGATGAGGTAGTTATTGTATTATATTACAGAATTCTCTGTCTTATTTATGCCTCCAGCATAGGTATCTCGTTTCTTCATTATAACGATTCTTCGCGTACTTCTTTTTCATATTCTCACTGATAATACTCTATAGTTTATTGTATATTTATTCTTTATGAAAATATTGATCCCGACTGAGACAACATCAAGAAGAAATATCGTGCACTGGCAAATTGAAAAATAAGAAATGTCAATATGATTCTGTATTTTATTAGCTACTTTGCGATGGATTGTTTCTTTGTATATGACTGTAGAAAAATACTCGTATATATTGTAGTAATCGGATTAAGAAAAAATCTGCTAACAAAGGAATAGAGAATTATAGCTTAAAATTATTATGATTACTGCTGTAGATGCAATGCGAGTAAAATTCGTCAGTTTTACCCTACCGTTTTAAAGGGCGCGTAATTATCTACGAGAATCGTAAAATTTAGGAATTAAATTTTGTTACTACAAGAAAGTCAATGCGTGTTACGAGGGCACTTAACCATGTCTGACGAGGGCACTTAACCGTAGTGAGCGTATAATTAAATTTGTACACCCTCTGTAATTTACATTAGCCCTTTCGGTTTTAATCGCTGTAACACGATCTTTCCGTGAGATGGAAACACTTAGTGCAATCATGAAGAATGACTTCAAGTATCGAATGCAAAATTGCAATAAAGGCAATACAAGTGTCCGTCAATTAAATTTGACCTATTAAGAAGTAATAATTATTCTTACGTAAATGTAAAGGAAACTGTATTTAAATTTCAGCTGTTATTCAGCAGAAATTATCCTTATATAAATATCAGAAAAATCAGGTCGAAAAAGATTGGGAAAATAAAATGATGTATTTACAATCACCAAAAGTTACAGACTGAACGACAAATATTGAAAAAGTACTAAAATTAATTTCGTTCGTTTCATCTAATTGTAAGAGTAGGCTTCGTTTAGTTCTTCTTATCAGCGTTTTTCTGAAAATATGAACTAGAAAGTGCTGTTATGTAAATTATGATAAACGGTGTATCTCGTTTCATGTATATGCAGATATTTATGCAATAAATTACATCGTCAAGCGTATAACATTATTATACGGCATATCGCAAAATTGGAACGACCGATGCATTGGAAATAAAATTATGCAAATTTAAATCGGAATAACATAAACGGCACGGAAATGTTATCACGAATATTCCGTCATAAACGCCTGTCTGCAGATTTTACGGATTACAATTTCGAAGGAAACATATCCGTGCATTGAATCGCAGTATTTTTAATCTACAGATTTCAATTTTCTATCATTTTTTACATTTCAGTTTGACGAGTTTTTCCTTATTCCTTTCATTTTTGCTGATTTATGCACAGACGAAAGACAATATTTCGCCCCCCTTTACTCTTTTGCATCGGGAAGATTATTGAATTGAATACCAATGATGCTATCGGTCCTTTCTTATTTAGCTAAAGTAATTTACAGTTTGTCGAATTCATGCCACGATTCTACAATGCGACACTGCAGCGATTCTATCTATAATCGTATTGTATCATAACTGCAGAAATTCGCGAAATGACATTAGATAGATCCGATAATAATTCGTACGTATGCAACAACGGTAATAACTGCATTCTAACTTGCCTTCGGATTGATGAACGGATAATTAAAACTTTCTGGCGCGGGTAGCAAATGAAAAGTTAAAATTTCTACTTTTTCTATATAACTGTTAATCAACCGGGAAGCATTACCAGATTACAATGTAGTACGGATTCTCTTATTGGAGCGGAATTTAATTTCGAAATTTTATGATCTGCAGCTAATTACGTGCGCCATGAAGTACCAGGTCCGAAAAAAGTTATATTTTAAAATCACGTCGCGTTTCAATCAGCATAAAAATCATTTTGAACTGTCACGTAGAAATGAATTCGATCTTTCTTTGTCAAATTAGTTGCATCAGTTATATAATTCTATAATATTAACGCGTCCATGAAGTTCCATAAAATGGCAATTAGCCGTTTCCACATGGATGTTCGATCAATCTTTCCTGTTATTTGTAACATAACTTGTATGAAAAATCAGTACGAAGATTTCAACGATAATTCTTTAAA
Source organism: Cerceris ruficornis (assembly GCA_963989415.1). Lineage (NCBI taxonomy): Eukaryota > Metazoa > Arthropoda > Insecta > Hymenoptera > Crabronidae > Cerceris > Cerceris ruficornis. The sequence goes on along the minus strand of OZ022518.1, from coordinate 17,889,288 downwards.
TTCTAGTCCAATTTTTACAAAAAATACCAGCGTGAAGATTCAAACGATAGTTCTCAACAGTAAAACTGCCAAGGCTGTCAGAATGGTTCTCAATTTTTTCAAAAAATTCCCCAATTTAATCTGGGAGCCATACAGTAAATATTTCACGTCTATCTTATAAAACAAAAATGACTTAACCGATCATTACATTGCGCATGTTTATGCAAATTTGAAGTTTGATAAATGCAGCCATAAAGAAGAATCCAAGTAGAGGAGTCTTTCACTCGCTAAATGTTACATTACCATATCTTAGATAATTCAGATATTTTTTTGCGTTACATACTTTTTGTATATTTTAACAGTGTTAACTTTGTCATAAATGCATAAAAATCCGCAGTCTACTGATCACCTTTTTTACCTTTTGGTTCTTGTTTTTCCAAAGTACTCATTTAGTACATTTAAATGTAGCATGTACGAAGCCGGTTGATCCAGTGTTAAAATTTTGATCCATTGAACTCGCTGAATCGTATCGTTGAAAGAAAAAAATGCATAGGAAATTTCCATACGGTCCTGCCGTTGCGTTTCCATGTGCCCGGCATTGTAAAAAATTCAATATCGTTCGGGATTCGACGTAAAAATATTGTGAGATTCCGGCACGCGCATTTACGAATCGATCAAAGAATCCGCTGCCCGTAAAATTCGTCGTCGTATCTTTTCCTCGTGGAGGGCAATTCTCCTCTTTCGAATAAGAAAGTATCGTGTGTGCTCGGCTACGTTTCGGTGGGTTTAGTTTAGGGTAGCTCCAACTTTATCCGATAGTTGCACAGAACGAGATAGGAAGAGATAAAGGGTGATAAGCAGAAATAAGGATAGTAGGACGACGCCATGGCTCGCGAGTTTGAAACTACGATACATGTACAAGAAATTGCACATAGGCGGGTGTGGGTTGCAATAACATTATATATTAACAATATTTGCAATAGGATACTTCGAAACGCGAGTGGATAAAGAGTTGTTAACTTAATACACGGGCTTTCGTGGTACGGTGAAAATTAACCCTTTGAGAACTCCTGACGCAAATATGCGGTCTGAGAAAAAATCTGATTATAGTTTATCGAGGCATCTATACACGATTAGAATTGAAAAATTGAAATATAACCGTTGAAATATGATTGTGCAAATAGTAATGTATAATTCGGGTACATTAAAACTCGAACTTTCTGATAAAAAAGTCGTTTTTGATCGCCAAATAAATGATCATCTCTTAACACTCAAAAAAGTCTCCGTCCGCAAAGGGTTAATTGAATAGAGAAATAAAATAGATCCTTCTTTCCGAACGTGCCGAAAAATTACCTTCCAGGGAGAAGTGTAGCCCATTTTTGGATCCACTGCTTTTTATTCCTTTGTACTCGGTGTACAAGTTTTTGATCGCCGAAGATAAAGTAAACTCATTATTTAGGTATGTGCCGCTTTAACCGATGAAATTAGTAGTCGTGGAGAGCGCCTAACGGAAAATACCTTGTATGGATGCAAGCCAGGAAAATTCCTCTAGGTTGCATGCACACTGTGCGAAGGAGGAGATATGAAGTCCCAGCTGTATCAAACGCATAAATGCAATCTTGAGCAAACGAGGTTTTCAAGTACTCTCACTCTTGAAATGAGAACGACCATGAATAACTAGTAGGTGATATTCGTATTCAATTGCTTGCCTTTTTCAAAATTACGTTCCCTCGCTCGATGCTTCTCGTCTCTGTGCTTTCGTTGCTATCGTTTGGTATTATATTACTAGGCGTATTCTCTTTGAACAACTGCACTTAGATTCGTTGAAACGAAATTTCATAAAAAGGAGGGGGATCATTAGAAAAATGGGAAATTCTATTTTCACGTTACTTTTACATCTAATAAGTCATCCCCATATTAAAATAAACATTCAAATGGTTGATATAACAATGAATTAAATATATATTCATCTACGATCGATACGATTTCTCGTTTCAATAATGAATAATCCTTACAGTCAATTAAAATTATTTAATTATGGGTATTAGCAGAAATTGATATAATTACTTGACAAGAGAATATCGCGTTAAAGCAGATCCTTTTTTATTTAATAAGAATTTAATAGCTTGGAAAATGGTTCTAGTGAAATATCTTAGACTTTATGAAGAAGAACAGTGTAAACTGGTCTGTGCAATTTACCTACTTATGGAAGTACGAGGGTAAAGTGAAGCTTAAGTTGCCGGGCTTTAACTTGCGCGATAACTATAATTATCCTGCGAAGTTGATTATCTATCGTACAGCCTTCTATAAATTCTGTCGGAATGTAAAGAAGGAAGTCATTACCGATGGAAACGATCCGAATGGAAAAGGAGGAGAAAATACGAAAGCCTCATTAAAATCTTCCAACCTGTAGGTGCATTTTGGTCAGAGACGCGAGCAATCGTTCTTTTAATTTTTCGTAGTCCGGCATCTTCACGACCCAAATACACGATGTCAAACGTAGTTCTTTAGTTTTACTTGAAACTGCGGGAACATAAGAGCTTTAGCGACTCCCTTCACCTAATAGTCGAGGATTCCTCTCAGATCTTCCGTAAATTTAAAAAAGACGGATATATAAATATGCTTGAAGCCATCGTTATCCGCGGGATATTTTTAAAGACGCACTAATCCCAACGTCGAAATTATTCGCAGGAACTGGAGCAACTCTAGAGAAATTTTAATAAAGAGTTTTAAAGGCTTAAAAAAGTGTAATAGGAATTTAAAAATGTTAATTCTGTTTGTAGCCGCGAGCAATTATGAAAATGACATTAATTTATTTTAACGACATGAATAGCAAAGTAATGTAAATCAATCGTGCCATTCTGCGTGAGCAATTAAGCGGTAAACATCTGTTGACTGTTATTGTTTGCCCTTTTTGCATAAATTTTCTACTTTTTACTTATTGTTAGTTACACATTAACTTATCATCAACATTGATTTTGAACGTACAGATATTACTGCGATTGCTTCTGCGAGAAGTTTTCTTAAGGCTGAGAATAATTCGCTTATTCTGAAGTGAAATAAAAATTTTAATGTCTTCCTTTATACATTCCGTTGTACTTTCTCTTTAGGTCGCGCGAAAATACGCTTAAAGTAGATATATACTTAAAGATTTCCAGCGAATTTTCTTCCCTACCCGCACTTCATTCCTATGAATTTTCACTTATTTTTCTGCACCCGCATTTCGTTTCTATAAATTTTCACTTATTTTTCCCGGCTAGTACGGAACTCAGAAGGAATTTGAACAATGGCCCCGACCTGAGTGACGGCTTAATTTCGTTAATTAACCGGGTACTTTGTTTATGACCGAAATACTACATTATAGAGTCACGAAAGTACACCTGACAGCATTTCTAACGTTTGTCTCGGGTAACGTGAATGTGGTTTAATTCAAGAACCAACTTACGTGTATACCATACAACTTAGAAATTTAATGCTCAAAGCCGTGCACGTATATATAAAATACTGTCGCTGTACAAGAATGTGTACGCATTTAATGAGTGTAATTTAATTAACTATTAATGTAATTGCTACTCTTTACAATTCGTTTCCTCCTAATAGAATATTCTTTATAGCGACAGTAATTGAAACCCGTCAAAGAAGAAAATTATTCATGTAGAAACTCAATCGATTGTCAATCGACGCGGAACCGTTTCCTTATGAAAGATGAAATTCTTTTAAGATTCTTGTCCAATACTTAACTGCCGGCAAAAAAGTCGATAGAAAAGCAGATCTTGGAGGTAATATAGTATGAAAGTATCTGCATGTAATGGTTCGAGAGGCATTCTGTAAGCCTTTTATGTAAAAATTCCCTTAGTTCCATCGAGCAGGTATCAAAGGATTTTCCATAACCCATCATTAATTACACTCGATTCATGGACTGTGATCCATTTATCGATCAGCTTGTTTCCGATTAGGCATCAGGATAGGCAGTGCTTTACTGGAGTAAAAAACAAAACCGAAACGCGCGTGAATGCCTCCTCGTATAATGACTCGACGCTAATTACTTTCATGCAAATGAACAGGAAGGTCTCACTTCGCAGATTTCTCCGCGCTTTTCATTCGCGTGTCGCGCATGAAATCCTTTTCATTATGTCACGACAATATATTTTCTCGTGACAAAAAGGGGAATGCACCGATTGTGTAATGAAGAAAGAACTTGAAGAAAGGAATTTTTTCATCTAGTGCTTCGTCCGTTGGCAAAGAGATTCTACTTTAGAAATTTTTGTGCGCTATTTCGAGGCAACAAACAACTTCTTTGATCCACGATTTTAATGGATAGAAAATCTAAATGTTTACCTGTTTGCGCGGATTATCGCAGAAAAGTAACGTTGTTGTGTCATCAAGTGTTGTTCATTAATTAGATACATCTAAACATGTTTTTACGGAAGTTTTATGATATGTTTTTATGGAAGTTGCGTGCCGGTAGATCTAGTGTTAAAGTGGAAGTATTATAGAAAAATTTTGAAAGCCGAGTATAATCAAAGTTTTAGTTGAATTTATTATCAAAGTTCTTCGCCTTGTTATATTAAGATATAATCGTCGCTTATTAAATATAATGAAACCTTTTGAAAATACATTTGTATATATAAAAATTAATACCAATTTTACAAAGTAAGACATCATAAAAATATGTAATTATTATAAAAACTGTTCGTTTTCGATTACCTCGATAATTGTGTTAATAGAGATAAAGAAATTTAGAGACGCAAGAATGCGTCGCTTATTTCGCAATTCACTCAACAAGAAATTCCTTTTAGAATAATCACTTCCAAATATTGCACTTCTTCGGATTCATCGGACTTCCAATGAGACAATTAAAACTCTTGGCAAAGTTTTCGGAATTCGAGATAGGACCGTTAACTCTCAATATTGCATTACTTTGTACGTCGTGCTTTCGTTTTTTCACTGTTTCTTCGGTTGTTATTTCACATTGCATCTGAAAAAAGGTGGCACGCCATGTAATAAATCATTACAGTAAAATACTACAAAGTTTTCCGAAAAAAAAGGACGAACGGAAGAAGTTGTATGCTACAATCGAAGAAAGTAGTACTAATAAAAGTGCAATAAATCAGTTATATAAATCATAGGGGAGATATACTGCAAAGTTTCGTAAAACAAAGTAACACTGCAGAAAAATCTTCGTATTTCTGTGTTCTGTAATCGGAGGAAGAGATATTAATAAAAATGTAATATATTACTATTGTAGATCGGTAAAGTAATAAATCAGAATAATAACATGTTACTAAGTCTCGGTGGTTTGGAAACCACCTAAAACAATCGGTCGCAGTCGAAATGACGGTAACAATCAAGGGTGAAAAAATACTAACAAAAAATTACTAACTTTTCTGAGAAGATGCCCACAAAAAGCATTGTGTTTTACGTCCTGCAATCGAAGATGCAGATGGCAAAGTAAATACAGATTATATGGAATAACAGTTACAATCGCAAAGCATAAGAAAAATATTTGCTCGGAAGGGACTCTTTCCAAGCCTGGCAATGCTTGGAAGGATTCATGTTTATCCTTCTCTCTCCTCGAATAATAACCACCTATTGTTGATTCTAGTCCCATTGTATCAACAATATTTTCATTTCTGCTTCTATTACCGATATTCTACAATTTGAAGGAAAAGCGATGAAACTGTTATATTTATAAATACTTGGTCACTTGCCTTTTAAAAATGCGACTAGATATTTTTAAGTCAATAACACTTTAACAGAATTTGTATAATACATTTAACATAATCAACAAAATTTTAATTTCAATATTATTTCATGTTGAAATAACGAGAAATTGAAGAGATAGTATAGATAAAATACAAAGACGGGAAATAATTGAAATTCTGAGAAATTCTAGCTCCCGAGTGCAAATTCCAAATACGAACTGTGAAATTTAAGTAGAACTCATTTTCATCATGATAGTTTAACAGTTGCCGTTGAAACGTTAGTTTTCATAGTATAATTATTGTTGTGATGGATGAAACATTCGGCTCTTTTTACATATTCTTCGGCCATAGTATTTATCCAGTTTATCGGTATACCATTTTTCTCTTATCAATGATCTGAAATATATCGATGAAACTGAAAAAATTAATTCTTTCTGTGTACTTAATTACGCATTTATATTTACCATTGTCGTTCAATAGATGATTAATTTCATGGCCCATAATAGTACTAATAATACCAAAATTGATTATTCTATGAAAGAATTTATACAATTATTTTACCTTAAAATAATTTTACTATGGAAATTCACTTTAGACAAAATAGATGGGAAATTCAGGGAAAAATGAAATACACTTTTTTTAAACTTACGGTGGCCGCGAAAGAGATAATAAGGGATTTTGGAAATCTGCAACTGACATGACTGCTAAAGAATGAAATTTATGAAATTATTCCGTCGGGAAAAGTTTTAACAAAAGCGTCGGTATACGAATATTTTAAGAGATTTAATACAAATCTAAAAGCTTACCAATTGAGTTATCTCGCGGGACATAAAATGCAGAGAGCATAAGCGGAATCAAAAGGAATCCTGACTTCTGAAATTAAAAAGAGAGAATAGTAAATTTTTTAAAATTATAATTTATTGCGTGTAGACCAATCAGAGACATAGATAACATTTTTAAATCGAACAACGTGATCTATATGTGTCGGTAATTATGACACTGGGGCAAGTCATGCATTCTTCATTTCGTAATAATATTTAGACTTTTATTTTGCGATGCACGTTGAGTTTTGTGCAACGAGACGAATATTAAGTCCCTCATACGGCTTAATCTTTTATTATTTTTAAAAAGTATTTCTACCATGTTACAATTTACAGTGGTGCAACCAGAAGAAAGTGTTAAGTTTAATTTTTCGATTTTTTGAGTCGGACCACTGTCATCATTGCCCGCACCGTGCCAAATGCCATTAATAACTGAATTTCACAGCTGTCTATGATAATTTTTGAAATAATTTCAAAAATTTACCTTATGAATGACAGCATATCATGAATGTCTTCGTATAGCTGATTTTCACTAACAAAGGATCCTCCAGCTCCAGCGATAGTCAATGCAACTTCGGCAATCAAAGCGGCATATTCCTGTCTCGGTGTCCTCTTCTTTTCATCCTTTTCACGGCTCAGTTCTACCATATCCTCATCTTTGTCTTCCTCTTCGTCTTTATTCTTGCTGTATAATCTCGATGATCCCTCAGGTCACCCTGCTGATCTCACCTGTCAAGGGAAGATGTAATTTTCTCGGTTCACGTCATGAATAAAAATTGTTTACGACGGCAAGGAATAATTCAGGATTTAAAGTACGATAGAAATTTTACGCTGAAATTGAAATTTCCAAAGGACGAAAAAAATTACTGATGTTTTCGATCGAAGCTCGAAAATAAATTGATAATTAGCTTATAATGGTAATCTTGCTCTCTATTTTGGAGGATTAGAAATTCGAATGATTCTTCAAGGTTATCAATAATACGTTAATGTCGTTATTAAAATATCTTAGGGTACGTTGCAAGAGAATTTAAGTTTAACCCTTTGCAGTCCTATATCGAGCTATACTCGGCATAGCTTTCCACTTCATTTTATCTTCTAACGATTTAATATCGACTTTCCAATTTCATAATGATATTCTAATATCACCTAAATATCCGTCAGTGTCTATAGTTATTGTTATAATTAAAGAAAATGAGTAACCAATGATAAAAAATGTTGTGAAATTAATTTCATTTAGCTCACTACAAACTTGAGAAAATAATTCGGACCGCAAAGGGTTAATTGAAGAAAATACCTGCCGTGGCCGTTGAACAACTTTGACTGACTATGAACACGAGTAATCGGCGGTTAAATATAAAAAAAAAACAATAACAGTGGCGAAACTGTTTCGAGGCATCGAAACAGAATAGAAACGCCTGTTGGCGTTAATTTTCGATCGAATTAATTTCAACTTTAGCATTGGTTACTTGTGATTGTAATTATGACAGTGGATCAAATGAATTTATTATTTGCTTGCAGATACTTAGATTTGTGCTTTATCTTAATCCAAGCACGAAAGGTAATATCTTTTGCTAAGCTTCACTATCACCGAATCGTCTGGATCAGATTTTGCATTCAATAGTTCTGCAAAAAAAAACATTCTGTGAGTGCTGATAAAACATTCATAGCGCCGGAAAGTTACCTATCAGTTGACGATGGGCATTATTGACAGATTTGAAGAGAAAGCTCCATTGCTTTTCTCCGTTTGGTTTCGGGTTATTTTTGGACCACTTTCGTAGAAATCCATAGATCATATTATTAGAAATCCTCGCAAGAATTCACCGTGTCAACCACGCTTTCTTTTATAACCTTACAATTAGCCGATATCAAATCCAAAAATCCACGAAATCCAACAATCTTTGTACATTTTTTTTTATTTTTTAACTATCGTAAAATGCCTTTATTTCTTAAATATTTTGCTATTAATTCTATTATTATTGTGCCCTATTTTATCATTATCGTTTTTAACATTTATAACAAAATCTTACCTATATTCTGGCAATCATCGGTTCAGCAAACAGAAACTTGAATTTCGCTGTAAATTAATTTCCTATGCGAATGGAATAAGTGCTCCAAATTGCGAGGATAATTATTAAAATGACGAGTTGCAAATACGCCCGTCAGATATATCCTGCGTAATCGAGTACATTGCAGAATTAATTTACGTTTCAACGAAAATTCACCGAATTGATAAATTCATAATTATAAATTTACACGAAGAAGTGCAGCAACATTTTCATGTGCTGGACAGCGAGGAAATAGAAATTTGAAAGATTTGTCAGCACGTGCTAAAGATACAACGCGAAATGCAGAGATATTGAAATTAGCCAGTAGTATATGTATTTCTGAAGCCGGAAAATCCCTGAATTTGTGATTACGGCATCTGGGAACAGAATTATCTGTTTTTACATCTTCTTTATTTATATGAAACGTACATTAATCATATTTCCTTCGATACTTCGAGCTCACAATAAAATCGTTTGTGTGGAGAATGGTCTTAGGGGATCATTAAAGCGCAGAGGCATTGAGAAGAGGTATGTACATTAATAATGCATAGAATTATTATCTATTGAATGCAGAATATCGTTTCTAATGATATTCTCTGACAAAGGCCGATGGTGTTTCGTTATCGCCTAATGACGAACGGTTTTGCAAAGGTTGGTTGTTCAATCGAACCTTTGTCGACCTTGAACACAACGAGATTGCACATATACAACGGCTTTTACCGTTGTGACATACTTAGGTACACGATATACTCTTACGAATGAAATTGCGGTCATTGTAAATTTAATAAATTATTTTATTCCTCCTTAAGATAATGAGACCTTGGAAGAAGACAAATAAATGAGAAACTAACGACTAATTGTAAAAGATATTTTGCGATATTACAATTCATATTATTTGTGAAAGAGTAATGCAATTTTAGGAATAAATAACTATATATATTATTTATTAATTAATTACGTTATGGAAGTGTACGTTGAAAATGTGAACAACAAATGCGATACTACAGGAAGTGAGGGTGGCAAAGTTATAAAGTATAAATGAACGAAGCAAGAAAATAGAAGGAAAGAGTGACATTCAAACGCAGTTTATAATACGGTTGTAAAATTCATTTTATACGCGATTCATACATAAACATACGGTTAAAAAGGCAGTACTTAGAAGGAAGATGGACAATTGTATTATAGAGTGTTGAAGTTAGGATATTACAGTAGCTAAGGAGATAAATTCTCAGACTCACAATCAAGTAAGTCTGAGTTCAAATCTTCCGTCACCTCTGGGAAGTTTGTCCTAATTTATTATTTAATATATCACAACCTCAGTTACTCGAAAGCCACCTGAAACAGTAAATCATAGGCAAAATGGCCGTAGCAGTTAAAGCTGGTAAACATCAAACAATGAAAAAACATTAAAGTTCCAAAGTTCAGAAATTATTAATTCGGGAATTGCGCATTCATACAGAGCTCAGTTGTAAGAGTGCAAAGTATCACGGTGAAATGGAAACTAAGAGAGCCATATATTAATTAAGCATTCGAAGTGACCCTTTCATAAAATGATAAAGGAAAGTCGTGAAATCTGATGCTGTGTAAATTCGCTGGGTATAGCATCACGGAAACATTTACAAGATGTTGCAGGCCAAAGTAAGGGATGGAAGGGTTGCTTCTGCCTCTGACGGAACATCATGCACGTTGACAAGGGGACGGTTTTGAGGTTTAAAGAGTCGGTTACGAGGGCTTTCATCGTATGTGCAAAAAGCTTCTGTGAACCTCTTACATGTATAGTTGTTACACGTATGAAGGGTGAGACAGTCTGCCGAGAAGCCGCATCGTGTTCTTTCGGTATAATTTAATTAATACTAACAAATTACTTTTCTTGATTGATCGTTAAATAACTGAAATTAATGTCGGAATATTGCGGTTTAAAGTGTTGAAGAATAATTTAGTTAAATATACAGAGTTTAGCGCTCATTACTAAAGTTAAGATTAATTATATTTGAGAGAACGTTACAAGTCGAGTGCAGTTGACTAAGTTTGCAACTCTTTCTCGCTGTTAATATCGTAAGATAGATCTCCAATGTTCCAAACTCCCACGAAAATTGAAAAGGCTTTTATCTGTGTTTATCTGTAACAGTTTTTTTCACTAATTTTTGAAAATGATTTATCAACTTCAAAATTTTTTTAAACACAAGTCGCCACATGGTTTGTAAAGTTTAATGAAGCTTGAAATTCTTTGAAATTTCAAAAATGTAAAAACTGTAACATTCAATATTTGCATGTAAATTTGAAAAAATTAAAGAATTTAGTTTCTATTAAATTCAAAAAGGCCGTGTTAAAGTAAAGGCACTGTCTTTTCTTGCACACTAAAATATAAAAGACTGATTCAAAAGGTAAAGTCAGCAAGGTCCAGTAGCCGTGAAAAATCGTTTCCCTTCCTGCAAAAAGTGTATATGATATATAATTCTTGTATTAAATACTTTTAACAAAACGTTTTATAATACCTTAAAAAAATTCTTCGGTACATTTATCAGGTAATGTAACAAGTGAGTAATGTACATGCGTAGCTGAACGATGGTAATTTTAATTAACTTTAAAATAAATTTGAACTTGGGCACGGCGTGTTTCTTAATTTAATTTGCCTTGAAGTAGTATAAGTACAAAGAAAGGCAATGAAAAGCAGCAAGAACAGCACTTTGGGATTGAGCCAACTTGCAAGGTGAAAAACTTTATAGTATGAACTTTGCTTCATTATCACTATTTCGTTTAACATTAAAGTTTATTTTGCTTGACATTGACCAGAGCAGTTATCTGAATTTTTCGATGATCTTACTAGCAAGCATGCAGATGTTACTTTGATACTTTCTATAGATCTAAATTTACAACACTGCTGCACCTGCAGGTAAGTAAAACTGTTTTCATTAATTTAGCTTTCGTTATCAGTGAATGTAATCTGTCTTGCATATTTATGAAGCTTTTAATTCGGGATATTGAATTTAGTCTGGGCTACATTTTACATCTAAGAGAAAGATACAATACTTTTAATTTAAATTATATATTTAAATAACAAAAAAATAGGTGTTCACGTTATTCCTTTTAAAAATGTAAAAAAATTTCATATCTCAGTAAGTTAGCCCTTTTTATCTGTAATATTAATTAAAATTTGTTCTCTGAATACTGTTAAAAGAAATATTGAATTTTACCTGCGACCGTAGCTTTTTAATATCACGGAATTCATTTCAATTCTGAGTTCGATTGAAACTTGAAATTTTGGAATCTAGAATTACATTTCGAAAGTTACGTCGCAGTAAGAACGAATTGGACGCGATCATTGCTTTCAATTGGCAGTCACACAAAAGAGAACGAAAGTCCCACTAAAATAAAAAGGCTGAATCCTACTAGTGGTCCAATTAAATTAATTGCTCCGTCAATTACAAGCCCTTGTCCAACTAGAGCCACCATCATGGCTAGCAGCGGGTTACACTGCGTACTTATTTTTTTTTGTTAAACCCATTTGTACCCAGCTAAATTGCTGCAAAATGTCGCAATGATTAAAGTGTCGAATTAAAGTATTACACCGTTCGATTTGTATGCAAAATTATTTTTCCTTTTTTTATACTTCAAATGTTTGGCCTTATAAATCATAATTTTGTTCAACATTCCAATTAGAAGTATTATCCCATAAATTTCTCATTTCGTGACAACATAAAAATTTACAGGATGGCGTTACATGTAATTTTAACTTGCGATAATAGTGATGTGAATTAAAGTAAGAATTAAGAATCTTTCTTTATGGAAATGAAATTTAATACAAGGTTCGTTAAATATTAACTCGTCGTAGCGTTAGAAATAATGAGATATATCACCCAATTCTATTGTCTTCATTCAATATATTTTCATATATTATACTCAAATTAACTTCTACCGAAACAGATCACTTAAGTTACTTGCAGCTTAACATCTTTCTTTTTTTACTATCTTTACTGTTACACTCTGTTTCACGCGCAGAGGAAGTTATTATATTTTTCTGGACGCATCGTAACTTTTATATCGTGTACCTGTTACGCTTTATTAAAAGCCAAATGCGAGATGTTTCGAAAACTTTTCTCCAAATTTACATCAAATACGTATACGGATAAGATGTCCGAACGTAAACCGACTCGAACTACTGTACACGTATAACTTTATGGATACTTAAGTTGGAAACCGTTTTCTTAAAAGGGACATTGTACCGAGCAATCGGACAGCGTAAAAGCGTTATGATGTTGTGGAAGATAACAGTCTCCGGTAAAAAAAAACGTTGGAAATACTAAGGCAATTAGGTGGATTATAGGAGAGTACGCACAAAATCAAAGATATCTCCGCTTCGATTTTTCATAGAAAGCGGCTTGTCGTCGAAGTTTCGTATTTTTTGTCTATACTTTACTTTTATCGACGTACCAGCCACGAGTCTGAAACTTAGATGCTTATAAATTTAAGTATAAAAATATCCTGCTGCAGACCACTTATTACGTTGCACTGCGCTACTTTCAATACCAAAAATATCCAATGATAAACAAAGAGAAATACAGATATTTATAAAAATTATTTTCGGGGAACTTCGCTAACTTAATTTCAAAATTTATATTCAGAAAGCTCCATGGAGTACGTTCAATTGTATTATTGTCAACATCGATAATTGCAAGTGAGAAAAAATAAATACAAGAAAGCGAAAGAAGCTTTATTTTCACGTGGATCATTCATTGTCTTAAATTACTCTAATAAATCAATGATAATATTTATAAAAGTATGTAAGTGCTAAACTTAATGAAGATATCATTACACTACCTGGAGTTGTCACTAGTAATTTATTTAAAATTAATTGTCAGACGTAGATTGCTTAAAATTGAAGGTAGTACATTGTTTTTAAGGTAAGAAAGAACGTAGGAATTTCGGTGGTCCATTGTAACGGTAAAGTAGTTCGTGCGCAGAGAATGAGCGTGCACTTAGAGGTGCACCATTAGTGCAACTACAGCTTAATCCAACTTCATCATCCGAAAATGAGGACAGCATAATAAACGCAGCGATTTGTACGTTAAATACCCGGCTGCGCTAATGATTGGCGTCTTAAACCATAATTTAAATCGAAAACTGTTAAGTCCATGATGATTGGAGTTCTGTCGAACACGAGTTTTAGGACTGCACGATAAAACCATTGTTCAACTTTTATTTAATTGCAATAGCTACTGGTGGTTATTAAAGTGAACTAAATGAATTATTATTTGAAATATTCTTTTTAAGAAAATTCTGTCTCTTGCCTCCGAATAATAAATTGAGTTCCATGCAATAATACAATTACCAATTTCAATTAATGTCAGAATTTACAAACATTTTTCCAAGATTGATCCACTTTGCCTCAATTTTTTCAAATTTATCACTCACCGCGCTGTCGTAATCATTGTAAAGTATCGTATAATATATCAATTATATTATTTTCGGAATAATAATAATACACTGGATATATGATAAGATTGATTGCAAATTTCTAACAACTTGTTACATGTTTCGTAACTTATCAGTCAAAATTGATCGTAAACCATCAAGTCTATTTATGCAATTACAATGAAACACTCGATACGATATGAAATTAATTACAGATTAGTTATATCTTGTAAGACGCTTTTTAATTGATTACCGTACCCGATGAAAGAATTAAATACACAGAGAACCATCGAAATCCACTTTACGCGATAAGTTGCGGAAGCACTGTTGGGGCAAACTCAATGACGAGAATTTGCGGTCACGATTCAGAGGGACGATATCGAGAGAAACGATGTCCCTAAACTTTCTGCTAGCCCCCGAGTTATTGATTTCGGATCAGAATCATTTGGCTTGTTACATCCATAGTATTCTTAGACTTCTTTTTTCACATAGGACGCTTTTATATTTTGTGCTCGGTCACGTTCCATCTTTTCACGTCTTTTTCCATCGTTCGCCTTCGGTGCGCTGTGTGTTCGACATATGACTTTGGTTCGCTTTACTTTCCGTTCTTTTGCACGAACCGAGTTTCGAAACTAACCGCGCGTTTCTTGCTGCAATAATAAGTTGAAAAATTAATTTCCGTCGTTCGAAAAACTACTGCAGACTTATAATCATCGTCAATGCTTGCACCGAGTATTACTTCACGTCGCGGAACCTTAGGTAATAAATAAAGGAATACGGAAGACTTTACGATTCAGCAAAATGCGAGAGAACTTCGTCGAATTCAATTGAACGATGCAAATTTTAATATCTGCAACTTTATGTTATCTATGCTTCGTCATGAGCAATGGTATCTAAATGCTACAGCAGAAAAAGTCGATAAGAAGTTGGAGCATGGTAAACATTATAACTTCATATTTTATTCTCTAAGTTCTCAATTTTATTACTATGACTAATTACCGTTGTATATTTTGCTTACTATGAGTAGTAGGGGATACTTTCTCGATGAATATTCTGCAACATTCTGAAGAATACAAAGTATAATAGTTCTCTTCGTCATAGCAGCATCATCGATAAATTATACGCTCATATACACACATACATGCAAGGCTGCTGTCAAGAATAATGTATCTTTAATCTAATAGCACTATTATTTAAAATGCCAAGAGCAACGGCAAGTGGTACAGTCATTCTTTAACCTCATTATTTTCAGCATTATACGAGCACTCTTCAACGTTCTAAAATTTTTCATCTTAATTCTTGGTACACAAAATTTGTATCCGTCGTTCGCAAAGTTGGACTGATGTTCTTTTCTCAGTACATCCCTCGTAACACCATTTCATTATCGCTCCATTTCAGCTTAATTCAATTGGAATCGTAAGGTAACAGCGTCCTCACGTTCCTCGCATAATTCAGCAAAGAATAAAAAGGTGAACATTGATAATCTTTCCGTACTGCCTATATATCTTCCCTGTACGATTTCCCAGGCGAAAGGTACATTTATCATTTCCGAAAAGTGGCCGGTCCAATTTTCCTTCGATTTTTTTCCCCTCTTGTTTTTTTTCCGCACCGGCTACGTTTCATTTGGCGGCGCAGCCGCGGGTTCTATCTCCCTGGAGTTTTGATGCTTCCTGTCACGACATCGCGGAACAAATCGAATCGTCGCGACGGAAAACTCGGAAAATTCAATTTCTATCCCGATGCTCCCGACGAAAGTGCGTTGCTGCGTTTGACGCATACCGGTTTATGAGGGGCTGCCTCCTAACCATCAAGGTGAAGTGGTTTTTGCATCGCTTCAGCGATCGAACTCGCGATAGACAGCCCCCGCTCTTAATCCTCCACTTATCGAGATACATCCACCAACGAGAGCTCGCAAAAAAGTGATTGGCTGTTTTCGAATTTAAAGGTAACAGCGGGAAAAGGTCGGAGGCGTATTATAAGTTTGCTGTGCCCGAGGTTGAATTGTTTTGTAACTGGCTATTTCATTAGTAGTGGATTTATTAACATCCGACGCTGTTTATCGTCTATCTCTTAGAGTCCATCTTGCTAAATTGTTGTTATTTATTCAATCAATTAACTGTTCAGTTTTCCACCTTTTCTTCCTACATACACCTAATTCTGTCTTTAAACGGTAGATACGTTCCAGACAAAACCGTGTAAAAAAAGACATGAAGTACGTACATAGAAAAAAGGGGATTAGTTCCATATCCTTCAACCCTGTACAAAATTGTTAAAATAAACTTATTAAAAAATTTATTTTAAGAATATTTTAGATTCTTTAATCGTGCTAAATCGAATGAAATCGTGTAAAAACGGAATCAATTTTTTTTTCCTAGACCGTGTTAAATCAAAACTGTGTAAAAAAAGACCGTGTAAAAACAGAATTGGGTGTATTTATGTATTGCGTCTATATATGTCGGACTAATCGTCGATAGTTCCACTGTTTGCAGCTCTTTATCCAATACTGTTACTATTGGTCACTACTGCTACAATTTACTATCATCGTGTACTTCTATAATTAAATGGTGTTTAATACGGCGACTGTTAAGTTGATCATCGCTGATTCTTTTACTAAAATTTTGACTAACCAAAAATGCTGATATTCTACTCGATGGTATTGGATCATTGATTGAGAGCGGATATTAGTAGGCCTTCATACGTAACCGATACTAGCCGGCGGTATCAACGAACCCGTTAAACGACGAAATTCCATTTATCAATAATTGCAATTATATACGCATGCAATGAATCGTCTTGCAACGATGATTAGAAATTTTGCAGCGTCGCATATATTCGTTGCTAAAAGCACCGTCGGCCATCTAGTCGGAACCCAGTACTTAATTATTCTTGAAAGTGACGCGGCATCTTAATTATCACACGCTTTCAGCCCCTTTAAGGAATACCCTTAACACGAGTGGTGTCCCTGGCTAATTGCATTGCCGAGGAGCACTGAAGTGGCGAAACCCTCGCTCTAATTGAAACTGCATACCGGAATCACGATTTTCCCGCGGTCTAAGAAAATTTGTTCATAAGCCGAATATACACGGTGTACCATTTGATACGATTACGATGGCCGATTCATCGAAGAAGTCAAACAGCAACGGAAAACGAATCAACGATATTGAAAACTCGGGCGAAAGTGGTACTGGATCGAAAACAGGGTGGAACGTTTGCTGAGGCAGAGAGGAAACGAGACCAATCGCGCCAATCTGTTTTCGTTCTTGGCACAGAAAAAGAAATTAAGGGAAAAAAGAGGAGTATCGAGCACCATCCTAAGAAAGAGACGTTTGTTAGGTTGTCCGTCTTTGTTTAGCTTCTGTTCTTCCCTTTCGTTGGCACAGAAACTTTTCCACCTCTCCAATCTGTACCGTTTTGATGCTTTTACTTGCGAAAACTTAATTCCGCGCGAACTTGTATTGATGGACGATCGTAAATACCTAGCAAGCTCCTACGTTTTTGCACGGAATAAGCGCAAAACCTGAGGAATCTTTTGCACTCCATTATTACGTCTAGGTGTTCTCGTTCCGAGTTTCCTCGTGCTCTTTTATGAACTTCTTCTACTTCTTCTTCTTTTCGACGGGATAAATCAATTTGTTCGCAAAATACATATTATACGCAAAGTACGTGAAGGTTACGGTACTCGATCCATAATCATATACATTAATACTCGTTACCTTCACGGAGGAAAAGACTTGAACAAAAGTTATCTACTTGATGTATTTTGTTTTGTTTGCATCAGGCAATAAGCAATTATATATAGTGAGGAACCAGAAACACGGCCCTTGGGACGGAAGGGGAGATTGCTCTCGCACCGCCTATCCCCGTCATGTCGGTCCTGGAAACCTGAGATCGACGAATGACAACCGAAAATTAAACACCCCTTTCGTCGTTCACGTCAAAATCGAAAATGCGTGATGGAGAGTGATATCCCTATCCGTCGGGCGAATCAGAGCAAATTACCCCTCAAGTGCCTTGTTTCTGGTCCCTCGCTATAACATACAGGTAGAACGAAAATAAAGGACAAAATAAAGTTGCATCTCTTCTAAGAATATGTTAACGCATTGTTACTGCATTTCTAAGCTCCATAAAAAACTGGAGTAAATGTCTTCTTTATACTTGCACTGTTTTAAATATTTCCATTAATTTATTTTATGCCTCCCAAATTATACCATCAATGCGTTAAAATTCTGAAATAATTCTCTACTTACAATTAATAAGAAATTCGCACAGTTTATAATTTGATTAATTAATTGAAGTACTTCGAAGCTACTTCCCGATAGGTAGCATGGATCGAACAGATTCTAAGAACAATATCCACGTTACAGAGGGATAAAACCTTTGCATATTACATAGAGCTGACAAAGATATCACGGAGTTTTGATTACACCCTGAGAAAGCAATCAAGATTGTTCTATCTCGGATATCTTTGAACACAATATCTATACCAAAAGCCGTTCGCCGGGTAAGTACCGTGGACAGTAGTTATTCATGTGTCACCGACAGAACCTTTAGAAATGTTCATTGAATGTCCGCGCCTCAAGGATCGATGACCCGATCTCGACAACCCCTAGGCAGAAGTATTCGACCGATGTTCGAAAAGTGACGATGATCTTAGCGGTCGACGAGATATGTCGTATGTTAACAAAAATAGGTGGAAACTCTGAAGGTATGGCTCAATGATGTTGCAAATTTCGTTTGAATGAATTCTTTGAGGAGCGATATAACAATGAATTATTAAATTCCTCGGGAGTTCCATATTTGTGAATTTAAAATACAACAGTAGTGCTTTATTCAACGGAGGAACATTAGATTCAGATTGTCAGACCTAATCTATAATTGTTTGACTCACTATTAGTTTCGTTAGTTTCTTGAACTTTAAGTATATTTTTGAATACAAATGACATGTTTACCTAATACGACAACAAACTGACACGTTCGAATTTAAGGTATCTGTGATACCATTTAAAAAACTGGTTTTTTGGTTTAGAGCGTTGACACTTTTTTAAAAATATCTCTTTTTTTGTCGAGTTACATAGTGTCACAATACATTTTATTGGATTTATGTATTTGTCACAATGCTGATGTTTTTAATTCTTCTTGCTCAAAATGTTAACACGTTTCCAATTTATAGGGATCAGTGACTTAAGTGGTCCAATATAGACAACTTTCCTCTATATACGATTAAAGATTTTGTACAACACCTCTTTTTACTTTGATGATTTAAGAATCGCTGAAGGTTGAAATTTCACACTCGCAGATGGTCGACCTGGAAAATTCGCTGGGAATCCTTTAGCATGAAATCCGTGTATCTTTTGTAGCATGGCGTTTAGACTGTCTCGTACGTTGGATACATTTTTCAGCGCCGGTGCCCCGGGAAATTTTCAGAGAACGTCACGGCAAGAATTCTAGGATTACTTGCGTTCCTCGTATTGACAGGGCGTGATATGAAGATTGCATACTTCCTTGACTTTCTTAGATCGTCGTAAAAGATAGTCGTATCTAAATGTCACCACCTTTCAATACGTAACTGACAATTGCCAAGATCCCAGTACATCAGATACTTTAAATTGTATTTTTTAAGGATAATTTATCTTTTATTTATCAAAATATTTGATAAATATGTCTGTATCGAGCATAGTTTTAGGACCTAAGGATGCATTTGATAAGCACGTGGAAATAAGGGTAGCGTAGGCCAGGAGAAATAACGTTGGAGCGCTGGAAAAGCGATGACAAATGTTATTGTGATGTTGGGTATAAGAATACAATCCGCCGATCCGGCAGGATGTAAGTTTTTGCCTGATTACACTGCCGAAGTGACATTGTGTTCTATTGCATATCGAATTGTTATCTCGGTACTCTGTTAATTGTTTGTTGTTACGTAAAGTCTGTTTAGTTTAACCGCCCAAACGATATTCAAGTCCTATTCCCATTCTACAATATTTCAAATTAATAGTTAAAGATATCAGACAGTACTAAAGATTTTATGTTTAATAATCTCTATTATATTTAACCCTTTGCGATGTACAAATTAATTTTCATCCTGTTCGTTATAACACGGTATAAAGAAATCGACGGTAATAAATTTGTGAATAAGAAAATAAATTGTTCGCTATAACATGTGATATGGATAAAAAAGTAAAAAAAATTCAAACGACCACGAAAAATATTGGGGCTACGGTGGGTGAGGATGTAAAGGCAATTAATCGGCCCGAGTTCAGATGTTTCCCCTTCATCTCCGGAATAGTTTTCTTAAATTATCATTTAATGTATTATTTTTTTGATATTTCAGAACACATATAAAACAGTGGGTCCTAGAATTTAGGGATCATTGTAGTTCAAGCTGAAAAAACACGAAAAGCCTGCAACGAAAAATCCTTCGTACTTTAAACTCGAGAGTAAACACCGCGAAGAATTAAAGCCCATCTATAACCCACACGGAAATGTTAATATTAAGCGTTGCATAATTCCTTCGCGAAAGTTCATTTTCTTCCATTAGAAATTTCCGGCCGGTCATTGTTTCTTCTCCTTAGCATTTCGTAAATGAAACAATAGCTACCTAGCAGATAAAATCTTCCGCGACCGGTGCGCCGTAAGAACGGGACAGGTAAAGGGAATAAAATTTTCAGGAAATATTTTCTCCACGATGACAGGAGTATCGCCAGCTGCGCTTTCGCGTTTGCATTACCCCGAAACTACCGCTATGTGTTTTGCTTTTATTAAACCTTCGCGGTTTTGCCTTTTGAATAATGCATCGCGACGTAATGCACGCTTCCTTTGATTCGGTTTACTTCTAACTCCGTGCACCTCTAACGACGATGGAGGATCTCGTTTTTTTCGCTCTCGTTCCTTTACGCGCTGATAGGACATTAAAAAGTATCTAAAACGATCTTAGTAAAGCTCCAAAGTATAATATACGAGTATTTCTCAACTATGATCCCGATAATCGTGAAAGTTTCTCTCGCAGATAAGCTCAGTTCGTACTTTTGGAAAATACCACAGTGACGAAGACTTTTATTATACCAAGTTCTACTTTCGCGTTTCGTTTTCTTACTTTTATATGTTATTTTACGTATTCCACGTCATACGAACACGCAAAGAAATTGTTAAAGAATTTTTGTTACGGTCTTGCGTTTGGTTTGCACCGATTTCAAAGAAGAATCGAAAGGAGAGGAAGAACGAGAAGAGAAATAGGGGGACTTCAATGTGTATTTTTATTTCATTTTAACGATGATACAGACTTTGTTCAAATTTTAAAGTGCACTGCAAACGGATTCATTGGAATAATCATGGAATAAAGCGTAAAACTCAAAATTTTGAACGATATTCAATCCGTATAAAAATTCATTTCGATGCGTATGAGGAACCATTCGAATATGTTTATCTATAAATTGTATACGGCGATATAAATATTATCGAAACTGTCAGTATATAACAATTTTTATTTTGTGGCGCTTTAAAAGGATATTCTCACATTTTACATTTTTCATAACGTTATATAATCTTTAATTGTCAACGAGAAACTCCGCAAAAGATTTTCATCGCTCGATATCTCGATAAAAGTGTACTTTCTATTCTCGATGGAACAGTATCAGATAGCATTTCCTATCCGCAGAAATTTCCTTTTCTTAACAGCATGCCAAAACTTTGTTACATCTGACCTTTTCCTTAAAACCATTCGATACCTTTATTGCAATATCCGCTATGGACATGATACCATTTCTCTAAATCTATATTTCTCTCTGACAAAGAATACATCACTGTATCACGTAACAAAAGTTCCTCAATCTTCCTTTATCTTCAAGAACGTATTCCAATACCAATTTCAAAAAGAATTTCAAAAAGAATATTAGATAAAGTTATACTTACAAATTTTATTCAAACGATAGACATCACATTGCTCCCATAAGTTTCTACTTGGCATGAATACTTTCCTTTTGTATCTTTTCGACTTCAATTGCTATGGTCATTTCGTTAAAGATTCACTGTTCTAGATAGTTCTTGAACCACTGAGGCTATGACGTACATATTACATAGGAAAATACAGGAGTTTAAAAACAAAAGAAACTTAGGTAATGCCAGAAAAGTATCAAAACTGTGATTTTAAGAATGACGAAGGGGTGCAGATTGCGGGTCAGATTTGGCGAGCAAGCCACAGCCGCTTTTTCTCCCAATGTTCTCAATATTATATTATAGAGAACTGTGGGTGTGAATATGAGTACAAGCGAGCGAATGAATTTGTGAGAAAGATCCGAGGGTGTGTATAAATAACCGCAGTACTGAGGGTTTCAGGTCGGTTGTCAGAGATCAGTTGTTGGAAGTTACTTGTTAGTTGTCAGTCAGTTGCTTTTGGTCGTTGTTGTGTCGACCTATTACACCTAACAATTTTACTTCAAGATAGGCGAAATGCATCGGTAAATGAAGGTCTTATCAACATTTTATCAGAAAGCAACACTTTAACTGAGATACAGAGTGATTGCCTCTTAACACTTTATCTACCGCTTATTTTTTTTAATATTGCGCAGTAGTAGATGTATCCACCTGTGTACCCGGGCAGATCTGTCTAATTGAGGAAAGGGATAGAAAGGAAATTTAATTACATCGTGACATAACTTTTATAGTCAAAATTGAGTTATATCGATGTATTTTCTGTATAATATTATTTTTGCTAATATATTTATTTATCGTTACGTTAATTATAACAAAATACTCTACGTTTATATGATTTTGGACAGTAATTTTATTTAAATATCCTACATATTATTTTTTTCTTCGGTAAGCATATTTCAGTGGATCAGTAACCACGTACATTCAACGGATAAAACAGAAGAACAATTTTGAATTTCAAATAAGCGCAAGAATTTTCTTTTACGTACGTATCGGACTCAATAATTCCATTTCACTCGAACGCTGACTGAAGAGTCCTGCTCATCCGTGAAACTGACAGCCTCTACTCGAATATCATTCCTGTACGGTACTCGAATCGAGTGTCTCTCGAATCGTGTTTTTAAATTCCGATTTTAGTCAGTTCAGTTAAGAGCCTACGCTCGTCGATCGGGCTTCGGACTCTTTGAAAACGGCATCACTGTTGTACGATAAGTATAGCTATGTATTGCAGATCAATCCCCGAATGACGTTGACGAAGTACTTTTCAAGTAAGATTCGGTAAACACCGCATGCAAATATTGCAATACAGGTATCGCATGATTTTCCTAAAAAAAAATTCTTATCATTTGAATCGAATCTCCTTCAATGAAATTATACGATATTTAATTTTTTAATGCTCGGGTCGGTTACCATGGAAATGTTCTATGAAAAGATTTAGAGACATGTAATTTATGAATGAGTGAAATTCTGGAATAGCGGACGAATTACAAATGAATTTTCTTTGGAACTTGTCTTACTAATTGACATTTGATATAATATACACATAGTACTATTTTTGATATCTAAAAACGATTACTTCAGGATTCATTTGATGGGCGAATAATGTCACAGTACGGTTCAAATGTTAATTCGTTCTCACACATTTGGCAGTGGGCAGAATATATTTTTGTTATAATTTTAGTTTCACAAAACCAAAAAAAATTCGTAAACAGATTTCACATTTTGGGAAATCGTCTTCTCCTTTTGGGTCCTTTTCACCGTTACTTATTTAATTGATCTTAATTACCGTTTAGCAACTGGTAAACAGCAAATCGATATTCACGTCGACAGGTGCGTCCTACAAAATACAAATTAATATTGAAATAATTGGCTATGGTGGGTAAAGGAGGTAAAGGCTGAGACTAGCAATCAGCGCATCTGACAACGAGTTCACATCTTCTCCATCACCTCTGGGATATATTTTGCATATCATAGTTTTGATGGTCCAAAGCCCACTTGTAACGGTAAGTCCTAAGCCAAATGACCATAGCAGTTAATTTCGTTATGGTGGTTAGAAGGTAAAGGTTCACACTTGTAATTAATAGATCGGAGTTTAAAACCTTCGCCGTCAGCTTCGTGACATTTTTCCTAAATTATTATTTAATATATCACATAGCTCACCTAAAGTTGTAAGTCCCGGGTGAAATGACTACAGTTAAAGCCGAAAAAATAGAAAAAAAGGAGGCTATGGTGAGTGTAGAGGTAAAAGATCAGACTTGCAATCATCCGAGTTCCCCCGTCACCTCTGGGAAATTTTTTCTACGTGATACGTACACCATAGTGCCGGTTGTACGGACCTAGGCCAAATAACCGTAGCAGTTAAAGCCGGAAAGTACAAAAAAAAATTGCGGCACTTTAGTTCGATAAAAAGGGACGAGTTTTTTGAAAGCTTTAAACCTATGTCGATAGTCAAATGGGAAAGATGATTGAACGAAACAGCATTAACGAGAATAGAAGTGAAAGACATACATGTAATTAATCATGACGGGATTGACATCATGTTGCTATTTAGTGCTGTTTTTATCCATACTTCAAGAAATAATTTATCCGAGATCATTCTTGAATTAAGTCGAAGGTGATCCGTATTCGATCAAGCTTAACAAGATTTCGAGGAATGAAGGCTGTGATGACTTCATTCCAGAGAACAGATTGCGTGTGCCGAACCGACGTATTTGATGGCGTTTAAGCAAAATCGATTTCCATTAAATCAGGCGTTTGACAGAAAACATTAATATCATTCAAACATAGGAGCAGTCGTACGTAGTAAATTTATTTCTCTGGCGCCGGTATTTGCATAAAAAATGGCGGTGATTGCAGCCGCTACCACTGTAAAACTGTTATTCCACATCGCCACATTTCCCGGAAATTGTGTATGGAATAGAGAGTTCAAAGTTAATCGAAGTTTTTTAAAAGCCTGCGGTGATTTTTTCAAATTAAATAATACATTGAGGAAAATATCGTTATACTCAAAAAATGTAATTTGCATTGATTTTTACGAGATGTCAGCAATAACGCTGTTTTAATATAGTTAGGAAATATTTACATTTTCATTAATTTTGTAATGTTGCACTAAATGAATAATCGTGATTAATTGTAAAAACTGATATGTACAAATTTAAAGATTTAATTCACGTTACTTCCAAATAAAATCTTATTCAGATATAAAATATCAAAATAAAAATATACACTGCCGGCCAAAAGTATTAGGACACCTGCTACGTATGCACGAAATCGGAAATTGATTGTCCAATGAACATTTTCACTGTTTCTATTTTCAGGTTTGGATTAAAACATATTCTCAACTATAAGTATTTACGATATCATTGGTCAGTTTATAAATTTATTACTGGTTTTTTGATAACAGTCTGCATTATTTTTTTACCGAGCAACTTTCAGGTTCTGCTGTGAGTGGCTTCTCGTATCAGATCCTCTGTAAATGTATACAAATGTTCATAAAAATGTTAAAAAAAAACTGTTCGGTATGTCATTTCTGAGTCTGCTAACGAGAACCAAAACGCGCTTCTGTACAGAAATTTCTTCATTTAAAATATTCCAAGAATTTTCCGTGCATAAAGTGACTATTATAAGTTTTTGATCTATCGACAGCTCAGAAAATTACGGCGTTTGCGTTTGAAAGCCATTCTTTGAGATATAGGGAACGCCAGGGACGCAATATCGCTTTATTCTGTTAACTATCAAAATAGAAAAGACAAAAGTGGCTCAACTTTCTTCATATTGACTCTTAACTTCTTTCTTAGATGGCTTCCTCCAAACACTCTTTCTCTCTTATGTTGCGCGTAACAATGTTACTCTGTCGCTTGCTAGGCAAATATAATAATGATATTCCTTTTATACTCGCCAGCAATCGGTCATTATATCGAATTAAATATCCTTCTTTTTATATGGCTCCTCTTTTTTCGCAAAAAAAAAAAAGAAAAACGTAGTCGACTGTTTCGTTACGGCTTGTTACATTTAATTTTCATAATATACTCAATCCAGTATGCACTACGATCCTGTGAAACTGTCAGTTGGCAACATTGAAATTTGCAGTCGACATTGTGGACTCCGTGTACTCTCGAAATTGAGGTGAAACGTGAAATTTTCCACCGTCCGTGGCTTTTAAAGAGGAAATCTCATTTTAGTGCTATAGCCACGGAATAAAGAATTTTTAATACGGAACAGTTCGTATTTCATTCCTACGGCTATATGCACGTATAGGGGCGTTGTTTAATGAAGAAAATATTTAAATTGTCAATTTTGTGGTATATTAAAATCGCTTCTTCGACAATCTGCTGTAATTAAAACGTTAAAATTTATTTCAAGTGTTATCGGCTCACGCCCATTTTGAATTTTCATCCTACGTCTCCGAGCTCTTACCTTAAATTCATTTATTTCGCCAGATAAATGAGTACAGATGTAAAAGTGTATTTTTTATTAGTGATTTTACTTTTACTGCATTTTCAAAGATATATTATTTTAGATACTTCGATACATTTAAGTTGCTCTAGAAGTAAATTTGTACTTCTATTTTTTAAACATTTTATCCGCTGTTATTCAACAATTTTATCTTATAACCGATGAGATTTACATAAAATTAAATTTTAATTCCACATTGAATTATAATAAAACTCTTTAATCCAAACGGAGATATATCCAGCGAACTTTGATATTCCGTAGTCTAATTTTTATTACGTACGAGTTTCCAATCGTAGAATTATACGTTCCAGAAATTATTATTACGTGCTCTATGCGGAGTGAAACAGTAATCCAATATCAGGCGCACTCGAATATAAAGCAAATAGTTCTATACGCGCGAATCCCTTTCGCTTCCACGTCCACTTTTTTATTCCATGCTCTTTAACCCCTAATTAAGTACAATGTAGCAAGTTGCGTTTATTCCATGTGCGAGTGCATTTGGCATGCAGGATACGAATGTCAGATGTGGTAATTAATGCACTGGCATGCTTCCGTACATGTAGAGAATTTGGTATCGAAGCATCGAGAGGACAGTAATACTCCTTAGTGTAGTAAAATAGGGTAATTTGTGTATGCATGCACCTCGATGTGTTAACATATATGCATGTCAATTTTAACGCATGTCAAGCGAGCTGTACGCATGAAGGACATTAAGTAATTGTATACTTACTTATTACCATATACTTAATATTTCTTAATGACGTTGAACGACCGTTAATTACTAATTGTACTACATTGTTACGCTGTTCGTAACTACCGCGAAGCATAATGAACTGGTACAGTATTTATAAACGGACTAAATATATTTTACAAATAATAAATCACTGGAAACTATCGGCGCGGTGTATCTATGTATTATTAAAATCATCAAATCTGTAAATTAAATTTAATCTTACGTAGAATAAGATTGATATTCTAGCTTGTACGGAAGCACACGGACAATTCCGTCTGAAAATGTGTTTATAACGACATTTCGTTACTAGACATTTCCAATCATTATTATATAAGGGGGAAATCAATAATTCGTAACAATATTATTGTATGTAGCAATTGACAATATTTAATCAATTGATTATTACAGGGAATAATTAGCAGTCAAAGTGTTAACGTGAAATTAATTAATTCCATTTATTGAAGCATTTAACAGTAAAAAGGATAGTACTTCAATGCTCTGTAAATTTCAAAATACTCGGTATTATTGGAGATATAGGTAATTTGAAGAATTTATCCATCAAATCTTTTATCGTCTATCGTTTAGAATTCCAGTTCATACATGCTCGCATTATGCATATCTCTGCATTTTACACCCAAAGTTTACAGCCATGAGCCTGCTCTTTATGCAATCAGCTGTTGAAAGGATTACGTCACCTCCACGTAACGAAACTTCGATCGTAAGACTTGCCTGTCGGTTTGAAATTTTCCAGAATATTATTATTGTAATGACGCTTCCATGTTCTCCCGTAAACATGCTCGTTTAAGACTATACCTTCGCAACAAAAGCAGCTCAGGCAGTTTTCTCGATTACAGCGAGAAACACTTTAAAACTTTCTCTAAACTTTTTCTTCTCCCGACCGCAATTATTAAATATATAATTAGCAACCCCTTACAACTTCTATCGTTATTATATACGGTTACTATTTCATCCAATTACAATTTCTATTCCGCGATTAATCTCATTATTTATTTCGACGAGACGAAGTACTCGATAGAAATGGAAAACACGGTAAAACATTTGTCTCAAAAACGGCAATCGAAAGTTTTCCCTCGATTCGGAAATTTCATTATTGTATTACTTATTCTCGCACGATTCCGCGTATTGTATACCAGCTATATTTCTCTCTTCTTGTCAATAAAACGGCAAAAAAAAAGTACCATACGTCCCGATGTTCGGTGGAATACACAGTTAGAATAAAACTGATTCGTCGCACTGTCCAATCCTTTTTCGATCTTTTTTCTGTTGCAGTTGTATGCGGCGTCGGGGCGGATGTGGCATACCATCAGCATGTCATGGGGTTTTACGTTACGTGAGGATAATTCAACATGCGTATACCGTAATTCAACTCACGCATTATCAGATTCCAAAGACGAGGCGTTAACAAAACAATTGGCACATCCGAAGGATAGAACTTGCTGAAACAATTACACGTGTCTCCCTCGATTCGCGTATGATTGAATGCGCGAGAGTTTATCAATCGGGGCGTATTAATTTAATGAGCAAATTAGTCGCACGAAATTAAAGTTTATACATCCGTACCGGAACATCGAATTGTCGGAATATTCTCACTCGCGTAACTTCGACGGGTATCTATACAGATACGTGTGAATAATCAAGATGAACTGTAGAATTTACGCGACCTAATGAACGTCACGCTTAACATTTATATCGTTCACAGTCTAATTGTCAGACGGAGGAAAACTCGGGGGAGAAGTTGCGAAGTCGCTGGAAAAGGAGGGACGTGACTTCTATTTCTTTTTTTGAACCGTCGACTTCGGCATCCCGTGATTTAAATCCTCGGCAGGGAATCTAATTTCATGTCCGATTGGATTATGGCCAATCGGAAACTAGTATGGAACGAAGTTTAACCACTGAAATGCAATTATTTTTGCGCGTAGTATTTACTGGACTACCGGGAAAATTCTCCCGTGTCATTTCTTAGTCGGTTCTCCTTCTAATATCGACGGGGAAAATTCTTTACACTTTTCCCGGCTGCATACTTATGCGCGAAAACACAGTATGTATGCACTTTCTTCGAGCGAACTCTGAAGCTTATTTCACGAAGAAAAATGACTTCGGCTGCAGTTCGCCATTCTCCGGGCATTATTGTTGTCACTGAAATGTGTCGTATGGGAATATCGGCGAAAAGAAAATTGAGAAAAATGTTTTACATTTTCAACGTTATTGCATTACTTTCGCTTTGTACGCGATATCGTTCGCCATAGTTGCGATACACGGATGCAAAATGCATGAAACTCAATGGTGCATCTGAAACGGTTGAGAATGAAAATGCTTCTTTCTACGTATTATGCTTATATCGTGCATTTCTTTCGTGGATTAATTTAACCGTCGTTCGATTTTCACGTTTGAAGAAAGTGTAGTCTTGAGGAAATCAACAGGGAATATCTATCTTGTGAGTTAATATTAGGGGGACCGGAAAGTAATGTCGCTTCTCTAGATATTTTGCTCAAAAACTAATTGATTTTTATCGATCCGGCATTGAAAATTTGCACACTAGATGACAAAAAGTTGTTGATAATGCAGGTGATTACATCATTCATTAAAAATAAAAATTTGTTAGAAATTTATTCGTTTGAATTTAATGTAAAAAACGACATTAATTTCCGGTCCCCATAATGCAAAGTGTAGCAAAGTTTTTCACTAATAATACGCTTGATTTGAAGAATGACGAATTCATTTGTTGCACGAGTAATAGAATCACGATGATGGTCACTAAGAAAAAGTCAATGCGGAATTTTAACGTGGGCATATTCAGTGGATTTGGCAAATTGCAAATCCACAGATCGGGTGTGGCACTGCAGATTGCATTCTACTAGTCTCTATGGAAATACGTGTTTTGCATGCATACTATGCACGGTGAAATATGATCAGGCGAGCAAGTTGCAGATTAAGACACACACGTGTTGGTTAAAAATTGAAAGCAAATAAGATTTTGCAGGATATTCGTGCCCTGCGTTCCTACCGTTGCTTTCCTTAACGTGTACAATTTATTCTGCATGCTGACGTGGCTACATTTAAAAAGTCCTTGATACTTGTATCAACGTAACTTTCCATACAGTGAAAGATACGTGCAAAACAAAAATCTCAATTAAACTCGCGTACTCGTTCGTTTAATTCTTGGATGGAATATAACGCCACGGAAGAGTCAGTGATAATTAATTAATATAATCGGATTTCGTTACTCGATGCTTGTTACAGTATTGCAATTTATATACTTGGACAAAAAGAAATATTTCAAATGTTTCAATCGGAACGATAAATTATTTTGATCTGCATCATATGGCATTTATGATGCATTGCATGCATTAATAATATAAATGTATCAATTATCACAAATTATACGTATACCGATTTTAATTAATTACAAGCGGACTGTCGCTCTCGGTTACCGGTTGCCTTCTATGTGATTAAAGCTTTCCGTTCTTGACTTACGCATAAATATTAATTACAATTTTAGTATAAGATCTTCTAGCTTTTTTCCGCGTTAAATAAGTTACAAATGAATATGATACATGTCGGTTTGGCTTGCAGTAAAATGTCATTTGCTCAAAGGTCGACAATGATACCGCGAAACGAGTACGGCAGACAGTAGATACGGTCGGCTATGATCAGCCATGCTGTAATATAAGTTTGAAACATGAACCTACAGCGCACACGTTTCACATGCTGGCATCGTTCTCCGTGCACGTATATTACCGAGGGTGTTAAAGCAAAAATGTGCCACGAGTTCAAAGTGTGACGTGAAAATAGTGCTACTATGCTTGAAGTATTATAAACAAATCGCAAAGTGTCTTACAGTTGCTATCAGGTCAGTCCATAAGTTCGTAAGTACTTTATGATGTCTAAATATTATAAAATACGCATGAACTTATAGACGGACACGATATTTTAACGTGCATCGTAATAGAATCTGGGATTAAAATGATATTTGAAATATCTTCGCGTAATATTTTATCGTATACGGTAGGACCCCGTATAACGTGATAATTGTATAATGTGATATAAAATTTGCAATACGTCCCCACAAAATGCGATCGATAATCAGACAGTCAAATTTAAAAGAAGATTGTACGATTATTCACTTCGGTACTGCGAAATTAATAAAAATTTGAGACGAACTATAAAAGTGAAACATAACACAGAAAGTATCTTCCGCGTTATACAAGGTTCCACTGTAACACTATTGTCAGTTTAAGTGTGCTGTTTATGTTGTTCTGGCATTTTTATATTTTTATATCATTTTTATATTATTCAGTCTTAACGGAGTGATCATGAAATCGTTGAAAATGACACACTGAATAAAATTGCATGTAGTTGTATTGCATTCTGTACAAACAGAAACGTGCGTAAATGTCATATCAAATTTGAATTATAATTTCAAATTTACACGAAATCGCGTATCACAGGATTTTGGCGATTTGTAAAATCCCCGGCGCAAAACTACACTCCCATCGCTGTGCTCTGAAATAAACGACGCGTGATGCACAGTGAAAGATATAAAATATTGCAACGTAGTTTTATATCCTTGTTGGTGCGTCCGAACGACGCGAATCGTGAGACTGTAAATAATTCTCCGGGTACACTTATTTTCGTGATAAAATAAGTGATATTTTCTCGCGACATTTTTACTGACCGTGGCGCGTAAAAATATTAACAATGAAGGATCCAGTACGAATGAGATATTGTTCTGCACTGTTGCTTTTTACGCGTTACAAATTTAAACGACCCCGCAATGGCAGGCCGTTTTTCTCCAATTTAATATTTTCCACGTCCAAACTCCCGTCAATCTGTACATTTCGAATCGTCGAAGTGAAACTGTGTACCGATTTGTAGTATTCCTCCGGGATACAAATTCCTTTCTCTTAACACTAGATTTACGGAAGCCGTCAAATTGACGGATTCCTACTTTTTTAAAAACGGTTTCCAAATTCATAGAGACGTAGTACAGTCCAAATTTCTCTTGTATCTTATAATATACAAATTACTTAACCGATCTTCGTCTTTACCTGTTGATCCCTCTTTTTTCAAAGCACTTATTTAATATATTTAAGTGTGACCGATTTAACGCCCGTAAATCTAGTGTTAATCCTTTCAAAATGTTCTGCTTTCTAAATTTGCACCTCTTACGGATTCTATTTCAGAGCAGCATCTGGTTTGATTTTTTTCCTCGAGGTCACCTGGGCCATCACGTTATTCGTGCAGATTTGTGTCAGGTACGTCCAATATCTTCAAAGAAATCGATTAAATTAATTAGTACACTGTTCCTGCTATTTTCATTCAAGCTTGATGATAGATTCGATGGATAGTACGAATTAGAAAATGATTAGATCAATTAAAAATTCACGAATGACATAAACTTCAAGTCGCATAAAATTCAATAATCGCAAAAACTCGGAACACGAAAAATACTCAAATCGCAAAGCGCCACGTTCACAGTAATCGCGAAGAATCATCAAAAGATCTCGCATTCCGCGTTTCCTACGTATATGTACCAATCACACCACCTCAGTCACGCATCATTTTCTCCCTCACCATCAGTTGTTCTCTATCTAATCTTCTATTTTTCCATAGATGCAGTATATTTTTTACACGAATTTTTTTTAAACGTATTCTTCAGGAACGTATCTATCGTGTAAAAACAGAATTAAGTGTATAAGTTCGACCCAAAAAAGTTCACACACTTATTATATTATAATTGCTACCTTATTCGTACAATTTTGTCATCATCATCAAGCATCAAATTGATCACATTCCTACCATTGTCCGTAACAATTAGAAGCTCAGTAGCGCCAATCGGAGAACGAAGACGCAGAACAATTCAAACGTGCTCGTTAAGAGGTAGAGAGGTTTGTTCGAAAATATCGTAGAAAAGGACGAGCAAAGACGTCTGGCAATTACCAGATCCAAAGTTTGGCCCAATTCCTTGCCTGTTCAACGTTGAGTTTCGCTGGCATGTAAGGGGCGGTTGGAAGGGAAAGAGAAAGCAAGACAGTATGCAAGAACGCGATAGGGCGTTGGCAATTCGAAATCCGCAAGTCCGCACGTCTCATCTTGCTGAAAGTAGAAAACGGCCAGCAGGATGCAGTAAAAGAGGGGAGCAGTTTTATTGGCGAACTTCCGCCGATCTATCTCGAGTCGACGGTACTCGTTTCAGAAGTTTATACCGGTGCTCGTGGCATTAAAAACGACGAAAGCCGCGTTTTCCCGTTTCTAGCTAGTATTATTATAACGTTATATCATACCATCGTTGGCGCGTTTCTTTGGGGTTAAGCTTACAATTAATTTGTTTTCGCGAATCTCAGCGGAATACGTTGATGTTATTCAAGGGCTGGAGACGAGTGCAGAGAGATACGTCGAAAACGGCGACGGCTTACTTTGAAATAAAAATAATAAGACGACTTTATGGAATTAGTCATTTACTTTGTAGAGATGATTTCATCTATGGCATGAAAATATCGTTTGATCAATTTTTCTGTGGAATTAATTAGACATTCGGTTAAATGCAAATTTATTTCATAATTTTTAAACAACCTTTGCCTCCACGGTTTTGAAAGTTGTAAAATTGGTTATTAAAATATTTTACAGTATTAAACATACTTTTTTCGAGTTCTAAGAAATAATCTGCTCATAGAAAGAAGATAACTTATCCAAGCAATACTTTGAATATAATTTTATTTAGTGCTGGATTGTGACTGTAATTACTTCATTGTTCTATATTGTTTTCGTTATCATATTGACGGTATTATTACTTTTCACACAACTCTCTGTAATCTTCAATTAACATTAGATGTTTATAGTTTCTTTTACTTTATGTTTCTTGATTATGTTTTGTTTATTTGTAGGAAATTTTAGAGAGCACTTCCAATTTACGCATATCCCTGACCTAGGCTAACTGATTGTCTGAGCAGGTAAGTTTAACAAGGACTAACATAATAAGCAATAATTGGATCTGATCACGATCAAACTAATTTTACGAATTACCTATCCCGGATTACGCGATAATCGTTAATACCTATCGGCCAATTTAGCTAATAGTTTTATCGACATGTTAGATTCTGTTAATTTCGATGTCAATTGGATCTTCCAGGATTTCCCATTATATGATTGACGTTAATAATTTTAGTACTCTCATTCATCACGATAATTACAGCAATGGTGAATTTAATTGTTAAACTGCATTGAAACAAAATGTTACATATAATTAGATATAAACTATAATTACAAATTCATTATAAAGATAAATTAAGTAATTTAATGTTATTACAGAGTAAACCATAAACGTTAAAGTATTGTTTTTCCGTATTTCAGTTAGACGAACCTAAATAAATTTCATCAGCAAGTAGACAAACTTCTTTTTGCTAATATAAAGTGGATTATGTTTGAAATTTCTATCAATATTTTTATTAAACTAGAAAACATGACAATATTATCAATTTGCACAATATGTATCCTCCGAGTAATGAAGAACCCATACGAAAATCTGCAAAACAACTTGGGCACTTTTAAACGTAGCGATTGTCAATTTCCTACGTACCAAGGATATTCACTGAGTTTTTCCTCAGTGTAAAAAGAATAATATGGTCTTTACGTAAAATGACATGGAAAGCGATAAAACTGAACATTTTGTTTCAGAAACGACGAGTCGGTTTGTTCGTATTGCTGGTCGGGAGTTCTGGCGATAACGAGGGGCTGGCGAAGAGCATTGTTTTATCTACCACTGTCCTGTATTTTGGCATGGAAACCACATAGTCTTTGGCTGTCCTATGTTGCGGGTAACTTGGCAAACTCGCAATATTTAAATGTTGCCTGTATATATTTTTACGGAAGCACGGTTTTTTTCAATTCCATTCCTCAAAGAACCAACGTTAACCTCTCTGCAGAACTTCCACCCCTTTTTGTCAAGTCTTTAAAGTTTCATTTAAGTCCTACAAAACTTCTACTTTTTCTATTCCTTCGAACAATTCCTACAGAGTACGTTACATTTCATAGAAAATTAAAAGTTGACGAGCGAATTATCGGATAAATATTGATATCTTTTTAATATAAATATCGCTAGCATGATTATCATGGCTGAAATAAGACATCGGTATTTTCCATTAAACTTACATGAAGATTTCGATTTTACAAAGTAGAAACGGTTCTAAATACCAGTAAAAGTGGAAAGATATTTTTTCTTATGCCTTATCTTCATACCTTTAGCGGGTCTTCTGGCAGTACTATCGTTGATGCACATTGCATCTAGCGCTTTAGGAAGACGTGGTTCTTGCCAATTAAGCAATGCTGATTCTGTCGGCGAGAGTCTTCTTAATGCAAGACCTGAAAATTACGACCGATTCGAAGAAGTCTTGGTAAGTTTGTACGGTATCGAACATGCTCTTTCATTTAAATTGCAATACGTAAAAAGATTTCTCACAGTAGACATTGCAGCTTTATCCTTGGAACCCTTTTGATGTAGCATCTATTGAATAAAAGCATTTGTGAGAATAACGTAAAAACTTAACTCCCAGAAAAGATGATAATTACTTTTATAGCTATCTTCTAATTATCTCTATCGGTCTATAACATTATCGAAAAATAAGAATTGGCGATATTTTAATATTGAATACCAGGTGCATTTCGTCCTTCTAGTCATTTGTGTTTAAGTAAAGCTTTGCTATATAATGAGTAGTGTTTTATTTATATTACGGTAACATTTACTTATCGAATATGTTTTGAAGTATGTGAATATTATCGTTTAACATTCTGCGCCGGATTGACGTGCAACACCCTCCACAGTTATCTGTTTTCAAAGTGTTTTTGACACTTGCGTTGCACGTCGACTGATTTTAAATAAGTAAGCAGTGCAATGAACATGCTATACTTCGTTATCTTTAAAAAGAGCTATGTTTTTCGCAAAGTTATAATAATTTTAAAGAGGGCAATTGAATTAAAGGCAAGTACAAATAATATTCAAATGAATTCGGAATGTTTCAATGCTGATTTTCTCTACCTGGATGTGTAAACAATTTTTTGTCGCATTGCACTTGAAGTCAATTAATTGAAATTGATCATACTGTAATTATGTAATAATTAAAAATTATTAATAAGAAGCTTTGATATATTGTTTATCTTAATAATACTTCTCGAAATAACGTCATACTGTACGCCTTCAAAATTCTACCTCTTTTTAACTTTATAGAAATTATTTCAATAAATAGCTCACTTCTAATTGATTTGGGCAGTTTCTCCACTCGCATGTGCAGAATAATTTCCTGCGCATTATGTTAAACGTTACAAGACACTTCAATGCATTAATAGCACCAGTCACCGGCTACCTCTACAGCATGCACCGTGTTAAACAATTCAGCAATATTTGAAAGAATCCAGTAATATGTATTAATTGATAAAAGAAATGAATGATCACACTAATAATAATAAACTCTGATAATAATAAAATTACAGCTGTGACAACAAATTTAATAGTACCAATCATCGGTGTCCCCTACTGCAGTGCTCCGCAACCTTTTATCTTCCACGGCACAACAACGTTTTTTCGATAACTCCGCGGCGCATCACAAATAAATGCTTGCACACACATAAATTACGATAATACGTAAATGCTTTTATTACATAAAAAAACACAACAAAAAAGCTCTATTTTTTGTAGATATTTACTCGAGAAAATCATCGCGGAACAGCCAAGACACAGCGATTGCGGAGCACTGCCCTATTGGCATGCGAAGTATTAACCCCTTGCCCTATAACAACGAGTGACACTCGTGATGCGGTTGCAGTAACACGAAATTTTGAAACTTCTCAAAAATTGTCAAATTGAAAATATCAGTGGAACACGACACGATAATATTATCCCTATGTTGTTAATATTGCTTTAAATTCTAAGATATATCAGGAATCACTACTATATTTTCATTTTAGCAATTTAATTCTCAATTATTGCGGAGGCGGTCACAAAAGTACTCGTAGGGCAAGGGGTTAAAGAATCTAATGATCGTTTAAAGACCTGAGCGATCTTTGTTGCTTGATAAAACAGATCGATCATCTTTTTATCGTAGCTATAAATGCATGTTTTTCAACGCTTCAGTTGAAACGGAGAAGTGTTAAAAAAAGTAATTGTAAAAGGTGACCGAGGTCTTGGACGACAACGTGTCGGGACCAACGGGACGGATGGGTGACAGCGATGGAGAAATATGACACGAACGTCAGCCCTCCTGGGCAAGCGAGACGGACGATGAAAGTGAACCCGAACAAAGGACATGTCAGATAGCAACGTTATCTTAGTCCTTGATATTGAAAGTACGAAATGATGGATTCTGATGTTCTGCGAACAGTGCCAATATTAGGTCTTCTGCCAACCTACGTAACGGATGTCGGTATACTTGCGAAAATGTAATATGCAGATGGAAATCTCGGTTGGGAAAGTTAGAGAAAAGTTTGAAAACTGTTCGGTCGAACGGATCGTGGAAATATCGTGATAACAGCCGAACGTTGATATGAAAGAAACGGCATCATTGGCTTTCGGCGTGATGCTGAAAATGAGTTTCATTAGCTCGATCGAATTTCAATTAAGTAATTAAATTAAGCGTAGATTAGAGAGTAAAGAGAATGAAGTTTTATGATTTTAAGAGAGCTACGTTGAGATAATTATACAAGTTAAGGATATGTAGAATGTGTGGGCTGTTTGAATGAGTTTAAACTGTTTGTGGAATATTTTTAAACTGATGTTGTCGGTGTGTCTAAAATAGATCTCGTTTCGATCAGTTTAATCTTCTGGCTAGAAGGTCATGAATACTTAATAATCCTTTGAGGGGAAGCACTTTGGAACTGTATGGTATCTGTGAACGTAACACTCGTTCACATATAATATTAAAATACCGATTGGATCTACAGTGTATAATTAGGATGATCGAGTTAAATAGGTAAAATGTTATTTACTAATTTTAAACAGTTGTAAAATTAATAAGTAAGTCAATCTTAAGAACTGATTATTATCGAATGCGTCAATCGTAAGTTACAAAAACGTCTGTGTGTCTTTTTTACAACACTCAAAGGATTAATTAGACGTTTTTAAGGATATGAGTGCAGGATAAATATGAAATTAAAATTGTTAATGATCATAAAGGTGTAAATGAAATTGTACGTTAGAGTACCACGAAGAGAAGGCAGAAGAATAAAGAACGATATATTGAGAATCATGTATGAAATCAACCGTAGCGGTCTTTCATGACGATCATTTTGATTAACTTTTTATGGCTCGTGACCTCAATAGCCGTAAATAAATGTGCCATTCCCATGATATTACTGTGATGAGGGTAAAACATTCCTCCATTACGGATCGAATTTGAAGCCCTTCTTCGTCAATGATGACTTCTTCCCATGCAATATCGAGATTATTTGTAACTTTATAATTCTACAAATAGTCGAAAATCTATTATTTATGTTTATTTCGTGATTTGTTATTTGACTTGTACAATGTATACAAATGATTTCGTTTCAAACAATATATTATCATACACTGATCAATTACGTAAGTAAAAGAGATCACTTCGACCGAATGAAAAGAATATCCTTTCATATGCTACATGTTGTTCTCAATATATAATGTAGGTATATTAAATTAGTATCAAGATGCTTCTTAATACTTGATCGTCAGACTTCTATAAATGATTGACGAAAACTCAAAGAATGACGGTTGAGTAGTGAATCTCGAGTATTTTTCTTAGACTGAATGAAGGTAAAATTATTAATTACACATCGTTTTCTACGTAACGATATCTTATAATACTGTATCGCGTTACAAATACGAACTTACGGTATATAATGACATAATGTACAAAACAGCAGTAATGTTTACAATCCAAAGAACAACTTGATACTAAACATTATACAATATATTATTAAGTTATTGTACATACGTGGCAGTTAGGAATAAAATTTTCCAAAGTATATGCAGTGACTAATTTTTACCTTCTTAACAAGTTAACTAGGAAGTTTTGTAATACTATTTTAGGAAGCCTATCGTTCTTTATCGCATTTCAGGTATAATAGTAAATGTATAGTTTCGTTTATTTTGTATGGTACTAAAAAGATAATTTGTCATAATGATATAATTGCTTTCTTAAATACATGAACAGCGACCTAAAAAGATAACCTCTTACAATTACGTAGCGAAACGCGACATATGAAGTATCGATACTTTGGAATGTTCTTAATATGTTAAACGCAAATTTGAATTGTAATATTTAGCATAACTAATTTAATGTTTGCCTTGATTATTTATTCAACGCTGGTTGTGTGAACTCTGGTTACAATATTTACAATAATACTTATATAAAATATCTATTCTAGGACTGTTCACATGCAGACTTTATTTACTTATATTATTTCATTTTTTACATAGCATTCACATTATGGTTTATAACTGTAATATGTGTACTAATAAAAATTAATATGAAATACGTAAGACACTTCTTGCTTACATTGTAGCTGTAATAAAGGTAATGAACATTGTTCTTCGTATATTCCCGTTTTACGTGCAACATATCTATATGTATGTATATTCAAATTACATATGTACATATGTAAAGAAGAATTAAGAATAATTTAAAATGTAGCTCCTACTAATTTTTCTTGATTTTTTGCATGTTTCCAATTAATAAGTTCGTCTAACACGTCTAGCAACAGAGGATTTCCTCCTAAACGTTGAACTTCGTCCCTTGCTTTTCTATCTAATTCTTCGAGTACATTTTTTGTATAAGCAAAGGATCCGAGTTTTTCTAACACATTAATACAGTACCGTTTTACTTCAACATCTTTAGTACGTTGCTTGAGAATGTCTTTGACGCAGAGAATTAAGGGAAAATACAGATTGTAAATACGAAAATTAATATTCAGATTATAATACAATTTTCATTAAAGGATACTCATGACACGTCTATCTTCTGGATAATTTTGTATGGCATGTATAATTGGAAAACTAAATTTCCCTTCTGACAGATCTTCACAGTAACTTTTGTTTTCTGTATACTATATAAGTCATAACAGCATGAACAGTATGAAATACTTACACAATTATTATTGAGATATCATTCTTTCCACTTACCTCTTGTAGAGACAAGTTACAGTAATCATCACGAATTTGAAAATATAAACCT
Source organism: Cerceris ruficornis (assembly GCA_963989415.1). Classification (NCBI taxonomy): domain Eukaryota; kingdom Metazoa; phylum Arthropoda; class Insecta; order Hymenoptera; family Crabronidae; genus Cerceris; species Cerceris ruficornis. The sequence goes on along the minus strand of OZ022518.1, from coordinate 17,849,001 downwards.
AAAATTCCAGCCAGCGGTGAAAAATCTTCTTTAAAGTCAGAAAAAAGTTGCATTAATCGTACAGCTAAATTAAACAGCCCACCGGTTTCTGTAATGTTTAAAGATTAAGATATTAAACTGAATATAACTCATCTTTTTCAAATCATTACTAAATATTCGCGCTACATTAAATTCTTTACCTGGTAATTCAAATACTTTACTTACTTCTTATAGTCATTCGCTTATATTCTTCTTCGGATGGACAAATATAATTATCTCTCCAGTAGATCTCCATACCCTGACCTCTGTGAAGCTCTAACAATTGTTCTATACATACTTGCGTAGCCTGACATTAATTATTAGATTATTGTAATAAATATATAGTTAAAGTAACATACAAGTATTATTATAATTTACTAATTCACCTGTGGATGATTGAGATAATTAACTTTTTCTAATGCAATGAATATAATATAATTCGCTGCATTTATCGTAGTAGGAACTCCATAAATGGAATGAGCTACCGGGATACCCCGTCTTAAAATAGAGTTATCTTGAATATCATCGAGTCTATAAAAATGTTTGTGATACTTTCAATATGTGAGTTTCAATGAAAAAAAAGAGTAAAAAAAATGTTATACTTACAATAGCAAAAGAAATTAAAAAGGTGCATAACATATGTGATTAGATACTCATCTGTGAATGAAATTCGTAATATTACTAACTTACAGGAGGCTGGATGTGTGGAGAATCTGTATTATATCTCCAACTGCTATCAGTTTATTCTGTGGTATTTTTAACCAATAATTGAATGCCTGTGCTAACTTTGTCCTGATCTGCTTTCCAGGAACTTGAAGAATGTAAGTAACTGGTTGCAACAGGAGCTAAGAAAAAAGTATTATGCTTTAACTGATGCAAAAGTGACATCATATCAAAAAGTGTTACGCTAAAAAATTTGACACTTTGTGCAGATAGATGGAAATGTCATTTTGACAGACTTTTGATCTTACTATTTATAATTTTAATTTTGGACAATCAACGAAATATTCGAAGTAAGGATGAACCAGATGAGCAAGCACAAAATTCTGTAATCGCGTATCCACTTATTATTATGACGCAAAAGATAATTATTAAATAGAACAAAAGCCGACTAACCTCGTCTTCTTCTTTACGGCCACTTTGCGAATAAGGTACATTGTCTTTCTCCAATTTATCAAAGCGTTCCATTTTCGTAAAAGATTTACGTGTCAGCAATTATAAATTTTGAGTGATGTTACAAAGTTACATTGAAAACGTCGGTCATTACCCAATGCATACAGGCACCTTATCTCTGCAGAAGTGGTGTCGTCTGCTAACGTTTAATTGCAACACGGGCACACGTTTAACTTCGTAAAACAAACAATGCCACGGTTAGATGTAGACTGCGCTTTCCGCACCTGCTTCGGCGCTTTTCTAGATGTAACATAACGACGACTGAAGAGTGCGCTAGTGTTAATTTTTAATAGAATCAGCGGTAAGTAATATTTATGTAATGTTTATCATATCAGTTACAATTAGAGATGACTCACAAAATAACTAACAGTGGTTTATTACAGTGATCGCAGAATCAAAATCGCAGTCGTAATTTAACTTCATTCACGACCGCGATCGTAATTTTTTACCTAGAGTGAATCTGTTCACTATGATTATAATTTTTGATCTTAAAAAAAATATATATTCTAATATATTTTTTAGAAATAAAAAACAAAAAAAATTTTATTTTAGTAAATAAAAGGAATGATGAAAGAATGATTTGCTATAATTATACATTAGAATTGTAATTATTCGGTATATGATAGTATCGAAGAAAATGTTTTATGTTCATTTGAACTTCCCGCGGCTGTAGCGCGTTGTTCGTGGCGTTCTTCCGAAGTAGCAGCGCCACAGTCGTCTTCGAAAGTTTCCCTTGCTTGGCCGCGGTACCTGGGACTCCTGCATTTGATTCGTTTCTTGGTAAGAAATTATCAAAACTTGTGCCCGAATTCTACTCACAGTTACGCATTAATATGTTCTGCCTCCGAATATAACATTGAGTCGCTGATTTTTCCTTCTTTTAGAACGACAGAAAGCAAAAATGTTTGTCGAGTTTGTTACTCTCTCGTCGACTGGAACACTGTTGCGATTCACAATAAAATGTTTTGGAATATGTGAGTTCTATTTCCTCTATTTTTACGTAGTACGGGCAATTCTGAACAATACAATTCGAAATATTACAGCTCTTTTGTTGAATGTAGCGATAAGCAAGTAGAATCAATATATAATTGGATAATTGCATTGTACGACGGTTCGGATTTGCCTTCGCTATTTCATACTTGCTATTTCACCCACTGTCGCCATGGCGACTGCGCAGAAGTCGAACGCGCATGCACTGTGCAGCGCGAAGAAACAAACTAACCAACATCTTGGAAACTTTTTCTCGTTCGGTCGTGAAAACTTGTGGTCCCACATTTCATACATTTTTCGGTAAGAAATTCACGAAAACTGTGCTTCAATTCTACTCCCAGTTAGTCATTGGTGTTTGTGTATCCGTCTTGATACTGATTGTTCAATTTTCTCTTTTTTTACGACGTAAGGAGAAAAATTGTTGATTCGCAATGACTCGAAAACTTTTATTTTATTTTATTTTTGTCGCATTAAAAGCAATAACGGGCTAATTCGCTGCGATTTCCATAATTCTAGAAGTTCCTAAATGCCTGTCAGCCATTTTCGATCTTTAAAATTTTGTCACAAACTTTCGAAATTTAGTATGAAGAATTTTACGATAATTTCATTTATTACGTCGTTGAATTCGTTTTCGTAACCGCAGTTCAACGGCACGAAGGTCCGTGCACGCTCATGACCGTACTCGGCGGTACTTTGAAATCTCTCGAAGGACGGCTAATATTTTGTTCATTCTTTCAGTTTTTAATTGTTTTAATACTCTGATGGAATCGCAGTCGGTGTTATACTTCCATAATTTGCTTTCTTATAATGGTCGTTCCTACAATATCTCTCTTTTTCCGACACAAAGGACATTATGCAAACAAAAGATGAAAGTTAAGCGCGCCACATTTCCAATTTTATATACATAGCACCGCTTTCTATCGTCTCCTACAGAAACTAAATACGTCGATACTACGGCCTCCTTCAAATATTGTAACGAAACATTTGTTGAAACTTTATTCTCGTTGCTTCCATTTAAGCTTGAATATATATGCCCCTGGTATAAATCAATAATTCATGACTCTAGTTAAAATTATGATTTTCTCTCTCGAACCATGCAAATACAGCATATATAGTAGTCGTCCACATTAAAAATTTTTGTAACTTACGAATCGTTACTCCCATTATAGATTGGACGCCCTGGTGGTTAGAGTTAGAGTGATTTATGTATATAAAAATTACTTTTTGAAATTTACTTTTATATAGAAACTATCTAAAGTGCAGAAGATAATAAGTGTAAAGATTTACTTTCCACCAATCGGGAACGATCACGAAAAATCACAAATCAGTGTGAAAAATCGTCGTGATTAAGAACGATCGTGACGGAATCGCTCGTGATTCACGAGCAGTATTTCACGCCATCTGTAATCATAGTGAACAGATTCATTCAAGCTAAAAAGTCACGCTCACGGTCGTGAATGAAGTTAAATCACAACTGTGATCGTGATTTTGCGATCGCTGTGATAAATTATTGTTAGTGGTTTTGCACGCCATCTCTAGTTATGAGCATATAAAATGATGAAACAAACAAATCACAATAATGAAGTCTTAGATTTCGTCATTTAGCTAAAATTATAAGATCTGTATTAATTAGGGAAAAAGGAAATCACTTTCACAGAGAATGTAAGGGGTTTTATAAAAAGAACTTGATTACATAACAATGCTTAACTCATACAAAGTAGAATTCCGCATACATCAAATGTAAAGTGCAATATAGCGTAAACATAATTTGGCAATTTAAGATCTTATTAATGCTTCATAATTGCCTTAAATATTATTATAAACGATTATATCATTATAATGTTCACCAAGGTACACGTTCAAATACAAGCAACTGAATCCTCTGCAAAATCGTACTTCAACGTATTCTTTAACATTGTTGCAAATCGGCAAATATATATATATGCATTAAAAAGAAAGGATCAGCTAAAACGAAAATATACACTAAATACAATCTGTTCTTGGCATCTTTTACCAGAGAAATACTTATTCTTGCGCTAAGTTTAGGTATAATATACAAATGAGCAGGCATAAACTTTTCATTGTTTGGAATATAATAGCTCTGCGATCAATGATTTTTTCATTTGTAACCTACATATGTATACCATTCTTAATATCATTACATGCTAATTAGTTTTACGTAATGCTAATTAATATTATACGTAAATATAATTACGTTTTAAGTACTTTTCACATAACTGTACACATTCACATTTGGAATATTGGCGCTCTCTCAAGAGCACAAGTCGTTTGAGTGGCAGTGAACTTATTTTACAAGTCGTTATTGTGATCACTTACTTTGCTGGACTGTTTCAGATTTCATTTTAAGGCTCTATAAACGTTGCAATATTCACTGAATTTAATATTATCGTGTCATTGACTCGAAACTATGTATGCAATCATTACTGATCTTGTTATCAAAGTCGTAGTGAGTGCGAAATAGGTCCTCGCAATTTGTTGCCTGTATATATATATTTATATATATATTTTTTTTTGTTATATATACGCATAATGTTACAGCTTTAGAAATGAATTATTCATTATTATGTTATTATATGTGATTGAGTTATAATTGAAATAATTTTTTTTTTGTGTAAGAAAGTGTTTTTCGTGAACACTTTGAACACCTACCTATTACTTGAAACTTGAAAAACAAGGAAAATGTTTTGCTTCATTCTGTAGAATTTATATGTATACAGTAAATGACTGTATAACATTATAGTATTCATCTAATGACACTATATTTATCTTTAGTCGTGATGAAGGTAGAAAAATCGTTTTTTAGATTATTCCTTTAGGTGTAGATAGTTTTGTGTTTCGTTTCGAAAGTTTCAGTGAATGCATATCACAGCATGCCTTTTCTCAACAGGATAATAGACAACGTAAAAAGAGCTTTACATTTTGCGACGTAACAAAACTCGATAAAAATCCCGGTATAACATCGTATTTACCTCTATCGCTAATTATGCATAGCTTAAAAAAGTTTTAGGTGTGGAAAAAAAAGATGTTTCATGTGCTTTAAAACCACATTTTTTTCCTCTCTCTGTCTAACGTGATATATCCGTCTTTCAAATTCGACTCATTCGACTTGGTTGATTAGATGCATATCTAGTTTGAGTCAGAGCAATTGCAACTACTGCTTTATATAGTTATCAATCGAAGCTTTTTAATGATTTAGAAAATGGATATGCTATCAGCACTGGGTTCGCGATTATTGTACAGCCATTACACGAGTGAGAAACGTATAATTTGTCTGTTGAACATACGTTTACAATATATCGAAGTTTTTGCGATCGTTATTAGCTTGTTATATCGTGCTACAATAAACTAGTAGCTATTTATGTATATATGTATATTCCTAGCCTAATTATCAATAATTAATAATATTTCGAATTCTGGTAGTACCATAATGCAAGGAAATTCTACTTTAGCATATTTTTTTTTCAGTTCAATAGCTTTTATTGCCTTTCTCACTGATTCTGTATGATTTGGACAGCTTAGAATTAAAAAGTTCATCGTCTCCTTGAAATTATAACATGCGATGCACTGCACAAGATTTTATTGATTATTAGTTTATTTGTCATTTCTATTCTACATATCATATCTCGTTTATGCCGCATTTCACTTAGCGAACCAATTCGAACTCTGTTTACTTTTATTGAGATTATAAGCTAACGCGAAGGAGGTTTACGATTATTATTATATCTTTTTCTTTAAATATCCATTATGTTATTTTTCAACGAAAGACATAGAAACCGAAAGACTCGCCGAACTGCTGAATTGTTCATGCAAATTAATCCACCAAAGAATAAAACACTGTTACCATTGACATCATACGAAATCGATAAAATAATAAAATTATGAAAAGAGAAATATTCGAATCTCATATCAATGAATTTCTATCTATTGCAATTTTGCAGCACTTCTTTCAACAGTTCTTTTCTTTTCGTTTATCGACGTTAATTCAAATCTCACGAGCTTTCCGACGGAGAACGACTTGAAGATATACAGTGCTTCGGTCAACTTCCGGTTCCGATAAAACGATCGTTTCAAATAGTTACGTGTCGTCACCAAATCTCTTAGATCGTTCGAAATATATGTTTTCGTTCTCTCGTAACACTATTTTAATAGGGAATTGAAATATACTATGCTGATTAGTGTAGGATTATCATACATTTGCTTATGCAGCGATGTGTGGGTAAGTACGACAGAAGTGTACAACTATATACACATATATACATACACGGGAACGTTTCCCAAAGAATTTTTGTAACATCGAATGACGTGCATTACGGTGAGAAATATTAATTAAAAAGAGTAAGAAAAGGCATGCCTCTTTGATGTACAGGGTATCAGCGAATTTCTGGTTCAATAGAGTAGGTGATCATTCGACGCGCAATATTTTCGTGAATGGTTAAAAACACCGGGCATTTACGACTTCGTGTATAAGATAAATTTAGAATTTTCAGCAGATATATCAAAAAAGATGGACATTAACTTCGAGTTAAATGATCCACTTTATTTTTCTGTTCATTTTATCATTCCTTTCGTTCTTCGTTATTTTATTCCCCTTAGCTCTTTGTATCGGCATATTATATCGACTTTTTACATCGAACTTTTTAATCTCGACGCGCGATATACTTTTTAACAAATATAGGAAATTCGGGGTGCATAATTTCCGCAGAAGATTGAAAAAAAAAACAACGATGATCATCCTTCACGATGTCCTGCGCGCGCTCGTAACTTTCGCATAACCGACACCCGCTCATTTGCACCATTGTTTCTTACAAAGTACCCTGGATTTTTATAAGATAAAATGGTCAATCGATTCGTAAATCTTGCTTTTGAGAGGCACCGTACAAGTAAGACGCTAGTTTAATGAACATCATTAACATTTTGTCTATTGAGAAGGTCAGCTAACTCTGCGATCCTTAATTTTACAATTAATTTCAAGTATTTTTTTTTTTTTTCGTCGATACCAGATTTGATGTTTGTCGAGCTGTCGACGACGACCAAACATGATCAAAGATAAACTTCTCAATTAATACGTAACGCGTAATCATATTAAAGTGCAGTGAGTTATAAAGACGACAGTGATACAAAATGACATTTATCCATCCCGATAAATCCTATGAAATAAATAATACAAAAATGAATAATATTAGATATACACATTCTCCTATGGGGTTTTTCATTTAAAACGTTTTGTCGTCTCTATCGACTATACGTAATACATTCTTCGATGTCGCACGAAGTTCACATTGTGTTGTAATTAGTGATCACGATGCAGCTTCTTACGTGGTTCCCTTTCAAACATACTTGTCTAGGCACAATCACTTTCGCAACATTTGGTAAGATTCATTACGGGTGAATTTAATCGCCACGTCTGACTCCTCTCGTTTCTTCATCAACGTGCAATAAAGCGCCCGCGCACTATTTACACACCATATTCCTTTCTCTTACCGGAATTACATCAGATTCCTTCCGTTCGGCAAACAAGTCATCATGGCCCGTTTCACTGGCCAAACGTCACTCTATTCGTTTACGTGTTCGTTTTACACGAATGACAACGTACTATAATCTCGTAACTAAATATTTATCATCGAAAACGACTATTCGCTCGAAAGCTTGTATTTCATTATCGTGGCGAAGTTTGGGCCGAGGCTAAAAACGTTCATGACCATAATCATTTTGTATTCCAACGTTCAGATACAATCAGCAGGTTGCCTCCTATCGTGTATCACGTTTCACGAATCAATTATGATTACATGATACGTTATTCTCAAAGTTCTCCGTGACACTCCAGCTAACGGTGGTCGCGTTCACCGCACGACGTAAATTGTTCCTCAGAAAGGTCGCGCAGGCTTTGCTACTCTCTGTTATGATCTCGTATAGCTGATTCTCCAATGTCAAGCTATTGGTAGTGAGTAGCAGAGGCAGTGGAATCGACGCGTTCATGATCACTAGGTTACCGATATTAAGAGGAGCTGTTTCCCATTGTCAGACACCGCTGTTCGGAAAGCGTGGCGGGGGAAGCGGGGGCGGTGGTCTCTCCGGCTGAGCGGGAGCGCCGGAAGATCGTTCGGATCCAGCTGCAAACACAACTGTTCACCAACATTAATCAAATGTACCCTCTCGTTTTAACTTCGATACTTTTCATTTACGCTACTTTTGGCATTCATCTACCAGATCGTTTCAATTTAATAGAAGACGACAAATAGCAAGCTTCTCTACGATTCTTAAACGATATGATATCATTAAACAGAATTCAATTTGATGGGTCTGTTAATGTACATGTCTCTCTCCTTTCCGCGTTAGGATGAAAAATACTTGGTCTGTTTCTTTGGTGTACGTCGATCTCTTTGATCGTAGCGATGGTGCTTGTCTGTGAAAAACTGATATGTATAAATTTGAGTATACTTTATTACGTCTACGGTAAAAATATGTGTCTCTGATAGTTCATAAACGAAGTCAAAGTTTCATTGGATGTGTATGATCAATATGTTCTGTGTACTCTGATGATTACAGTTAAGATCGATGCTAATGAAGTATCCGATTCATCGTTTTTATTAGTCACTTCACTTGGCAATCGGAAATGAATGATCACTTGGTAAAATATATTGCACGGCTAATTCTTATGCAATGTAAACGGCATTCTACAAAATCATTAACAAGAAAATTATCGGTAATCCTACAGAGTGTGATTTTATTTTAACGATTATTGTAAAAAAATCAATGCCTGGTTATATATTTTATACAAAACAATTCTTTTGTAAGGTAGATATAGATAAATAGAAATAACTACAACAACGATTCTTATATCGAGTCTGTACATGTTGATGAATTTTCGAAAAGCAATGTAAAGATGATAATACATATTCCTAATGAAATGACTATTTTTCACCAAAACATGAGATGGATATTATCCTAAAGAACATTAATAAAGAAATACATGAAAAGTATACAGATGAACCTTGTGCTTTATGATTAGATGTTTAAATATGAGCGCACTTAACGGCATAAATTTTTATAGGTACGTTATATAACGTACCTATTTAAATATTATTATATCAATGATACAATTACTGTTACAAAGGCCTAAACATTTTAATCACGTGTGCTAATATATATTCTTTTAATCGACTCACAAATATCCAATAGGGAAGCTTACGCCTCCTTCATAATCTCCTATGATTAACAATATAAACAATAAGCTTGAGAATAAAATATTTCGTTATTAAAATGCAAGAGATCGATTATCACTATTAATTCATATGTCTCCTGAATCTATATAATGTAAATTACATTCATGCTCTCATGCTCATTACACCATTCATGCTCCAACTGCATTAGTATTGAAATTAGTTTTATAGTTTCATATAAAAAAATAATAGCAATGCGATATAATCTGTTTCTTTCTCTTTTTTTCCCGTTAAATATCCTTTAATTTCTAACTATCATATGGCTCCTCACTCTTCTATGCCTTCATATTTACAAATCGGTTTATAGAGACCATATCTGTGATGTCGTGAAATCCATGATGGCCTACCTCTGGTTAAACTACTACAAAGGCCAGTGTTAATAGCGCATAGTATGATTCTTAAAATGGAAATGAAGCCAATGTATCTACGGATTTCGTTTGTAAGAATACTTAGAATTGACTAGAGTCAAAATGTAGATACACAATAGGACAACAGATTGACATTCTGCACACAGATGACAGTAAAGAGACATATATAAGTCATAGAGCTTATAATACTGTAATTCTCGTCAATGACTCGTAATTAATAATTCATTGATATTGTTAATTATTAATTCCCATTATCGTCCGTTCCAAATAATTGCTATTTACGTTCATTTAACCTTGTCTCGTACATGTATACATATTCTTGCAACACTGCCAGAAATATAAGCTCTATATGGAAAAACAAATTACTGTAAATTCTTGCGTCTTTTTAATTGGTCGTATGTTGTGAGTACCTGGCAGAAGCAGTGTGATATGTATAAAGCGAAAATATAGCTATGATCGGTGCGTGAAACATAAATTGTAATGTGAAGTGATAGTGAAACTGCGAAAGTATAAAATGCCGTAAGATTATTACTTGTTAACATTCAACCTGTAACAAGAATATTAAGTAACGATGAAGTAACTTCTAGAAACATTATTTTCGATTACGCGATAGCACGTTTCCCATGAGCTCGTTACCGGTAAATACAGAAAGACGAGTAACTAGAAACAAATGACTGCAGAATGAACATTGATAAGAATATTATTATAACTGTAATTTTAAACTGTCTAATATCTGAGTACAATACATTATTTAGCGGTAATTATGATATAGCGATGATTGGTCGTAGTTACAATGTTAATTGTGTTTAATTACTCTCTCCTATCGTACTATTGTCAACATGAAAATATAGGTAGTGTAATATTGTTCTCTGCTAGGACCACTTGTGTGTCTTGTAGTAGCGAAGCAGCAATGTTTGTTTTTTTGTTTTGTTTTTTTTTGATTTTTCATATAATCAGCAGTTTGATTCCTCTGCGCTTTTGAATCATACTGAAAGCAGAAAAAATAATATTCGCAAATAAATTCGTAACGAATGTTCCACAATGAAACTACAAATAAAGAAAATTCACAAACATACATAGATGATTTCATGACATGCACAATGAGAGGTAGATGGAATAAGCAACAAGTGGCAAACAATTTCTCTAGAGCTGGCAAAAATGATCGCTGACTATCCTTGAATTCCAATATCTTTAGGAATTCTTCTTTTCTTTTTTTCATTACTTCCATCAAAAATTTCATCGATATAATATATCATTCGTAGGATAATTATCTAGAAACGATACGAAGGATAATCTAAAGATTATCTATAAGATACGATAAATCGTAGCAGACTTTTTGTTATAACGAGGGTATGCGACGAATAAGCTTGATCATGTACCGAGAGAAAGAAAGAAAAACGTTTAGTACATCACGCTCGTAGCCAAATCTAAAGAATTGTTTGTCCGGTATAGACGGAAATGGCTATTGTGATAGACGTTCGTGGGTGATGTTGGTCAGGTTTTTAAGCCTTACATGAATCAGGATGTGGCTTCTCCTCGGCCACCATCAGGGCTGCACTCTCTGCTGGCGGTATGTGTCCCTCTAATGCATTCACACAGTTTAGCATGCTCCTGCAAAATATCACGCGACTTGTCCAAGTATCCGCTTCTTCATACATTTCTATTGAATCTGTCCTTCTCTTATTATAATCCAGATCTTCGTCGAGGGCAACGACACAACATGCATCGACGTCGTGAGATCATGGGGAAGGGGAGGTGGTGGAAAATACGGGGATTATCGCGGATATCGAGGGATTGGTCTATTGTCAACTTTCACATTGATCCTAAGAGCCTTTATCATTTTCAAATCTACGGTGTACCGCTCATTTCTTTTTTCTTCTTACGATTACGGTGACTATATCGATGCGTCGTACGACATAAAGATACTCGAGGAAGTAGTACCATAAATGAGAATGTTCTGATAGCTATACACCGATAAACTGAATCCGTTTCTATTACGCTAAACTCGATAAAGAATTATTGCGTTGAGCCTGGCCCGTTTTTCGATCATTTCTAAGAAATGACAATTCATTTCACAGTTTCTAGCCTTGTACGATTACAGCGTTTCACTGGCCTGTGTAGTAGACTTCAGATATGTATTGATTACCTAATTACCACTTGTTATCATTCACGAAAACGTACGTCCTATCGTATTCGATAAATCGACGTACAACGGAAAAGTCCCTGGAAGACGAAGGAAAATTAAACGAATAACACGATAATGAAAAGAAAAAAAAAAGAATAAGTTAACACCGGAATCACGCGCACGAATGGAAGGAAACTGAAGACCGTTAATTAAATAAAGAAACAAATTTATTCGATAACACAGTATATATACGATCTTGTCCGGTCATGCCGAAATATTCGTTCATCATTAATATAGTGCACTAATTAATACGTATCCTCGAAAATGTCCATCGTAAAACGTTTTAACATGAGTTTTACAGTCTATCTTATAGGCATTTGTGCTAATTGTAAGTTTATACTATAATATCATCGATAACAATAATTCGAGTAGATTGACTGGATGCGAGGATCTATAATATACATATTAAGAGTTAATGTAATTCGTTATTCGATAAAATCTTTCACATGGATAGAATTTTATGGTTTATCGGTAGCTTGGGTATGGTTGGCAGTGGTGACATCAGATAGGACGGTCTCCTTGCTAGAGTTAGTGGCGAGCTCCTCTTCCCTGCAATACAATAATGTTACATGGCCATCGTAAGCCTATGAATTTTCTTAGTTTTCAATTTGAGAAGAAATCCTAATTTTGCACCGTTATGATAAGCTTGCACTATAAGGAATAACCTATACGCATATGCATCCTACTTTGATTATAAACATGATCGTTAGTAAAATTCGGATCTAATCGCTTTCGTGATCTTCAACAACGACTGCTTTTAACTATAAAGTGACACTGGATTGCCTATTCTAGATGGCTGATGTCTAAATCTCACACGAGTGGCCTTTTTTTTGCGTAAGAACGTATCAATTTCTTATCGTGTGAACGATTAACGACAGGATCTAAAAGACTTTTCGAAAGGAGCTTGTTAAGAAGCGAAGGAGGATGCTCGATGTTAGAAAACAATGTCGATGATTCCTAGTGTGTTTAACCCTTCCGGTATAATGGTATTGATAACGGTATATAATGATTATTGAAATTATATATCAGCACGATTTCTTCATTAAAATTTCGATAGACAACTGCCGGTTTTCATTGAAGCATTACTAAAGGTTCGAGAAATATCTAGATTAAAAAAAATTTCAATGGATGATTGTTGTTATCAATAGCGCGAGGGTTAAATGTCAGCCTTGTTTCAACTACATCGTAGACTTCGAAGGCTGATACCTTCTCACAAGGAATCATCCGTGGTTTCAAAATATTCTTGTTATAAATGGGATTTAGCATACTTATTGAAAGCTTCGCAAAAGATGATGCTTCTGAACAGAAATCATGAAACTTTGTTGTTATAAGCAATTATGACATACAATTTTCGCCACCATTCCCCTTAACACCTTGAAAGTATTAAAACAAGTATCTAGATAGGTCGATGATCACGTGGAGATGCGTATGCTGAACACGTAAAGGTTGCACATAAACAGTAAAAGATTCGTAAGTAGCAGTCATACGATGATCATTAAAGGACGAAGAGGAAATAGCTGTTAAGCTAATGCTATATTATCGTGAACTATCTCGCGTCACTGATAAAGAAATCGCACGAAAAGTCCACTAAATTATAAGCAACGAACGAGACCGACTATCCGTCAGGATTTTGTATAAAAGGATCTTTAACGAGTTCCTCGAATGTTTCGGCAAAACCTTCATCTCGGCGTAAATACGTAATAAAGAGAGGAAAAAGAAAAGTAGGAAAGAAATAAAGGCGTAGCTTGCGAGTTTATCAAGAGCTGCACTGATTAAACACAAAACGTGAGCGGAAAGGCAGTTTATCCGCTCAGTCGACTGTTTCATACAATTTTGTCTTTTCTTTCTAAATCTATTCTCTGTCTGTTAATTCTTTTATCGTTTTTTTTTCGCACATTTTTCCTTCCTTGTTTTTACACGAAGACATATAATATGGAGGATTATGCAAAAGCGGTTCTTGTTGCGTTAACCTATCGAATAAAATGTAAGAGTCTATTACGTCTTATACAACTTAGAAATGATTTGTACGCCAAACAGTAATATGTAAGCACTAACATGCAGTCGCACAGTACAGCGCCATAAACTCGTGCCAACTATCGACATGAAAAACTTTATCAAGACTTATCTGTCGTCGAACATTTATCGGGTAGTAATTATGTAGACTAAAAGGAGCATGCTGTAAAATACAAGGCTCCAGGAGGAAGTCAAGTAATCGGGGCTGTTATGTAGCAAACCTTAACACCCAGGTTAGAGGAATTGCTGTACTCGAGTAACACGCTAAAAGCAATGGTATCCATCACATAATAGCCCTGAAGAACTATTATAGAAACTGTGAAATGTATCTCCGCAAAAGAAAAACGAACAAAAATGACAGTTCTTCGTAACGACTTGTTCATGCAGCTATGTCCGTTCTCTCGTTTACAATTAGTTAGCCTGACTGATAGCGCATGAGATAGGAACCCACATGAGCTGATAGTAAGTAAAGACATTATTAACATGCCAGGCTGTTAGATCAGAAGTTAGGACAGTCACTTATAGGCGGGGATAGGATTATTTTTTAACGTTACATCCCGTTAAAATCTTCAAAGTACTTTCGAAAGGAACGTTAAATAATATTATCGATGGAGATATCGTTAAAAAAAAAGAGATTAAATTTGAAAGGCAATAAATATTGTTATTTTTTTAGCCTAATCAATCTAAGAGAATATAATGCATTATAATGGAGACTTTCGTTTAGCGTTTGAAAAGGAATTGCAAATTTATCGCGTAAAAAATAATCCTTTCTTCGAAGACGACTAGTGGTGTCTTTGATAATTTATTCCCATGCAGTTAAAGAAGTTCATGTAAATTTGTATAATATAATATAAACAACAAAGCCACCACAGTAACAGGGAAATTTATATTAAGACTCACCCATATAGTCTGCTGTCCCGCAAGCTGCTCCTGCTCCAAAATAACATAGAAAGCACAGTTACGATATGTAGAACACAATTTGTCCTCGTTAATATACGGAAATCAACTAAAATAATTACCAGAACCATTAAATAATGATTTATTGAAATAATACATGTACAATACGCTAAACAAATAAATATAATATCCATTTGGCATTGGAAAGTATGTAACGATAAGACTATAAAGCTTCAAAGCTCAACACATCTTACAAATTAAATGTCCATATGTGTCTAATATATGGATATTTCCAAATAAATCACAATGTGAAGGTAAAACAAACAATTGTAGCAGCTTCCGAAGAAGCTATTACAGTAGAATATATCGCACTTTACAGATGACAACAGCATTTTTTTTTTCTTTTTCACTTAACGGCGTTGAAATGCAATCTACTTTCCTTTGAAAATCTATACACCGAAAAAGTTCAACTGAACTCGTGCTGCTTTTAATCTCATATCTTCGCACATTCGTCACCTATTTTTATTTCGTACGACTCGCGTTCTACGGAGAGAAAAAAAATTCAATGTGTGTTCTACCTTCTCTATGTTACAAGAATGAAGTTCGTACGCTGTAACGTAAATGCCGAGAAACATTCGGCGATTACTACACGCGAATATAAACAATAACCGTCATTGTACAATCATACGACAGTCATTACGAAGGTTCTTACGACTTTTGTTATTCCTTCGTGTTAAGCGCCGACTCGAGAATTTCACCGGCTAACGTTTCCGGTAAACTGTTTAAAATATAATTCTCACTGCCGTTATAAATAAATATATTAACTAACGATCACGAATTCCATGGTAAACCGAAGCTACACTTTTGAAGAGTATCAATTTGTCACTTTTTTCACTTTCTATACGCAGTGTTACTGCAAAATAGAAAATAATACTCGATTCAACACGCAAACGTCAATAGTGATCGTTATAGAGCTTTGAGATTTTCATTTCTTTCGTTTTCTTCTTTTTTTGAGATTTCAGATAAGAGTTTATCACAGTCGAATTTATATTATGGCCTCAATTAGGCAGCAATACATACAAATGCGTTGTAGTATGGCATAATCTCCTATTAAACTGACGATAGAGTACTTTCTCTCGGAAGAGAGTGGTATACGGTTAGATTTATGCCTCAATCTAAGCAATACATAAAAATTGTTAAATATTAGAAACTGTGGCAAATATTCTACTCGATTAGATACAAAATTCACAATGTTTGCATTAATTGTCTGATGTATGCTATTACAGATTTTATAGTGTAATACTGTGCAGTATATAATTACTATTATTATTATAGTACGAAATATATTAGTAATTGAAATATAAATTACTCCGCTCGATTCTTCGTCACTTCAAAAACAAATCGTCACGTTATTTAATACTGTCTATTATACTCATACACATTTTTAATCGTCTATTTTACACACCGATAGAACTTGCCGATATAGATTCATTCAGTGAATAAAGAAGATTCAGTGTTGCTTCCTATGCCTCTATTAAAACGCTGAGATGAAATTAACACTAATTATTCCTTCATTCCTTTCACCGTTTTCAATCGTTTCGCGTTGAATCTCAGAATTTCTTACACTCTTAATCTTCCATTGTCAGTTACAAATGTGTGTATATAGACGGGCGGATGCGTGGACGGATATGATAACAATAATGTATTTGCGTTAAATGCACCGATAATGACTTTCGTTCACACGAATATACTTAATTTCTTTGGTGCCACTAAAGTTGAACGTATCTTGTCATTTTTCAAAAAAGACAGATAAGACATAAAGTCTTCTTACGTATGCACATTTCCACTCTTTATGGTGAGAGAGAAAATAAATGATAACAAGCAAGCTGTTATTAAGTAGAGCAATATCCATTGGTACAATAAAAGTTCCGTTAAAATCGGCAACGAAAAAGGATCTCAAACTGAAGATTATCTACCTAACGATTTACTAATATACGTACTAGGGATGGTATTAAGTGGCTTGTTTATTGCATACCTGTCATTACCATTCCTGAATAAAGCTAGAATTTCTTCGAATGTTTTATTCTTGGTCTCAGGAACCTTCTTGTAAGTGAAGATCCAGAAGATGGCTAGGAATGCACTGAATGGTAGGAACGTGTAGTTTTCAAGGCTAGTCTGCAACACACACAAATGAAATGTGAGCTGGAATTGCTATTAAGTAAATACATTTCTTTCATTTCAATAATCAGCGACTCTGAATGGATGCCGATAATGACGAGGATAATGATATCCAAAAACGCACGAGTTTAAACATTTATCGTATCTGGAAAATTGTTTCTACGTATGTTTCTACATATGTATCTACGATGTGTATAATCTATTGAAATGAATCATTTCAAAAAGAGAGTCTCCCGACCTATAAAATTTGATATATTTATCAGAATAGTGTCAGGAATTGTAAATAAATCCTCACTTTCAAATCGATTACGTTGTGATAAAAAAAATGTCTCCTCTAAAAAATTCTATCTACGACTAAATATAAAATTAATTTCTGCAAAAGCTTTCAGGAATATTATTAAAGGTACTATGTACCGGTGACAGTCACTAAAGTCCATATAGATATAGATATCTTCAAAACTTGCAGATAATGCCGCCGCAAAGTAGAACGATGCCATTATAAACAGACAGCTTTCTCACTTCCTAACAGCTTCATCATTTACATATTACATTATTCTCGACCGTTGAAATGATCATTACTAGAACGTTGTAAATTTGAATAATCTTACCTTCATGCTTGGAAAACCAATGCCAACCAAAAAGTTAGCCATCCAATTTACAAGGACCGCGATGGACATGGCAGCAGGTCTAGGACCCTGCGAGAACAACTCGGCCGTTATCATCCACGGTATGGAGCCTGGTCCCACCGCAAAGAATACGACAAAACTGAGAGTCGATACGACCGACAGATAAGACATCCAGTCAATCATTTCCTGCACATAACCGAAAAACTCCTATCAGGCAGTAGAAATGTGTTCTTCTTTCCTGAGCAGCTGGAGGAGTCTCTCTCTCAGGATCAACGAAATAAATACCAAAAGTCTAAGTAACTTAATGAGAGAAATCATAATAATAATAATAATACACGTCGGCATGCACTGTGCAGCTCAACCCTGTGTTTAGGCAATGATGCGATTGCAACGATGCGAAAAGTGCTTATTTATTTACAATATAATAACATATCCCTCTTTGAAGCATTGAAGCACGAATTCGCTGTTTCGACTGTAAGGAGTATCAGGACACGTTGCCGTAGACTTCAATGAAAACGTTAGCAAAAATTGCACGAAGATATTAATGGTCTTGCAGGTTCATATATTTTGCACGAGATCCAAAGTGAGGAGTGAAGCGATTGGCTCTTGTAAATCAATTGATAGGTTCGATTTTGCTATACTGAAATTTTTTGGGCACGCAATGGTGTTTTATTCTTTATTGTTGAATGTGAAAGAAGAAAGGTTGATCTATATTCGACACATGTACATATGTGAAGAGATCTCGTTTCGTTATCGTTAAGGGCGAATTGTACGTGACGTGAAGAATTAAAATTTCAAATGTACCGTCAGTTTTTAAGACAGTAATGTAAATATGACAGAAAGGGTGACAGGTTTGAGCCAAGTAGAACGTAGGCTAATAATAAAGGGAGTAAATGTCTCCTCCAGACCGTCACGAAAGAGGCCATCAGTGTGGGGAGGAAGGGAAGAGGGCAGGGGTTAGAAAGAAGCACAATTATTCTTAAGCTTAAGCAAATGAACTGTAATGCATGCAAGGTAGGGTATTCGACACGATTTCGTACAGAACAGAATATAATTTGAATTGCGATGAAAATTGTACGAGTAGTAATAAAATATTTTACGGATGTATACTTTAAAAGTGAATTACGTATACTTAGTAAACCAAATCGGTGTCGATATACCGAATGTTAATAATGTCGGAAATGCAAATAAATAATAACATGCAGGAACAAGGATTGATTCTTATCAGTTAAATGAATGATTGAGAAAAATTAAAGTGAGTTCCTTTAAGTTTTATATACGTAAAGTGGTGATAAATTCTCACTGTCGGTGCAGTGCTGCACTCCAGCTGTGAACAAAGTGTTAAATACACCTTTCGCCAAGGTGCATAAAGTGACAAAGCACAAAGAGATAGCTATGTACAGTCCACGTTCTTTGTGGTGTAATACTCTTAATCAAAGCTCATTTTCATTATTCCTGTACATCGACAAAGCTATTAAATTTTCTAGCGATAACGATATTCCAAAGGCGACAAATATTCTCAAAAGTGCTATATATTACATCACAAAAGTTTAACGTTAAACGATCAATCTGGCTTTAATCTCGTCCCATTATTTACACGAATGATATTTTGCACTTTTATCGAGCTTTGAATGAGTAATAATCGAGTATGATTTCCTTCGTAATATTCAGTGTTAACAATATAATATAATAGTGAAAAGAAAAATTTCTATAACTGTAACTTACCTTTATGAGAAAAGAAATTGTGATGAATATTGAAAAGATAAACATGCCACCAAGACCGTATAAGTGCAGTGTACGTCTTCCGGTTCTATCCATAAGCGGGATGGATACTAACGTCATACAAACCATAATGGCACCAATGCCAATGGTTGCAAACTTGGCACTCTCCTCTGTCAAACCAGAACTAGTGAACAAACTTGTGGAATAGTAAAATACCTGAAACATACGTTCATTATTCCGGGTTAACTTTGCAAGAATCCAACGGCACAAGAATAAAAAAGTCAAAACAAAGAAGATTTCCGACTAAAAAAAGATTCGGTTACGTTAACGCCATTGTACAACCTCAGCCAACAATTTGTATGGAAATTAAAACGAGCGATACTCACAGCATTAATGCCTGAAAGCTGTTGCGAAAGTTGCATAACCACACCAATGACGAGAGGTGCTCTTAGAGTTGGGCTGCATATGAGCTCTGTCATCGATATTGTCGATTCAGCTTGTTGAGCTCGCTCTTCTGCTCTCATTTCTTCGATATCTTCCTCCACTTGGTTACTGGCCCTCAACCTTCTCAAAGCTTTTCTAGCTTCCTCCTCCCACTGTTTGGTAATGAGCAAATATCTAAAGCAAGGGAGGATCGTTTAGAAGTATTTTATCAACTGTCGCGGCTAGCCTACGCGATAACGATTAACCAAGATCTACGCGACGCCGAAAGCTCTACAACGACCGACGAAAAAGAAAGCAGCCTCGTTTTCACTGCGAGTTTACGGTACACTTGATTGAAATAGAACATGACATCCCAGGTAGAGGCAGACGAAGGGAAGGTTTTCCATTTAGCTCAGTTACGTAGTAACCAAGCTGAATGGGACAAAACGTTCTCCCCGTCTGCGAAACGTCTCACGTTGACCTAGGGCGTCAAATTCAATTTCCCTTACTGTACGTTGAGTTCTACCTTGGAGATTCGGGGCAAACTGGAAGCAGCAATAACTGTAGAATGGCAGGACAGATAGCTAGTCCTAAGAGAACAGGCCAACCCTCATTTGTTCCAAGGATTTGCTCGATGCCCAGCACCTGGGAGACCAGGAGGCCCACCGTAACAGCGAGCTGGTTCACCGTGCCTAGGCCGCCTCTCAGGTTCAATGGCGCTATCTCCGATATGTACATGGGAACCAACGAGGTGTTTAAGCCACAATTGACACCAATGATGAACCGTCCAAAGAACAACATTTCGTACGAATAAGCAATCTTTGTACAACCCATCAGGCATGCCCCCACGATGCCCAGCACGTTGTTTAGCAGTAAGCCCCCCTTTCTGCGAGTGAATGGAAAAAGATGAGTGACCGGTGATTTTTGTCACCTTATACTTGCAGTAATAACAACAATAATAATAATGATGTTGTACAATATGGATATACAGCAAGGTTTTTGGAGACCAAAGTGAGCTTACAGAATTAGCGAAATATTTGATAAATATAAAACATTAGGTAAGCACGAACCTGCCAAATCTGTTGGCAATTATTCCTCCGCTAAAACCACCTAGCATACCACCGATCGCAAATATGCTTACGGCCACGGAATATAATTTCTTAACAGAGTCGTCTGAAATGTCCTCTCCATACCTATCCTTGTACACGTCTTTCATAAAATTCTCTATGTTCTGAAATGCACAAATTAAGAAAGATATCGAGGGGGAGAATTAGTGGATGGTATCTTTAAAACAAGGTCACGAGGTACGTGGTACATCCGATCATGGTGCTCTGTGCAACGATAGAACACCGAGCTCCGAATTATTATAGCCCTGTTAACCCCTTGCCGTACAATAACGAGTGACACCCGTGACGCGATAAATGGAATAGTCAATTTTGATGTTTTAATCATTTGTTTTGATAATCAAAATGTTTTGATAATTTCCAAAAATTATTAATTCAAGAATATCAGTGGGTCAGGATAAAATAAAATAAATTCTATGCTATTTAATATTGCGTTAGGTCATACGCTATATCAAAAATCAGGGATAGATTGGTATTTCAGCAATTAATTCAGATTCATTACGCATTAAGTCACAAAAGAAATGGTACGGCAAGGGGTTAATAACGTTATCCTGAAAGTTTAAACGTGTCCTTTCATTTATATTCAGTATTCCTGGAGAACCTCTCGAACTTTTATTTCGCGATATTTTTCGATGAAACATTTGTGTGCACTTACAAAGTACCTTTCTTTTGATGGTAACAAATCCGTCGTCAACAGGACTTACGATAGGAGCAAAGTTAAATTCAGAACTCGACGTACTATTTTTAAACCATTCATGTTACTTGCAAATGATTACTTGTAAAAAATATGAAATCCGATAGAATTATCTAATCGTCGTACAAGTAAATCATTCGTTAAATTCATCATACCACTTCAGGCGCATTAATAACTCCGGTGTTGTATCCAAACTGCAGCATTCCTAAAACTGCTGCCAGTATTGCATACGACAGGAAAAGTGTCAGCCCCTGAAAATATCACATTATACTGTTAATACGTGGACATAAAAGAGCTGTGCTATTAATAGAAATCCTCGCGCAAACAATAAGAAGGGTCAGCTGTTTAAAAAAGAAATAATAATAATAACAATAATCAATCGATACGTGGTTGCATTTCATACGACTGTCTGAAAAGGCGAGTGGTACTAAAATCATAACGATGAGGGGTGAAATAAAACTACGTCAAACAATGTCAGAAATATTTTATTACGAGTATCATCTCGGCCTCCTATATAAAAATCATACGCTACAATGAATGATTATCGTGCACACAATGAGATGCATAATAAAAATGATGAAATGAAATCGAATAATACTGATAAACGTAATACTGGTAGACGCAAGAAAATAAATACCATTACAACGTATCGAGTTACGATAATCGTACAAAGAAAGAACGAGTGAGAAGCGTATACCGTCTCGGTCCGGTATAAAATAAAATGGCACACCAAAAGCAAGCTTTTCCGATCGTAAAGACATATGTCACCTGCTCCAAAAGTCTAAGTTTCCGTCGATGGGAGTGTTCTTCTAGTCGTTCCACGTACTCTCGCAACTCTTCTATCTCTTCTTTCACCTGCTGCACTGTATCTAGTTCCTGCTGCTTAAGATTAGAAAAGACTCTTAAAGAGGTGAGCAAGATTTCACGAGAAGGGAGGTACACGTTTTTATATTCATACAATAATAGAAAGCATAGAGTTCAGACTCGGCGCGTTTACAGGGCATCGCAACGGATATGTATTTCCGTGTCAATTATAGAAATCACGAAGGCAGCAACCTTTTCAGCCACGTTATTTAAATCCATTTAAAAGATACAGAGTTAGATCTTTAGTCCCGTTCTACTTGGCATCGTATACTACAAGAGTACAAGCGTCGCAATAACTCGGATTTGATACGACCGAATGAAGAATCCTGCGTACGTTAGAGCGAGGAGGCGAATCAGATTTTGGACATAGATGGACAGTACCTTAATCGCGACCATGTCCCGTTTGACCTCGCTGACCTCGCTCTGGCAAGACTCTACGCTCTTGGTGAGCTCCTGGAGCTGCGTGCGGATCTCGCAGAGTGCGACGGTGGTCTCCAGCTGGCGGTCACCCCGCTGCAGCTCGTCCAGCTTGGCACTCAAGTTCATACTCATAACGCTGACCTGTTTCTGCAGACTGCCCACACACACATACCGTCACGTGAATCACGCTGGCTCGCCCCGGGAAAACAAATCGGCATTGTCGAGCACATTGACACTAGACAATCAAGGCTAACTATGCCTAGTCCCTAAAGGTAAATCCAACTACCTTCCGCGTGAAACTGCCGAGCCTTTTGTAGCGTACGCTTAAAACGCCACCCGTGTCCCCTCTCTCTCTTTATCAGGCACACGGTATTCTCTATCATATGTGTGGATATAAAGCTTTACCAGCAGGTGGAAAAAAAAATCAACAGGTGTACGAGATACACCGTCTTGGTAAAAGTTTAAGTCTCAGCGAGCCAGCGGTAGCTCGGCAGCTAGGGAATAACGTTGGGTGATACGAGTAGCGTGTGAACAGAGGTACGCACACACACATATATGTATATGTATATATACATATATGTATATATATATATATAAATATACATATACATAATGTAAATATAATACGAATATCATTCGTGTTCCTTCTATGTATATATAGATATAAATATATTTATATATATATAGAGAGAGAGATATACATAATTTAATTTTAGAAAAACACAGCACAAAAGTACAAACGCCACTAAAAGCACGTCTAAAATTGTGTGTGGTGAGTGTCAGGGTGAGAAACTACGGTGATTCATATTTAGACTTATTCTTCAGAGCTGTGCACATTGGATGGAAGTTTGTGAAGGTGATATATGAAAAGTCGTCCCATTTGATACGTGTGTCGATAGACCCTCGGTTGACAAGGAGATAAAGTACGATTTGATATTTAACGAGGGGCGAAGATCCGTACCATCATCTTCGTTTCGTTACAATCTTGTTTGTTTGCATTCTTTTTCTCGTACATACAGTGAACATCGGTAGACGCGCGTGATCTACAGACACGATGCGGGAGGGTGCAAATGACTTAGAAAAATGACGAAATGCTCATTTATTCCGTACGTTGCACGTATCGAAGTATACAGAGATTACGATGAACGATCGTAAGTCTCTCGATCGAAGGAGATTTAGCAAACTTATCGATCGATGTGCACAGCCAAGCAGAAAGGGTGATCGATTATAGGTAAAAATGAAAACATAAGAGAAAGACAGAGACAGAGAGAGACAGAGAGAGAGAGAGAGAGAGAGAGAGAGAGAGTGAAAAATGAGAAAAAAATTACGCAAGGCACGTTGAGTGACAGGTGAAGAGTGAAAATGAATGAACACATGATCCGAAGAGAGAGAAATAGAAGGAGACAGAAGAGACAGGAGGGCGAATATGAAAAAGTGAAAGAAACGAGAGTAAAGAAGAAAATTAAAAGACGGATCTGGTTCTGAGAGTGGGATTAAAAGATATGGACGAAATAATAGATAGATAAATACAGAGAGATAGATGAAGAGAAAGAAAGAGCAGTGATGATGTTGCCATGTACCTGGGAGGTAGGGAGACCATGGCTGTGTTCCGAAACTACAGTAGCCTCTATGCCTCCCCACTCACTCCTCTTGATTCAGTATTTCGTCTTATTCTCACAGATCTATTTGTTCTTTGCTTTGTTCACGACATATGTACGTACGTTGGATTATCCACCAAATCCAATCAATTGACTCTGAACGATTGCACAGCTTGTTGTCAAGTGGGTCCACAACCAAAGGTGGAGGGGTAACGTGTGGCGGGGGGTTAAAGGCCGACGACGCCCGCCCCTGCCTCTTATCTCACTCACTCTGTAAAACTTTACCTAGTTTGGAAACACAGTCGTGGTTCAGTCAAAATCATGTCATATAATGGTATATTCGCTCGCATTTAGTTACGTGACGTCCAATTCTTCTAAAAGACGGGCTCGTCACGTGTGTGAAGAGAGAGACTCTTTTCTCACGCATCGCCATGCGACGCGCCGCCAGCTTACTCACCCCTGCCTAGTCGCCCGCGTCCACAAGCGAGCTTGCAATTTCAATGGACCATCACTTTATGCGGAACGAACAGTCGGCAAAATAATTTACAAAAATCAGCATGACATCATGAGTGATACTACTGGACACGCACACAAATAAGACGCAGCGATCGCACACGTAAGAGAGTTTCGTACGCGCGGCTACACCCGCAAATGCGTATCGCGAATTTACGCTAAAAAGAATTTCGATGGGATTTCTCTGCATTCGTTTTAAACAGTCTTTAAATAAGACGAAACATTGGTTACCTTAGTTGCTAGTTCCGCATTGTTCCAGACGCACTGACAACGATAGAGATTTTTCTTTTTTTTTTCAATGCAAACGTTCTTTGCAAATTGTCTCGCGTACTCGTAGAGTTTTAATCGATGCAACGGGACAATTTTGTTTTCTTCTTTTTTCTTCGTGATCGGCACAAAGTGCTATTGCTCGCTTATTTGTGTACCTGACTTTCGAAAAATGGCATGACTTCGAATGGAATGAGCAATCAGTGGTAAGCCTGCGAGCGCCGCAGCCAAAAAAGAATTCATGTAATTCGTATACGACGTATCATCGGTTGTGTATCGATATAACTGTTATGACCGAAGATGTGTAGTATGTACAAGAATAGGACTAGAGCGAGTGTGATTCATGTATATATGGTAAATGGCACGGCACAAAGCCTTGCATTGCATTCTCTGATATACATAAAGAGTCTAGATAAAATAATAAGCAGGAAAAATGTATGTTGTTTCGATTGTCGGGTGAACAAGGCACCGCCACTTAGGCCGGGAATTACCTGGATGCACTTTGAAACATCGTCATTCTTATTAGACATTGAAAAGAACAATGTTTGTGGAACAGGTTCGTTGGACAGTAATTCTCGTCTATGAGAGAGTTTATGATCAATAAGTAAGTGCTATCGATTCGGGTACTTCAGGGCGAATAATAGAGAGCGAAAAGTGTCCTCTTAATTGGTATGCAAATTCTTAAGAGCTCATTCACGCTGTTCTACTGAACTGCCGTGGCACTAAGCTATGTTACTTCGGTAAATGACTTAAGGGTAAGATTTTTCAAATTTTACCGTCAACGCAACTACTTTCGGAGCTTGTTTCGACGTTGTACGTGTACTAAAGAATATCTACGTATCGATTACTGAGAAATAGAACAAAGATATATAGAATTCTATGTAAGATCCTAAGAAAGAGAACACTACGGCTTTCAAATACAGGATCGTAAAAAACAGGTGCTAATCTATAAAACCAGAGTTGGAAAGTATCGATACACCCGTTGCTCGCTGCATTCGCAAGAGTACAAGTTTGCGATCAACGGTGGGAATCGTTTACGTTTTCATATTTCAATATCCTCGAGATATATCGCTCGATATCCGCTCGTCGCGTAAGGTAAGCCCCAAAGAAAAGGACATCCTCCGCGCGGGACGCGTCGCGTTATCGCATAATTTGGAGAACGTTCGGCTAAAGAGCCGACGTCGTTACGTTCATTCACGAATGATAAACCATCGGGGACGGTTCGTCCGTCGCGAAAGAATTTCCGCAATTCCGATCGGTCGATCGGTGGATCTCGCCGTTACGTCCAACGATCCAGATAATTCTCAAAGACGTCGGTGGCGACGCCAATCGTCCTCGGGTAACACAAGAGTGTGTCTTTTGAAACATAAACTCTCCCCCTGTAGGTAGTGTCGCTCTCAAAGTCCGAACTCGCATCGCGAAGCTCGTGTCTCGCGTGTCATGATCATCCAACACGTGGAGGTGTTTCACAGAAAGACTCTAGGTGGGGATCGAGGGGTACGTGAGAACGTACCTTACGAGCAACTCCCGTAGAGTGGCTTCATCGTCCTCCTGTATCTCTTCCTGCGTCTCATTACTGAACGAGCCGCGGCTTGGGTGATGATGCTGATGATGCTTGCCGGTCGGCCTACCGCTACTGACGGCTGGATATTGGCCGTGCAGCCCGTGGTGATGATGGTGATAGTGACCGGTGTTGGTAGCGGCCGAGTGCAAGTATCGGGCGACGGTATTGGCTGGACGCCCCCTGGTCAGCTTGTGGCCGGTAGCCGGAGGCGGCAATACGGCGCCTGTACCGGGCTCCACGTAGCTTCTGCGCGAGGCATACTGCTCCTCCTCCACCCTGCCGATGTCCTGGCGTCCGCTCGATGGCCGATCGGCCGAGATGCCGCGCAATCTCGCGCTACTTCCGAAGCTTCTCCCGGTGTTCTTCCGTTTACCGGAGCTACCGACGTTGCTCGCACTTTTATCGGTTCCCTTGCTATGTCTCCACCAGCTGCTACCACCGCCGACCTGTGCACCGAAATCGAGCCTCTCCGTTCCTTCCTCTCCGTATTCCTCCTCCTCGTCGTCCTCCTCGTCTTCGTCCTCCTCTTCCTCCTCTTCCTCCTCCTCCTCCTCCTCCTCCTCCTCCTCCTCCCCGACGGCGGCACCAGCCGGTCCTGGCTCCGTACCCTGGGACCCTGACAGGCCCGCGATTTCCTCGTAGAGACACTCCGAATCGGGGTCCGTCGACACTGCCGCGCTCTGCCACAACTGGTTTATTGGCTTGAAGCCGCGTGAATCGGCCATCGTTCGAGCTGCGCCAGGACACAGACACACACCGGTTATACAATCGGATATTCCGTTCCGACGTTCTTCGACGCGATGACTAACGACCACCGAGCTGCGTTATCGATAATGACTAAGAAGCAACGAGCATATGAATTCTTTTTTTGTCTATTTTTTTTTTTTGCCTTTCGTTACGTATCGTACAGGTTCCTCTAAGATACAGGCTAACATCGCCTTCCGTACACTTGTACACTATCGACCAATCGATCTCGCCTTCACGAAGCTTCGTCACGTTTCATCGTTACGTTAATCGGTGGAATTTTGAAGGGGGTAGATCTTTCGCGCTACGCGTGACTATCGTCGAAAGCGAGCACGAAGATACCGCGCTATCGTCGAGTCAAGCAAGAATTTTCTCGTTTAACGTCGCACGACGACTCGTTGACGGCTCGTACACGTTTGTATCAATGCAAAACGAGGCGACAAAAGAATATAAAATCGCTTTACCGTCTTTCCCGATGCCAAACACTTTCTCGCGATTCGACGCGTGCCCTCGTTAGAACCCGGGGGCCTAGAACGATTCATTGTAATTTAATCGAAACGATTCTCGTGTCGATTCGTTGAAAGTCTGACAGCCGTCAGAGCGAAGACACGTTGATTAATCGACGCAAAGGTGCTCGACGTCCGCGCGCACAAAGCGTCGCTGTTAAAACCTTTACAACGTTCGTTGACATCGACGGTGACTACCGACGCTATCTCGTGACAATTGTGAACGCGCGAACTTTAATGCAAAACTGTTACTTTCATTTCTCCGTCATCGTTGTGCAAATTCGTGAAACTCGAAGATTCCAAATGACACCTGAATATATCGTCTGGCAGCGACCGAGGAGAGACGGCGGGCATTATGAATTTAAATTGCCGTTGTGCGCGAAATTGGAAATGGAAGTCAATTACTGCAAAATCGTGCTGCAGCAATTAAGTTTAAGGCTCCCGCATGTACATGCACCGATTCGTCTACCAACGACGATCGGTGCAACACGATAATCGCCGTTATTAGCGTCGTTCTTTGTCATCGGGTAAATTGCGAGCTCATATCGAATGCAGTCGATGAAATGTCAAGCGTGTCTTGCCGAACAAGTTTTACCTCGGTCTTAATGGCCTTAACTATATCGCGTGCAACATCGCGGGACGCCCGTAAAACCGTGTGCGTGCGATAGAAAAGCGGGAAGATTCGAGAAGATCAAACACCGAAGCCTCGGTATAATAACGTCGGTCTAGGAATCATCCAACGTAATTTCAAAATCTCTCGAATCATTCCGCGTAACTTCCCGCGAATAAATCGTGAAATTTAAATACCGTACAATTAAATGTTCGCCAATTATCCCGTATATCGGATAAGCTAAGTATCACTGTTCATACATGTACATACTCCTTCCTTTTCCTTAAGCGTCAAACGCAATTTTCTTTCTCCATCGTATCGATGGACAATCACTGGAAATCCCTTCGATTGATACGCGTATAACGGGGCTAGTTGGTAAATCTACATATTCTTAAATACACCGGCCGATGGAAAACCGTGGGAGGATATTAGAAGAGGATAGGACTCACCTTAAACAATTCGCAAGCCATCGTGCTGAACGATGATATACCACGCCACGTTTTTTCGCGTCTTGACTCGAGCTGCGAGACTAGTATCTCGCGACTCCGTATTCCTCGTGTATTCGTCACAGACGATTTGCCTCTCTTCTAAACAGGCCGATTCGCACACGACCGCGCGATAGGAGGGTAAAGAAGATTGCAGTACAACACGAACGAAACGGACGTTTAACGAGGATACCAGCGGAATTTTTGGTATTTCCACTGCGTTGCGACCACTAACGTAGCACGGGCTTTAAGGGGCCACCTTCCCTTCTGCGATCGGGCTTATTCCTGGCTCGCTACGAGACGGCGTACGCTAAGGACCTGTGCAATGACAAAAAAAAAGAAAGCGTTATGGATTGACAGCGATAACGTGTAATCAAAAGCGATTAAACTATGCCCCACCCCCCCCCCTGTCTACCCTTGTGACTATGAGAAATTGAGCATCGGATGAAACGAACGGCAGCATTATGAATTGATCGTGCTTGCTCCCAAATGTCTCTCTGCAACGTGACACGTGTTCGTGTTTCACGGAGATTATGTACACCTACGTCACCGTAATTTCGATGGGTTTTCATGCTTCCAGTTATCTGATGTGTTTCTGATAAAGTTGCGTAAGTAAATATCACGTAGGAGATTTATCTCCTTCGTTGATACCCTTTGATACGCATGCTTGAGAATTGTCTCAGATTCATTGGTATCGTTCGAGGTGTTTGGAACATTTGTATACGAAGGGACAAGCTTAGCTGTGATACCTCGGTGAACGTAAATATTCTGGTTCCAACGATACATTAAGGGCGTTGTACGGGATCGAGAAAAAAAGAACTCGCCTGGAACCGGAACCGGGCAAAAAAGAAAGGTCGACTTGTAAAGCAGAAACGCAAACTTGTACGCGAGTCCCGTTGCAAGTTTCTCATGGAAAGAACTGGGCAATGTTTAGTTGCACAGCGCGAGTGTACTTTCCAATGTGACTTTGCTAAACGAGTCAAGGAGTCCATCGCAGTTGAATCGATCAATTATCCTGTCACACGATAGTACGCGGTTACATCGTACAGTGAATCCTCCTGTTACGTTATTCAATGAACAGTTCCAACAATATTCTTTATCGCCGACTTTTCACGCAACAATCCCGCTGGCATTCGCATTCATTGATATCTAACGTAAACCTCGACACTCGTGCCAGATATTATGGAAATGAGAAAGCGTTGACGAAATCCATCTAGAATACCAAATTATACAATACGCCGATTACTCAATCAACCAGTTTTTTTTCCCCTCTCTCAGCGCGAGCCCCGTGTTTATTCCCATGAATTAACCGCACGAGACGAGACGCCAAGCAAGAATCCAGACAGCCGACGCACATCGCATTTGCGCGCTTTAATCGGTAACACGATCGCAATGAATATTCCGTGACAGCGTATACGCGATGAGATCGATAGAATTTTACTTTCGTTTGACGAAGCGTTAAAACGAACCGTCGTAAAATGCGTGACCTTTTACTCGCTACGACAAACATTGTACATTTTAATTCCGCACACGATCAGGCAGGACGTGAACGCACGGCGATGGTATCAGGAAACGTCGATCACTCACCTGGTAACCCACGTGAAAAAGAGTCCAAGTTCTTCGCATTAACTACACAACGACGTGTTCACTCTCATTGTCAAGCACGCGACTGACGAAACGCGGTGTGAAATCGTCGCGACGAAAGGAAACATCGCAGAACACGACCGGCGCGCATAGGTTAATTACTATCGTGAAAGAACGGATACGGATACGCGCGATCCTACCGCACCAAAAGTCACCGCAATACTAACGACTCCTTCGCCGTACACTCTATCTCACCGTGACGACCGTCGAAGATTAAAACGAAATCCGCGGAGTTTCTCCCACCTCTCTATGCTACGATCGCTTTCATTTTCCGTCCTCGTTTCATCTACGGAATAACTTTGTCCATCGCAATTTCCTTCACGTTTATGCGCCTGTGCTTTGCCGTCCAGTTTTCCTTCCAAGTACTCCGGTATCCGTGTCTTTTTCTATTTCCTTCTCTATCGCACTCTCGCTCCCTTTACTCGGAGCCTGTTCTTTTGCCGTCTCTCCTGCCGTACCATGGCAGTCTCTAATCTACTGGAAGATTAACCGCGTATTGTGTTGAATTCTTTGCGGCTACTACGTCGAGTTAGGCGTTGCTTTGCATCGTGAAAAATGCTCTTCGAATTCATTTCAATTTCGAATACATAGAATAGTTCCTCATGCTCGATCGTAGTGTAACAAAGGCATTCGAAGGTATCTCCGTCGAATCGATTTCAATAAAGGGAAGATTGAACGAGGTGGAGATTTGAAAATGATTTTAATCGTGAGAGACAAAAAAAGCAGGACGATCTCCGTGTAGCGTTTGCGTTCTTCGAAATGGTCTCACCTCTGCTCTTCCATAGTTACCGGTGTGTGTAAAATCGATACGCTGTCATTCCGCGATGTAGAAACACACGGAAGCTCGGATGAGAAGGTATGCCATGAGTTTCTTTTATTTAATCGTTCGAAAAATCATTAACGACGATCCTCTCGATAGAGTTCGACGCAAGGTCGATGCGCGACGTGTATCGCGTTTCCTGGACGAGTTATTCGATTTCGATTGTTAGTTAATTCGTCGATAGGAATGCTGAAACCGCAAACCCGGCATCTATCGCGTGCTCGTGGAATTACGTAAATTTACACGGCCCCGATTATAATGTGTTAATTGGCTATCGTGTAATCGTGAGCGATGGAACTACACGAACGATAGGAAAATTACATTTCAATTTTCCCGTTCACGTTGCCGCGATTCTCTTGGAATTCTCA
This sequence comes from Cerceris ruficornis, assembly GCA_963989415.1. Lineage (NCBI taxonomy): Eukaryota > Metazoa > Arthropoda > Insecta > Hymenoptera > Crabronidae > Cerceris > Cerceris ruficornis. The sequence continues at coordinate 17,816,946 of OZ022518.1, read as the reverse complement.
AAGACTCGCGGAGCTGCTTCTCTTTTGAGTTCGACGGGGATTAATGCAAGGATTACTTCGTTGCGTAATATCGTTACGATTGTGAGATTCCAGGAGTGAGACTACAAATTGTGGAGAATAATTGCGAGAGATGGGACATTTTAAAAGTGGCATTAATTCAATATAGAATTTTAAGCATTAATGCTTCGAGGTTCGAAACAATTTACGTTTCTCTCAAATAAGTGAAACAAAATGAAAGAAGTAGAGTGAAGTAATTCAGTTTCATGAAGTTTTCGACTTTGAAGTTGGTAGACAATTAATTACAATAAAAAAGTTACGAGATCTCTAACGATGCTAATTTTCTACAAGTCTTTGTAAATGTCTGGTAACACGATATATGTGTTACCAATCTCTGATGTAAGAGTTTTTATTTTGTTGACTGTTTTGAGTCCTATCTCTCCTTATGCGCTAACTCTGCAATAAAATGCTTTTAAATGAAACTTATCTGTTACTTAAAATGCCATTATTAGTATGAGCCAATGTGTTATCGCCCAACCAATTTTCAAGCACGAGACAAATAGAATTACAGTGTTAACGAACGGAATCGTTCTCGTCGATTATCGTAGGTTGAAACCTATTCGTTCTTTTCGTAACTGTTAATGCAAACTTTTGCGTCTCGTTAAAAGACTGTTAACGTGCAACAAAGTATTATAATTTGAATGAAAGATAGTTCATCTAAACTTACGTTCTACACATCAAACGACAGTTGCTACTTATTTGCTTTAAGACGTAAAGTAAAAATTCATTAATCATCATCTCACCATAAATCGGTCCTCAGGGGATCAAGGCTACCTTACTAACGAAGAGAATCGTTGCAAGAATATTGTAAATGCAGATTTGTTGTTGGGCCCTTTCTGCGAGTAACAGGTGTGCAACCTACATTCGTTGCATTTGTACTGCAATGGCCTTCAGAAATCTCCAAACGGATTCGTTGATGCCACACGAGCATCAAACAATTCGCATTGAACGTGATATTTACGCGTTGCATGTAAGTTCTTTATTTCACTGATTAACCCCTTGCCCTACAATAACGAGTGACACTCGTGACGTGGTAAACGAGATAGGAAATTTTCAAATTTTGCAAAACCTATCAAACTGAAAATATTAATAAGACGCGACGCGATAATATTATTTCTATGATATTAATATTACGTTACATTGTAAGATATATCAAGAATCACCGATCAATTTTCATTTTAGCAATTAAATTCTCAATTATAGCGGACGCAGTCACAAAACGAATCGTAGGGCAAGGGGTTAATACAATTTAATATTCTTACCGACGCCGATATTTATCCATCAAAAACGTATTCGCAGCCATCGTGGACGATGATAAGAGTTACTTTGATTTCAACGCGATATATCTAAGGAACGTGAACGTAAATCAGTCCGATACATCGGGTTGATACGCGAAGTATTTGCAATTTCACCGAATCACCGTAATGCGCGGTTCCATGGACTTTAAAGTCATGGCTTTCTCCACATTCCTAACGTTGAATCTTCGTCAGCAGCGCGACGAAGACGACGCAGGGGATACATTTAGGGTTGGCCTGGGGCCAACAGGTCCCCCAGGGAATATATGTATTATATATTATCCAGCGTACCCATATCCATACATAATATCGTCGTTGGTATACACGTAAATCCCGAAACAGCGAGGAGCCATTTCCATATAACCCTTTCCGCAACGACCCACCGCCCGTCGTCGTCGTCGTGAAACATTCGCCAGATATTCGCATTCGGGAACAATGAATAAAAAGCCGGGTGGCATTTCGCGCGAAATACGAGGAGCGAGAGGATGCGTGATTGATGGGAAAAAGCGAAGAGTAACGAGTCGAAGGAACTCGTTATTGTTCACGGAGATAGATGCGAAGAACGGATGGAAGGTGGAGAGGAAACGATGCGGATGACTCCTGGTGAGTTATAGATGGACGGCTGACTCCGTAATCGGCACTGGACGGAACAAAAAATTTAGCTTTAAAAATATATGTGTATGATCGATCAAGTAAACATGAAGGCAAGTAGGTCATGAGCGTACGCTCGTCAAGCCAGACTTCTTCCGTACATCCTCGCGGAGAACTTCGCGAATTCATCATCCTCGACTTTCCAACCTTCCTCCGCGTACCATCGAGGCGTTAACGTTGCGACTTCGTTGCGTATAATATCGGGACGTTTTACAGGGTCGGTGAACTTTTGCTTTTCAACGTCCCTGTTTAGGATAATTCCACGTATACAGGGAAAGTTTCAGGAAATTTCTGCCCCGAAGGTATCGTTAACGATAATCTAACGATAGAAACGATACGTTTTCTATTCTTATGTTTACACCGTTTTCGAATACCGGAGTAATTAAGAACACGAGTAACGACGCCTCTTTCGCGCTCGTTCGTTCTTAATATCCCCAACTTTCACGCTCGAGGTCGATCGGCAATCAGTGAACGCTACGTATCCCTATTTTCGACATAGCCCTTTCCTCGCTCGATAACAGCCTGCAAGATAGATTACATGATATACGTGCACGCCTCAAAGACTACGGTGTTACCTTAAGCCTGTCAAGAAAGTACACACGGTTTATCGTATGCACTCCGTACACTTAGGGCACTAAGAGACATACGTATGTATACCTGGATATTCATTTGGATGTGCATACATGAGCATAAGAAATATGCACCTTAGGTATGCAGGTACGTGCAGGTATAAACACGCATACATATGTACGCGTTATACATACGTATATCTATATCTACGTACATATACAAATATACCTACGTACACGGAGTAATATCAGCCTCCACGTATAAAACGCCAAAGCGCAGGAATATATCGGTTTCCCGTTAATAATCGGAACAACACTGCACCGTGATCCGAGAGGAATCGGCGGTTACGTCCGATTACTTCGGCACAATCGCCACTGTTTTTGGCGCATCATTTTCTATTCGTTAGTTTTCGAGCGCAGCGCGCAACTCCAAAAGCGATGACGCACGAGTGCATACTTTGTCGTGGCGTACAGCTGTCGAAACAACGACGGAACGTTGAGATAAAGTCAACTATAAATAAGTCCAACGAGACGGAAGAAAAGGAACGAAATCTACGATTTATCCACAGGGTGACTAACGATCGGATACCTTCGAAGTGAAACATACGAAACGTGTCGTACGAGACACGGAAAAACGAGAAGTGTTATATGTCGTGGTTCGAGCAAACGAAAATTCTGCGACGAACGTAAGTGGAATTATTTTTCTATCCGCAAGTATATCGGGAGGATGAGAATCCGTGTTCCTGTTTCATCATTATTGTGCGAATCTTCTTTTCCATCTCGCACTTACCAGCAAAGTCTGCGGAGTTTCTACATTTCCAAGTAACACAATTGCAAAACATTGATTCGAAGAGAAACTAGATACGTATGATTACTCCCGAGTGGGGGTATTATAGCTCGCGTGTAGATAACAATACGACAATGGGCGCAGTTTGCGTCGTATGCGGAACGACGTTAGAAAAGGTACGTTACGAGGGCCTAAAGTCGCGAACGTTCGACTCGTCGATACCAGACGAAGGAAAATCCGATCGGCTGGGAATTGCTCCTCCGTAAGCACGACCAAGAAACGACGCGGGCCTGGAACGGCGTGCGGAGAAGAAACGAAAAATCGCGTCTCAAAATTCGCGATCTCGTTCTCGTTAACCTACTTACTTTATTCACGACATTCATTCATCCGCGCTTCGTGAAACGCGTATATCGCTGGCGGCGCATTTCGCGTCTATGCAGCTTGAAAACGGTTTTATTACATTTCGCACGCAAATGGTGTTCGGTAGGTAAGGGTGTGCGAAGTATAGGGCCGCGATCCCGTCCTGGCTAATCTTCGTTATCACCGCCCACCTCGACCTCATCTCGAACGGTCTTAGCCCGCTTTGCCGAGTCCTCGAGCGCCACTGGCATTTCGCGTAACAACGAGGAACGAGAAGAGGATCCCAACTAGAACCGATCGACCGATCGACCGACTCGCCGTTACGACCTCCCGAGGCCGCGGCCGTGTAATCGTTCCGTGAAAAATCAATTCACGGTAATTAACATGGGCGAGGTTGAGGCCGCGCCGTAAACCGCGAAAGAAGAGGATCCACGTCCTAGAACCGTGTACGGAGGACTCGCGTACTTCCGTGCGGACAGAGGTTGCGTACGCGGCTCACCGCCCATCGCCGACCCAAACGCGGGGACGGGCCTATGTTTCGTCGACGGTTACGCCAACGAAAGATGGAGAATTTAACGCATGACTCTCTGGTCGTAAAATTTCTAAGGATTGAATTCGAACGATGTTCGACGATCGACTCGAGCCGGGAACACGGGGCGAGTTCGTTCCTAGGCCGATCTTGCCGAGCGCCGCGGGTGCCGTCGTCTTGTATTATCGATTGAACGGAGGTTATGTGGAGCCGAGTCGCCGGGGCACGACGATCGCGGAAAAGAAAATGAAAAAGTGTGGAAAAGCGTAACATAAAGCTTTGTAGAATGAAACGGGGATCGCTTTTTATCCGTGTCCGTCTTTGACCTTTTTTTTCGTTATCCCCGCTGAGTCCTCTCGTGACTTCTCGTTCCTCCTTCGCGCATCCGACAAGCCAACTTCCCCCTTCCCCCCTCCCGCCCCCCCTCATCTCTTCCTTCCCCCGCGTTTATTCTGCCTCTTTGTTCTTGCACCTTTCTCCCCGTGCGATCGCGTACCGCTTTTTATCCTCCCTTATTCTCTACGCGCGATATTTCTTCGTTTCGACATACGCAGGAGCGAAACGCGCCCTAAAGCATCGAGCACGGGTCGCTCGACGCAAAGATGGGACAGAGCTCGGTGGGGTTGGGTCGAGAATAAATTGTTGAAATAATGAGACTTACCCTTGAGATACGGGGGGAAGGGGGGGTTAGACCGTCTGACGGATGGTGCTGGAAGTCTCGTTGGCAGCGAAGGTAATCATGCTTGTGTCGTTGAAAACGGCAGTATTGGCAGTGGCGGGACTGGCGGTGGCAGTCAGGGCAGCATCGACGGTGGCGGTAGCGGTGGTAACGAAGGCGGCAGCGGTTTTAACGGGAACGGTGGCGGTGACGGCGACAGCGGCAGCGGTGGCGGTGGCGGCGGCAGCGACGGCGGCAACGGCAGCGGTTACGGCGACGAAGAAGACATTGTACGCGACCGCGGCACTGACGTTAGCTTCAACAACCACTTGGTTGGAACCACTTTCCTCCGAGAGATCCGGGGACACCATCTCCTTACTCGTCCGATCGCGCGCACAACCGACGACGATGCCGACGCCCGCACTGGCCACGATGCACTGTGGTCGCGCTACCACGAGTACCATCGTCGTTGTCTCATCGTCGTCGTCGTCGTCGTCGTGTCTCTCCGCGCTGACGCACCGGTTTCGATAATAATGGGGAGAACGGCCGGGACGATTAGGACGATCTGTATAAACAATGTCCCGTCCGGCTCGATTCGGTTCCTGGGCGAACGGAGACTCTAAGAAGGCGGTGGTCGTCCTCCGATCGACTGCACGACACCGATGCTCGATGGCAGGAGACGCCCCAACACGGGGCACCCAATTCGACGTATGCCGAGCGACGGCTCACCCCGCGATCCGTCTGCGCTCGGCCCGACTCGCACAGTGCCGTAACCAGCCGAAGGGTCCTCACCTATGCCGGATCCCCGAGCATCCCTCCTCCCTCTCTCTCTTTCCGTCTCTCACTCTTTCTCTTTCCCTTTCTCCCTTCTTCCTTTCTACCATCCCTTATTTTACTCTTCCTCTGCTCGATCTCCCCGTTCCACTGCCAAGCCTCGAGTCGCCACTAAACCGCGAAATTTTGAAGAACGCCTTCCACGAGACTATGATTTCCGTTTATCATTTTAACCCTTTCCTCAGCCTCTTCTTTGTTCGATTACTCGAACAGGATATCGTCACATGCGCCGATCGCCTTATGGCTGGATCTTACGAATTCGTTCAACGACACTCGTGTCTGATCATTTCGCTTCTATGATCCTAATCTACTTATTCGAGATCGATCCTTCGCGTATCGTTGCGGGTGTATCCGAGGATTCGGTATTTCTTTTTCGAGTTATTAGATACGCTGGAGGTTTAGCAGAATGCTACTATGACTCGTTGCTTCGAGGGAAACTGAAAACCCGAAAGAGAAGGATCCTTTGTTGATCCCGGGTTAAAACATAGACTCGAGGGCGTCGGCAGGGAATAGGAAGAATTGCGTATGAGAAAGTCGAGGTCACGAATCGAAACGCATAGCAGAGAGAGGTTCGTGGTGGGAGGAAGCGTATGGAATTGTTTTAGTCGCGGGCACCAGTAGCCCTTTGGGGTGACCTGAAGCCGTCGGGTACTCGGCGGTAAGGCGGGGGGTTAAGGAAGCCCTTGAAATCAATAGCCAGCCGCTACTGCCGCCGCCACCCTGATCAGGCTGCTCTGCGCTGTATCCGCCGTTCCACTCTCTGCCGTCCACCTCCCTCTTCTACAATCTTGATTTATCTGCACGTCCTGCCCGAGGAAGTCCTATCCAACTTTAGTTCGCGGTCGAACGTCTCGGTACGCTGAGCCTCGCTCGACCACCTTCACTGAGAGCAATCACGTGCCTACGAGAGGATCCAATGCAGTCTGCAGATGCCGCATCTTCTTCGATGCATTACGCAAATCGAGGATACTATGTGCTATATGGAAACTTGGGGCAAATTACTTCCGTCATATGCCATGTAGATGCGTTCGATAAAGTCCACGAGCTGAATCGTTAGGCCTTGCATGATGCACGAAGAAAATGACGATGCATAAAGATACCGATACCTTATCCCCTTGGGTCAATGAAAATTTTACCCATCTTTAGGCATACACGTCGTTATTCCTTTAGATTCTCTGTGTATTTGAAGCATCTGTACACTCAAATTGATGGAAACGCGAAATCATGTATAAATGGGTTTTCGCGGTCTTCTATATGTAGCGAATAGAGGGATCTAAAAGTATTGACGAAACAAATTCGCAATACGCTTGACTTCTTGCGATAAGAATTTCATTATTTTTTTTTTCCGTTCCTCCGATACCCTTCTGAATACTTTCAATATATTTCTCGATTACATTCACCCATCTCTCTGTATTTCATTCCGTTGTTCGGTAGATTCAGGCGGAAGGAAATTGTACATACCTAGACACATAGAAAGATAGTCTGATTATAAGTTGACCTACTCTACTTCTTCGGCTGACGTATTCTTTTTCGAGAATGGAAACTTTTAAAATTGGCCTTAAACTTATATTGCGTAATTCTTGATCGATCTTCGTATCCTTCGTGCAGATAGTGTGCTATATTCGACCTTATTTTCCAATAAAATACTATTTTATCATTAACAATTTTAACCCGTGTTACCGACATATCGTTACTGTTTCGTTTAATACAGTTTTAATCATTTACTTTCTTTAATATTTATAATCCAAAAGTCACATTTACATTTACATTTGCTTTTTCTACCTGATGACAATTCTTTTCTTCCTGCAGAAACTGCAGTGGTTAACATTAATTGCATTGCAATGTTACGATGTTAATGACATAGTAATGTCGAGAGAGTGCAGAATTAACGATTAATTTATACCGTAGCTGACCGGATGCAAAAAATTTAATTGTGATTCGACGAGATCTTTTTACAATACATTTTATGCGTTACAAAATTCTTCAGTTTCCGCGATGAATTTCGTTTTTGTCGAAAACTAAGGATTCACTGAGGAAATCGCAAGGTGCGTGTTCCGTAAACTTACAAATAACGTTTCTACACTCACATTGTATTCACATGAAGAAGCAATGTATACCTGTACCTTAGTCATATGTATATTTGAAAGTCTTTTGTTTACAATATTTAGTTTACAAACACACGACATAGACAATTTCAATATCGGTACACTTTGTAATTGGTAAAGATATGTAAAACAATGAAATGCTTTTTTTTTCTTGTTATAATAAAGTAAAACTGATGCTGCATTGTGCAACATTTCATTTGCTTAATGTTCTTCGAGTGTCATCATTCCACTAGTTACTGAAAATTAATTAAACATTTGTCCCAACTATTTGCATAATCGAATACCTTCCAGAAGAATCTGAAATACTCATCGTGATCAGGAACTCGGAGAATGATGGAAAAATTCTAATGGCTAAATGTATTCCATTTTTACAGCATTAAACTGATAGAGATTTGAATAGCTTGTAATAAAAAAAGTTTTTACATCTTTACACTTGTAGTCGATTTAAACAATGGAATTTATTTCTAGTATCGCGATAATAACGGAATTCTTACTATCAAAGGCGCAAGAAAGGGTCGTTATAACGAAAGGATAGTATAAGAGTAATGGAACGTCAGAAAAGCACGATTATACTGCTGCCTCTATTTTCTAAGGCACAGATATACGAACGTTTGAATATACGTAATAACTATGATGTGCTCAATATTATTTTGTAACGTGACGATCTACAAATTGCTTGCCTTGTATTATATATCGATAACTTTAAACAGTCACATTAGAATGAAATTCTAAGCGATACCGTATCTATGTTGACCATGCACCACTTCAGATAACTTTGGATAAAGTACAATTCGGCAGAAAGGTGCAAAATATAAAACTTGCTTCGTATGACATCCGAGACATCTTTATTTTGACATCTTTCCCCTTCTGACTACACGTTAGACATTAATATATTACCTTAGAATGGATACATTATGTACAATGTTAAATTGTGTGAATAATGTGTGTTAGAATGTTTAGACATACGAATTTATTTACTGTCGACCGAATACATCCATTTAAGAATTATATTTAACGAATTCTTGTATCCGTTGCATAATTTATATAGTGGCGACATGGTTTCAAAGACACAGCCGCAAGCGAAGTCGTAAAGCGGAAATCCTTTTATAAGAAATATGGAAACTTAAGCGATGGTAATATATAAGGATACCATGTTTAATTTTTATAACAGTCATCGTAGGTTTCTACATCTATAATGCAACACAATTATATATAATCTATAATGAATGAATCTATAATGAACATAACAATTATTTCTTAAAAAAGGATTTAAATTTGAACCGCTTTACCAGGATAAGCACACTCCTGTGGCAAATAGCTCTATTATCGCAAACCACTACCGCTCGTGTTTATAATATTTATTATGAACAATCGTGTAACCCGATGATTGATTTTAACTGTCGCGGCCGGTAGGGTATTATGGTAGCAGGGGGACAGGCTAAGAAACATAGGGGAAGAGGGGATGTGCCGAGTCATACGGTACAATAACGGCTGCTCAGATCATTTTTCCCAACAGATACCCTAGTATAGCAAAAAGAATGGAAATAACGACAGTGGTAAATTTGATAGGCCACTGGTTACTGCTCTGCGAGGTCAAACATCTAGTTGATGTTAACGACACCTCACTCCCTGATACCGAGCTCCGAAGCTTCAGTAAATCTTCCTGTAAATAAAATTGGTCGTTTCGTTTTTTTTCTTCCGACATGCAAGGTAATTTTTTTGAATTTTTCTACGGAATATTTTCCACCAAATGAGCGTGTAGAAAATCGCAAAGGTAGAGTTCTTTTTACCGCTTACCTTCAACTGCAGATTTTCCTGCCTAAGATTACTCTCTTCTACCCTGAGCTGATTCACTTCTTGTGCTGCCTTCTTCAATTTTTCTTCCGCTTCTCCAAGTACCTAATGAGAAAATAAGTGCTACATGTGGTTATGTTATATTTATATATTGTTAGGAAAAAAAAGGGGGGAAAAAAACAATCGTAACTAGTCATACATTTTTATACTAATAAAATTATTATTACCTTTGGTGCAGCTTTAAGAGATTCACCAACACCTTTATTTTGGCCGTTATTTGTATTTCCTTCGGTCTTAGTTGTGGTAGTGGTTGTAGGGCTTTTAGTTGTCACAGTATTGGGTACTAGATTTTCGAATATACACTTCAATTTAGAATCCATTAGTTGATCTGGATTTATATCCTTCCACTTTAAACAGGAAATATGGTTAGAAATTATAATGGTAAGAATAGTATTATGTATATACAAAAACAACGAACACATATCTTTTTGAAATTCTCATTAACATTTGAACCGTGCGATTGATAACATAATCATTTGCGAAAATTAACAATAAAGCTAACGGTTGTATTTAAGAAAGAATTAATGTAAATATATTTTGGAACTTTCATGTTACATACCACATAATGAAACTCTTCTTCTGCATTGTTTGGGGCTATTAAACTTTGTACCATAAATTTGTGTTTGGTCTTTTCCACCGGATCAAAATCAAATGGCTGTAGGGTCACTGCAAATACAATAACATAAAAAACAAATTTTTCCACGAAGATGAAACGAGGAAAGATGTTGTATTTTTTATTTTGAATCAAGACAATGCAACTGATGTTGATATCTACAATTTAGTGAAGTATAACTAACCAGCTATTTGACAAACTCCCTTCGCCCGAATAAATCCGCAATTAGGACGTACGCAATACCTTTTTGGAGCGGTTGTTTTTATTTTAAAGTAAACATTGTGTACTGTTGGATTAGTTAATTTTATGTAGGATGTGACTGCTGTTTCCGTAAAAGGACCTGAAATAAAATATATATGCATGCTACTCGCCCCTTCTTTGTTTCTATCTTAATAGCCACTATATACGTAATATATGATGCAAATTATGGAAAGAAATTATGTTTTAGTTGCAATACGCATTCCCTAGAAAATAAATAGAGCATAGGCTTGTTTAATGGGCATAGATTCCATGATAGAGAAACTGTTTACATCTGTAATTGTAATACAATGCCTGTTTTCAACAATTTTTAAATCTAATTCCAACTAATTAATATCGACAAGCATCAGTTATTTTACATAAAATGAATCGTATTCGACCATTAATCATAAAATTAGATACTCAGTCTCAAGTGTAACATCTAATATACTCATTTAATTAAAACAAGTGTTAATTATAAGTATTAATTCTATAGAATAATTTTCAATTGACAAAAGTACAATTTTTTTTTGTAAAAATATTTCGTTAAATTACTTTTAAGCCATGAATTATACAAATGTCAATCAAAAGAAGCGTGGAATATGTTTGGCATGTTATTTGTCAAACGAAACTATCGACTACCGCTGTTATAAATACATGTATGTAATTACAAAAAAAAGGGATATTTAAAGCAATAAATCGGCTGCATATATTTAAAAAGAAAAAAGTGAGACATGCGATACGATCGGACGAATATGCTGACTGTATGTCCGATAGTGGGAGGTGAAGAGGAAGAGGGGGGAGTCTGAGAGAATTTGGAGTCGCGATTGCACTTAGCTTTGACAGCGAATGACGTACAACGAATGGGGTTAGGTACGGCCAAGTGGTTCGATTATTTCTACTAGATTGTTGCGCATAATTCTATTTAATCGCAAATCAAAGTACGACAAAGTTGGCTACCGGGGCCAACCTTACGTCATCTTGAGAACGTAGCGCACTGTGTGCAGTTCGTCATAATGAACGAACAAAGCACCTGCTTTGTCACGATCAGAACGAAACTTAAAAGTAACGAAAAATGAGAGAGGAGGTACGGAGTATATTCGAGTAAAAATATGATTCTTCGTTCAAGCGTACCCCGGAATCGTAGTTCGCTATTCGGCTCGATAAGTAAAACTTGTTCTTGCTTCGCCATCCTGCCTGGCAGTTGACCCAATCTTATAAATGATTAGCCGGGACACTTTTGAGCGCGTGAAAAATAAAAGGTGACGTCGTCTTGACTGGTTAAACAGCGCTCCTTAAGATGTTGCTCAGCGGCACCGTCGTGTCTCGCACTCACCAGTTTCCGGGATTCCGTTGGACTAATTCTGATTTTTGCTCCGTATCGAATACGCATGCGTCACAACGGAAATTATCAGGAGTATAGTCGTTACGTCACGGAGACGTTACCGCGGTAATCATATTCACTACTTCTCTACATCCCAAAAGTTGGAACACCGGTAAAAGATGCGCTTTCCGAATAGAAGAAACTAAAGAGATTGTCGATAGGAAGTATTTCGCAATTACCGACGCAAATGAGCCCTTTCATTAATGTACCTCAATATCATAGACATTCCGGTGCAACTTGACTTGATCCAATCATGAAATTCAATATCACTGTATTGCAAATAAATCGTTCTACGGTACATCGTTGAAAATATCATTATTCATTTAAAGTTTATATGTTTTACCGTTAATACTACTTTCATATGTGAAACATTTATTCCAGATATCTTAAATCGTTCATGCATCTTGATTCTTGGATTATTTCAAGCTTTCATTTTAACGAAATGGTAGTAATTTCTTAAACTTTTTCGTCGTAAAGAATATTACCAATCGTGTGCATTATTTAATATCAATTGCTTTTCATTGGATAATGTTGCTTTACGAGTATCATAAAGTTTGCTGCAATTCTCTGCTCTTCTTTTGCATGTAACCAGATAATTTTGCTTCGATTATTTTCGATTACTCGCAATATAATTTGTTCGACTAAGGTCGAAGCCGACACCCTGAGCACATGGCTTAAGCGTCAGTTTGTAGCGTGGTGTCGTGATAAGAAACTTGATCAGAGATATAATAAAACAATTATGGATACCTTATTAGACCCTACTTTAAACGCTGATGTTTACAGAAACATGACAGCCGCTGATAGGCCACCTGTTCCTTACAAGCATTTGCAGTTTATTTTACTTTACAATGGTAACCATTACAGGTTAATTTGTTTGTACAGTGCCTCGAAGTATTTGTTTATATTTTCTTATTGTCATTGATATGTTTCATATTGTACGATACTCATTCATCGAACATATTTATATTAATATTAATCGTTCGATTTGTTTGTCATTTTCAGAAAAATATGCCATTCTGGGCGGTAGCAATATGACAGACTGCTATTGGAGCGGTTGCGTTTGGTATTATACCGATTCTTTCAATCTCAATAGAGATAAAGCTCATTCTTACAAAACCGAAAGTGGTGTTTGCGATGGTGCTTTTTTAAAGAATGATAAATTTGTAGTTAGCGAAGACAGCGGAGTTTTGCGGGTCCTTGGTTTAGTTGAAGTTGCTGATACTGATGCACAAGAATTACAATGTTTGGGAGATGCATGCCAGCATGATGATAGTCTATTAACACTTTCTGTGTTTTCTGATAACGAACATATAGTTACAGGGGGAATGGATTATTGGTAAGTTTTGATTAAATGTGATACCCTGAAAAATGGATGAAGTAATAAACGTTATAATAATTATCACAGTATAAAAGTATGGGACGTGACGGAACTGATCTCAATACATACATTTCGTTTTGCTCACACGGACATAGTTACTGATGTTGATGTACAACCCAAAAGCGACTCAGTATTTATATCTACATCATTAGACTGCGAAGCATTAATGTGGGATGTAAGGCAGCCTAAGCCTGCACATAGTATGTGTTAAAATTGTTGTACAAAACATTGATAAATATATTTTAATAATTTAAATATATTTTTCCTCCTGCTTTAAGGTATTTTAAAGAGGGACATTGGATTAACAGCTGTAAATTGGAACACTGTTATGGACCATATTATTGCTATAGGTGCCAATGATGGAAATATTACACTGATTGATACTAGAAATGCTGGTAAACCTGTATTACAGGAATCAAATATATTTTCTAGAGCAGTGCATAAACTCTTGTTTAATCCATGCTCAGAAAGGTAATATTATGATAAAAAAATTTATAAAACATATGTTGTATTGTTTTACAAGAAAAAAAAAGTGAAGCGGTATTTATTTTAGGTCAGAACAATTAGCTGGTTGCTGTGATGGTACTACTGTGAAAGTACTTGATATAAATAACGACCTCTCATTGCTGTATGACAATGATTGTCATCATGATTTTGTGCGTGGGCTCACATGGTATGACGATGAATTACTTACATGTTCTTGGGATAATACTGTGATAAGTCACACATGGTGATCAATGATGCTTACTTGTATATTTGTAATTTAAATTGCGCTTTACATTAATGTCAACACCAATTTTTTATGTTCCTACAGATACATTTTGGTACTGTTCTATGTCAAATGAAATTGCTAAGTTCATTTAATATGGTTAACATTGCCATAAACTTTAAAGATGTACTGTCGAATCCATTTTGAATATTTTGAAATATACATTTTTTTTTATTATGTTAGTAATATGCGAATGAAATACATCTTTATATTTTTTAATAAAATAAAACAGTAGTATCTGTTCAAATAATACGTTCGAAATTGTAATATTAATTCACAAAAATTTACCTCAGTGTTATATAAATTGTGTTGTAAATTCTACAAGAAGGGGATTAACATAAATTTAACAACTTTCAAAGTTTACCGTACATTGTTCCCTTTTTTATACGTTCATATAACTTCCCGAAGTATCTCCAAAATGGTCAAATCTTATCTTTCTATAATAATGTGTAATCATGGAGGAGTTAATTTAGTCACAAATTTTCTAAATAGCGCAATCACTGCTATATTTACGATTCAAAAATATGGATTAAGAGTAAAATCTTTCATTTTAAGTTTATTATTGTTACAAGAAAATAAATATTGCTATTTCGCTCGAATGAAACTACAGAACTTGCCAAACATTATATATGTCTATTCTATAAGTGTTTGTATGAATACAACGTTGATTATTGTTCTGAAAAGCATTTGGTAAACGATTAAGTTACAAGAGACAAAGTAGGAAAATTTAAATCGACAGGTTTTTAAAGAAATGCTATGTCTTCCTACAATTAGCAAAACGGGGACAACTCCTTTACTTCCAGAGTTGGATATTTTTCAAAATCTTCTCTATTTTGTTTTAATATCATCTATGAACTGTTTGAAATATAAGATATTCTAACTATATATGAAGATAAACTTTGTCTAAGCCTTATGTTTCATGAAACAGTGACAGTAAATAACCAAATATAGTTTCTACCATTTTACAGCATACTTCTCGAATATCTATTTATTTTAGTTACCTAAATATGCTCCGAAAATGATATTCAAATATATTATTTCACAGTGAATACTTAACATTACCGTTAATAGTTTTAATTGATAAATATGCTGAAAATCATAAGATACTTTTATTAGAAACATTCATTGTATATACTTTCTGTTTTTCTCAAGTTTACAGGTCGTGAATACTATGTGTAGATCATAGTTATAAATCACAATTGATTAATACAAGTTTTACATATTTTATCTTGTGCTGACTGTATATAAATTACATCACTGTTGAATTCGCGCTTTCTTTAATTTATTTTTCTTTATTACCGGAAATATTAATGTAATATTATTTTCATTAGATGTATTTTTTTGGGATCGTAAATATTTGCATTAAATTTGTGTACGTCGAAGGTTACACGGATTTCACATATCATTCTTTTTTTTACATTATTTCGAAAAAATGTATAGCATAATGGATACACTAGATAATATATCAAGTGGTCATGAAGTGTTAAAGATAAGATTAGTTAGTTGTTGAAAACAAATGCCTAATCTCTACCCAAAATTGATAAATCTGTGCAGTGACAATTTCATCGAATGAGAAATAGCATTCATTCACACGAAAGCATGAAAAAGGCCGAGTTTCATACAAATATATCCATTTACATTTAAATATTATTACATTCGGACTATTTCAAATTAAGTTCGAAAAATCTGTTCTTTCATTTGCATATGATATAAAGTAGCATCAGTAACATCAAAAGTATGAAAGATGTATCGAGAATATTCCACAACTCGGTAATAATGGCAAGGGAAATAAAAAAAAAATTAACACGATTGAACAACGCTTGTTTCTTTATATTCTTCATAGCACAAACATTTATATATATGTACATACAATATGTTGTCTTTATTTAAACATTCAGGCTACTTCTACATGGTGATTTACTGATGCCACTCTTGCTCAAAATATTATGATATACATTCTTGATATGAACTCGTATTTATTCCAGTTATGTTTATATATTCGATTAAATGTACAGTTATGATCTTCATAGTTTGTATAGTTTCTATACAGTAGATTCAAAATGCGCATTGTGTACAGATACACAAAAAAATGTCATTAAAAATGCAAATAATTAAAAGTAAATTGCACATAGATCACGCAAAGTTCTGAAATTTGTTACATGATATTTGTAAATTTCATCCATGATTAAACTTAATACGTTGTCATACGAGCGATAATGAATAATGAGAATATATATTATACCACATTTGACACTGTCTTATTAAAAAATTATACGAATTAAGAAGATTGTTATGTACAATTCATACTTTTATGCAATGAGATATATTTGCATTGTAATTACTTAATGCAACATGTAACTCTCATATGGACATGTTTCATTTTTCGATAATCTGTGTGATAAATTCTTACATATTTATTATGCAGTTCATAACATGATGTCTTTTTTTCCCTGTATCAATCACTTTTGTAACCAGTCATTGAGCATTTTCAGTTGTTTACAATCCAAATTCTTTTTCATCATCCGCGCGGATATCACCATATCTCCAAATATTACGCCGACTGTGTTTCGCATCTTCTTCTGCTTTCTTGTATTCCTCGATCTGTAAAATGTTAATATCAATGAAAATATATTCTTTTTCATCGAAACAAACATAGGTGTGGAAAGAAATAGCTTAATATGCAATTACTTACCAACTTAACCAGCCTCCTGTCGCGCTGATTTTGCACAAGTAACAATCCATCAGAAATAAGTCCTTTTGCGATATCTTCGTTAGTGACGGAATCAGCTAAAGTTACAGCAATTGTATTATTAATTGTTTTGTATTCCGTATTCAGTAACAAAATTTTATCCAGTATATCCTCTTTAAATGCTTCGACGGCTGCTTTCTTGTCATCATTCTGCAGAGGTGATATTACAGAGTTAACGTAATTTGTATATCGTACTATAAAAATGAATGACGAGAATACTTACATCGCTTGGAAGAGCCACGCATGCAAGAACATGTTCGCGTGCATAGGGTTTATCGGTAGCAAATCTTGCTGGTAAGTCAGCCACTCTCAGGAGATTAACGGTTTCCCTATTACCGTAATCGATATAGAATACACTGACATTTGTACCGGAAACCTTTTCCGTTTTGACACGATACCACTGATCATCGCCAGAAAATTGAGCAACAGCTAAATCACCCCTGGTAGGCTTATAAGCACCCGGAAATGGAGGATTAGCTGCCAATTCTTGACGTAGTTGTAAAAGCAAATTTTCCAACATACTACGTTGATCGACACTTTGAGCATAAAAGTGAAGATCCTCAGTAACTTCAGAAATCACTACTTCTTGATAATCGATTTTTCTTTCGACAACTTCTTTGTCATTCTCGCTCTTATCGTTTTCTACTTGCACCTCAACATAATTTTTCCAAATCTACAAGATAAATAAAAAATAATACAATTCTGCCTGTCTACAGTTCTAAAAACATTCTTTCTCACGTTTCTTCTCATAAAATACTTACGTTTAATTTCTTTGTTTTGGCACGTTCCTCGGCAGCTTTAAGTGTTCTTGTCAATTCACCAAAATCAGGGAAGGTAACTACTTCAGCAAGTCCTTCCTCGACTAAAGCAACAGACATGTTAACGTCATTCACGGTCAACCATCCAATAAATCCACTTCCCTTTGTTTCTGTATTTTCAATTTTAATTTCCACGTCTCTTTGGAAGCAATGTTCCCTGGTAAAGGACAAAGCTTTTTCACCATATTCGTCTGCTTTGATTACTCCACCACCTGGCAATGTTCTTTGACATCGAGGAGTTCTTATGCCAGCTAAAACGAACGTTATAAGCTGGTCTTCTTTTGGCAGGAAGAGTTTTAAACGTGAACCACTTGTGACAAATTCAACCACAGCTTTAATCCCTTGTGCTCGCTTAAGAGATGTTAAAAATGCCTTTGCTTTGGAAGGATCATTGGAAAGATCTACGAGTCTGTGCACGGGAATATCTTTCTTTGCATGTAAACCGTGCTGAGATTTCTCTGCTTTACTTTCTGCAACTTGTAACAAGTTGTAATGCGATGACCTTTGATCGTCATTCTGTCTGTACTTGATCACCTTTCCCAGGCCCTTTGAGACGAGTGCTTCTGCAATATTCCTATAATAAGGCGTATTAAATTAATTACGAAATTAATTACAGTCATACACAAACGCTGGAAGATATTAAATATAAGACGTACGTTTTACCGCAAGTGACTGTACAACATAGTTTTTCTGGAAAATTATCTCTGGCAGGTTGAGTGTAATCAACGACGACTTTTACATTCTTTCTTATAAATTTCTCGCGCAAAAATTCGCGGGCCTCTAACATCCATGGGATATCATAAAGAGGTTTAAAATCTTTTGGCCTTGTGGCATTATTTCCGTCTTCGTTGAATTTCTTTTCTCTGGATGGTGGTCGAATACTGCTCAAAAAGACTTTCTTATTTTCCCCATTTTGTGTTCTGATAATAAGTGCATCTGCATTAACAATTTCAATGACAGTTCCAGTGAATTCGATTTGCGGACCTGCCGGTTTATAGTCTTTCCATAAACGTAAACGTGCCTCTTTTGCAGCTTTTTCTGCAAGGTAAAGTTTTTCTGCACCAGCTTTACTATTGTTAATCGACCAATCCTGACACTTTGCAAAACCTTCGCTTAACAAGATTTCTGCAATGTTACCTGTTACATACAAAACGAATACATATGAGTATGGCAAGAGATTTATATATTAATCAGAATTATATTTGCGTCGCTTTTTTTTAAAATGCACCAACCCTTTGGATGAAGAATGCTGCCAATGAAATTGTTATTATTAACAGACTCTAAAATTATTTCTACATCTCTGTGTAGAAGACGAGATTCTACAAAGTATCTTGCTTCGTCTGCGTAAGGATCTCCTACTGAATTTTCACGTCTTCCATTTGGCCATCCAGGGCAGCGAACACCCGATATCATCAATACGATATTATAAAAATCAGGTAGTAATAATGTTTTCACAGTTGATCCATCAAAAACAAATTCAATGATAGCTTTAATTGGTTTTTTGCCAAATCTCTCTACTAATTTTCGGGGATCATCGACGCTCCATTTCACGTCGCGTATATGCTCAGAAATTGGTGCCTCTGACCATTTTCCTTTTTTAGCTGATCTTGCAGCATTTTCTAGTTCAATCAGACGTGTCTGCTCGGGACTAGGATTACGAGTATCTTTCTTTACCGTTACCAAACCTTCGGACACTAATGTTTCAATTATATTCTCTCCATTTCTATCTGTAATTCAAAATGAAAATTAGTATGCACAATCATATATGAAAACCTGAATTTCATAAACAGACTATGTTTAATGTAAAGGTGGTATACCTTTTCCCAGCCAAACGGTACCATATGCCCTATTCGTACTGAATGTCTTTTCTGTAACAAAAGTTACATCCTGGCCAATGAGCTTTTTACGCAGAAATTCTCTAGCTTCCCAAGCATATGGCTCATCCTTGCTTTCATCCGTGCTATAAGGAAAGGTGAAGGTCAGTTTTGTCGTTTGATATTAAATAATAAATTTACTATTACATGTATATAAGTAATTTATACTAATAAATAATGATGTCTACCTATCATTTCCTTTCCATCGCTCCAATTTTGGTGCAGTAATGTTGCAAAGAGTTACCGTAATTTCAGGAGGAGGGCCACCTATCGGCTGACCACGTATGACAATAGTATCTCCTGAACTTACCTTAAAAAATAATTGCACATTATAAAATAAGTCAAACAAATGCGCGATTTTGGAATGAAAAGCAGAACAGGATGTAAAATAACATTTTATTAATATAGGACAATATAATTTTCACTGAAGATTAAAGGGATAAAGATATAGTTTATTTTAGATCTATGAAAACACAACAACATAGAACAAAAAATACATTAATTATAGAAGGCACGAGGTTGTATAGATTAAAATTCTTCGTATCCTATAATTATCAAGTAATATTAAGAAGAAAACTTTGATGAACGAAAATACTTCGATTTAATGACCATATGTTTTAAGCGCTGTTCCTGTATAGCAACTGTGTTGAATACAATCACGATGGTAATAAATCATTAGGTTATATGTAAGAGTAATCACAGAAATCCGATTTCTATCGTAGGAGAGGAATCGTTCCACGTGGAATGCCCCACAATATTTCGGCACTTTACCTGTTTTACAACTCCGTTTTTCGGTTTCAGTTGCCCCTGGGGTGCGCTCATTGTGTCGTTCGTTTATTACGTTAAGCACCGAGAAAAAATCTATAATTTCACCGTTAATCTTACGCCAGAATGTTCCTTACGAAAATTTCAACGATTTACACGTAGGCTTTTGATTTTCTCGCGGATACTCGTTGGAAATTCAAGAAAAATTTGACATGTTGAACCGGAGTAAAGAAACTCACGCTTTTCACGTATCGTGGAGGAGTCGGCACGAGCGCAATCTACACAGAAACATCGTCCAAGTACGTTTGATTTGGTGGTGATGTGGCAACACGCAACACTTCGACAATCCGCAGTGCCGCGCTCTATCGGTCGATCGACCCTGTCGAATTCATCGGTAGAAAGCAGTAGGAAGTCCCAATAATTTCAAATTTCTATGACATCCTTTCCTATATTTCATTTCAAAATAAGTACTATTTTGAAACAAAGATAATATTCATTTTTGTATTAATACATACTTATTCTCCGATAGGAGCAGAATCTATAATTCAATTTTTATGTTTAATTATAATTCAGAATATAACAAAGTCATGATCAAACGCAGTTGAACTGTATCACAATTATGTAATATCATAATTAAGGAAGATAAATATTTCTTAAAGATGTTCTGTAGGGTAAGGTTTGAAGAAACACAATTACGGAAATGTATAAGGGTAAGATGTTTTATTTCTCATGAAATTATAACATATCGTTTAGTCGTGTTTTGGTTACTATTAATGTACCATGGAATAATGGAAAGTGCGAAATGATAAATTTGTAACGATGCGAGAGTACAAAAGAAAAATGCATGACAATGCAATCATATGAAAATGATTCATCATAAAAAAATGTTGGGACAGAATCAAGTGGCAGGCTGAAATTCAAAGAACCGTATTGTGTACAGCACAGTGTAGCTCTAATGATTTTGCCTAGTTAATAAAATAAATATAGAAACTCTTAACGTTATATTGCGCACATATCAACTAAGCATGACACCCCATTCTGTCGCATAAAAACGATAAAAGAAAAGAAAGAATTCAATACTTTTATGTAGAATTAATATGTAACAGTCTTCTACATTCTAAAAGTCTTTGGATTTAAAGAATGTTAAATGGCAGGATTTTAATCTACATCTTCCATTCTGGATGCTTCTTCTGTTTCTCCTTCCAGAGGAGGAAGTTCCGTTTCCATTTTTTCGTCTTCTACGTTTGGCGTCTCCTCGTCATCGAATCCAAGTCCCAATTTGATCATTCTGTATATTCTAGACGCATGTACTTGTGGATCTTCAAGTGCAAAGCCTGAAGACAATAGTGCCGTTTCGAACAGAAGCATTACTAGATCTTTCACAGGCTTGTCATGTTTGTCTACTTCTGCCTTTTGTCTCAAATTCTCCATTATTGGATGATCTGGATTGATTTCTAAGTGTTTCTTAGCAGCCATATAGCCCATGGTTGTTGTGTCTCTCAATGCTTGCGCCTTCATAATCCTTTCCATATTTGCCGTCCAGCCATACTGGGAGGTAACGATACAGCATGGAGAATCGACCAATCTGTTGGATACCACAACCTTCTCTACTTTATTGTCTAAAATATCTTTCATAACTTTGCAAAGGTTTTCGAATTTCGCCTTATCCTCCTCGCGCTTCTTTTTCTCCTCCTCGTCTTCCGGGAGCTCCAAGCCTTCCTTGGTAACAGATACCAATTGCTTGCCATCGAATTCTTTCAGTTGTTGTACAACGTACTCGTCGATTGGTTCAGTCATATAAACTACCTCGAAGCCGCGCTTCTTAACCCTTTCTACAAACGAACTGTTCGCTACTTGTTCTCGGCTTTCACCAGTAATGAAGTAAATATGTTTCTGATTTTCTTTCATCCTGCCGACATAATCTTTCAGTGAACACATTTCATCTCCGGATGCAGAAGTGTAGTACCTCAGTAACTGTGAAAGTTTCTTTCTATTTTGACTATCTTCATGAAGTCCTAATTTTAGATTCTTGCTAAACTGTGTATAACATTGCTTATAATTCTCTTTATCTTCGGATAATTCTTCAAAGAGCTCTAAGCATTTCTTGACGAGATTCTTCCTAATGACTTTCAATATCTTATTTTGTTGCAACATTTCACGAGAAATGTTTAGAGGAAGATCTTCGCTATCCACGACACCCTTAATGAAATTGAAATATTCGGGAATAAGATCTTCACAATTGTCCATAATAAATACTCTTCGTACATATAATTTAATATTATTTCTTCTCTTCTTATTTTCAAACAGATCGAACGGTGCACGTCGTGGAATGAATAACAGCGCACGGAATTCTAATTGACCTTCTACGGAGAAATGTTTCACAGCCAAATGATCTTCCCAATCATTGGTCAAACTTTTGTAAAATTCGCCATATTCTTCTTGTGTAATATCATCTGGGTTTCTTGTCCAGATTGGCTTAGTCTTATTCAACTCCTCATCCTCTGTATACTTCTCCTTAATAATTTTCTTCTTCTTTTTGTCCTTCGATTTATCGTCATCTTTTGCCGCATCTTCTTCTTCATCCCCTCCAACATCTTCTACCTTTGGTTTGTCATCTTCGATTTCTTCCTTTGTTGGCTCTTCGTCTTCCTCATCTTCGCTCAATTCCTTGTCTCTTTCTTTCTCAACAACTAGCCTGATCGGATAACCAATGAATTGTGAATGCTTCTTTACTATTTCCTTAATCTTAGATTCTTCCAAATATTCGGTTTGGTCTTCTTTGATGTGTAAAATAATTTTGGTTCCTCTTCCAATTGGTTCTCCATTATCTAAGCGAACTGTGAACGATCCACCGGCAGAAGACTCCCACAAATACTGTTCATCATCGTTGTGCTTGGAGACTACAATGACCTTGTCAGCTACCAGGTAAGCAGAATAGAAGCCAACACCAAATTGACCAATCATGGAGATATCTGCACCAGCTTGTAGAGCCTCCATAAATGCCTTTGTACCAGATTTGGCAATGGTACCCAAGTTGTTCACAAGGTCCGTCTTAGTCATACCAATGCCACTGTAGGAAAAGAAAACGGAAAATTTAATAATTCTGTACTTAAATATTTCGTTAAATAACTACTACATTATAAA
Organism: Cerceris ruficornis; assembly: GCA_963989415.1. Classification (NCBI taxonomy): domain Eukaryota; kingdom Metazoa; phylum Arthropoda; class Insecta; order Hymenoptera; family Crabronidae; genus Cerceris; species Cerceris ruficornis. Next base: position 17,793,516 of record OZ022518.1, on the reverse strand, counting down.
AGAAGGCACTTACGAATCAAGAATAGTCAATGTACGATCATTCTTATTGGGAATGATCTTGATGAACAATTCCTTGCATGTATCCAGTTTGGATGGCTCAGTAAGAGATTCATATCGAATTTTATCTAAAGCCTAAAATAAATTAAAAAATTCAATTAGTTTCTATAATTCTGAATAACATTACGTGCTACAAAAGTTTCGTCATAATGTTTCGGATGACGTTCGCACGGTAATAAAGTTTTTATATAATGGGACTTTATTCCTTTGTTAAAGATGGAGAACGTGGAAATGCAGATATTGTAACGATCGATAGCAGCTACACCAAGAAGAAATACTTACATCAGATGCATTGGAAATCAATTCTCGAATAAAAATCTCTTTATTCGAATAGAATGTGTTGATAATCAGGCTCATCAACTGGGCGATTTCAGCCTGAAATGCGAAGGTTTCAACCTCGCCGGCATCTGCCATTGCAACGTCTTCCGGCATTTTTGTTCTCTTGGATTAATTTCTCATATACAGCTAAATTTGCTTCTTCCCAATCAGTACTTGTGTGTCGATGCACAAATATTCAATTAACGAATACTTTTTCTTTCACTAACGTTGAGATTATATCACTTTATGTTGGATGAACGAATAGAGATTCGCGTGTCACTCACCACCCTTTTCTCGCGCAGTCACTTCACAGAGTATTGAATACTGGCGCGCAGCAGCTGCTTTTATCGAGCTTTGAAGATTCTAGAAGGCGCTCACCGGAAGCCCACCCGACTTCCAGAATATTCTATCAAGTGAACTGCCTTTAAAAGCATTCGTTATAATTATTACTTTGTTTTAAAAGAAACCGATACCTCTACAAATCGTTTAATAAATTTATATAATTACATGCGCCTGAATTTCTCGAGAATTAAAAAGGTATTCGAAATAAGGTTAACGTACTCTCGTTAGATTTGCGTTGTAACCGGAAGTCGCGACATAACTACACATCTCTAGAAACATCGCGATACCTCGTAATCAAAGAATCAAGAAAGGTTTATGCGGCAAATGTTAGGAAACGGTATGACAACAGATATATCTGCATATAAATTGAATGTACATGTAGTACTATTGAATATTATTTTCTTAATACTTTCATGTACGGGCTGCATTTAAAAGTCTAATGTTTTTGCACTGTACACATTGTGCATTTTCCCATTGTTTCATTGGAAAGTGATATGCAAGATTAGAATGACAAAAATTCTGCATATAATGATGTATATATATGTATATCTATTATTAATACTGTGAGGATAATGATTTTGTTGAATTTTTAAGTACTTTAAATACTCAATTCATAGAGATGAATTTTTCAAATTGACAAAATATTGTCATTATGTGTATTTTATATAAAACACCTCAAATTTACCTGAAATTTTATCAAATATAATTAAGATGTACATTAATATATTTTTTTTCAATAATAGAATGATAATTAAGTGAAAGATATTCATTGGTTCTTCGATCGATAATAATTCTAATATAATTTTAGTTTTAGTTTTGATAGACAATTTTATTGAACAATTTTTATTGACTTTTGATTGAAAAATAGAATCGATCACTTTTTGAAATGAATTGTCGATTGCAGATATTACTGCAAACTAAATGTAAAATCAGTACAATAGATCAATGACTATTATGTTCGAACTGCCGTAATTGCGATAGGAAGCTTGCACGAATAGCGTCGATAGATTTGCAAAATGAAACAAATATTTGTTCATACAATTAGGAAATAAGTTGTTTTAATTATCGTTAGAAAATACCTAAAGTATTCGTGCAATATAGGTATATTTGAAAATCAATGAAACGTATTCTAGAAAATTATTTCGCAAAAGGATATGCTGCGGTAAACAATGACACGATCTTAAATAAATAATGTATGTCGCTGGGAATCTAAGCTTTAGCAGCTCATAATAATTGTATCGAAGTTATGATACCATTGCCAAACAAGTAATAAGGTTTCCAAATAATAACATAAACATGAAATATTTTAGTGCGTGACCTTAACCTCGTTTCTATTCTATAAGGATGTTGCCTTGAGAGAAGATCCCTTTATTTTTAGAAGTATTATTAAAACAGATCAGACTTATGATCTTATTTACTGTAAATCTCAAAGTGGTATACATTTTATCAAATATTCCGTAAAGTGAAGACTAACTGTAAGTAGGAAGGTTAGATGGGTTTTGTTAATTTATTTTTATTTTCTGACATTGGGCGTTTACCTCGCAATTAGGACACGAATGGCATATCTATGCAAAAAGACAATTGATTTTGGATATTCTTTCGAACGCTTTTTTACATTTAACATCGATTACAACGAAGTATATATATTTTTCGCAGTAGTTCGAGTTCTTTCCAGCAAGTTTCGTGCCTGTCGCGATAATTGCATATATTTTCGTCAATTTGCGCATGATCATTATGTCGTACATACATACTTCATTCTATATAATTTTGAAAGAAATAAGTAGAATGGCACATTTTATTATCGGAAGGATTTATGGAGCTTTTGTTGAAGCATCATTTAACGTTCATTATTAATATTGAGGATAATTTCATTACCATACTTGTATCACGTCCTGTTTTATCAATATAAGATATCACAATTTACAAATAGCTAGAAGACTCGAATAAACATTTATTATGCGAACATAAATTAGAGATATTAAAAGATGGTCCTCAAGATATTTTTACAAACAAGAGAGGTACACAAATCAAGCAAATGTTTAATTATATTTTGGATTGCGTCGTTATTACTTATGTTTTTTGGTTCTTAGCATCCTTATTAGTATATATCATTAGTAAAATCAATTCTTAGTTAACTGAAAATATTTTAAGATGTTCTGAACAAAACTTTATTTTATTAAAATAATAATTCATGAAGAACTATTCGTCACATATAAACATAAAGAAAAGTTTTGTTCACGTCGTCGTAACGATGCATTTTTATGTAATACTGCTTAAGATTCCTTTCTTTTAATGATAATTTACGTAATATTTATGTCAAAATGTCGTATTTGGGGAATATAATTATAATTTATATTTTTAATATATAATTAGTTTGAAATTTTAATAGTTCGCAGCTTTGTCGTACGTGGAGACAGAGCGTGAAGATAGGCGTAAAACTGCAACGGCGATCCTATTGGTCCGCTGTTTCCCCCACGAAGCGACAGCCGAGCTGCCGCGATCTCTCCCGTCAATACGTAACCGGTAAGTGACGTTTTATTAAATTTTCCTCGTTTACCGACTGCTAAAAAATAGTTCTCTCGTGTATCTACTATGCGTGATATTACTCCTACTGTTCCATATCTGTCAATTTTGATAATAATTATGAATTTAATAAGAATCATGAAATAACTACGCAATTAAGAGTACCCATGCGACCTCTCGCGACATTTACGCTTCACTTTTGTCGTTTACAACATTAATACTCGTACCGTAGCTTCTAGGCGGGCTTTGAAGTAGCGTTGCGTATAACAAGAGCCAAGAATGGCTCGTCACGATCATTCTCGTGATTTTTATTGAAAGCGCCTTTTGGCTGCTTGATGATTTCGCGATTTGAAGCGCCGTTTGGCTGCTCGATCATTTTGGGATTTTAAGCGCCTTTTGGCTGCTTCATTTCATGATCTTTATGTTGTTAATCAAGTGCTTGCGGATAAAAATACTGCTGAAAATTTTTCTTTTAATACAAATTTTTTTAGGAATTTCTATAGAATTTTTATGAAGTTATATTCTCTGTTGGTGTTGAAATCAATCAGACTATGACTTTCATCGTTGTCATTTCATTCATTATATCGTTAAATCCGTTTTCGTAACCGCAGTTTGCCGACACGAAGGTCCGGCTGCGCTCGTGACCGTACTCAGCGTTCTTTTGAAATCTCTCAAAGTACGAATAGTGTTCTGTTCATTCTTTCAGTTTTTAAGTTTTTTAATATTTTGATGGAATCGCGGTCGGTGTGTTACATCCATAACTTGCATTTAAGTTTTTATAGAAGGCACTAAATTCAATGGCACTATCGCCTTCTGCTAGTATCAAAATCAAACATTTCTGGAATCTTTAATGGTCTCTTTATACTCTAGTTAAAATTGTGATGTCCCCTCTCGAATCATGCATACATAGTGTGCATATATATATATATATATACACATATACATATATTTATATTTATTACAAATGTAAAACAAAAAATACATATTTGAAGAACACTTACATATCACACTCGACTTAATTACATATTAGCGAAATATCACAATTTATTTAAAACATATTTACATATTTGAAAGTACACACATTCATTTTCTACAAAGATGGTACAGAATTTTATATGCATATATCAATGACTTTACACCAAAATCAAATATCTAGACATTGCAAGACAGCAAATATCCCGAAAGTAATTAAAATGATTGTGAACGGTATTATCTAATAATAAAATGCATTCAAGATTTGTAAATTTTTCTACAACAAACTGCAGAATTATTTTCAAACATCCTATTTAACGTCGAGAAAATGTTATGAATGATTGAAGAATATGAGATCCTGATGCGCGCGTTAATTACAGAAAACAATTCACAAAGTAAATGTAACAGTTTAATTAGAAGCAGGTGGCGGAAAAATGTGCATTTTTAAGAACGTCAACGCCCAAAAATAACGAATTTTCATTAATGTAAGATGAATAAATATTTTAGCGAGGCACGTAAGTTCCCTTACGTCGCAAAAGCATACATTTGAAGATAGTAATGCGACATTAGCGTAACTGAATTTTCCGTTAAATGAATATTACGAAAATATGATAACGCGTGTATAACAAAAAGGTTGATTTATTTAAAAAGAAATTCTTATCAACATGAAATTAGATAATCGTATCAGATGACATTAATCGAACGATAATATATTTATATGATAGATCATTTTACACGGACAATGAAATAAATAATATATGAACGAAAATAAAGTAATGATAAAAAACTGATGTTCATGGTCGGCGATTGTCGGTGCATAAAACTAAAATTAATTATAGCTGTATAACATATACATATATGTACAATTGGTTTCAAATCGCCGAAATGTTTTTTTTTGAGTATTCTCACTGAAATATATCTTGCTTAACTATTCCGCTAACGAGGACACAAAATACAGTTGCCGACCAATCGTCAATTATCTAAAGCGTTATGATGCAAATATGTATGATCCTTTTGGTTCATCCTTCATGGTGCTTTATCAAGTTATTGCAATGGCCCTATATAAATTTTTTCATAGGAAAGTGATCTTTCGAATAAAAGAGTTATCAAAACAAGTAGCTCTATCAAGTCTCCTAAGGCTTTAGCTATGATTTCAAAAAAATCTATTCTGTATTCTTTAGTGAAACTCGGAGGATATAATTTCGTATCATTAAAGTATGTCCTCGAAAATGAAAGACATAGGTATCCAGGATCACACCATTCTAATATATAATCAAATTCCTTCTCAAAGTCCGTGTAGCAACATTACTCGTATGCTCATTCTCTTTAGCAAACAGCAAATTGCAGTCCGACATATATCCCAAAAATAACATCTCTGTTCTCAGTGATAATACGTCCTACATTTCAAAACTATCTTGAAGTAACATGCTATCAACGACTCCATTCTCACACTTATATCTCCAACTTGCATTTGCGAAGATGCTTCCAACAGCTAAGTACAAGGTGTTCTACATTCGTCCTCATTAATCTCAACACGAAGAACTACCTCGAAATCTATGTTCCATCAATTATTCCATAAATATGAAACATCTTTTCGTATTTTTCTTTTCAATAATAACGTGTTCTACGCTTTGCTGTAACTTCTTGAAATAATCTTGTCTCAAAAGGTGGATGATCAGCACGATGACGCGTTGCAGCATCTCCGTGTGCTTTATGTCGGTAATCCTTGACACTGGAGAAAGATGTGTTCTCCTTCGTTTGTTTATCGTAGAAGGAGCTGCCATTCGCCTCTATTTCCTCGACCGAGGGTAAACGAGAGTATCTGAGCTCCTCGACGTCCTCGTCGCGAGGTAAAGGTCGTGTAGAGTCCTCGGGAACCGGTCGACCATCAGGATAGACACGAATGACCATTGGTCCGACCAGATAAGGGCCTGTGTGTTCGACGGATGGACGAACATAGTCGTTTGCTTGCGCGGTTTCTTCACCCAAACCGTTTGTTTCGCTGCCACCGGTAGCTGCAACATAAAGACATGCCTGGTTGAAAGATATTTAGGATTTCTTAACTCTTTGCCGAGAAGAGTTTCAGTCAATTCTCACTTTTCTTCATGCATAAACTTGCATTCTTTTTATGAGAAAACAAGGCGATGCTTAACCCCTTGCCCTATAACAACGAGTGACACTCGTGATGCGGTTGCACTGACAGGAAATTTTGAAGCTTCTCAAAAATTGTCCAAATTGAAAATATCAGTGGAACACGACACGATAATATTATCCCTATGTTGTTAATATTGCTTTAAATTCTAAGATATATTAGGAATCACTGTCATATTTTTATTTTAGCAATTTAATTCTTAATTATTGCGGAGGCAGTCGCAAAAGTACTCGTAGGGCAAGGGGTTAACAATATTTAGCATGTCATATGAAAATATAATAGAAGGCAGTATGATTTAAAAAACATAAGAATTTAATGAAATAGTGAAATTTGGATTTATGCAGCTATTAACACTAAAACTACCAAAACGATAAACCTGGCCGGCTCCGATTTTTTTTCTAAGATTTCCACAAAATTGATAGGGGAGCCATGCAGTAAATATTCCACTTCTATCTTATAAAACGTAAATTACTTAATTCACAATCTTTTTCACCTCTTGATTTTTCTTTTTCCAGAATTCTCATTCAGTATATTTAAATTTAATAAATATAGCGCCTATAGTTCTAGTGCTAAGAACTGAATTAAATCTAGGAAGATAAGCGATCTTTTAAGAGTTTGTTTTCCAATGACAATAGAAGTACTATTAGTTGATGATGTATTCTTAACACGACGTCTTTCAAACAAACATTTACGAGCCTCTCGAAAGTCATTCTCATGCGGACACGATGTACGCATTATGATAATTCGTGCCAATATTTTCCAACAAATCGTGTTCTTCCTACTTCCGGCAAGTTACATCAAATATGGCTGCTTAGAGTTTACAAGGTCCTTTTGTAGGGACGTACGGGAATGTGATTGAAACGAGGATGTTCATTCGCGGCTAAGTAATTCTCAATAGCGCCACAGTGTTTTTTCCTGATTTATATGTAATTCTAAACTTTCTTCTGTTTATTCTACATTTCCTTGATTTCGTATGTGAGACCGTGATTATACAATTCGCAGGATCCCCGGCAGAATAGAAATTTCATTGCTTATCAAACGTTTCTTTTCCTTGTTATAATGCGTCATTAGTATTATCAGACGGTCCTCTGCTTTCTACGACGACTACAGAATATTTAGGAAATCTTATTCTTTCCGTGGATTCTAAGAAATTCTATTCTCACTCTTAATATTGACTTTTGCTCGTGTGTTATTTAGTGCTTTTATGTAATATTCTATTAATAAATAATATGTAAACTGATTGAAAACACAACAAAATAATATCATTAAATCATTGCGCATAAGAAATTGCCTTCAAAAGTTAACATAAAAGCAATATGTGGACCGTTTATTCTGAAAGTGGCTTAAGTTACTTTCTTTTTAAATCGAGATAATTAGGGTTTGCGAATTAACGTGTTTAAAAAGATTGATGCCAGTTTTCGAGAATATTTACTTGTACTTCTTATCTTGGATATTTATGTTTCTGTCAGTAAAAATAATTTCTAATAGTCATTAAAAAGTCACGATTTTCCATTACGATAAAGTGACTTATGCTACTTTCAACGTATTAGATTCCAGATAAGAAATCGTATTGTTAAGGCTGGTCAGTGTTCATTTGAAGATCCCTGAAAACCATGAACGTTACTTCTCATCGCGTAATGATTCATCAACATAATTCTTAGAGAAAATGTGAAAGCCACAGACTCTTCTAGGAGTTGTTGAGCATCGAGAAAAGTGACCTCCTTTCGACTTCTCAGACATTCATAGTTGAATGCCAAAGAAAAGCGATGCAGACTCCATCTTAAGAAATAATATTGCAAGCGTTTCTTCTTTTGCAAAAAGGAGAAAGTACAGGGCAGAAGACCAATTGAATTGGAAACAAGCGTTTCGCTGTCAAGTTTGATCTCGTTAAAGAAAAAAAAAAAGAAGACTTTCTAGTAGAACGCACGTGATCGAAACGGTGCTGCTGGAACTTTCTCGACTGTTATCGTTTGTTTCGGGTCAAAGATCCGTGAACAGAATCACATCGATCTTTGCAGAAAATCAGGATGATAAATATATTAGCGAGAAATATCACTTAACCGTTTGCGGACGGAAACATTTTTTAATATTAAGAGATAATAATTTATTTGACAATCCAAAACCACCTTTTTATCAGAAAGTTAGACTTTTAATGCATACAAATTATAAATTACTATTTGTGTAATCATATTTCAACCGTTATATTCCATTTTTTCCCCTCTAACCGTGTAGACATGCGGCGATAAACTATAATTAAATTTTTTCTCAGGCCGCATATATGCGCTGGTAGTCCTCAAAGGGTTAAAACGTCGTCAAAAAAAACAATAGTACACTGGGTATTAAGAATATAGATTTTTGAATTTTAGATAGAAGTCAGGCGGATCCAAACGCATATCAGTACCGGGAAATACTTTTTAACACAATTGCAATTCTTAATTCTAAATCGTACTGTCCTAAATTATAAATATTTAAAAAAATATATACCTAGTGAATCGGATCCAGTTGTGAAGTAGGCTTCGTCTGCGTCGTGTCCGATTCGAGAAGAAAATCCGTTCGTTTCTACCATGGCACGCCAAACTGTAATCAACACACAATTGCTTGAGAATGAAGTTAGCGCAGAATTAAAAGATACTTTCTGCTGTTTTAAATTTTAAATCAGTCAGGCATCGTTGTTTTAAAGACAACGAGATTGTTTTTCATATCTCGGCATGAAATTATGTGATCATTAACCGTCATATTTCATTTGAAGAAAATGATTATTTTTGACATAACAATATAATGTTATGTTTCCAGTTTTAATGCATTTAATAATTGTTTTTTACAATTGGTAACTTTACAGTTAAAGCTTTAAATCGAGGTTACAAAATAACCCTTCCATAAACAAAATTTCGCTTACTGATTTCCTTAGCACCGCGTTGATACGGATCCAATTTGTCCAGAATGTTATCATCCATGTTAGCCAGGTTTCGAATACCGGATACTAATAAATTTTTATTACAATCTGGCCTGGTGGAATCCACGCAAAATCTTGCTACTTGTTGCCTGAACATCCTGAACAAATGACTCATCTGAAACATAATCGTACTCCGTCATGTAAACTGTTTAGTTTTCGCGCTCTTTCGTTGCGAAACATGAGACATGTTTAACAAGAGTTACTTATTAACTTCAAGGAACAATTCCATATTAAAAATAGACAGCATTCATCCGTGTAAAATCTTTCCAACTAGAATATCAGTTGATCGGAAGTCTAGAGAAACTGATCGAATCGCGAAAGGTTGAAATCAAGAGCTATGGTGGGTAAGAATGTAGAGACTAATTGTAAGACCCGTAATTAGTAGGCTCGAGTCGAAATCATCGTTCATCATCTCTGGGAAATCTTTCATAAATTGTTATTTAACGTAACATAGCTTCGGTGTTTTGGAACCCACCTAAAACAGTAGGTGCTAAGAGAAATTACCATAGCAATTAAGGAGACTATTGCTGGGTAAAAAGATAAATATTCAGACTCGCAATTAGCATCTTAGAAATTTTTCTTAATTTTTTAAGTACCATATCATAGCTTCGGTGGTTTCTGAGCCCGCATAAAATAGTTGTCCCCATGCGAAATGACCATAGGAGTTAAGGAACGAAAAATAGCAAACAGAAGAAAGTAAGATCGAAATCATTCGAAATACATCTTGAAATTGTTTTCGACAAAAGCATTTCGATACCGCGAAAGCCGTTTTCCATTTGCCATCCCCAAATGCATATTCTACTCGCGTCCGGTGAAACTCGGCAATGTGTAACAACACGACATCGGACAGTAGCAGCAACAGTTATAAAAACAAATATATATGCGTGTCGTAGCTCGTCGTACATCACGTATCGGGCAGGTTGCGATACACCATTTTTTTTTTTTCGTCACGATAAATTCTATCCGGCGTGTACGAAACGTGGCCCCGTTTGTGTTTCTGCGTTAGGCGCAACGACGCACACGCGCGATGCGACCGATGACCACACAGTTTGCCTCCTTCTTCAGAGTCACGATTACGCGAATATTCGACCTTAGAATTTCTAATGACATTTCTGTAACACTTCACAAATCCCTTGCAAGAAGGTTTACACGTGAAATCTGCAGATTCTATACGTTTCTGCAAATTTGTACGAACACACGACGTTACGAGGGATTTTTATTTTACAGAATCTACATTTTGCTTGATAATTTTCATCCGTCATGTCTAAATTATTTTATTACCTCGTGCCGACGGTATTTTAATTGATTTAAAGGAAATTATGTCGTGTATTTTAATACTACATTTTGTAAAAAAAGTTAATTGATCAAGACAAGGTATATAGGAGTGTACATCTGTTATCAGATTATTTACGTCTTTATCGCTCTATAACACGCACCTCCTTCGACATCCCGAATCTCATTGCCAATAGGGATACTTCGATTAATGAAGTTATCTGTCTTTATTTAAATATATCGCACGATAAACCGGCACGACGTATGTATATACACATCTGACATTTTGTGGTTTGATCATTTCGCAAGTAAAGGTTCCTTCATTTTAATAAATCTCTTTAAACCAGTCTTAGAGCTTATCACGTGGAACTCGAATAATGACAAATAAAAATTATCGTATAATCAATCAAGACTCGCTATACGGTATTCCGATATTATTTCTTTATGCAAATCCCTCACATAACGATACACGCAGCATTTTTGCGTAATTTATTCCTGCATTTCGGTCGCTAATTGGCATTAAAAAATGCGACATTGCATAGCGCAAGGCCCGCAGTCCTCTAGGGCAGTGGTGGACAAACTACGGCCCGCCGCTGATTTTAAAATAATAGTATAAAAATTTGGAATTTAATAATAGTATAAAAATTTGGAATTTAAGTCTTTTAACCCTTAACGCTCCGACTTTTAATTGTGAATATCGACCGGCAACTCCAACTTATTCTCATCATACTTCGGCTTGCAAGTTTTTAAGTGTCAGATTTTAAATGCTGCAATGACGTGTAAAAAATAATGTTAAAGTCATTCAAAACAATCTTTATTCATCTCAGGAGTAATATAATTTTGATTACAATATTTATATTAATTATAATTGAGTAATGCGTCGCACATCGGCGGTGCTTAAAAGGCGCACTTGGAGCGTTAAGGATTAAAACAAATTCTATAAGGGGTTATTCTTTTCTTTGCATATGCAAAATTTTCCATAGAAATTCAAGTATTCAATGAATTATATTGACCCGCTAAAATTTTATCTTTTTCTTTCTGGCTCGCTCCTGACAAAGTTTGCCTACCATAGCTCTAGCGGACCACAAAGGGGTCTCTAGGTTTATCGCCAACGACCTCTCTAGATCGAGAAACGATTGATCGACAGAGGGTTACTTTACTGTCTCCCAAATGTTTTCGGAAATGAGAGAAAGTCGAGACGCGTGCGGAGAAGCGACTGGACAGAGCATAATTAGCGCGGAAAGACAATGAGTGTGTATACGCGAAGCGATTTCACCCTGCTTCTCTTTCCTCTTGACAGACGAATCACGCAGACTTGAAAAAATGTATCCTCTGGAAAATTGTTTGGATATTCAAAGATTTTCCAATAATTTTACTTATTTTTAAGTAGCTTCTTCGAAGATTAATATTCCACGAGGAAAAAGGGTGGACATGCACAGAAGTCGAGAAACTCGATTGGGTAACGCGCAGTGTCACAGAGTTCTTATACAGTCGCGAAATAAAAAGAGCGTTCTTGAACTTCAGCTCGAGGTTTACGTGCGATCGCTTTTACCAGGATGAGCGTTACGTGTTAGCATTATATTTATACTGCACGCAAACCAATGAAATGAATTTCACGCTTTTTTCCTTTCGCGGGCAATTGAATTTCGTAAAGCTCTTGCACTGGGATTTTGAACAAATACACTGTTAAATAGTGAAATCTCGAATATCCCTTTCAAGGTCCACAATCAAATTTTTCGCGCTTAAAAAAAAGGTGAGAAATCACCTTGTACTACTTTCAATCGTACATGAACTATTTTAACAATTCCTATTTGCCTGCTCACTTTTTATCATATTAACGTTGAAATTGCAAGTACTTGAGGAAATTTCGTAATAAAAAGTGTGGCCTATATTATTCTTGTGTGATTTTTTTCTCGGTGATATCTGTGGGTACCGGTGAAACTTTGTTGTATTAATTGTAATTTAAAGTAGCCAAGAGTTGAATCTGAATGATATAACGAACCTATCTTCATTATGCAATGCCTGATTGTAATATTCGTTTCTGCCGATAATATGCACTCCCGCCTTTGTTACCTTGGGAAAATCTGTAATCATCGTGCCGTGATTTTAATTGGGATGCTCGTAGTTATCGTCAGCAACCAATGATAATTAAAATCTTGATAATCTTCGTTTTTTCCTAATACTTTAAAAAAATTCTTTGTTTTCTAAGTAATTTCTTTGATGAAGATATTCAAGCTACAATTAACATATAGGCTAATGCTATCAAAACATTTTTTGACAAAGAATTATCTATTCAGAAAAAGTCAAATCTTAGTCATCAATCCATTCAACTCTATCAAATCCATAACCCAGTATATGTAACCCTTTGCCATCCTATGTCGAGCTATACTCGACATAGCTTTTAACTTCATTTTATTTTCAAACTATTTAATATCGACTTTCCAATTTCTTAACGATTTTCTAATATCAGCTAAATATCCGTCAGTACCTGCAGTTCTTGATATCATTAAAAAAATGAATAATCAACGATAGAAAATGTGAAATTAATTTCATTTAGCTCACTACAAAATTGACGAAACAATTCGGACCGCAAAGGGTTAATGCAATGGGTGCAACTGTTTTGCCCGACCAGCACAAAATTCCAACAAATTCACCTCTTTACGATTCCCTAAAAGTCCGCGAACCCCAGTTTGAGAAACACTGCTCTAACGTATTTATTTGTTAATTATAAATATATTGGGTTAATCGTCGGCAGATTTACTTTTAACGGAAAAGTATTTTGTAAGAATTCCTATTAGCGATAGAATAAATTTCGAGTTAATCTTACATCACAAGCTCTATAAGATGTACGTCCACTGCATACACACGACGAAGGCATCGATCACGAACGATTGCATTCGAAGCGCCACCGTTTCGACGTAAAGAAACGAAAGAAATACGACGCGAAGAAGAAAGGTACAATGTCACGAGAAAAGTCAACGGCCTACGGTTACTCTCGCAATTGCACCCGGCTTGACTGCACAAGTGCAGAGGGAGAGCATTCCTCCTCGAATGCGCTCGATTGTGTTCGGTGAAAGTTCGGTTCTTTGACGATCCCGCTTGAAGATTCTTACGATAAGGATCCTTTCGACATTATCCCGTTAGCTTTCTTATTTTTTATAATACAGAATAATAGGAAACTAAATTGCGAACACCATTCTTTCATATTAACGAGCTGCGTTAACTGACAATATTATGGTTTAGATATGCCATTATATACTTGGAACTGATTTATCAGGTTTATTTTGAAAGTGACAATTTTCAATTTGAGTTCAATCGTTTCAATTTGAGATATTTGGGGTTTCCATTTTAACCAGTTAAGTGCGTTCGACGTGTATACACGTCGATCCAGAGCTCTACTGCGTTAACCTTTTTAACAGTAAATTGTAAATTTCTTATCGAATAAAAATATAATATTTCCACCTTTTGTTTTCCTATTTCCGTAAAATTGATAATAGGAGCATTTGCCTTGCGTTCGACTTGTATACACGCCGCTGCTTGATTTTAATTCCGCATCCGGTCAGAGATTTTAAAATAAATTCCACACTTAGCTGGTTAACGAGTTTTAAACACGTTGAGAACTGACTCCACTTCGCTCCGTTTTCCGTTCAGACGGTGCAAAGCGATGATCACTTCGCGTGATGTTCGATTATAAAGATCTGTCTGATCAAGCGATTGCGTATAAGAAAGACAGCAAATGGTACAGAGAGTTATTTAGCTTTCAAATTTCTTTTAAATGCTGCTGTTGTAAAAGCTTGTTTACGTTCCAAGAGGTAATAACAAGAAAAATTACTGGGACCGACGTCACTCAAAGGAAAAATTCCTGTCGGTCTTTGCGGACCGACGCGGCCCTTAACGGGTTAAAAATATTAATGCCAATTTCCGAGAATATTTACGTGTACTTGTTATCTTGGATACTTATATCTTTCTCAGTATATATAATTTCGTTTAGTTATTAAAAATCACCATTTTTCATTACGGTAAAGTGACTTATGAAACTTTCAACATAAACAGCTCATATGTCTCGTATAATTCTAATTATGACGAAGTTTGCAATAGTAAATTTGAGATTTCTTTAAGCAAATATTTACGGACACACAGATTAACGAGTGCGTTTCGAAGTATCGATAAGTATATCACAGGTCTAAGGACATAACAATGGAGGAACGTGTACGTCAAGAGATTTGTAATATTGAAAATAAGAAACGCGTGATTACTTTCCTCGAAAGGAAAACATGGATATATTTAATATTCGCGGTAGATGCTACAATTAATTATCGTACGGATTCTTCTTACAGAGAAACCTATAATTTTTGCCGCAAAATCAACACAAGTGTGATTATCAAATTGTTGCGAGGAAGGGGGAGAAAATAATTCATAAAACTGTAAAATTCCTTATGGAAAATTACACGCTCTGACGCAGATTACAGTAAGAAAAAATGTGCGATGGAATATTAAAGCAGTACTTACTTTCTCATCTCTCGAGAGAAATTCCCACATAGGTATCGCCGAGCCAGTAGCACGAAGAGTAAAACAGCTTAGCATCGCGATACCAGCGAAGATCACAAAAGTCCTCAAGTTGCTCATTTTGAACACTTACTTTTCAAATATCTTACGAGTATCACTCGTTACACGTCCCGTTAATCTACAGCGTCTTGCAGACTGTTCGAAAACGCACAGTAGATAATATATCAAAATTGCAACTTTAAAGTCTCAATGTAGAAAAACAAATGTATATAAACTCTTGGATTAAACTGAATGAAAGAATTAATCACGCTAGGCCAACTGCAGTTATAGCAATGCCACACGATTCACGTGGGTTTCGACCGAAATCGCAAATCGATTCACCACGGTTCGAGCGTCCAGTGTGAACTGGCTTAATATCCCGTAGACGCTTCGTTATATGTTCGTGTGGAAGTGACGAGACGCAGTCGGACACTCCCCACCACCATACTCAAGAGCAGAGTCCATGGGTTCCTCGAATAAGTATTTACGTCTCTCCAACCCATTACCAATCTGATAGAAACTTTCGTCCGGCAAAAAATGCTTTTGACTTGGCCGACCTCATTGTCGGGTTGCAATGAAAACTGGATTTCGTATTGTGATCGATACTATTTTCAATTTAAAATTGATCTCGATAAATTTCGAAATATCGTGAGCTTGGAAGACGTTTTGTTAAATTTCCCTCCGGGTACAATATTCTGAATTTTGTTATTCCTGATATTTGATGCGTTTTGTTATTTAGCTTTTAGGCAGACATTAAATAGTAAACAGTGTAACTGTTGTAATCTTAAAAGCGAATGAGTATTAATAAAGAGGATGTTTCTAGTTAATTATGGGAAAAAAGTCTAATGATAGAGATCCTTTTTCTTATGATACTATTTTCAATTCAAAATTGATCTCGATAAATTCAGAAATATCGTAAGCTTGGAAGACGTTTTATTAAATTTCCCTCCGCTTACAATATTCTGAATTTTCTTATTCCTGATATTTCATTCGTTTTGTTATTTAGATTTTAAGCAGACATTAAAAGGTAAACAGTGTAACTGTTGTAATCTTAAAAGTGAATGAATATTGATAAAGAGGATGTTTCTAGTTAATTATGGGAAAAAACAGTCTAATGATAGAGATCCTTTTTCTTGGGATAATACTCCGCGAAAGGGCTCGACCTTGATTATCCGGTTCTCCAGATGAATCTTACATTAAACGAGGCTCAATGTCCTTTTAAACGTGTACTCAACAAGGTAACTTGAGTCGCGCAGACTTAATAGCTTCTCAAGAACCGTATAAAGATTTATTTTTATAACATGGAAAAATGAAATGTCTGCCTAATAAATTTACTTCAGGTTTCATAAAATAAAACGCCGTAGTTTAATAAAAATATATATGCAATCCCATAGACTACGCAACGCGCATCGCAGATTATGGCTTATTCATATCGAAAGAACTAATTGTAAGTTTATACATCATTCGTAAATTTCAATTTCACTTTCACATCAAAATTACATCGCGAAACCTCGTAATTGATATTGCATCTTCAGATTCATTTGAGAAATTGTAAAACTTCATTGCCAATTCCTGTAGAATTTACAATTATACTTGATAATTTCGAGAATGAAATTCACGAAACGTATCGCGCGCAATTTTGTACGAATGCAACCTCGGAATTTCTGACAGGATGCCGTCCGACAGGATAATTCAAAGAAGATTATCGACAACCACAAAGAAACGCGTAATTGCATGTTGCGCGTTAAATACCGGCGACAATATTTTTCTGTGACAATGACCAACGTGAGAACGAAACGCGAACACCGCAAAAGCTCGGTTTCGCGCGTGATTTTACGCCGGTGCAGGTGCACAGTGTACGCAGGATAAGGAATCTTGCATTATACGTGTAGTTAAGCACCGACAATGCGAATGCGCATCTGTTACCGCAACGAGTGTCGTTCCAAGTAATCTCGGACGACTATCAGGTACTAAACTTGCTGCACATTCAACAGTGAGTAGTATGCAGTCATCCGACCATTATGTCATTCGGATCTTACGAGAATAGATCTATGGTCAAGCCCAGCAGTGGGCAAACACTTTAGGTGCGGGCTAGGAAAAAAAAGAAAATCTTTTGGAGGGCCAATATAACTCATTAAATATTTTAATATTTATGGAAACTAGGAGCGCTTCCTTAACACTAGATTTACGGAAGCCGTCAAATTGACGGGTTCCTGCTTGTTTTATAAACATTTCTCTTTACAGAGAAGCTGTACAGTAGATATTTCACCTGTATTTTATAATATAATAATGACTTAACAAATTACCATCTTTACCGCTTGATCCCTCTCTTTCCAAAGTCGTAATTTAATATATTGCAATGTAACAGATTTCACGCCCTTAAATCTAGTGTTATATGAATGTTTTTAGCCCGTTGCCCTACGATTTGTTTTGTGACTCCCTTCGCAATAATTCAGAATTTAATTGCTAAAATAAAAATGGATCGGTGATTCTTGATATATCGTATAATTTAATGTAATATTAATATTACAGGAATAATATTATCGCGTCGCGTCTCATTAATATTTTCAATTTGATAAGTTTTGCAAAACTTGAAAATTTCCTATCCCATTTACCTCGTCACGAGTGTCACTCGTTATTGTAGGGCAAGGGGTTAAAACACTGAAATTGAAAATTTCTATACTATTATATTTAAAATCTGCGATGGGCTGGTTCCGGTCAGCAGGCAGTAGTTTGTCTACTACTGATCTAGCCGATTCCTGCTATGCAAATCTAATCGATTTTGTGCAGTAGTACGATAAATCGTTCAGAATGTGACAAATCAATAGGTCCGATTTGGTACTATTACAATGGCGCAGCAATAAAAATTCAAGCTCCGATGTAAAAGACATTTATTTGTTCAGATCTGCATGTTAATCACTTTCTGTGTAATGTCAGTTCGTTAGATGTATTAAAAACACTGACAATTAGTAATTATTTTCTTATATTTAATTTAAGTTGATTTAATACACTCGTCATACTGCCTTTGTCTTTTTTAATTTTTTTACAAGAAGCTTTGATTAATACACAAGCAATTAAACTTTTATTTTTAGCTACGATGGGATTAATTTATCAGAAGTGTATGCACGTCAGTCGATGATCTTTGCATCAATGAAGCTACTCCATAATTCCACATGCGTTAGTTCCGCATACTTCGAACGTTATTACTGTCTCACGATAAGAGAAAGGATGCTCCAGCCTTAAATATTAATTACGCTATTATGACATCAATGGAGAGATTCCAGGAATCGTTATATAAAACTGGTTCACACGTTGCGAGAATTTTCCTTTTAAATCTCAATGCCTCTTGACTTACCTTACGGAACACAATATTTCATGGAATCTCCGTCAACGTTTTAAAATATTAAGCGATTCGATTCAACCCAACCTTGAATAGCCACGTGACGATAAATATTTTTGGCAAATGCATTGTAAAACTCAACATTAACATTTGAATTGAGCCAATGATAAAAATTTAATAAGTAACCTGTCATAGAAATGCAATCGTGCGGACGGAACGGGATGGACTGGAATGCAGAACAATCGTGAACCGGAAAGGGGCACTGCAGTGCACCAAAAAAGGGAATGGAAATCGCTTCCTCTTTTCGCAGTAACGTTTCGACGGTCATCCGAGATCGGGAGGTGTGGAATTTGTTCCGGTTGACGTAATCCTTGCCGGATGCTTAGTGCTTCCCTGACGAAAGAGTTGCGAGGCTATTGGCAATGCCGATTTTACACACGGATGTTTCTTTTTCATTAGGCCAACGAGACGACTCTTTAAAGCGTCGCGTTGCCGTTCTTTTTCACGATTGAAATTATTCTTACAACATTTATCCTCTCTCTTTCGATGTGTATACTGTTTGGTCAAAATTATTGGATATGTTCAACATAGAAACATAATTCTCTAACGTTCCCACGGAGAAAAAAGGGCGTGGGTGGATTTACAGTGGTTTCACTTCTTCGAGTGCATACATTTCAGGACTGAAGAATCAAAGAAGCTTGATTTACTTTCTTACATCATCGCTCCCTTATACAGAACTTATTTCTATCATAGTACTCACAGAAATATTTCATAGCCGATATAAATTGTGATAATCTTTACGAAGTAGTAAAAAATGAAGGAAAACTACCCCGTGGCTTACAATAAATAAACTTTATTTCTGTAGACCTCGGCACAGTATCACTGTCGAGTTATTTTCTCTCATTGTCGATCGTATATAAAATCGTTGTTATAACTGGTAATTTTTTAACCGTCTGCTATTGTCATTCCTCGCACACTTATCAGATTCTTGATAAATTCAATTATTCCGTCCTCTGCTCGTTCTGCATATTCTCATCTCACCAACGACGGATAAAAACAAGGCGAAAAATGTCAAGTCACGTGCAACGAATCAAATGAATTATTACGAGGGGCGGGGGAGGGGAGGATTCGTTCTTAGTAACGGTGCCAGAGGATATGATAATTATGCGTATGGTGTTTTTAATACTATTAAGTAATGCCGGTGACTTTTTGTGGGTGTCACAGCAAGAATGCACGAACTATCCTCACAGCCGAAACGGAACAATGTTATGGCTGATTAATGAGTGCCAAAGTGTCGCTGGAAATTCCAGGGGATCGGCACATCGGATCGGAATGATAATTTATTGAAAGATGAGCTGAATTTATCAAGCAAGAATCCGAGCTCACGTATGCCGTCGGGGTATAATTATTTTTTTGCAAAAATTCCTTGTTCGGCCTCTGAAGGTCGTTCCTGGCCATTGTCAGATAAATCATTGTTGAATAAATTTGCCCCAGGTGCCGATATTGATGAGGTTTACGAGTACGAACGAACAATTTATTATTGATCATCGTAAAAATATAGTTTTCCTTCAACATGGAGAAACGGTTGTCCTAATTGTCGTATAAAAGAATGTTCTTTTCTAGAACGCAGGGAACTGTGTCGGTTTTGCGACGTATAGCGTACTGTCACGCAGCACGGGATCCAATATGGTTGCATAATTAACCAGTTGTAGAATAATAAAACGTGATTTATCAGCAAGTGAAAATAAAATTTTGAAAGTTAAGTTTAATTTACTGTGTGGCAGTTTTCAATTTTCGCTCTGGGTTCCAGAAATCTCAGTTTCAGCCCTGTAGGTAAATAACCTTTTTATATTAAGATATGCATGTGGAGTCCTCTTCTTGCAACGATGCCCGTGAAAAACCGATTGAGATACTAAGTTTACAGACACGTAAGGATCTATATCTGCTTTCAGAATATGCTCTTTGATATTTTAATTAAAGTGATACAAACTCTTGAAAGCGTAACCATAAACTGTTATACATTAAGTGCATTTCGTGTAATAAGCTTCAGGTTGCAGCGCTGCGAAATTCTTTCGAACTGACTAGTTATTTCTACTAAGAATTAATCCGCAGTGTCTCTCGTTTGAACTTACATACGCATCCTTCGTGGAAGAAAAATAAAAGTCGAGGTTTCGCCGTTGTCGAACGGTTTTGCATGTGAGTGCAATAAATTTTATGATAAATTTCGGAATACGAAAGCGTGTAACAGTACGTCCGCTAACGTCACGTATATACGAGCCTACGCAAATCTTATCGATGGCGCCATTTCGAATTCAGGAAATCCCATATCTCGTTTTACCACGAGATTCTGCCGACTACGCTCAGACGGAATGATAATGAGAGACGCGTATTAAATTAGTCTGGTGTCGAATGGCCGATTACAGAATTCATTTTCTCTGTAAAAAGTCAGCGAGATAAAAGGAGAAAAAGAGTAGCTACTCTAACAAGAAAGTACGTATTGAAGAAAAAGAAAAGTAACAAAAAGAAAGTCGATCATACGAAACTTCATCGCGGTAAATAATATTTTAAATTACCAGATCTCCCATTTCCCCGAGCTAAAAGTATTTTTCGCGAAATTCCAGTTGTTTCGATCGATCAGCAAATTACACGCTATAAATACTGTACTCTTGTTAGATGAAAAAAAAAGTCACGTCCTACATTCACCTAGCCTGATTCCCATCGTAAAATATAATTAACGACTGTAGACTTATACACCGTTCAATTCCATGTACATCAAAAAATGTATTATCATACAAGATTCATAAATGAATATCTGAATATGACGTTACTTTTTGTAAAGTACCTTTTAACAAAATGTTAAAGGAAAGCTGCATTTCACGCAGAAACGAACGAGATAAGCGTGACAAATTTACGACAAATGTAAATTTGTTTTATCACGCTTTCCTCTCCTAAGCACTCTCACGGGTACAGACCTGTAAATAATTGCGAGTGGTGATTCATCTCGCTGAGAGAGGGAGGAAGAGAGAGAGAGAGACAGAGAAACCTTAAATGTATACATGTGCAGTTACTTCTGATCTTGCCGTCTCTCAAGACGGCTGACACCATTAACGTAACCTTATTAATCCTGGCCGTATACGTATGCACGCGTTTCTTGCACAGCAAGGCCGTACGCAAGGACGATGTATAATGCCGCTGCGTTAACACGTGTATATATGTTAATATTTCACGAAATTAAATAATGCTTGCCAGCGAACAAACGATCTGCAGGATGATTTTCTTTACATTATCGTACAGTCCGGAAGTAATACAAGTTCTTACTAAGCCTTTCATGCTGTTGGAGAATGTTTCGAATACTTTGATTGAGTAAGGTTGTACGACGATTCAATTCTGCGTCCTTAATCACTTTGACCTTCGTATGATTGATATTTCTTACTTAAATAATAACACAATCAATAACACGAGCATGCGACATATTAAGTTTGTGGGAAAACTGAAAAAATGTTTATGAAAGAAAAGCGAATTGGTTTAGTAATTACATTATTTTTATAATACTTTTTTCTGAAAATTGTAAGAGCATATGGGATAGGTTAATTATGAGCCGAAAGTGAATGTTCTGTTGCACAATTTCTTTAAGGCGAACGAAGCAGAAGTTCCTGGGTGTAAGTATGTTACGAATGATTGATTCTTAGCTGCTTATTTTTTTAACCGGAATCAATTGACGTAAACGGTGAAAAATTTCCATTTCGGAAATAATTTAAATCTAATTTAAAACTAGTTTAATGGAGACCCGCAGAATAAACATGTGTCTTAATTTTTGAGGTATTTATCTGTTGACGTCAATGTGTAGGATCCCGGACAGCCGTAAAATGTTAAGGCGGCGCCATTTAGTCGAGCAACGTATCGATTTTATGGAGATACGATTAGGAATTCAAATACCTGTTTTCGAAAGCGTGCGAAAAAAAGTTCTCCGCTTCTTCACCCCTTCTTCAAGAATAATTTTATTGCAGAAGTAAGGGGTGACCCGAAGGATAGAGTCGGCATATTTTCAGTTTCATTAAAATATTGTTTACTTCTCGTGTTATTTTCTTTTTGCGAATTATACACCATTTTTTACTTATTTGTTAGCACCGAGCTTTCTTTTTTAACGACACCTATAAAGTATAATTTTTTTTAAACTTCACAGAGAATTCCTCGAGCATAAGAAACTGATCGTAAACGAAATTTAATACAGTTGTTTGTATTACAATGTTTAATTCCTTAGGAGTACTAAAACATCGAGTGCTATGTCTGAGAGATTTTTTACCCGACATTGATAGTTACTAATGCAAATTTTAAGGTCGCCCGAGCTCACGGTTACTGAACCAACACTTCGCTCATTGTGCATGACCTTAAGACCCGCAACAAAAAATACAGATAGACTACAATTAATGACTCAGTCTTCGATTTTATTCGGATTTTCGTTATATGCATGTAAAAAAATAACATCAGGAATTATAATATTCTGGCTTCTGCACTGTCTGCTAAATCTTCCTCGACTTCCGGATCTTGAATTCCTCGATCCATATTGCATCTTTGATGCACCTTCATCATCTAATAATGATCTCTGGTATAGAACTCCGACGTTTATAAAAAAACTGATGTTATAAAGTAAATTACTGTACGTTTAGTTCGTATTTCTTTTTAAATCATTATTCGATCTATCAAAGTACCGCCTCGATATGTCACTGATGAATTTTTTAAACGAGACGAATAAATCGTAGGCGATGTAAGCGATAGGCGACTGGCGCCAGACTTCTATGTGTGTCGTTCACGTAAAGGAATTTATTATAGACCATAACCAAAAATTGCATTAAAATTCCGGACATTCCAGCAAGCTGTTGGTTGGTGCTAACGATATAGTGAAATCCGTACAAAGTTTGCACAAAATTGTAGCTCAACTAGGAAATGACACTTGTAGTATCTGTATATTCTTTAAAGTGTAACATAAAAGGTGTAAGTAAAAAATTGTAGGTTATCCGATTTTACGGTAACGGTTCATATATTTTCTATTAAATTTCTAAGTATAAAGGAGGTAGTAGATATCGGTAATAAATAAAGGTATTCAAGGACGAAAATTGTAAATATAAAAATATATTTTGATTAAAAATCGGTATAACAATAACATTCTTTTATGGTAGATCACTGATTATATTAAGGCAACATTGATAGACAATTTATCTCTACAAATTGAATATTTCGAAAACCCGGTTGTGTTCAAAATGTATAAATTTTTCAAACTTTCTCCAAGCCACCATTATACTTAACTAATTTCATCAAACTTTTAATTTGTCAGGTAGTAACAGAGTACTGCATTAGTACATTTTTAACGTCTGCCATATGCATGATGTGACTGATGAGCTGAAAAAGTGTGAACATTAATATATTTTATTGCTTTTGTTAATTCTAATGTAATAAATACTTTTTAAATTGTGATGAATAATAGTAAGAAACTCACGCTTATAAAATTCTCCTGTAAAAATTACATTAGGCAAAAGTGCATGAACTTTCTGCAAAACAGCAGCCTTTGAGGCTAGAGGAGCATTCATGTTCCAAATCTAGGAAGGATATAATTTCTTTGTAGCTGTACACCAATTACATATTCTGCTGTGCCTTATTACCAAAATATAAAAGTACTTAAAAGAATATCCAAATATATACACACTTGAACAAGATCTTCCTTGTCTCTGATGGACACTGTAATTCCACAAACCTCATCATCTTCTGCCAAACATTCTGTAAATTGTTCTCCTATAGCTGCGAGCACCACCTCTTTCCAAACATTCCCCTGCAGAATCGGACAATATTATTCAAATGAAAATGGAGAAACGTTTTCAAAGATTTAAATACTCACTGTATCATGTTTATGGCACTTCAATCTCCATGTTCCACCATTCTGATTGATCGGTTCTTCCCATAAAGGATATCTATTGTCTCTCATGAGGTGATAGCTATATCTAACCTGCAAGTAAATGAAGTAAATATGTTACTATTTATATACAAAAATTTAACAAATCTTTGCAAATTAATTGTGCAGTGCAACAGAGTGTAACAGCTGACAAATGAAGCGTATTAAAAATCATTTACATTACCTTCATATCACCAGCATTAGGTATATTATTGAAGACTGCCCAAAAACTTTGTACAGTATTCACAGTATAAATCTTCGTTAAGTTGTCTTTATATTCTTCAACAGTTGTACCAGAAATGGCTCTGCCAATTTTACCAATTTTTATTTTAAATTTCTAGGCACAATTCATTTACAATTCTGATACATTTTAATTGAGCGGATGGAACATTTAATGAAACAGAAATAATGAATTGAAACCTAACTATACAAGTAATAAATGTGACAATCACAATAATTTGCATACTCTCTACAGAGATAAAAAAAAATGTAAGTCATCTTTCTTCAGTAAGACAGAATCAGATAAATTTAAACACTGAAACCCTTACATATACCACATGATATTTCGTATATGCATTTTCTGCACAAAGTACCTTCTAGAATCACTGGATAACATGTATCAATTTTTGAGACTGCATTAGCGATTGCAGTCTTGCGTGCAAAGAGCGATTTTTTTTTCTCATTGCGATAACGCAGAAGTCGGCAAAACATCTTAATTATTTGTTTCGTTCCGATAAAGTGTTTCTTATGATAATTTTAAATCCAATTCGATTTCTGTACGATATTTTCGGGAAACAATATCAAGATAAGCCGTTTCCGAGATTCACTGACGTCAGAAGAGGAGAATTTCTCAAATGTATTTCGGTGACGTTTTAAAAAAAGAAAAAAAAAGAGTCAGATAAAAACGACCTGATATGCAATATTCAATGCACCGTACATTTCGCTGGGAATATTACAGGCCGAGAAATAAACGGGCCTTCTTACTTGTCCAGCCAAAAGGTCCATGGAGTTTGTAGCGGTGTTCCTGAAGATTCATGTTCCTCGATCGTTTCCGCAGCCGCATCGGAAATCACCGGTGTTTTCGACGAGTCTGCCGAGTTGACGTCTTTCGAATCGCACTCTACCGCGGCCATATTCGAATTAACGTTATATGTATACTAACGACGTCAAAATCATGTGATGCGCAGGAAGTAATAATAGAATCACCAATTTGTGTTTAATCATAAAAATCAGTGCAGGAAAATACGATTAATTATCATGAGAAATATAAAAGCACTTAATATATGATTACATTATGTAGAAATTTTGAAACATGTATACTGCACTTCGTTATCGACGATTTAGATGGCTATTCTGCATTTCGACATTAGCTGTGAGGTCATCTCGTCGAATGCTTGTTAGAATTGAATTTCGAAATTTGTTTTATAGGCAGGTAAAATTACATACTCTTTGCGACACTTTGCAAGCGTACCGTAAGAAAATTGTAAACAAAAACGTAAGAAGGTACATACATATAATTTCACGAATAACAGAGTAGATTTTCAAAAATGGAGTAGACGCAATTGGGTTGACGTTTGGAAGATAGCTCCATTTTGTATAAAAACGATATTTAAGTAAGAACTTTCGGCGATTTGTAGGTTGTAACTTAACATTTTTGAAAAGTATGCTCTCACTGTAGTATCAGTCTCTGTATTACCGGTGCAGTGTAGGAATTACAGGGAGTGACATTGAAAATATTTGCGTCTTACAATTACACAAATGATTTTTTTTTAAAACATTGAAATTGAAAGTTTCTATACTATTATTTTAACCCTTTCTATTCTTGTTTTTCTAGCGATTCTAAGAATTAGTTGTTATTAAATATAAAAATTCAATTAAGAGGTTGAACTTAAATTGCAGATATTTCTATGTAAGGAGATATTATATTTGAGAATTAAGTTATAATAGGTTGTAAAGTTAAAAAGCAATTCTAAAGAATAGAAATATAGGTATACGTTGTGTTATCTTTAAGTCACAAGGATCTAAAGAGGATTAAAATTCGCGGCGGGCCAGATAGAATCCTTACGGTCCCGAATTTAAAAAATATGTACTATACAGCACATCTGAGGTGGGGATTTAAAAAATGCAAGGTTGCGCCCTCTTACTTTGATGGGAATAAATGATAGTTGCTTGTTCGTTGTAGAATCATGTTATTTCTTACGATTGTAACAATTTTCTAGAATATTTATAACATTATATTTGTAAAGCTTTCTCCGAATATTCCATAAGTTATTTCATGTTTTGAGCCTCTGTGATAATCATTGCATAAAATGTAAATTACTAGAAATTAGCGTAACCAGTATAACCTAGATAAGCTTATCGTGATTAATACAAATATCATTGGATTTCGTATTATCTATCTTGTATAGAAATAAATATGACATCTGTTATATAGTATTATCTATTAACATACGAAGGGATTGCATTTAAAGAGGAGGTAATATTCTGTGGTTAGTTCCCACCCTTCTGTTTGTTACTTGTCAATAGCATGTAACCTATTATACAAATTTTATTAAAATCGTTAAGTATAATATGTAAAGTCTTACTTGGTAACATGATATTCATACGAAGATATTGGTTGTCAAATTTACCATTTTGTTCAATACATTTTGTAGTGCAGCTTTTTATTTAATAAAACTACTAGTATACTAGTTCAATGAGGATAAATGTTTTTTTCATAAATATTTGTATGTGTGAAATTCATAGAAATATATTATTTTAAAGGTGTACTAAGAAGATTTGAGCAAGAAACAAATTAAGATGCCCAGCTCGTATTTATATGCTATAAACAATGAAGGGCGTGTATTTGGATTGTCCACATCTGGAAACATGTGGCGTGAATTCATGTATTTGGGCCTTGAGTTTAAGCAGTTATCAGCAGTCCCACATTTTATGTGGGCTATTGGTGGCGACCGCCAAGTTTATGTACACGTTCATGGTTTAGATGTACCAATAAGAATTAAAGAAGAAACATATGAAAATGAAGTATGAAAACGAATATGAATGAACTCTAATGCGAGTCACTATTATTTAATATCTTTTTTATGCTTAATACAAAATTTTTTATTGAACTTGCATTATGTATAATAATATATATTTATGTTTTGCAGCGTTGGCTTCCCTTAGAAGGTTTTAGCGGACGATTATTGCCTACAGATAGATATAATTTTTCTAATCAAGATGGTACTGTAGATCGTAGCCGAGATAAAGTAAAATTACCATCAATGGCTTGGCAGTGGGAAGGTGATTGGCAGATTGAAACTACGTTAGACGGTCAACCGCTAGATCATGATGTAAATATATCTAGCACATTCTACTGTCGAACATGATTACAGATATTTTTTTAATTAATATTTTATCATAGTCTATTGTTTTACTTTTACATTATGCTTACACCTTCTTTGATATTTTAAATATCTGTATACTTGCAATTCTTGCAGTAATTGTCATGTTTATTTTGAATATACATATTGGAAAATTAAAAATAAGATAATAATGCGTAACAGAGTAAAATATAATAAAAATATAAAAGTAGTTGCATACCATCATAGTAACTTTATCCATATTTTTAACATACCTAAACACTAATGTAATTAAAGTATTTACACCATACTAAAATTTCTGTAGTAAGCTGCTTGCTTTTTTTAATTGTCTTATTTTTTATGATTTTCTGTTTATATGTAGATTTATTATCAGTTATGACCAACAGAACAGAGTATTATGATCAAAGAAAAACTGATGTTTTGGTAGGGATGGATGTATGCAGTTGATTTTCCAGCTACATATACCACAAAGAAACTGTGGAAGTCCTGTGTTAGAAGACGAAAGTGGGTTCGCTATCGCCGATATAGCGCTATGAATTCATGGTGTGCCATTGCACCACTTCATAAAGATCCAACTAAGGTAATGGCATAGTATATCCTAGTCAGGATTTTAAAACTGCATGAAGGTTTTATTAATTTATTATCGCCTATTCGCAGGAACCATTTATTGACATATCTGTGGGAGGAAGCCAAATACCTGGAGGTAATCCTGGAAGCCTAGTAGTCTGGGCAGTAACCGCCCATGGGAGGGTATAACTTTTAAAAAAATTCTTCTGAAATATATTAACATAGCAAGAAATCATATATATCGGCATAATTTATAAAATCGTAATTCTGGTTATTGCAAAGCTTATAATTTCATAAATATATCAGGTTTTTAGTCTGCGATATTTTAATTTCATGATACCATCAATTTTCGTAAAACATTCAATAACAGGTCTGAATACAATTATTCTTCAATCTTATTTAGGTAATGTTTCGAGTTGGAACTAGTACAACATGCCCTGAAGGACAAAGATGGAGTTCCATAAAATTAGCAACTGGTTATGAGGTTTCTCAGATTAGTGTCGGAGTAACTGGCCTTGTATGGGCTGTACTTATGATTGGCAAAGCATTGGTGCGCACAGGAGTTACTAGAGAAAACCCCATGGGTATGTGTATGTCCTCGCGAAATATTTTAATTACTTACGTGTAATTGTTGCTAATTATTCGTATGTCTCAAAGGGGAGGATTGGTCCAAAATAGAGCCACCTCAAAAAGACTTAAAGCTAGTACAAGTTAGTGTAGGTACGGATGCTGTGTGGGCAATAACTCAGGATGGTGGTGTTTGGTTCAGAAAAGGCATTAAAGGTGAAATGAGTGGCGTTTGTGAACAGTTAGCTACCGGTACTGGATGGGTAGAAATGACAAGTAAAATGTCATTAGTGTCTGTCGCACCGAATGATCAGGTATATAAAATAATTATAGAATTCATGTTATCGATCTTTATAAGAACGTGAAATAACATTTTTCATTTCTTATTCTTGAATATTTTATTTCACGGCAGGTGTGGGCAATTGGCCACGAAGATAGATCCTTATATTATCGTACTGGGATTACACGATCAGAGTTAACGGGTAAAAAATGGAGATTAATCAATGCACCTCTTCAACTAAGTAGAGCAAGTAGCAATGCGAGTTTATCAAGTAATCGACACAGCACATGCGGTACGCCGCAGCAACAGAGACATCAAAGTTGGGGATCATTGGTACACGTTCTCTCCATATAAATTCGTCTATTACATAAATATAAGATTAATCACCATTTATTTACTGTTACATCCACATTTTTTTTATACAAAAAAAAACATTTTCAGAATCGACCACACAGTACCAGCGAAGGTACAACATTAATTCGTGAATGGGAGGAGCAATCTCGTTCGGCACCAACGCCAACATCTCTAAAATTATGGCAACGTTCGAGCGATGGCACCCCTGGAAAAAATTCACAACAAACCTCTTTCCAGGACATATACGTAAATGAGGAGAAAAAAAGGTGGAAATACAAGTTCTCTCTTCAATTTCCAATTACATTATAACGAAGGATATGGTTAACGTTTACAATATCGCTTTAATTTTATCGTTTTAGAAATGCTAATTCGTTAGACATGGGCGATCTTACGGAAGCTAACGTCGCTAATATAACTATATCAAATGAATCCCTGACCAAAACTGGAGAATCTATCGTCGTCTCTGGTAAAGGAATGGGAAGCACGGTCAAGGTTACTGCAAATTCAATATATCAACTAATTAATTCTTTTGGTGCAATGCAATATTTCATGTGACTACAATTAAAACGGTAGATTAATCCCGCTGCATGGAGTCCTGTTCATTCGGTTGGATCTATGGTCGGTGTTGAAGCTCATCCGGAAACCGATGGAAGTATTTTCGATCCGGATTTTACGGGCGATTCCGGCGTTTATGGAGAAGATGACAGTGCGGCTATTATGTATTGGGCGGAATGTGACGCTTTATGGTACAAAGTAGAAGCCGGTGCGTGTTTTGTCGATCCATCAAATCTCCCTAAATGGTAATACCAAATGTTAATATAAATTTATACTTATTCTGTAGCATTATATTAAAATATATAAATGTTATTTTCTATTAAACTTGAAGGATTGCTGATACAAATGGTGCGGCACACGGGGATACGGCGCAATCATGGAGGATATATATCTTAGAAGAATTGAAAAAGAGACAACAGAAAGTACAATTTGATCCTTCGATATACGAAAAAGTTGTCGAAAAGTAAGAAATCCGAAAGTGTTATAAATCTGTCTAAACTGTCAATATTTTCTGAGTTATTTCTCATATTAATTTTTTTTATATAGATCATCGTGGGTGAAAAATGGTGATGCAAAATATAAATTGAAGGGTAGTACATCGTACGATGATTGTATCATTGAATTGGAGTGGATAAGTAGCGACGGTGGTTCTTTAGATTCTGGAACCATAACAATCTTAAATTCGGATGGAGCAACCACGATTGTAAGTCGTGAAATCCGGAAATTTGATTTAACAATTAAAAATTTTAATTTGGTCGTTCGTAAATTTGTAATAAATACTTCTCCAGATGCAATTTCCCGTGTCGGAGGTAATGTGTGTTGCCTGCTGCAGCGAACCGGGTAATCCACGTATTGCAATCCATACTCCGCGATTGCCGCGTTCGAAAGTTCTTAGACTACAGTTTTCTAGCGATACTGATATGGAAGACTGGCTGTCGCATTTAACTACAGGTATAATGCTATCTCGAAATAAATAGACTTATTTCGAATTTCAGTGAAACTTAAATTCCACCTGTCTTTCACTTACAGTTTCTTGCCAAATAAACAATGTTTATGGAAAGCCAGGTCCTAATTCAATTTGGACTACCACTGCATTAGGAGATGTGTACGTCTACGATCCCGCTATTGCAGAGGTGATTAAGAAATCGCAAAGACTTTAATCTTTTATAAGAACATTGATTCAAATAATTTGTATTTATTGCAAC
This sequence comes from Cerceris ruficornis, assembly GCA_963989415.1. NCBI lineage: Eukaryota > Metazoa > Arthropoda > Insecta > Hymenoptera > Crabronidae > Cerceris > Cerceris ruficornis. The sequence goes on along the minus strand of OZ022518.1, from coordinate 17,762,208 downwards.
TAGGAAAATCAGCTTCTCAACGATGCCTATGTACAAGAATTAGATGTTGCCGGAAAAGACTTGCCTTTCGAATGTATTTTACAAAATGGCTTTGGGTCTGGTAGTTCCTTAAAAATGACAGTATGTATTCACGATGACGCTGACAGGTAAGAGAACATAATACATCAATTATTTGACATTTTGACATTTGAATATTATTTATTCGATGTATCTATTATATATGTTTAGGTTGTCTTTCAATCTTGTATGTTATACGACAACATCCTTGAAGCAGAAATCTATAATGGAAAGCCATGACGTAGCGCTCCATTTGAATCCAAGACTCAAAGAAAATGTAATCGTAAGAAATACATATCAGAATGGACAGTGGGGCGATGAAGAAAGAAACGGAGACAGTCCGTTAAAGGCAGGCTCCGATCTAACGTTAGAGATCATTTGCGAAACGAGAGGATACAGAATTCTCATTAATAATTCTGAATATACTTTCTTCAGCCACAAAATATTACCACAAAGCATTACTCATTTACGGATCAAAGGACTTATGACATTGTGCAGCGTACTTTACAAATCCACGACTGTACGTATCATTTGTAATACATTGATTGCCGTAGGGGATCAATGATGAACGTCCAAATTCGGTTCAATTTCTATTGATTACAAATAATGATATTCATGAATTAGTTAATATATTTAATGCCGAACTGCTTAAAATACGTTAAGTGATATTAAATATACAATAATTTTTATCTTTAACGATCCTCCTTTACGAAGATGTAATTTAAATACATATTCGATCCAGGTAATTATCGACCCTTCAACAATGTTTTGGCGACAAATGGGTGGACACTTAAAGAAAGTTGAAACTTGTTCCGTGGGAGTAACATGGGGAATAGGATACGACAGTACAGCATGGGTTTATACCGGTGGCTGGGGTGGTGCATTTCTAAAAGGCAATTATAAAGTGTTTACATCTCATCTAGGCGATTACGGAATGGAAATATGTTAAACATTGAAAGAAAATTGAAGTATATTAAACAAACTGTTATTATTGCTGATATGGAATGTTGATACTTGTAGGCTTAGATGGCAATACAGGAATAAATCCTATGGTGGATACACATAACTATTACGTGTACGAAAATCAACGTTGGAATCCAGTAACTGGGTATACCTCCCATGGTCTTCCAACCGATCGCTATATGTGGAGCGATGCGACAGGACGCCATAAGCGAACCCGAGAGCATACGAAGTTATTATCGATGCACTGGCATTGGGTAAGATCACAAAGGATAATTGTACTTTTGTCTTTTGTTAAAAATGTAATACCATGTTCCTTTTTAGGTATCTGACTGGATAGTAGATTTTCATACATCTGGAGGGGTCGATAGAGATGGTTGGCAATATGCCACAGACTTTCCTTCTCAATATCACGGTAAAAAACACTTTACCGATTATGTTAGAAGAAGAAGGTGGTTCAGAAGGTGCCAATTAACAACTAGTGGCCCCTGGCAAGAATTGGGAAACACGAAATTAGTCGATGTCTCTTTATATGTACGAAATATTCGATGATACTGTCTTTAATGCCATTCTATCGATTATTAAATTCATGTTTCTCCTTTCATTAGGCAACTGGAAAGCCCGGTACGGATTCTCCCGTCCACATCTGGGCAGTAGCTACTAATGGCGAAGCTTTATTTAGAAGAGGTGTCTCGGAATCGTGTCCAGTGGTATATATATACACAATAAATGATATATGCTTCCATTTCGTCTTTTCGTTACGAAATCGTCGCAACTTATAAATAAACAGACGTTCTTTTTTTTTAGTAGTAATTGTAATATCAGTTAATATCATAATGTTTTCGCAGTCGTAGCACGAAAGGCTAAGGAACTCTTCAAATTTGTATACTATCGCGTTTCAGTAAATCACCGAATAAATGTATTTATAGGGAGTATCATGGGAACACATACCGAGTGATCAAGCTTTAGTAGGTATTTCATGCGGTCCCGGTGGCCAAGTTTGGGCTGTAGGAAAAAATGGTTCCTCTTATTGGAGATTGGGTATTACCCCTGCAAAGCCTGCAGGTAAAAACAATATAATAATGTCGGAGATTAGATTAAAACCTTTCCTTCAACTTATTGTTACATTGGTTGCTTAGGACTTCAATGGCAAAACGTTGAACCACCGACGAACGCTCACCTGAAACAGATTTCTGTGGGAAAAGACGTCATATGGGGATTAGATACAACGGGCAGACTATCTGTTCGACGTGACGTGCAGATGAATGTTTTCCCAGAAGGAACGCACTGGCAAACTTTACCCGCAATGCCAAACGATCCCATTCATATAGGTAAAATACTGAATTTGTATTACTACGAAAAAGTTCAGCGTTTCCCAATGTTCTAAAGCTTTGCAATGAGTTGTTTGTCTAATTCATAAATTCTGTGGGATGGTTCGAATCTTAATTTTATTATTAATTTTCCATGTGTGATTGTCATATTAAACTTTCCAAATTTTCCCACGTGTAATTGGAGTTCTCTAGAAGTTATAATACTTTCTTCAAAAAAATTTCAGAAAAATATAAAAAGGAATCTAAAAGATCTACATTTTTCGGAAATCTTTCTGGATATCCCTTGAAAGTAGGATCTAAATTGGAAAATGCTGATGTAGAAAGCACACTTTGTAATTTACATGTTCATTCTCATTCCATTGATATAAGTATAAGTTGGAATTAGTGCCTGAAATTTAGATAGTGTCGCTCTTCCTCACACTTTTCTGCTTTACCTTAGTATAGCTAATTTTCTCTAATTTAAGTTATTATAAATATAATTATTAACTTGTTTGAGATTTTAGAAAAAATCGCGATTGCATATGCTGTTACATATGTCTTCTTGCAATTATCTTTTCTTATTAATGTAATCAAACATTTTGTAATTTATAATAGATATGTCGGTCATTAATGCGAAACAAGGCTTTCGACATATCGCTGTGGCTAGAGAACAAGGCCAAGTATGGGCAATTTCAGGAGCAGGAATTCTTTGCAAAAGAATTGGCATCACCGATGAAAATCCAGCAGGAACGGGATGGGCGACCGGTATAGGGGTGAGTTATTATTCACATAAAAGATATATAACATTCCTATTCGTAACTGAAACTTTAAATGCTTTTAATAGGCAAACTGGCAGTATATAAGTGTCGGAGGAATTGTAAATAAATCGGAATGAGTAATCAGTTGCTACACGTATTAAGTCTCATACACGCAAAATATTACTATAATGTTTGACAGTGTCATAATACTGTGGCTTTTGGCTCTATCTCACAGAACTTTCCAAAAGCATAGAGAAGTCTCAGCATGTGTGTATAAGACACGAAAGTTTTACATAATGTAAATGTCTTAGCTTATTTATTTAGCTTATATTTTAACGTGATAAAACGAAAAAAAGCCCAAAATAACAAAACCATTTTGTGTAAAAAAAAAGGAAGAATATAATCGAAGTGTGCTGACTGCGCTTATCTCTAAAATGCATGGGATATGTTTATATAACGTGTCCTATTATTTATCCGTACTAAAAATCACGTGAGAGTAGATATTACCTGGCGATTTAATTAAATTACATTCCCAAAGAAATCAGTTGAAATTCTAACACGAATGAGATTTTGCAATTTTTATTGATTTGATGTATTTCAAGTTTGTTACATTCCTTAAGTTTCATTGAACTTGAAATTGCGTCGAATAATATTTTGTATATAAAGCAGAAACATTTAGTTTCATATTTAAATGTAAAATTGTAGAATGATTTAAAGAAAAATGATATAATAGGATGATGTTACCTGAAACGGCAAATATATTAGTAATATTGACGGTATTACGATTTAATTGCATGAGATGCCTTGTCGAAATTCTGTAAAGTAATTTCTAAAAATGATAGAATAACGAAGAAACACGAAGGACATAAAATTTCCAAATATCACAATGCATTAGGGCAAATGAATTTCTATGATAAAAGAAGAAGAGACTGTTAGTGCAAATATTTGAAGAAATACCAAAACTTACAGTACTGAACAGATTGTTATTTTAATACCTTTTTTTTATTGCAAATATCTTATATTACTAGCGTCAGAAGTCGAATTAGTGAGGTTTTGAAAAGTTAAGGAAAACAAAAAGTCAGGTGCATTCAGAAATGTGCGAGAATGAATCATTGTTTGCGTGTTTCAAGAAACTAGTGATATCCTTATCAGTATAATTTTCGTTTCGTGAAAGAAAAATGTGACTTATAGGACTATACATTCCTATAGTAATTTTATACTATTTTTACTGTGTTTACTTTACGTTCACATTCATCAAACTTTTCCGTTTATTATGAAATTAATAATTTTAAAATCATCTTATAGAACGAGATTAACATTCAACGATAAAAATTATTATTCTACAGTAGCAAAAGCTTACCTTTCGAGAAAGTATCAATCGATTCGTAAAGACAAATATTTTTCCTGAAAATTATCTAACAAAATAAATGAAATAACAGCTCTTGTTTCAGTTAAAAAAAATTATTTTTAATGAGAAATATGCTCCATTGTTCTTTTAACGATCAAGATTTTGCTGCTGTTGAGTGGTATATTCTATGCGATTTTAATAGTCAATAAAATGTGTGCTACTAAAGAAATCATGTATTAATATAATGTGGCTGTCTAAACTAATGTATTATTGACGATAATTATGTATTATAATGTGACTTTCGATATTCCACTGGACTATACACAAAAATATAATTAATTTGCTGAAAAAGACAATCTGTTATGATTAATTCATCGTGTACACGGTACCACCTAATTATTCAAATTTATTGCTTCGGATGGCATGTAAATAAGCAAGTATTCTATTGACGCTTTTTTTTTAACGTATATATATTACAACAACACGGCGTATAAATATAAAAAGGAACAGATTGACTTAACATCATCTTAAATACTGTACAGAAGGTGAAACTTTTTTTTTATACAATGTCATCGTAGATGCATAATACCTGATATATAAAAGTTTGTCATGCGATAATAATGAGGTTTCGTACTGCATTAGCGTCCGACACACTTGATATTCTTTCGTATTTAAAATTGATATGATAAAAGTCTTGCGTTGTAGTAATAAAACTACAAATCGATGTAATTGATCTCGCGATATAATTTAAATTTGATAAAAGTTTATCGAAAATTCAATATCCCACCACTATTCGAGCTTTAAAATCACAACATTAATCACATCATTATCTTCTAATACCTGGTATTATCTCTGAGAATGTCTTTGTACGCTAATATAAAATTAATCACAAATTTTCAAAAGTTAGAATCGTGTCACTATTCTAACTTGATCGGCGTATTTCCGTTTCATCATCTCTGCCTCAGTTTTGTCCCGTTTTCCTTGCTCGCTGTGAGATAATCCGTACAATAAATAAATGCAAAAACCTAGGGTAAAATAAGAAAAATTTGAAATCATCGACCTACATGAATATCTCCTTTACGTTGTTAAAGTAGTCCTCATTTTACAATTGAAAAACTTACCAAAAAACATCCAGACCAGAAATCTGATCCACGTAAACATGTCTAATTGTAACATTAGGTAAAGATTTATAAAAATACTGCAACATGGTACAAGTGGCACTAGCGGTACCTGAATTTTACAAAAAAGGACGATGAAATAATAGATTAATCACATATCGTTCGTGAAGAATTATAAGTCGATAGTAGTAGAGAAACATATGTACCTTAAATGCTAGTTCAACCTGCTGAACTGGTTGTGTTGCAATAGCTGCTAAATTTAATAGCAATATCATCACAAGTATAACTAGTATCACAGATTCTATTATATTCCCACCAAACGCGCCTGCGCCCACGCTATTAATGAAAAAGGCGAGGATAAATATGACAACGCCTGGAACATCAAAATATATACAGGTAACATGAAAATTGTATCAGAAGGTGTTAAAGGTATACTTTTCTTTTTAAACTTACATAATACTACAATGCCATATTTCGCAATCTTGCTGGACATTTCGGTCGCCTCTTTCTGATTGTTTAAGTTAAAAATTTGCTTCAATACGTTCACGGGTGTTAGTTCGAAATTGTTTATTATGGTCATAGAACGTGCAGTGGAATCAAATTCTTCCTTTTGGTACCTATAATTTAAAAGATCTTTCAATAATATATATATCGTATTACTTAATACTATACACAATTATAAAGTTAATAATTAACATATACATAATAATTAAAAAAGTTTGCAAATGTTGTAAAGGTATAACAAAGTTTTGATTACCTCAATATTAAAACTGATATCGCTACTATCGTATATGCAAGAAGAGTTCCGATAGACATCATGTCTATCAGTTGGTGAAGATTAAAAATAAGCGTCATAAGACCTAAAAGAAGAATGTTAATGTTAAAGAATTCCATTTTTTCGTTAAATCTTCAAGTTGATATTTTTCGTTCGATTACGTTTCATCTTACAATATATGAAAATTTCTTCAATTTTCGAAATACGTTACCAACGTTCTTTTAACTTTTGTGATTGAAACTTTGACAAAATGAAATTCCCGTTAATTCAAGTGACATAGAACTGACCAGTAAGCAAGCCAGAGATCACCGTGCCCAAAACAGGCGTCATAGTTTTAGGATGAACTATCGAGAGCCACTTAAAAATAATTCCATCACTGCCCATAGCGTAAAGTATTCGTGGCAACGGAAACATAGCGCCGAATAGACTCGTGCATAATGCAAAAATTGCTCCTATATTGACGATCCACTTAATGATAGGCCATCCAATTTGATCGAACACATATGGAAATGGTGCGTCGGCGTTCTAAATTTACAAAATCTTTATCTTAAGTCATAGCGCAGACACAATGAATACCGCGATTTAGATAAGCTTGAAGATGTCAACATCTTCAGTACAATGAAGCGAGATACATTACGTATGAATGAAAGTTAACTTTATAACTGAATCGTACCTGATCGTAATAAGGCCACATCATAGTCAGTACCGTAGAAATACTGAAATATGCTAATAAAATGATAATAAGCGACACAACGATAGCAATAGGTATATTGCGCTGAGGATTTTTCGCTTCTTCGCCGGTTGTTGCGACCGCATCGAATCCTACGAAACCATAAAAGCACTTTGCTGCACCGACCATCACTCCGCTTATTCCAAAGGGCATGAAACCTCCGTTTCCTGCATCGGTTACAGTTGGTGGTATGTCGCTTTGCGGTATCGACCAATTATCTGGATTCGCTGAAAATTTATCGAACTTATTTGCATGCTCTACTAAACAATACTCGTTATTACGTTAAATTCCGTGAGAATCACCCGCGTGTTCTAAATTCAATGAAACTTTTTGCAAACTCAGAATGATAATATTCACAATTTTTCTGTCATACGTAATATTTAAGTACCAATTTTATCTTAAATATTTCTAGTTTGTAATAATACTATCTTTAATAGAGAAAGAAAGAAAGAAAGAAAAAGAAAGTTTCATTTTGGTACACATAAGGTCAATGAAATGCAACCGACATTCAATGTTTTAACGCTTCATTTACCGCTCACTTTTTGAATATTGCGCAACTGTGTATGCATTGACTAGTGAAGATCAATAACTTCAAAATCAAAATGCGAAGAAATACTCATTTTATTCTGATTTTAATTGTCTTAAAGCTGTGAAATTTGATTTTATTCTCATTTGTGATAGCCTATTAATAGGCTACCACTCGATAAGTATTGACGACTGAAAAGCCTATTAATAGGCGCCAAGTAGGTAAAGCGTTAAATTCCTGATTTCTCTAATCTTAGAGAATCGTTCACGGCATTATTCTCTTACCCTTAATGGATCCTGCCACTATGACGATTATAATTGTCGCTATATTTATGACGGTGAATATATTGTTCAAAATTGATGATTCCTTCACTCCAACGCACAGCAGTAGCACGAGCAGCATTACCATACAGAATGCAAAAAAGTCAGGATAATCGGACAAGAAGGAAACGTTAATAGGCATAACGGAATACAGCGTTTTTCCTATTACGTTTCCTATCAACGCGTCTATGTAATTACTAAGACCTCGTGCGACGCTCGCTGTACCTAATTAAAGATTACACGGGAATTATTAACGATGGTGCAACTTGCTTTAATTTATACATAAAAAGCAGAATATTGCGAGGGAATGGAGATACTTTTTGCGCGTACCTATTACATATTCTAAAATTAGGTTCCATCCTATGACAAAAGCGATGAACTCTCCCACCGTTACGTAGCTGTAGACGTAAGCAGAGCCAGCTTTCGGCACTCTGGAGGCGAATTCGGCGTAGCACATTCCTAGAAATAAGGTGTAACGTGAAAATCCGGGATTAATAAACAATTAAAAGGGAATATAGTTGCAACACCAGTAGAGCCACCAACTTTGAAATACAGTCGGACCCCGTATAACGCAGGAGATACATTCTGCGTTATGTTTCACTTTTACAGTTGATTCTCAAATTTCCCAATAATTCTAAAACAATCTTGCAATTTTCTTTCCAATTTGACCGACTGATCTTCGATTGTGTTATATGAGGATGTAACGCAAATTTTGTGCCACTTTACAAAACTACCGCGTTATGCGGAGCCCTACAGATGGGCCCTATTTCGAAATGTTTCGTTCCCCCTCAAAAATTTCCCCCCTGGAAAAAATATATATATCAATCTTCCTTAAAACCCATAAGATTGCATGATGTGTTCCTTCAGCAAAACGATCTTCTTTATTACATTGAAAAGTACTGTAACAACAAATACAAGACACGAAAACTCTACAGAACTACAACCGGACACCTAAAGCGTCAAAGGGTAAAATTCATTTGTATTATTCTCCTAAAACTTCTGCCGATAGAAAGAAACTGTTAATTTCCGGAGGAATTAACGGGGAAGCATAATTTACCAGCAAATGCGGAAGCGAAAGCAGCTATGAGGAAGGAGATGCAAACAGCCGGGCCGGCCGTCTCTTTGGCGATGCTTCCGGCGAGGACGTAGACGCCGAGACCGAGGGTCGAACCCACGCCAAGTGCCGTGAGATCGAACAAGTTCAGGACTCGCGCCAATTCGCCCTTGCCATCCTGGTTATCGTCGACGCGTCTTCGGGACAGCGCCCTCCAGATCCGGCTCGCCATGCCGGATCTCGTCTTCTTTCTTCGGAAAGAAGTCCCCCGTCTCTGACTCTTCCCTTTCTGGAACAAAAAATGTATTCCTCACTTTTTTTTCTATCGCACTTTTCGACTTCAAATCGTCATGCTCGTTTCGCCTAGGACCTCCTCTTTTAGGCGGGGTTTGAAACACCAAGAATACGATATGTTAAATAATAATTTTGGAAACATCTTGTAGGGGTGGCGGAGGAGGACTTGTACTCAGACCCACTAACTACGAGTTTTGGCATTTACCTCCGCAACCATCGAAGCCCCTTTAACCCATTCACTGCCAAGTACGAGATATCTCGTGGTTGCACTATAAGTTTTAATCGATAAGTTATCAATAATGGCCGAGTGTGTATAGTAATTTTGGAACAAACATATTCATCGTATCGTGACAAATGTCGAGATTATATTTTTCATTAATTAAATTAATGTTCTATAAATGTTCTGTCGTCTTCTCAAATTTTAACACGCCAGGTAATATTTGCTTTGTTTTTCTGGCAGTAAATGGGTTAACTGCTATGGTCATTTCACCTAGGATCTACTATTTTACGTGGTTTCCGGAAAATCCGAGGCCTTATGTCAAGTAATAATATTGGACAAATTTCACAGAGGTGACGAGGGACCCGAATTGGGTCCCATTGATTATGAATCTTTACCCCCTTATCCACCATATCCCCTAAATTAATTTCTTTATCGTAATTGTCAGTATTCTTTTTTATTTTCTGCTTTGATGTTTAATCATTAGTTCTAATTAGTAATATTGCTCTCACAGCATCTTTAATATATCTCGTAACATTCGAGGAATCTAAACGTACGTATTTTCGCACTTTGCACGAAACTACGGTTAAGCGAATATCATAGACAGCCGCAATGCGAAATGTGTTAATAATTTCATCATTTTTTCACGGATAAAAATCAATCATGCTCGTATGAATCATTGTCAGTTTACCGTACAACAATATCGCTTGTTTGACTTCCGTATCTGCCAATTAAGCAATCGTTTGTTTTGGTGAATACAACGGTTCGGTCGATAACATTATCAGTTTTCAATAATAACAGTAATAATACTTCACGCGAGTAGTAAATCATAGCAGTTGGAATGCTGAAATTTGTATAGACTGATAAAACAGACACTGATAAAAACATTTGTCGCCGTTAAGAAGCATTAAAACCGAGTCACGTGCTCGATGAAGTAAAAATGAAAACTGTCGGAATTCTTTTATACGTTCTTCGTATCTCCGAATCGGCCGAATAACAATAGCAAAAACGGTAACTCGCTTGGCGTTCGTAACTTCCGGTACACGGTATTATTACAATCCAAAAATACGGTAACACATTCAACCGGATTTGAATCATCGGTGGCTTATCAGCTGTGCTTTTATTTGACACCCCTTATTTTCATGGCAGGTCAAACTCCGCAATTCTCACCTACATTGCCTACAATTTATATATTTGGAAAGTTTTCTTCGGCTAAACCACAACTTATAATATTGCATACACACTACTTCTGGCAAACTGAACGACACATTCATTGATAAGGAAAGTAAAAACAAGCAAACAGGTGCCGCCAGAAGAATAAACAACTTATAACCACGCGTCGACTGGTCATACAGAATTTAAAAAAGTGCATCGGATTGAACGTGTTAATTCGTTCCGTGAATCGATTGAATTCTACCATTAGTTTCAGTTAATTCTCGTACAACTTCGATAGAACTTTCCATGCTCGGTATATCGGTAACGGATCCTTTCATCTGTCAGTTTATAATAATTGTGTACAATAGCAACAAGAATTATAATAACGATGGTAATAATAATTCAAGAAGTATTGATCCACTTGATTGTGGCGTACTCGGACGAAACACCATCAGAAAAATACGGCGCAATATTTTGTATGGCGATCATTAACACTAAAACTACCAAGGCCGGTCAACATGACCGAACCCAATTTGTTTCTAAAAATTGTCCAAATCGATAGGGGAGGCCAGACAGTAAATATTCCACGTCTATCTTAAAGAACAAAAAATACTTAACTGATTATCTTTTCCATCTCTTGATCCCTCCATTTCTAAAGTACTTGTTTATTATATTTAAATATAATAGATATAAAGCCGGTAGTTTTAGTGTTAAAACTGGATGGCATGCGTCGTTTATGCTAGAACAAAATTGCGACTGAAGCACATTGCTAACAATTATCAGTAAGATCTGTAGAGTGCTTTTCGTAAATATTGATAAATCTGCGAGAGCGTATATATACGCCTTTCACAGCCAAGGGTTAATATATCCGATTGCGTACAAGTTAATCGGACTTATTTGAGAATTCGTACGGCAAATTTATTTGAAAAATCACTTTATATATCAATTTACAATATGCCGTTAAATAAGAAAATCTTACAGTGTAAGATGTAATTGACAAAGTTTTTTACCCGAATGGCCTTCTGACATAATCGCACTCGAAGACGTTTTAAAAAATGCCGAAGAAGTCACGTGAATGTAGACAGAACGAGACGGCATTGTGTTTCACATTTCTGGAGAGGTCACGCGACGTAAGCCATGGAGTTACGGGAAATTCGAAGGCAAAAATTAATCAACAATACTTCCGGCAATTCAGTTTTGGTGTCTCCCGAAACTTTCGCATATTTTAAATCCAAGGCGAGGACTTCTGCAAGGTCGTGCCAACCGTTGAAAGTTAAAGGAGTAATTGAGTACGGCAGGAAATTAATTGATAATTAAGAATGTAAATTATTTCCGGAGGTGCGTTCTAAGTTGGATGTATGTGTCTGTATTTGTTTTTTACTCCTTGATGTCGACCTGTTCGATTAACGATATCGATCAAATTTGACAGAACGATAAATAGCTCGTGAAATTGGCACCAATAATGTGGCGAAGTTGAAGAAAGATATTTCGTTGAATCAAGTATCTGAGAAAACGGTAAGATATGAAATATAATAAATTACGAGGAAATTATTTTAACTTCGAACGTCTAGCACCATTGCGACGAAAAAAAATATTAAAATTTTGAAACAACAGAATGACGCGAAATACAAAGAAACTCTGAACGTGCACATGATGTACATCTCATTTTATGCGTTCGAGCGAACATTTCCAAGGATTTCCCGACAATTACTTGCGTCGTCGATAAATTGCCTTGGTCTCTTTAAACATACGGCGATTGCGATCGGTAATTTAACGAAGATATGAGTGTTCTTCGCATTACGTACACAAAAGTGTCTGTGGAATGTACCGAGGTAGAAAAACTTTATTATTATTATCAGAATATTATTAAAATACCACTGTAATTGCCTACTTGCTACTTGTAATACTTTTATCGTATCTTTTTTTTTTTAATACACAGGCACGCGATAATTCGCAGGTAGATTATTTCTACCCCGACGACGATTTCTCGGTAACGCGAAACCGCTATATAATAATCGAATTCCTTTTTCCTATCGGCACGTGGCACAAGTAATAGCATATTGAATTGTTCTATTCGTTATTATTTTTAGGTTGTTTTTTAAGCCTTTCTAACGGTCTAAATATTCTTGAAGTTGTTGGTTTGGCACGTGCTTTCTTATCTCTATGAGAATAGTATACTTAACACTAAAACTACCGGGTGGTCGAAATAACCGGTTTCCAAGTTTTTCGAAAACTTCCCCGAATTGATAACAGAACCATGCAGTAAATATTCCACTTCTATCTTATAAAACCCAAATTATTTAATCGATCATTCTTTCCACACTTTGACTTCCCTTTCTCCAAAGTACTTATTTAATATATTTAAATTGAATAGATATAACGGCAGTAGTTCTAGTGCTAAACAGCGCAGCTGAAATGAAGTGTTTCTAATCAACTCTCGACTTATGCGGCACTTGATTCTCATTTCAAAATGTTCGTAAAAATAGTGCTTAATTCAAAATACAACGGGGGGGAAATTTATGGATGAAATAAATTTGAAATGACGCAGAATTTTTCTTGCCTTCTATTTTTAAAATATGTTTATTAGTTTACGATTAGAGATAAGTGCATTTTCATGTTCAACGAGTGAAATAGTAGTGCACTCGGTCTAACGAGTTTAGGAATCCTCTATCTTACGCGCTATGTTTTACTCGATAATTTCCATTAAGTTAATAATAATAAGTTAATAATTTCCTTAAGCAGTTATTGCTTAATAAGTAATAATTAACCCTTTGCAGTAACATTCCTTTTGTGACTAAATGCGCAATAACTCAGAATTAATTGTTGAAATAACAATCTACCCCTGATTTCGGATATAACGTATAGATTAACACAATGTTAATAGCATAGAAATAATTTGATTGTATCGTGAACCACTGATATTTTTAATTTAATAGTATTTGGAAAATTTCAAAATTTCCTATTCCATATTTCGTGTCACGAGTATCACTCGTCATTGTACGGCAAGGGGTTAATGAAGTTTCTATCGTTTCTGTTTGATATCTAATCCAATTCTTAGCCCACTACACGATCTAAGAAGTTTTTCAGTTTCTCACACACTTTCTTCCATCCCCATAACTTCGAGGGCCTTTTTCATACTTGCTTCTTCTTCAAATAAAGCTGACTAATACCAATACTGACAGTAAGACAAACTTACATAACTAACAGCAGACGGTAATACGTAAAATGTAAACTTCAACACGACAAAATAGAATATCTACCGGCACTTCTCACTTGTACACTTATAGTTTAAGAAACAACGACGTCCATCGACGTTACCTTCTCGCAGATCGCCTTCCTGTCGTTCTACCCCCGTTTTCCCACGGAAACTTCGCACACAGCCGTTCCTACCAACTGGTACACGAACTTTCGAACTTCGCGACGTAAGGACCTTCGAAAATTTCCGAGTGAATCTCGAATGACATTGCCGCAAAGGGGACCCAAACAAAATGTGTATCGCCACCGCTGGTCAACGTGACAAGGTTACAGGCCAATTAAGGCGAGGCACCGTGTTGCCGTGTCCCCATTGCATGATCCCCCTCAAATCATTACCGGCGTAATACTTTTATTTACAATTCGCACTCGGCTCAATTATCGGTATCATTGAAAACATCATTGGAAACACAGCTGTGTTTCCTGCTAAATGTTACAGCCATTTTCGGGCGTCCGTCTGTTAACTTTTAACGAGGAAATATTTATTATTCTGGGTGATGCACGGTTGGAAGTATTTTACTTCCTCGTATTGGACGGGTTGTTTTGAGAAAGTTTCAAGTCGTTTTATCGGTAATATATTTTGCTTAGGATATCCTACCTTGTTGCACTTTGAAAGATACTATAGCTCGTATGGCTACCATAATGGTATTGAACCAAATGATTAATCTAGTCAACTAGGTCCATGCTAACATCAATCTCTTGGCTGATGTATCATTTCCGTGAAAATCTCTTTAACACTAGAACTGCTGACGATTGATTTAGTAAACTTTGAAGATGTTGCAGATAATTAGGTGGAAATAAAAGATCGATTTTGTTCTTTCTACTTTGAAATTTATATAATCCTTGTTTAGAAATTCAGGCACCAGTAATTATTAGTACATTGGTAATTCTACTGTTAAATCGGTCTCTGTGGTTTCCATTTTTAGTTTTCATCGGTTTGATTCCTTCTTGCGTCTCGTCTTTTAGGATTAAACTTAGATTTTTGTTATATGCTCAATCATCGTAACTTTTTATTTTCTTTTCTATCGAAGAGTTTATTCGGTAAATAAATGAAACTGATTTAAAGTATAAGGCTGTGGCGCATGTGGAATTTGTGCAGGGAAGTTGTAATTAAGAAAGTAATGGGAATTTTCGTGTACCGTATTCTTGATGAAATTTTGTTAGCGGGAATGTTAATTATCTGAAAATGTGGGTCTACGGTAGAATGATGAAATCATATCGGTTTGAAACTAGGAATGTAAAAATACCGTAATGCAGGGGACATAACGGGGACGAGGATAGAAGTTTGAGTTTCCAACTGGGGGCCCAGTGATTCAAAATTCATTTAAGATTATAGAACACTGACGCGATGAATTTAAACGCAGAAGTCTAGCTATGTTATACTAACAACAATAATAATTTCTTCCCAATATAAACGGGAGTTCAAATAAAATGGATCCTCCACTCAAAGTGTTAAGTATCGTTAATTTCTCGAAGAAACTGGAACTTATATTGTTAGTCTCATCAAATATTAAGAAACGATTTCTATCTTACGGAACATTGAGAAATAGCACTTTCACCCGTTATTTCATCGAGGATTAATATGCACGTTAACGGATAGATTATACCGTATATCTGGATTTTTCTTCGCGAGAAAAAAAAACCAGCTGATTAAATCGGAAGGGAACCAGGAAGAAATGGATTCGTTGGATCGAAAAGTTGAGTCCTATTGGCAAACAAATATTCTGAAAACGTTGCACGCCGTTTTGAATAGCTGTTAAACACCACTCTGCGACAGAGAATAAATATTTGTATGATGCTTAACATGCACCTCGTAATAACGCTATTAATAATCATATATGATATAAAATATGCAAATTGTGTAAATAATGAATATTTATTCTCTTTGCTGTTTTTAGTCACATTACATCTATATATTGATAATGTATTACTCCTATACATCAGTTATGTATTATTCCTATATATTAATTATAGAGTACTCCTACATTAATAATTATTTTTGTTACATATTACAACAATTATGGAAACTGTGCGCAATTGGCGAAATATAATCAGTTACATAGAACCGTTGAAGTCTGGAGTTCGTTGAAATAAGGTTTGCATAATCCGAGCCTGTGTTCTGAGAAAACTCTTTCGACGATTGGTATCGAGATAACACATTCGCGTGAAATAATAAATGACATGACATTGCAATCTGTGACAAAATCAAATTGTTACGTAATAGTGTAAGTATCGAGGAACCCCAGAAAAAAGTTCAAGCGTTTCCGGAGGTAGCACTTTTGTCGATTTCACCGATGAAAATTACGGTAAGTTACTTTGTACTTTTAATTTTAAAATACTATGGTCGTTTCGCTTAAGACTTATAATTTCGGATGGGTTATGGATCAACCAAGACGTGGTATATTAATTCATAAATTATAAAAGATCTCCTAGGGCTGATGGGGGTTTGCACTCGGACCAACAAGTTGGAAGTCCAAGGCTTTTATTTCATACCACCATAGTCTTTTAAATATACTGGTATATTTATTAATAATTCTACTTTTATAGCGATCGTCATATTACTTTTGTAACTATGATACACCATATAATAATTTAGAAATAATTTCCCATATGACACAATGATTTAAACTCGGTTCCACTAATTGGAAGTCCATGCTTTTACACCGTACCCATAATAGTGCCAAAGAACAATTGTGGTTACTCTAATATAGATTTGGACTTTTAATTACTGGACTGAAAAGTGATAAATCAAATAATCAATATATATATCGATGTTTTCGCGGTTCAATATCCACTTAAGATCGTTGACTGTAAAATTAAATATTGAAGAGCAACCCTCGAGATATCTTCTGTAAATGCGTATGTACTACTTGATGGAAACATCTCGGTGATAAAAGATTGCATCAATGAAAAACCATGATGATAAGCTCAGCAATAATCCACATGCCGATCTCTCGATAACAAGAACGGCTCAGCTAACCCTCGGATTATCGTAAAGTACCAAATGTACAACGACGAATGAAGCAGCATGACAGGTAAATTTAAGAATCGTGGAATCATTAGGAATTAGCTGTTAAGACACTACGGAATACTTTTCTCAGGGAAAAAACGTTACGCGGTAAGGTGGAACAAGGGAGATCCCCGATGCGGTTACAAAGATCTTACAGAGTGTCGCAAGAGTATCTAATTCTGTGCTTTTCCTCTTAAATTATTAATCTTCTCCTTTTAAATTCACATCTGCCGTCGTGCTATGGTGTAGGTATGGATTTATAGGAGTTGTATTCCAATTGGAGGAATTGTATTCAAATTTCCATCACATCTGACAAATTGTTCCTAAATTATCATATAACATATCAGAGTTCAGGTGGTTCAAAAGATAATTAAAATTTTAGGTCCTAGATAGAATTCCTATAAATACTTTGGCCAAGATAGAAAACAATAGAAGTAGTTAATTTCTGTCTCTAAATTGAGACCAGCACCGGAAGAGAAAGATAATTATCGAACCGGGAGCAATGGGTATGGAATTAAAAGCTTCCAATGAGAGGTACCGTAATCAAAGCCCCGAAACTTCTGATAGAATTACTTTAGATTCTTGGGCTAAAATACAGCGAAAACAGATTGCAACCAGTATTTGAAAAGTATAACTACCGAACAGGGGAGTATGGGGAGGATGAAGTTAAAGGCTCTAACTTTCCACTGATCGAACCAAGTTCATATACAAAACAACCTCTTCAGTCGGCTGTATGTCAACAGTTTCGAATTACTTTGAATGATCGGCATAGACTACAGTCGCCGATTAACACTACAGTTTCTCTAAACTATCGAGATTTTCTTCGTTATTTCTACCGTATCGAATGCATCCTTAAAAAACGGTCTATTCTAGATCCTGGAATAATTGACACGCCATTTAGTCCAATACCTTCGTCACTAAAAAGGTTTGGTGTAATTTATCCTTGTCTTACCATGACTGTAACCAAATGTTACGCACGTAACCAGTTTATTGCTACGCGGACTGAAAGCGATAATGAAAGAGAAAGGAATTCCGTTGCTCGATCCGTGCTGTACAATTCTAATGAAAAAGCAATTGCACACGTTGTTGTTGTTGTACACGCAATTTAGGATTTTCGACGAGGTACACTTTAAAAAAAAAGAAAGAATGAATTTATATCGACAATGGAAGATCAAAAGCCCGTTCTCTCTATTACGAAAAATCGAAGAGTATTGTTAGAAAATCGGGAACCTTAATCAGCGCAAACTGTACTACGATGTAGTACATAAAATGTACTATCTAATTGATGAAATAATAACGCACATGCTGTGTTATGAATTATTAATCCCATTGTATATGCATCACGTAATAACTAGGAAAACAAAGGTTAAGTAAAGCAACGTTTCTGTTTATGTTGTACAAGCATATGATTTTATGCTCAGCGTAACCTATCGTTGTAATGTTTCCTTAAAAGGAATGATTATGGTCTTTTATCAGTTCATTACCGATGGGCCGACTTCGTATGAGTTTTATGAATATTACGTGAAAAGTTTCCGGAAGACTGCAGATTCAAACAAATTGCCACGATAATACATGTTAATTCTCGTGCATGCATGTAGTTAAAGAAGAGAGTAAGCATTTTCCTCTAATTTTGTATGCAAAAATTTAAGGAATAATAATATACGAATACCGGTTATATTTGATGAGAAGCGATATGAGTGTGCGTCAGTAGCAGACGCATACGAAATCTCAGGCATGCTAATTAAAACCGAGGTAATCTGTTTCACTACAAACGATCAATCCGGTTAAATGAAAGTCGGTTTCGATGATCTTAAGGACGATAAGAGATTCCGTTAGTGCGGAACACGTGTCACTGTGTTCTACTTATATATACATATTCCTAGAAGATTCTTGTTTAGATTGAAGCAACTGCGACGTTTAATTCTTTCAATAATCGATCACTTGTTGCTATTAACATTAGAACTACCCAGACAATAAAAATGATTGGCTGCCCATTTTTTATAAAAATTCTCCAAGTTTATAGGGGGGCCAGAGAATAGATATTGTACGTCCATCTTATATTACATTAATTACTGAATTAATCATCTTTTCCACCATTTGATTTCACTTGTTCTAAAGTACTTATTTGATATAATTAAATATAAACGATTTAACGCTGGTAGTTCTAGCATTACTGTTTATAACAAACGAAGAAAAATTGTCTCGAACAATATTGACCGTTCGATCGATGAACTGTCATGTTTGCAATTTTTCTATTGTATCGTTATTGCGAAGTTTGGTGGGAAAGAAAATATGAATTGTGATAATGTTAAAAGAAAATTGTATAATTAACATCGCGTTACACGATCGTTAGATCGATGTCTCTGTATTCGGGTTCTGTGAATTTAACTAAATGATCCATTTGCCACATTCACAGGAATGTTGTTTAATAGCATATTTGTTGAATTTATAGTTGAACCTCCATTATAATTTAATTTTAACGACACGGACGTTTGTTCTCAGCAATTGTATCCCAAGATTTCGAAAAATGTTATCTCGTAAGTCAATCGTGTCTGGCGAAACGGCGAACAGTTAATGACAGGTAGATATAAACATTCGAAATTACGAAACAGACGATTTCACACGGGAACGGCGAACCGAAATGCATTTGCAAGTGTAACAACATCGAGACGGTATTTTGAATTCATAAATCATTCGCGTCACGAGAATGTTGCGAACTCGAAGAACAATTAATTTAACGTTAAATTCGTATCTTACGAACAAATCGACTTGTTTTCATTTAACTCGGCAGGAATCAATCGACTCTTCAAGACATTTATATTTCTTTCTTATAATATTCAGAATTTAATTGAATCGCGATAACATTAACTCTGTCAATTTACCGTTGCTTTCTCTTTTATATTATCGTATAACAAATCTGCAATCAGACAACGTAACATTTGGAAAAGCACCGAGGGAAGTCAATTTCACTTTTCCCTCGAAAATTCCATTATTTACGTTTCCTCGTGGAAGTTTCATTGACCTTGAGGTATACCGGAATATTTGAAACTTATTGAATACTTTAAAACTCTTTCGTGTACCATAACTTGTCGCGGGGCTCGCGCCGAACATTGCAAAAGCTTGTAACAACCTTCTGTCTACCTTCACTATCAGCCTTCTACTTTTGCCTTCGTTACAGATTTATGGCTATATATTCTCGGCACGCGCATGCATACATCGTTAATACCAGTAATCATAAGTAAGTGTTAGTGTTAACTGGAGTACTCTTAGATCATTAAGAATACTGGAAAGATAATACAGCATGAATAATCTTACATCGCAATATGCGTTAAACTCTACACATAATACACATAAATTTAAAAATGAAAACTTTCGCTTGAAAGACCTCATCGGAAAAGTAACAATTATGCATAATCAACAACTTACAGTATTCAGTGATTAATTACTAAATTCATAGTTGATTAAAAAAAATAGAGTTAGTTGCACATTAAGGTCAGAACTTAATAGAAAAATGAAGATCATGCTTTACAGATTTGTATTTGAAATGAAGATTCAAATTTTACATTTACTTTCGATAATACCTCGAGAAAAGACTTTCGAAGGATAAATCGAACGTCGTCCGATTAGTTATGCAATTTTTGCAACTAGAATTCCAACGAGAAACCGAATCGCCCGTAAAGAGGTTCTTGTTGCTCAATCGTCGTAACGACATGTAAGACATACGAATTGTACTTACCTGATTTCAGTACGGTACGTTTGACGTAGAGATAGATGAGCTGAGGATACGTCACATACGAAGAAATTTCCTGGGCATGGGATTGACATACGTAAACGAATTGGGAGTAGGTCGATGACAGCCGAACCGGTCACACCGGAGGACGATCTCAAACTAATAACATGCTCTAATAACACACGATGCTCGCTTCCACCTGTCCGCTAGCTAATAAACTTCAATCTCCTCCCACCATGTTTTTAAAGCGGCCGCGTTAACGCTTGAAAAACTTCGAGTTCTTTGCCTGGGGGAAGAAGTCTGTATATCGTTGAAATGTACACAAACATAAGTATGGCTTGGTAAATGAAATCTAAAACTACCTTCTCGTGTCTCCTGTCTCCTGTCCGGTAAAAGAGAAGTGGTGAAGTTCTCGCGCATGAGAAATCACTTGGAGGATATTTACAATAATTTTCATACATATGTTTAATTGGATAATGAGAAATAGAATTCTTCTTTATTCGAGCTCCGGTAAACCGTACTCCCCGTTTGTTGTCACTTTGCTTGGCTGTATTTTATAAAGTACAAACAGATTTATTGTACACGTTTTACCGTGGATATATTGGTTTGTTATTGCTTTATGCTACTGAGTTTTATATATATTTTATGTGAACTGAAAGGTATTACTGTAAAATTACTGTATTTGAATTAATAAGCATGGCGTTTCAATATGTTAAATGAAACTACCTTTTATGAGTTTTCGAAGGTCGTTGTGTAAAAAACGTTTTAACTTATATAATATATATAAAAAGATATAAATTGACAATTATTATTATTATCGTCGTTTCATCCTCAGACTCTTTCAGGAAAGTTTATTTATAGACGGCCATTTCCATAAATTATAAACTCTGTACATAAATCTGGCCCCAATTTCACACTACCGTCGAATATATCGTATAAAACAGTGAAATCTGTTATAATTTTAAGTGTACACATACTGCGTTAATTAAGATCTATCCGTAGACCTTTGATATGTATCTGGATTTGTTGCACAGCCAGGACATGTATGTAAAGATTCATGAATGAATATTTCACAATCTAAACAGAATGTTTGATTACATTTTCCGCAAATGTACACCTGAAAATACATTTACACATAACTCTCCGTGCACGATTAAGCGATCTATCTGTTAAATAATGTTAAATAACATGTTCTCTATCAAACCATACCTTCTTATCTTTTTGAGAAAGGGTCTTCTGACAACCGTAACAAGTCGAAGGACCACCATTATACGCTACTTCTTCAAAAGGCTCAACGGGGAATAAATAGTGATAAGATCGCGCTAAATGAGGCGCGGACACTAAAGTAAGTCCGCACGCTCTACACTCAACAGGAAGTTCGCAATGTTTGCTGAGACACTGAGGGCAAAGATACCCTGTACTCATTAGCTTTATAGATTCTTCAGAATTTTCTGCATGGCTAGAAAAAAAGATGTTACAATGACGAATAAAAATATATAATGACTATAAGGGGAATAAGAAATAAATTGATCTGTACGATTAATCTAATTTTTCACGCTGCTTACCACATGCATACTGTCATAGATGTATCAGCAGCCGTGGAATGCAAAGCATGATGAGGAAAACCCATTTTTACAAGAGCAGCATCTAGCCTAGTTGCAGCAGGTGGTGGATCTATGTGCATGTTTAATTGCTCTTTATAGTGTTTATCATCCAATACGACTCCATGCTCTCCACCAGTGGCTGTGGCCATTCTTTTGCAAATAAATAACTCGGCAGCTAGACCTATTACGCTACATCTAACGCCATCCGTTTTCATACTCTAAAATAAGTTATGTTGTTATTACATTGTAACACTATAATTAGAATGTAAATAAGAATACATACTTGTATGGTTTCGTTGATATCTCCTGGATCACAGGTAGTAAGAGCACCTATTATCACGAGTACCTCTTTACTAGCATGTGATGGTAATAGGCGTAAAGATTTTAATGCTAATTCCAAAGAATTCTGTAAGGAGGGTTCACCAGCTGGGCTAGTTTGTTGCATGGCTTGTACTTCCTGCAAAGATGTGTAAAAAATTATTTAAAAAATCTATGTTATTCATTTACAAAAAGCAGGGAACTTTTTGAAATTTACTTTAGTGTGCTTCTTTGAATTTCCGGATAATTCACTTATTTTTTCAGCTCTTTTGTTCCTCGTAATAATTACTCCCAATTGGCTTATTGGATTTTGGTAAAAAAATTCTTCGATAAAGTCCTCTAAAAGCTTTGAATAAAATTTAACCAATTAGAACATTATGCAGTAGTAAATGGTAAAAGGAAGAAGAATAACATATCAATCTATGTACCTTTAAAGAACATAAAAACCGAGTCGGTTTCAAATCTTGATTAGACATTGACTCTGATGCGTCTAAAATGACATAGAGGTGTCTCATCATTCCTAATCTGGCACCAGCTTTTCTTTCCAACTGACGTTTCCTTTTAGCATTGTGAATAATATCCGCAATGGATGCTTCCAACATTCCATGATCATCTTCCTTAATTGCTTCCCTATATTAATTATTTGTATTACTTGAAGTATCAGTGGCATAATGCTACATTAAATAAGTGTAACATAATTAGAAAAAATTATGCACTGGCTGTTTGCACCATTTATAAAAATACAATTAATTTTATTCTTATTCTAGAATGTCATTTCAATAATTAGCAAGACTATGTTATTTCGTATGAGAAATAATAATTTATATTTGCACGATCATAAAATTATTATTTTATTAGACGATAAAATTATATACCATGTCTTTTCATAACCAGTCTCCCACCGATATTCTTTCTCTTCTTCTTCATCGGCCATTCTTTAATGGAAAAACAGTAAGAATAAAGTAAAAGGCTTTATTTATTTTTACAATTTTTGTAATCAAACATTTTTTACATACATCTATTTAAAAGGTATTCTTACTTTATTAGACACTGTAGGGCTACCTAAAGTTCCGTGCGAATTAGGTTAAAGTTGTTTATATTGTGTGAAAAATCGGCAAATATCTGTCAATAGAGTAATATCATAATTATACTAAATTCTATTTGAAATATTGTCTATTATCGGACGAGAATTGCTCTTAAGAAAGATGCGTAATGAAATTTATTAAATTGTCACGCAAAAATATCCATGATATACGATTTTCACACGTGTGCCTATATAAAATTGCTGTTTCAATTACGCATTTCTCTTCTTTGAATCAGTGAAGATCCAAATCGAAAACAAAAATTAGCAGTAGTAGCATGAAACAAAAAGTAAAAATTAATGAAAGTGCGGTTTAATCATACACAATTCATAAATCTGCGCGCAATAACCAATGAATATTTACGAAATCGTCTTGACATTAATTAACATAAACTTGCCTTTTCTACACAAGAAACAATGCCGGAACACCGATGAATCCGGTGGAGACAGGCGGCAGATTTGAGATCGATAACGAAACATTCGCAAATAACATGTCTCTGTTACATCATTTTTTATCTGATCATTGCTAATACATAAAAAACATGAAACATAAAGTGTAAGGATAGATTTTTGTAAAAATGGACAACAGATAAGAGAGATTAACGAATGAAATAGATTAACTCAATAAGGAATATCTTCCCGCCAAAAGGTAAACTGTTGCCGTGGCGGGCAGGCGCCATGGCGCCACTATCGTCAGACGCGATCACTGTTTTCATCCCGTCTCGTGCGGCGACGACAATTTTCCAGATCAAGGAAATTTGATTTTTCCACGGTTTATCGGGCGTAAGTTAATATCATTGGTTTGAGAAGCGATCGTATTGAAATCGGTAACGGACAAGTGTGTTCGGAAAGTATTCACGGTGAGACAGGAAGTGAATAGTCGAGGAGTTTTCGTGACGAGAGCCATCTTGACGAGCATCGGCTTGCTCGTGATAGACAGAGGACGAGTCTGTGGCGGCGGCGGCAGCGGCGGCAATGGCATCATTCCCAAATGCTTTCGTAAATTCTATACGCCCGCGTTACCCGCAGTTAGAATAGTCGCATTTATCAGTAACGTGCTTTCACGGTGAGCCGGCTACTAATTCAAGATCGAATTATCTGTGAGTTTTATTCGTTGGTAACTTACGCCACTGGCCGCGTTTACAATGACTCCATGCTGTGCTTCACGACGTCTTATCATTTATGCGGGAATTCGTTTAGTTTAAATAAAACATATCGCGTAATATGGTTTGCTTTGGCCCGTACTATCGTAGACAATTTACGAAATTACCAACGGCCACGGTGTGTGTACAGTGAATGCCAGAATTATCGTAGTAACGGCAGTGGTATCTTATTAAAAAATGTTCGTAGTTCGATTTCCACCGGCATGTTGCGTGAAAATTTTTCTGAGGCCCGCGAAACTTCGAACTCCGAATATTTCGTTCTTTTTTTTCTTTTTTTATTTTAATCGTGATATAGCGTAAAAATAATTCGGTGATCTTTGTATATTACGTATTAAGAGTTATTCTATTTCCCAATCTGTTTTATGCGCATTTATATATACTCGAATTTGAATTATATGAAAATAAATATTTCTTTGTACAAATAATTTGAAATAATTGTTACGAAAATTGATTGTATACAAAGGATAAATGTTGTATATTGGCAAATTGTGTTACTTTTGTAAACAATTGGCATGCTCTCTGATTGTTACCCTATAATGTATTTGTAATATGCTCCGTTTGTATGTTATATCTTAAGAGCAAAATTCACTTCGTTTTAATCAGTGCCTATTCACTTTTGGTTAATGTTTAACGTATACATAGTATTATAGCATAATCTATTATTCCGCTACTTCTGTAATTATAGTATAAGTTTTCACGTACAATTACATAATCTAACTATGATTTCTTTAGCATAGAAAATAAATGGTAATTGTGGGTTTTAGAGAGAAAAGTTACATTCAGAGATACGAAAGCTTTGTCAAACAAGATGGAGGGAAGTGATGGCCCTTCGGCCATCAGTAGCAATCCTACTGCTATTAAAGGTAATGCTCACAGTGCGTTATTTGTAGATTTTCAAACAGACATTGATAAAATCTTAACATTAAATGAGGAAGCAACCATTATAGTAAATAATGGAAATTTTGGAGCCAAGAATTAAGACTTGTAATTTATGTTGATACGAATAATAATGCGATAAAATTCTTTGTGAAATATGGATTAATTTATAATAAACTATATACAACCCAAGAAATGTAAAAATTCTTAAGACTTTTTATTGTTCAGGCTTAAAATTTGTATGTATGTACTTTTAATATTTTTATTTTCGTGAGTAATACCGTGAGAAAACTGAGAAGTCGGTAGTCTATTGGTACATCACGCCATAGGAACCTAAAACTCCGACTTATATTTTTATTATTCCAATTGTATTCACAATCTTTTAATTTTTCTATAATATACCTTCTCGACATTGTGTTATTAGCTGCACAAGAAGAGATGGGAAGGTTAGATGTTCTCGTATGCGGGCAGTGTCATTCAGTTTTTCACTTCATCGAGGAATTTCAAGAGCATCGTACAAAGGAAGGAGCATGCACTCAAGTCTCACATTTTCGTGATAATAGTAATGTTAGTAATTTACGAACGATTGGAGCAGCTAAAGCAAAAATAATGAAAATGTTAATTCAGTCTATATGGACTATAATATATAATTTTTATGATTTTCTATTTTCATAGAATGAACAAAAAGCACAAGTATGGGCTTTCCTTTTGTGGAAAGATTCACAGATTCAACAAGAGGGCTCGGATAGGGATTCCACAAACTCTTGGAAACTTTATCAGAAGTGGTGCAAAATGGATACGCACATAAGAGATTCTTGGATCGCAGCTGGAAAAACCATTCAAACATTTACAAAAATAAGCAATGCAAAGATGCAAGATGTGCCAAGGCAGAATCAGGCAAATACAAATGCAGATGGTAATTCTCATGTTGAAAGAAAATGTTTGTGTATCTTTAGTTACACAGTTGTTTCAATGGAATATCTTTTTACTTGCTTTATACAGGAAAACCTGTGGTAGTTCGGAAAGTAATCAGAAATGGACAACCGGAAGATGCAGGCGAAAAGAAAGATAAATCTTCGGAAACTAAAAATCAAAAAAGTAACGAATCCTTTGAGACTGATGTAGAAAAGAAAGAGAAACCAAAGTTAAAGCCGTCTATAAGACCTAAAGTCAGTTCAAATCTGAATGTCATTAAATAGATTAATTCCATATATTTGATAATTAATTTATTATTTACTACAGGGTAAATCTAGTAAAGCCGGCAATGATGATTCGAGCGATGAAGAATGTACTGTAGAAAAAATTTTAGCAAAACGTTTTAATCCAAAAAAGAGGTGTTCAGAATACTTATTGAAATGGGAAGGATATGGACAGTAAGTTTCTTTTATTGTTTCTCCATGTATGGACGTACAGTTATAACGATTTTATTCTGGAATTATTTAAAGTTTATCGTTAGAATAGTTACTATTAGAAATGCATTAACTTTTTTATTTTTAGCGAACACAATACATGGGAACCTGCTGAGAATGTAGCTACCTGTAAACGTTTACTGGAAGAATTTGAGAGGAATCTCGCTAAACAAAAAGAATTAAAAGCAGCACAACAACAGGCTAATGTTAAAGCAGCCGGACGTGGTGCTCACGCTGCACAAAAAACTGTTATAAAAGCAGAAGCAAGCAAACCTGGACCAAGTACGGCAGTTCATGCAGGGTAAGAAGACTTCAATTTCTTCGAAATGTTTTTAAAACCATTTCTTTCTCGTATAAATTACATTTTGTGCTATAAAACGTCTGTTACAGACGGCCAATGAGATCAAGTAAATCTAAAGCGATGGACCAAGTCAAACAGTGGTGTGGCTCGATGAAAGACGAGGACAATGATTGTACGTATATTTACATAATACCGACACATATTAAACTTTCCTCTTTCTCAATTCGAAAAAGTTAAGTCCATAAATTATCTTTCAGTATTAGGTAAAAGAAGAATGGACTATTCGGAAAGCGATTCTGAAGACGGAGGAAGCAGTGCTGCAAAACGAGTTAAAGGTGACACAGGCAGTGACGAAGATTGGACTGGAGAATCCGAGGAGGAAAGATTACTGGGTCGCAGTGACGTGATTCAACGTGCATTTAATCGTGCTAATGCGCAATCGAACGGGTCTAATCGAGCTAGTTCGTCGACCGATCTTGCGACCTCTTTAGGACTTCAATCGCCAGAAGGATCAAAGTCTAGCCAGCCGCCAGTTTTAGTAGCAAACGCTAAAGGAGTCGTTAAAGTCGATCCAAAACAAATGCCAAACTTAACGTCCGGCGTGTACGTAATGTCTCGGAAAGACGGCATCATTAAATTGGATTCGTCTCCTAGCGGGAAGCTAGCTGTAAAAGGTTCACCGACAACGCAAGGTGTTCTGATGGTTCAAAATCGGGATAACTCTAACGTAGTGAGGAAGCAAGTAATATCCGCAGCACAGTCAAATTCTATTACGCCGGTGAAGGTGGTTTCTAAAATGGATGGAAGTCAAGTTGTCACGCAGATGAAAGTAGTTTCTAAGCCAGTCACGAGTAAAGCAGGAGGTACACAGAAAACAGAGCCTATAAAGATCCAACCGAAACCAGATCCTACGCAGTTACCACAGATACATGTCGTGGCCGCGGTACCGACTCCTATCACTTTGCAGCCAAGACTAAGTACAGGTATACGTCCTGGACCTGTTACAGGTCAACGCAGTGCGGATGGTCGCCCATTATTACCGAGACCTCCACTGCGTGCGACGACACCGACTAGTGTCCTCGGAATCGGATCTACGATTCGTACGCCGGTAAGGGCACCAGCCCCGAGACAAGTTCATTCACAGCAAACGCGTCAGGTGTTACAAAAACGTACAACGGCCGTAACTACGCAAAACAATTCGGTGAGTCCTGGAAATGTCACTCAGATTAGACCGAAGTTCACGGTTCTTAGTTCGCAGCCGAAGCAAATTGTAAAGTCTGGAGCTAGCCCAGTCCAACAGGCTAAACAATCACCGAAAACACCAGTCGGTAAGCCACAGTCATTGTTATCTCCGCAGCAAAAGTTATTAATGGCAAAAAGGAAAGCTCAAGAAGCAGCAGGTATCATTAAACCAGGCGGCCGTGGCCTCCTGGCAGGTGCTCGAGCTACCGCAGGACGAGGTAGAGGAAAAATGACCGATGCCCAGATGGCGGTCACACCGGGGGGCAAACCGAAAGAAAGTAAATTGGCAGAAGGCGACGGGCTTCATATGGAATTCCACGAGGTAGGCTCGGAAGAAAGTAGCAGCGAAGGTGAACCCGAACTTCCGCCTCCCGAAGCTGATGCAATTGCGACTACGGAACCGGACAGTCCACCGCGACCATTCACGTTGTGTCCTCTTACTGGACGCATTATTGGCCCGGATGGAGAACCCGTCGAACAACCCACGGAACCGGAACCCGAACCGGAACCAACGACACCTATGACCACTGTCAAAACGACCGCAGTAACGTCCGAGAGTATAGACGTCACAGCAACGACCACCACCGCCGAATTGGTTCTACCGTCTCTCGATTCTCTGACAGAAGGAGGTGGTATAATGAGAGTCGAAATGAGTCCTGGCGGCACGACAGGCACGATCGTTCAAACCACAGAACCAACACAGATCAATTTATCGAATGTTACCGTTTCTGCTCCGGATCTTCCTTGCCTGGATGATACGACTCCTACCGTTCCAGCGCCAGTTACAACTGCGACGACAGCTTTGGCGGAAACGACATCCGCTGTCGAATCCTCCATCGCCTCTGGATTGTCTACGGCTACTGTAACTTCTACGACAACAATGTCGGTTGGTTCCACAGACGTAAACAAGACCGAGGAAAAGATGCCTGAAGAGAGGAAAGTACCGGAAGACACATCGAATTTGGTAACCATCACGGGAGAGGATGGTGTCGTTTATCAAGTAACAGGGCAGGCGGAAGATGGCCAGACATTATTGGTAACGCGAGGTGCAGACGGCGAGCAACAATGCGTTTACGTTACCACGGAACAACAAGGAGACGAAGGATCCGTATTGACTCTGGATCATGCTGTTGCCGAAGCCGTCGCGCAATTGATACCCGATCAAGTAAACTTGACCCCGCAATTTTACGTGAAAGAGGGTGGAACGGAACCGACTGAAAATCCGATGGTTATGTCCATAATGGATAATACCACCACTACGGACGTAACCGGAGGACAGGACGACACCGAAGGACAAGCACAAGTTGTAGCTCAAGTGGTACAAGCGGAGGAGCCCACGCCAGGTAATGTAGCTACAAACTACCTTCTATGTCATTATTATATTAGATATTGTACATTCGTTCAAGCACAATTGAACCATTATTTTTGGAAGTGGTATAAGTATATTTTTGAGAAAAGTATATTTCAGTTATGTTTTAGCTAAATATAAGTGTCTTTTTAAGCGCCTCTGCTAAACGTTGCGCAAGGATTAAGGATTTAGTTGGTGCACATATTGTACAGGCAATAGCGATAACTCGGTTTCTTTTATCAATATCATTAGGTGGCACCAGAAGAGTCGTTTTACTCTTACCAGACGGAAATTTGATGATGACCGAAGTGGACGAAGAGCAGTATGCAGCTCTCGAACTCGACAAGTGAAGACACTATTAATGTCGATGAACGCGAACAGAGTAAACGATCATGCATCGAACTATACAATTTATATGGAAATTGTACGCTTAAGGGTGA
The DNA here is from genome assembly GCA_963989415.1 of Cerceris ruficornis. Taxonomy (NCBI): domain Eukaryota; kingdom Metazoa; phylum Arthropoda; class Insecta; order Hymenoptera; family Crabronidae; genus Cerceris; species Cerceris ruficornis. Next base: position 17,731,812 of record OZ022518.1, on the reverse strand, counting down.
CCGTGGGTTGTATATATGTAAGAACGTTCACTTCGTACAATTGGATTCGGATAGGACGTCGACATTTTCCAGCTAAGGCAGGCACAATGTGGTAAAAATAGCTGGCGTACTGTAAAAAAACAAAAAAAAAATAAATCAAGAATACAGAAACACACAGACACGCAATCAGACATAACACGGTGAAATCTAGGCGTTAGATTAAACGAACTATGTTTTAGAATTTCATGTCTCAGTGTAAAAGGAAAACCCGCTGGAATTTTAATTTTTATGTTTAATTTATGATATGAGAAATACAGATGCATAGTTAACGGAACAAAAAAAGATATCACACCTTCAATATCACCATTATACGACGTCTGAAGTAAGCATTATATTTGTAGGATAGCGAAGTATAATCTGGGGTTTTATATTTTCCAAACAATAATAGGCTTTAACGAGGAACCCTCTTTATTCCCCTTGCATACAAAGTCCAAAGCTTATTCGCGCCCAATATCGAGAAGTTTTCTGCATATTGGTATCATGGAACACGAACGAAGCCGATGAAGAGTATCGTTTTCCCAAAGTGTGTAAATACAAACGTAAAAATGATTACTTTTATTGGGAATGACAAAGAGATTTTTACACAGAGCTTGAACCTAGTTTGACTATCCATTGAGAATTTTTCTTTCATTGTACAATAAGCAGAGAATGCAAACGAAATTCCCTTCGGTCCGAATAGTCGGAAGTTTAGATCGATAGACCATCATTGTTTCTGTGTATGAATTTCATAAATTCGTACTGTAAATTTCTTATACGAGCGTGAAACACATTTGCGTTCTACGGACTGTGTATGCTTATCTATAGAATAAATAAGTGCACTCCTATGAAAAGAACTCATAATTTCTGAAGTATAAGGCTTTCAAAAAACAAAAAAAAGTGAAAAAAAATATAATGTTGTTTAATGGAACATAACGCGCGTCTCAGTTATTAGAAGCCCATTCCTTTTCAGGAAAAAGAGAACCCGCTCGACGTTAAATTTAAGTGTTTAATCTTTAACGAAGTTTCACGGTACTCGTCTCGTAAAATATTGTTCTGCGCTGGAATCACGACGAAACAAGTGTATCAATTTTTTTTTTCTTCTCGTACAATTCGACGTACTTCATTGGAATAATTGAAGTAACTTCGATATGAGTTCGTATCGAAAAAAGGAAAAGAGATAAAATAACAAAATTTCACAAAACCGATCAATTGTGTTTTATCGTTCGTTCTTGCCTACTTGTATTGTTAGATTGTACATACAAAGGTAATTATGTAAAGTGATGTCATATACATAAAGTATATACGTATAGTTGTCTAAGCATGTCGATATATCAATTCGAAGAGCGTAATTCTTTGAGAATAAGTGTACCTTACGCAATGACAACGTAACACCAAAAGAAATACGGGTTTCGAAGGTGTTGTGGGAGTTAAACTAGATTCAAGCACTAAAACTTAGAGACGATGTGAGATTCTCGTTGAACGGAGGATAAAGGAGAATGAAAATAACGGATGATATTGCACGAAATGAAATTAATTATGCATCTCTTCCGTGTAAGAGTGAAACTATTTTACACGATGTACGGCCAGGAATATAAAATCCTAGTATTTTACTAACGTAACCCTTTTGTACATAAAATTTCAATCTCTAAGCCTTTATATAAAAATTGTTTCCAAATAAATCGTACTCTTAAAACTAATCCTTTAGGACTTTTAGGATTCTGCGTTTCCCATTTCCATTTCCCTCTTCTATATTTCTGTATTAATTCATTCCCCCCGATTCGATTATCAATGACCTGTATTATTCCATTTAATTAAATTTCAATGTTTAATCATTTTCATTTCATTAATTTTCAGTATACATTTGTTCTGTAACTAATTAAAAATAGTATAATATGTACGATCTTGATCGTCAATCGCGTGAAGCGAATCGAGCGTTTGTCAGAGTTCAATGGCGTACATTTAATTAACGAATTGTCATGTGAGCATATCCGTTAGATATACTTTTCTGAGATGGATTCTACTCAAGTATTTTCCTATACTAAAACTGTCGATAAACGGGATGCCAAGCAGTTTAATTGGCAATTATCCTATTCCTCTAAATCCTATCGCGATGACATAATCTTTGAACCTATGTCGTGTTTCTTGCATGTAAGTATAAAATAAATTGAACCTTCATCTATACCACAAGAAGTATTAGTAGTAACTTTACTTTTGCTTGACAAAATTACAAAAATTGCCAATTTTTCACAAATTCCTGCAATAATTACTCATTAGAGTTGCAGAAGTCCATTTGGCAATGTATGTCCTTTGGACTTAAAGACGTTAGAGTTTCAAACGCGAAGTTTACATAAAGACAGAATTTTAGAACGTATATCAGAGGATACAGAAATTGAGGAAGCCCTACCGGAAAATTACGAATCAAAATTTGGTAAAAATTTCAGGAAAAATCTTAGTTTTCCAACTTAGCACGAAATAACGGTTCTAGCAATTTATTTTAAGATCTTCGTCGAAGTCGTTCGGCGATAAAGTCGAAGAGAAGAACGTGGGATGAATACAAAAGGCTGGTGAAGCTCGCAGAATCGGTGCCAAAACCAGATTTACATTTAAAGCCCCTCTTAACGCATATAACGTCTTTGCGAAAGATTTGTATCAGCAGGTCGTTTGTCTATGTTTTTTTAATTATTCCAAATTCTATAAAAATAAGATATACAAAAAAATGTAAAGTATGACCCCGTATAACACGGGAGATGCATTCTGCTTTATGTTTCGCTTTTATTAGTTGTCTTTCAAATTTTCCTTAATTGTAAAATGCAGAAGTGAACAATCTTGCAATTTTTTTTCGACCGCTTTATAAGGGGCCCTACAGTATTCGAAGAAAATATTGCTTAAGTCATGGCAATTATGAAAGGAATGCGACGAGACTGTTTTTAATAGAATTTTGCGCAGAATACCCCGTAACAAATATATCTATATTCTTTAAAATTAAAAGAAATATATTTGTCGAACTTTTATACTTGTAGTGTAAACAAAATCTGTGGTTTGGAGTGGTAAGCTTTTCTTATTTGAAAATTAAAATATTAAGCTTTAACAGGTTATTTATGATTGATCTTATTGCTAAGTCATTTTAAGGTCATATTGTTTAACGAATAAAATATCGGTGACCTTCAAGTAATGTTGGAAAAAGTACATTATATAAATTTTAAGAATTCTATTTTCTTATATATGTAAAATCACAGCAAAAGATTCTACCGTATTTTATGTTATTTATCGATGACTTAAGCGATATTCTAATTCCTCGAGACATTCTATATTTAACAAATACTTTTATTATCGTCAGAAGAGAAAAGGGAAAAGAACCGTTACAATTAGTCACGCATGCGAAAAGAAGTATAGTAAAGACCAGTGTGCAGAAAACAATCCTGATCGCGAATTCCACATACGTGAAATTTCATAATTTTAAGTTGAAGAAACTATACAAGGTATACCCATGATTTCCGTTTGCATTCCTAAACTATCCACGCGTCCGCGAATATTATTTTGCGATTTTACTTTTCGCAGAAAGTAATCTCGTTGAAGAATATCAGTAATTCCCCGGCAAGATTTCAATTCGATTCCAGGCCAAGTCGGTCAAAATTTCTTGTGATAATGAAGACCATGAAGGGAAACCGGAAAATCATTCCTCCGGGTATAAAATTGCGATTGATCATCTACTTCCGCTGCGACGAGCTTAAGGAACCGGAAGAAATGCTTAAAATCAACGTGCAATACGGCAAGCCAGTTTTGGTTAAATTGCACGGATACAGAGATTTACCGGTTTTAAAAGGTAGAACCTTGCTAAATGTAACGTTACATTATTATAATAATTATATATAATAACAAAAACAACCTATTAGAGCTTTAAGTATAGGACAAATAGAAGAATGTTAATTAACTATTGTATTCAACGCTAAAACCAGCAGGGTAGTCGAAAAACTGGTTCCGGATTTTTTATAAGAATTTTCTGAATATATAAGAAAACCATATAGGAGATATTCCACGCTTATCTTATAAAATATATATTGCTGTACTAATAATCTCTTTTAGCTCTTGATTCATATTTTTCCAATGTACTTATTTAATATAGTTTAATACATTTAATATGTACTTATTCAGAGAGTTAGTGTTAAATAGTGAAAATGAATTTCTGATGCAAGTGAAATTGAGAAATATAGTAACAGAGTCCTGTTTTCGAATGTGTCTCTAATCGATTAAAAAATTCATAAATCATTAATTTATTATTTTATCAAAATAGGAATCCGCATGATGTGCGAGGAATCCTGTAGTCCTTGGGGTGAAAATGTACCTTCGCCAATTAACAGTTGGCATTTGCAAACAAACTTCGACGGAAGTATCGAAGTACTTCAATTTTCTATAAAACAAATTCGTTGATAAAATTTCACATTAATTTGGAACTGATAAAGGAAGGCTTAAACAATTTTTTGTTGCAGTCGATGATAGAAAGCAACTCTGACAGCAGTTTCGATAGCGCGACGAACAATAAATTAAACGGGCTGATTTTCGATTGTAAAAGAGGTTTTGTGGGCGAACGAATTCACGTAACCATAAGATTTAAGAATATTGGAGGAACCGGACGATTCTTCGTGATGAGCGAAATTGATTGGTGTTCGATGCACATCGAAGTATCGTTTTTTAATCTCCTTAATCAGCAAAATTTAAGCTGCCTACTTTCATTCAATTTCAGAATCGTCAATTATTCTTCGTATATATCAATTTATCATTATTTTCGTCTTAATAATCTATAATTATCAATAGACAGGGATTGTTTAATAATTTCGTTTTTGGTAAACTCGAATTTTTCTATGAATTATTTCTCATCAGGACATTACAAGGAAGAATGCCCTGATTCTGCTACCGTTCGTAGTGCAACCCGTCTACTTTGTTCTCAAATCCCAAGAAGAAATATCTCTTCACACGTACTTCTTTCCAGACTCGTATGGCACTCACGTAAACGAAGGCTAATTTACATAATCACGTTACCACGTAACGTGACTTATAAGCTTACGAAATTCTATTCTTATCAGGTGGACAAACTATACATACTTTGCGACAATTGTTCTATGGTAGCAACAGAAATAATTGGAGATGGTGTCATGTATGAGCAATGTTTCATTCGGATTAGCAAAGTAAATATGTTGCTCTGTTGAATTTTATTGCGATATAATTATGTTAAATGTTAAAGTGTATTACTTGAAAGTGTTACCTAAAGATTACGTGTTAACGATTCGATGTTTAAGTAATCAACTAATAGTAGTTAACTGAAAAGAGAAAAAAAATAAAGTTTATTAGACTTACAGTAGTTAACTATTTTTAAAATATGTTTTAGACAAAAATAATTTATGATTAGATCGATATACATAAATAAAAGCCTTCGGAAATTGTTGAAACAGCAAACAATGTTCTAGGAAATGGAGAAACATTGGCTATCCATGAATTTCGATAAAAGTGCACGCTATTATATCAATTTAGGTGCGAATGTTTCGAGTAACATTCTACGAGGTGTGATATCGGTAACAAATACCAGGTAAACGTTACTTCGACAATTATCATTTTAAAAACAAATTGATATTTGACGAATCTAGCACCTGTATACGAAATAAAATTGTTTATACTGTAATATACATAATAGGTAAAAGATTAAAAACGATTTAAAATTATTTATATCCAGCGAAATAGACATGCACTTCCGGTGGACCAAACGAAATGGATTAGTCGATGAAAATAAATTTAACGAGATCGATAATTTCCCATTAGAATTCCTCGACATACATCCGAATCATGGAATCTTCACTTCCTCTTCCATACATCACTTCACGGTGACCGCCGACCTGAACAATTTACATCCAAACCGTTATTTTACAGTTTTACAGTAAGTGCACTAGAATTTATATATTGGGAGACTTTAACGGAACTCCTATGACCTTGAAATGATCTTAAGAACTACTGTCCTGCGTCACACTTGAATAAATCTAGCTATGATGGGTTCTCAATCCACTTAAAACTGTTGGTCCTTGAAGAAATAATCGTAGTAACTAAAACGAAAATACAGAACAACACTTGAAAACTCCAAAAACACTGTGACATCATTACTTCCATGATAATGAAATGAATTATTTATTTATTAGCACATTTATTAAATTGAAAAGAGACTTTTAAGGCCATTTAATGACCCCTACTGTATTTTTAGATTGTACGTCGAGGACATACCTACTACGTCTATCCCGAAAATAATGGAACTGCGTACCAACATGTCTAGAAATAGAAGACGGATTTGTTTAAGCGTAAGTTTCTAGTCTGCGATTTACTAATACAGATTACTGAATTCGTATCCTTTTCAGTCCGTAGATATTTGGATTGCTGATGTGGAAGTTCGGATGCAATGTGTGTCTCCTGGCGATGGATTCATAGAAGGTAATATTTGTTTGATGATCCATGACAAACATTAATTTGCTTTGATAATTAATACGATTTTGAAGGTGAGTCTGAAAGTATCGCCGACGCGCATCCTGGGTTTCATTACTGGCTGCATGAATGCTCCGAGGAATCGGATGAGGATCTGGTCTATGAGGAAAGCGTTGACGAATTTAAGTCTGCATCGGTATTGGTGAGTGTAGAATTTAAAACTGCTTTGTACCGATTCATTATAAATATGTTGTAAAACGCGTCCTAAATTGACTCAGGTTCCAAACAGGACAAATTACTTATTTTCGGTTTAGTTATGTTTTTCCCTAAATAATTTAGAAATACGAAGGGATGTCATATCGAAAACAACCGCCATTTGAAATCATACGCTGGTCAGAGTTGTCCAAACTTGCCATCATATTATTTTAGAATCCTTAACACTAGAACTATCAAACCAGTCAAAATGACTGGTACACAATTTTTTCCAAAAATTCTCCAAGTTTATAGGAGAGTCATAGAATAGATATTCTACGTCCATCTTGTAAAACATAAATTACCGAATCGATCATCTTTTCCACCTCTGAATTCCCCTTTATTCAAAATACTTATTTAATATTTATAAATATGATAGATTTAACGCCGGTAGTTCTAGTGTTAAAAGGTCGAACTAGGGCTCCAGTTAACACAGTTTAGTTTGCAATTCTTCACGAAGTTATTTTGTCGGTTTGCATTTCTTATCTTTTCCATCCGAAAGTCCAAAGTCTTTTCCCTTTTAGTAAAAGTTGCTGGCATTGTATTAAGCAATACAGCAAAACGGCTGAAATTAATTTTAACAAATTAAGCGATATGTTGTTTAACACGAGACAATATTATCTAACCGTCTATATAATTGAAAACAACATTAACGAATTCATATTTTACAGATGATGGAAGAGTTATTTTCTCATTACGATATCGTAAATTTAGAGCAAATTCTGCCCCTTTTATTGCAACGAATTACGTATATCGGTACAATACGACCTACGAGGTTTGTCTGAAAGAATTTTCCTACCCTGCTACTATAATCATTATCACTTTCTATTCGCATATAATAGTGGTTCTCAAACTTTTTTAGGATTTATTGCGTGACTTCAAAATTAGTTACAATTAATACATAGAGTACTGTTACTAAAACATTTTTTGGCAAACAATTATTTCTTCGGAAAATGTCAAATTTTAGTTACCAAATGTTCATTCAATGAAATAGGTGCATCTGCTTTGCCTGAAGCAGCGCAAAATTTGAACTAACAATAACTGACCCCTTTGCGGTCCCCTAGAGCACAGCGGGCCCCATTTTGAGAACCACTGGTATATCAATACCACTATTAAAATCCGAGTACAATATTAAAAGAATTAATTAATGCGCGTACAATTTTAACAAATTAATAATCCATAATGAATATACGTTCATCAAAGGGTCTTATACGTCGGAATCGAAGAATCATACACCTTTGTAGTGAAAAATCGAATCCATCGACCTTTGACCTACACCTGGGGAGAATCAGAAGGCACGGATGAATCAAAGGTGAAACTCTGTATGCACCCAACAAACGGCAATATCCCTGGTGGAAGCGACGAGGAAATCCGGATAACTTTCTTGCCGCTTAAACAGGTCGACAGACTTACAATATTCCTACAATCGAAGATATCTAATTTCTTCCTTTCTTTTTTGCATTTCTTCGACATTAACAACTATAATCAGCACACTATGGCCTACAGGTTTAGGTGGATTCCGAACAACCTAGGCCAATGATGGATAAACTTTTTAAGTAGCAGACCGAAAAAAAGAACAATGTTTGGCGGGCCAGTATAATTTATTATAAAATTCAATAAGGTTTCAAAAAAGTATTATTTTTGAATTTTTGAAATACTACGAAAAATTCTAAATTTCTGCAAGTTGCTTAGAACCTGGTTGCTGTTATTTTAAAATCTGCACCTGGCCAGATAGAACCTGTAAGCGGGTTGCATCTAGCCTGTTGGCCGTAGTTTGCCCATCACTGTCCTAGGCAATGATGTATCAAATAATAATTTCGAAAAAATTTCGCAACGGTGATCTTAGAGGATTTGAGACAACTAATTCTACAGATTGTGTCTGATTTACAGGGCATCGTGCGTTCTCTGAATGTTCCCTGCTACATTGGCGATTACCAAAGAATCATATCGTTAGGAGTCGAATGTACCATCGAGCCACTACACGTAACGTTTCATTTTCCTTCGCGAAGCAATGAATCACTGAAACTTGGTACCTTTAACCGCATCGAATGGCGGGCTGATAGTTTACAAACGGCCTTCGATTTAGCAGGAAGACTCGATGGAAATATAGTAAATATCTTTAAGCTTTTACATTTTGTTATTTAAGGGTGTTATATAAGGTTTCGCGAAGGTGATCGTTGAAGTAGAACTCGGTAATCTTCTCAGAAGGTACTCGATAAGTATAGACACGAAGAGGAACGGGAACTGATGAATATGCATCTAGATCAAGGAGACGTTCTCAGAGATACTTCCGTGGGGTCTTCAGCATTCGAATTGAACGGGGAGAAACATGAGAAACGATACTTTTCGAGTCTGGGCTCCTCGGATGTCATTCAGGTCACTTTTGTTTATGCTTGTTGATTTTTTTTTATATTTAACCTTCATCCGTCCTTGGAGCCTTTTTTGACCCAAATCGAGACTTAACACCATGAATACATATTATTCTCAATAAAGTTATTATGAAGAAAAAGTAAAAAAAAATCGTACTTATATCATGGAAAATAGACTACAGATCAGAAAAGACCTTAGGGAACTTTAGTATGATTTTTTTAAGGATGAAGGTTAAATGGCAGTAAATTATTTCTTGCCTGGTTAGTTTTTTGTTTGAAATTATCAGGTCACTGTATCATATAAGATAAAATGCTTTTTAGATATTTTCGAATGGTTTATAATAATTAGCAGTTTACTTTAGAAAATTAAGTTTCTAGCTTCTATGTGTTCGTACGTGTAGAAGAGGAAGCGGCATTGATTGAAAGTACTTTCATTTTAGACTAACGATACAATGAAAAACGAGGTTGTACCTTTCCATAAGGCAACTTTACCACCGGCAACGCAACCCATTGTACTCGAATTTTTAAATTTATCATTAAGAACAGGTATATAACAATAATCTACGTTAATGAAAATATATATTTTTATACGATAGCTAAAGAATTCACGGAAAAACGCGTTGGACTTTAACTTTCTTGCTTCTTGCCGCGGTCTGGCGAACTAATACATATTATTTAACAACGTTGAATAAAACGAGAAAATAGCAGGAATTGAGGTTGTCTTAAAGTAGAACAATTTCTTACGTAAAGTGATCTAAAAGATTATTTAAGAGTATATAATTCAGTCTTTATATAAGAACGAATAAATTCCTTCCACGTGGAAATAACTTTCAGTGAAACGGCAGACTTTCTTCATAAAAAATGAAACGGCGATTCCATCCAGTTTCTGGCTCGGTGTAAAAAACTTCTATCCCGTTGATTGTTCTTGCCAACGAAAATTAAATGAAAAGGGCATAAAGTTGATCTATAGAAAAGTCTTTGGCCGAGATAAAAATTTAGCAGGTAAAAGTCCTCGATAACAGAACGAAAATTTGGACATTACAATTATCATATTTCCTGATCAATACCTTTCGTAATAAAGGTATTAATGATTAAATATCACACCGTAATTAAACCGTTTTATGTATTTTGTTTATATTGATAGAAGAAACATTGGCACGAACAAAACAATCCGGTTCCGGCGTTGTAATTTACGTTCATCCATTGAGATCAAGTATTGGTCCGTTTGAGGATATACCGATCGACGTTTATGTCTTTGCCGATACATGGGGAATCTATGTTGATGAATTAGAGATAAACATAATCGGTTTACCGCTGTATACTTTGGGAATTTGCATCCAAGTTATCGGCTCGCCGATATCGTTACCGATTCAGAAAGGTTCTTCGTCGAAAGTACCAGTTATCAGGTACGATAGTGTTAGGTAAAGCGGAAAGAAATGTTTTTACAATGAGAAAAAATTGACTTACAAGAAAAGTACATCATTTAAATTCCTCCTAATTGCACTCAGTAAACCTCGGCGGTGACAAACTGACCGACTCTTAATAATTAATAATAAATCACACCCGCGATATCACACCAGACATACATAAAAAAAGCATTTGTTTTCGCTGTATCTAAGATTAAACGCATTAACAGTCTGAATGCCAATGTGTTCACTGAGGGATCTTCATTTAGAAAATACATACTTAATACTCCACGAACAAAATGGATTTCACATTCGAATAAATATAAAAATTCTGCAGGCAAATCTGACATGATATACACGCTCAAATTAAAAAAAAACAACTAATGAGATATCTTGTGCACTTCAAAACTGTTATTCTTTGCCTGTTATACGGGGATTTCTCTAAATTCGAATTTTGCTCTTAAAAACTTCAAGCGTGGTAGGGTATTTGTTTAATTCTCAAGCCGTGTTATAGTGAATCCATATTCTAAAATTCCGTATAGTACGAAGCTTTTCCCAAATAGAATGCCGTGTTATACGCGAATTTGCAGTATCACCTGTGAATTTAATTTAATGCCGCGCATTATCGCCAGTCGTAGTTACACGAAAATACTTTAGTAACATCCATCTCAAAAAAGCATTAAAAAAATTGATGGACAAGATAGTATCCCTTTTACAAAGTATTTACTCACAGATACGGGGTAAAAAGACTTGGTACACGATTTCGAAGTAGAAAAATTTACATGAGAAACACGAGTGTGATACCGATAGCGGTTACTTGGCACACGTTTTTAATTGAACCAACGATGAACATAAAACCGATGCCATTTAATGTCGTGTTTGATGTGGTCACGACATTTACCGATGAGTTAGTCTCAAAGTTGAGGAGGAAAACGGAAACGAATGAAACTGAAAAATTACTGAAAGCGAGATTGAGGAGATACAAACCCGAAAGGGGTACGGAAGCTTTGGACAAATTTGACCCCATCGGTATTAATAGCAACAGTAGCGATGAGTCAATTGTTTTCACTGATCAAACGCCCACTGATTCGTAATTGTTATTATGCATGTATTTATTACTATTTCAATTAATGATAACTAAGTTACAAGCTGAATTTGTTTAGATCATACTGGTCCTCTTATACATTTGGAACGTGGAATAATGGCAAACTATCGAATGATGACTCGTCGTGTAATTTTACAAAGAGGAGTTCAATAGATGGCGGTAAATTAAAACAGGACAATAAGTTGAAAAAAATGAGGGATACGGAATTTAATGTATCAATAATTCCTTATTACGGCGAGGCTGACACGCAAGCTTGTATTGTGAGAAGAAAAGTCATTCAATTAACAATCCATGATATATATTTATATATTGTGGATAATATTGTATTTTATATTTTATATATTATATATTATTATGGATGTCAAGGATATCCTCGTCTTCAAAACGCGGCTCCAACCCGGAAATCAACCTTAACATTAGCCTTTACGGCCGCGAAAGCATCAAAAGTAGTATATTGTTGATAGATGTTAAAATAATAATTGAAATAATATAGAAATACATCTTCATAGATTTCTCCCAGGGAAGTGTTTATCCCGTCAAAGAGCGATGCCCACGTGATACTTTCCGTTCACCCTAGGAAATGTGATAATATCGGAAATAAAGCTGAATTTCGTTGCAAAGTCCTAGGCTTTCTGCGAATAGCTCCGGCAGATAAGTTTGTATTCTGTTTTTTATTTTAATTTTTTGTAAAACAAATATATGATGCTCTATAAATTGCAGATATCGAGATAATTGCTACGGCAGAGAAGATGGTTATTTCCTTCCACCGATAGAAATTGATATCGAAGCAAGCATTGCAAAACCGCGATTAGCTTTTGATATTTCTGAATTTGAAAGAACGTTCAAAGTTTGCGTCAATGATGTAATGCAAAGTCCAAAAAAAGAATTTCGGTATTCCTTAAATATATGTCTTAAAACAACAAAATATCTTTTGATCCGATCTCATTCACGCTGATTTCAGAATGAAAAAAACTTTCTTCTTTTATAATACTGAGAGCGATGCGATATTCGTGAATTTAGAAACGCACGAACCTTTCGCCATCGAATGCGTTTCGATTTATGCCGAAACAAAGCCGTGCGAATATTCGGCAAACATTTCTATAAATGGACACGGATGTGCCGAAGTAAATTTACAAAATTATATGTATCTCCTTGAGTTTTAGCGTGGCCGTTCGCTGATCATCTTTCGCGAACGCAATTAAACGAACATAACTGTTTGAATAATAGATGTTATATTTTTTTTCAGGTGGAAGTGTCTTGTACTGTGGACAATGAGCTAATAGAAACTATTTTGCATACAAACAAATGCCAGGACTTCCACAAATCGAACGTTACGCTCAAGGAACCATTGCTTGTTACACATACCGACAAAAGCAGTCAGGTTTGAATTTTCATTTTGTTATTTCCTTAAACACGGGATTTCTTTGTCAAATAACTTCGCAAAAATTGTGTTTTATCAAATTTTATTGCATTTTTAGGAACTACAGTTAATTTTAAAGATTGAATTACCTTTATTAGGCCTATCATCTTATACGTTAAACTTCGGATTGGTTTATGTCGGCGATACTAAAAAACTAATATTAATCGTTAAAAATTTATCAGGTATACGTACACTTCATACTTTTTTTAACAACCTAGATAAATCAATCGGTAATGCATTGTTTTTAATAAAACTTATGTAGTATGTGAACAAAATTTTATCGTAAAAAAAAAATTAAACCACACTGACTTCAGTGTTGACCAAAGGAAAGGAAAATTATTAACTCGTAATATAGCTGGAAGTTCCCATGTTGTCACAATCTCTTTTACACCAAAGTAAATAGAAACGGTAATTTTCCGCTAATAATATCAAAACGATCTTTAGTTAAATAGTATTTTCAATTCATTCTCAGAGACCCTAAACAGTCCATTGAAAGTTTAGAAATAATGACCAATGCACCAAACAGCACGGAAGAATGTGTTCTTTATGGGGAAGGGACTTTGGATGAGAAGTATCATGTTTCAGGATTTTGAGTATGTAAAGGATTAAAGGCTATATAAGTTCTCTAATTTCTGGTATTCTGAATTATAAAGTGTATATGATAAAGAATACTTATCATAAAACATCAGTAGTAGAAATTTGTTTCGAACATTTATAAAAACACATATATTATAAATAAACTATTTATATAAAATATGTTATAAACGTATAAAATCACGGTTTATGTCATCCACGTTCAATGACTTAAAAAAGCATGCTATAAAAAATCCTATTGTGTCACTTTCAGGTCCAAACCTAAGTACAGCAGCGGACTGTTCTTGCGTTAATCCAGGTATGTTATATCCTACAGTGCCATAATCATTTACTGCAAACTGTTCTTTCGCAGATTTTAATTTCAAACACGAGAAAGTTTTTAATGCCCAAGCAACTATGCCCTCATTTTCTGCCACCGTGACACTGCAAGTACTATATACTAAAATACCACCGGGCTTTAAAAGATGAACAGCCTATATGAAAAAAATCAATAAAGTTTAAATTAAGTGGGGAACTGGTGTCAAATTATATTGGTTAATTGTATTGAGAAACATACTGCAGTAAATAGCTTTCGTTGCAATGGTATATAAGAATGAAGCTGTTTTATGGTAACACGATTAAGAAGTTGGGGTCTTTGACCTAATGCGCTGCAAGGACTGTCAAGGAGTATACGATCAAAAGATTCTTTTTTAAACGGAGGACCATCGATCATGGAATGTTTGTGTTCATTGCTAACAGCTTTCGTGGAGTCATAACAGAATATTTTGACATTCTCTGCAGAAAACTCTTGACAATTTTTATGTATCTGCTCTATTTTAGATTTACTTTTTTCCAAAGCTATAATCAGGCCCTAAAAATCATTGAGAAAGTGATACTTTGATGTTATGGCAAAAAATGATTATACGAAGTGATATAGCCCCTACCACCTACCTCTCCTTTCATAAGGTATGATATGTGTGTAGTTTTATTCCCTGGTGCTGCACACATATCAAGAACCGTTTCCCCAGGCTGAGGATTTAGAATACGCGTGCAAATTATGGAGGGTAAATTTTGGAGCAACACGTTGCCCTTGAGACACGTATTGTCATTTATCTGTGGAATTCTAGATACTACATCGGTCATACGAATTGCAATCCCACTGCAACATCATTTTTTGCTTTATTATCTTTTATACTGTATCACAATATTAATAAAATTATAACAATATGCCAAAGAGCTGAATTAGATTACAGTACAATTATTTTGTATAGAAAAATTAATTTTAATATTTGATAGAGATATATGTATCACAGACTAGAATTATTGGTAATATTTCTAAAAAAGCTATACTTTTCTTGCTTCTATGTACCTTACAACATTTACATTGCTAGCAAACAGATGCTCTCTAGTTTGTTCGACTGTGCCATTTCCCAAGAATACTTTATTTCTATCATCGTATGCTTTGATTAAACCTTTTTTACATTGTCCAGCAACATCAGCAAATACGCTTACTTTATCACCGATAACCAATCCTATATTAAAGAATTACCTAAAATATAATATTGGAATTTTCCCATTGTTATAAATACCTAAATAAAGTTACCATGTGGAATTCCTAAAACACCTGGAGCAAAAACATGAGCACCTCTTAACACAGCTGAACCACAAGCAACATCGACAATCACTTCTTTTGAATGTTTTTCTAAATCCAAATTTACCAGTTGATCCCAACACTGAACGATTATCAACTCGGGTATACTTGGCTTTAGCGTTAAAGTAGGAAATGGCTTTGTATTCTACATTATTATTGTTTTTTCGTTATTATTATGCACGAATTACGTGTTCCCAATTAATTAATAAATTGAATATAAGCGTAGTTTCATGCTACCTGCTTGGTTAAATTACGAATAAGTAGACAGGCAGCTTCAGTCGTGATGTTCGATGCATTAATTCTAAAAGTAGTAATTTTTGGCGTGGAACCGAGCCATGCATACAAGGTGCTTAATTTTTTCTGCAAGAATTGCTTCATGTTAACACGTGACTCATTCTGTATGAATCAGTCGAAAGTGTTGTATCTCGTTACGAAATTTTCATCATCTTCATCGAACGTTGCAGTAGATAAACATACCTCGATATCACATTCCTGTATCGGAATATCATTTAATCTAACGTTTTGTAAGTCTGCTTTTAATTCATTGTGTACTTCAAGTTTATATTTAAACGGTGTGTTTAAAGGAACCGGCGGCATTGGAGCCATAATTCATCACACGCCGAGTGCAATACTTAATTTAGAACAGTAAAACACAAAGTAACGAGTAAACCCATACTCTTCGTACCAATATTTTCGGTAAGTTGTCGATGTACAGCCAAGTTTTACGGAAAGTTCGGTATTATAATTAGGATAGGACGTATAAGAAAAAAAGAAAAAAAGGTAAACTTTCGTTCTCATGCGTGCGAGCCTTTCTTTGACCACAAAGTCGCATGCATGCTCCAACACATCACTCGGAATTTTTGATGAGTACCGAGTTCCGTCGGCATCGCCACCTACAGATGAAAATACGAATCGTTGAAGATTTTCAGTGTCACGTGACCAACCTAACCAATGGGAGAATTTTGTGGGCCCTATACGTGGCATAAGGCATGAATCCTTTCCACATCCGCCATTTTGACATACGGTACTTTTCGAGAGTGTTGGTTTTATGTTTTATCGTTTCTCGTGAAAATAATCTTTTTTACTGAAACGTAAGTAACGCAAGTGGCTTATACGTGCAACGTGGCATTACGAGAGAGTCTCAATAATCAGACGACGTGTATAAATAATGGAAGTTTGAGCGGGGAACCTTTGACGATTTGCTGGGGAGTAGGTCGAAGGTGACAGACAACCGGGTGTACGCAGTGGCTTCGCAAACCGCACAATATCCTCCGCCTTGCTCGCAATACCTCGGTATTGGCGTTTTAGGTAGCCGATCACGTTTTAAAAGTGCATAGAACACCAGCAAAGCACTCTAGAGTGATCCCTGACGGTATGCTAGTCCGATAATCATAGAGATGTATTAAAATGAGAATCAATAGCGGGCAGCGTGAGCATCTCGTGCGTGCCTACATATTTTTTTTCGTTAGTTCGTTAAACCGAAACGTATGATTTACATTGCCCTCGTTGTTCGTTTTTATTGCATACGCCTATTGAATGTGCAGGTTAGATTCTTGAAACTTATGACAGCGTATCGATGTTTCTACGCGTGCTTCCACACGTCGGTCTTGTCTGCGTAATTTCAGTTTTTTGTGTCTCCACCGAAACGTGTCTTTTGTTCCCTCGGATCTACACGGCTCGAAGTATCCGATTAGTTTGCACGCTTTGCTCGTTTCTTTACACTTTATTTCACGGATATCACTCTTTTTGGTTTCTTCGTTATTTCGTACTTGGTAATTTATCGTATTACGATTGCACCTTAAATTATTAACTCTTGCATATGTGCGCACAGAGATCTGCACTATTGCTATATTTGAGTGTTAATTATAATGTATATATTCCCAGTAAATCTGTACGTATGTGAAATTAGTGTTTTTATTTTACATATGGTGTCGAAACATTTATTGTTGCAGAACAAATTAAGCACATTTCTTCTAATGTTTTTATATTTACAAGAATTTTTATTAACTTACAAGCTATTTGAAATGTGTGTATATTAATTATGTTATTTTTATATCATGTAAATAAAGAAACAAAGCACCAAATCGCAAAATAATGTTAAGTCATATAAGATATGAAGATTTCAATTGCATATCTATGTATTGCAAGAAACAAAAGAAAATATATTTTGACCAAATATTTGTATACCTATTTTACAAATTTTTTTTATTAAGACTTGAAAGTATCGCTTTGTGTTTCAGGTATTTACATAACCAACACTAGCCATGGGGAATATATTTGCAACGTTATTCAAAGGCCTTTTTGGCAAAAAAGAAATGAGGATTTTGATGGTGGGTCTCGATGCAGCTGGTAAAACCACAATTCTGTACAAATTAAAATTAGGGGAAATTGTTACTACGATTCCCACTATAGGCAAGTGTTAAATTATATTACAATGATATTATTTGTACACAATGTTATGGTACACAGACATATGTTTTTACTCTGTGTAATATCTCTGAACATATCTTAATTTGAGATAAGCTTAAATATATGTATAATGGAATTTTAAAAGTAACAATTCTTGGTATAAAATCTGTTATCTTTGTAGATATGAAATATATTCTGTGGATGTATTAATGATTGTATGATTCATGATATGATACTGCAAAGCAGATGTAATGTACGATAGAAACTTTATCGATTTTATAAATTTATATTTTAGGCTTCAATGTAGAAACAGTTGAGTATAAAAATATAAGTTTTACTGTATGGGACGTGGGTGGCCAAGACAAAATCAGACCTCTGTGGCGGCATTACTTTCAGAATACACAAGTATGCAAACTGCTGACATTATTATATGACATATATATTATATATCTTAGAAAAGTGATTTATTTGTATAAGAACTTAGCCATTTTTCTTTTAAAGCTAAAATACTGTCTGCTGCTTTGAATATATATTTTTCATTTTCATACTTTCAGGGGCTGATATTTGTTGTTGACAGTAATGATAGGGAACGTATTGGTGAGGCACGCGAAGAATTAATGAGAATGTTAGCGGAAGATGAACTCAGAGATGCGGTACTTCTTATATTTGCTAACAAACAAGTAAGTATATAAAGATTAATATTTTGTTATACCTGGAATAGTATATGTTCTAGCATGGTATTAATACCGAAACCATTCTTAAAATCTGAGATCTGTAATACCTGTTACATAAGTACAGCACTGTATAATCTTATCTAAATATGACACAATATATACTAATCTTGCATAACAGCCTAGTGCTAAAGGGATGTGTTAATAGCTAAACGAAAGATTATGTTGATTTTATTTGCGATGTTATTAAGTAAGCAATATTTCAGGATCTCCCAAATGCAATGAATGCAGCAGAGATAACAGACAAGTTGGGCCTGCATTCTTTGCGTAATCGTAATTGGTACATTCAAGCGACGTGCGCCACAAGTGGAGATGGACTTTACGAGGGCCTCGATTGGCTCTCCAATCAGCTCAAAAATGCCAATCGCTAATTGGAACGTTATTCTGTCAACATTCAGTTGCTATATTAACATCATAAAAATCAGCTGCACACCTGTCCCCCCCGCGAATGAGTAATAGTATAAAAAGAGGTAACACTAAGTGCAAACTGCAAGGTCTTTCGGATCTTGAGTGGAGGGTGAAAAGATTATAGAAAGTTGTCATTGTGCCAGGAAGTTTTTGGGGGGAGGGGAGTGGGGAAGCGGCCGGAAGCACACATTCGAACGGCCACACAGGACTATTGCCTTGTGCAACTTATTATTATAATTATTATTATATTAGCATTATAGTTACACTTTTTACACAGAGATACCACGAGAAAAGTGGAAAACTTGGAAGTAATTGTATTAAAGTACCTAACTCTGAAACATACAATACACATTGATTAATTAATCATTTGAATATCTTTGAAACAAAAAAAAAAATTTAAGAACAAAAAAGTGAAGTACCCACGGTGTTGTCAGTTTGAATGCGTTGGACATACTGATTATCATAATGTAGCTGCATATTGTACATTACATTATATAAATACGATGATAAAATGTGATCAATAGATGAGAGAATGTTGCTCTGTCCACTACATTACAAATGTCGCATCGGCCCATCAGTTGACATAAAAATGCAGTGAGTGGTAACTGACGGTGCAATGACTTACTGTTTCTAGTTACAAAAGTTTATTTCTATTTTTTTAAGTTTTCAGTGGTATACGTCGAAAAAAAAAAGTAAAAACAAACTATACAAATGGTTGTCTTGCTGCTTGCTAATGGTAGGTGCAGTTATTACCACCCTCCTTCACCTGCCTGCCGATAACATTAACAGTCAGCCAACCATGTATATCTCAGTGTAAAAGAGAGATCATTTATTTATTGCACCTTGATAAGGTAAATTAGAATATCGTCGACATTCCGAAATTATGCATCGATCGTGGCGGGAAATGCAGATGAATCATTTAAGACAAAAAAAGTAAATAAAACGTGAAGTAAGAAAACTAGGAAGAACCTCTCGCAGCAAAGAGAGATAGGCCTCGCAATTTTTAAGCCAGCACTTCGAACTGGCATGGCAATCCGCCAGATAATTCTGAAGCCATTTCGCAAGCCCTTCAATATCCTCATGTTTTCCTGTCCCTAAATATATTGTTTTTACGAAATAATCTTTCCCCTAATTGATCAAATCGCCTTTCCGTCATATGCGAAGATTCGTATAATTATATATGAATGTTTAAACAATTTGTGAAATATACTGTAATTGTGCTTTATGTAGTCTATGTGTTATTTGCCGTTAAATAGTTTGTTTCTGTTCTGACTGATTACATATGACAGATTATATATATACATGCGTCTACCCGAGGGATGCATACATCTTGTGCTAGAAACTGCTACGATAAAGAGATATCTCGACTCTTAGGAGGACAGAATTTTTATTTAAAAACGAGGAGAGGAAGGAACTAACCCATTCCTATCTTCGTGGCTTCATGCTCAATTTGCATGCATCTCTTGTTTAGGCAAAGATACTTCAGTTTACAAGCACGATTACTTTTTTCACCACTAAAGACTGCACACCGCCCATGTAGCATGTTTCATTTAGCAACATAAGTTTCTTTTTTATCGACTAATTATAGATTAGTTACGACGAATTGCAAATTACAGTTCTTTATCTCCCTGTAAATTGGTGTACAATTTTAGTAGTAGATATGTGTGTGACGGACTTTTCAATTCCTATTAACGTGTGTATGTTTAACGATTAGTAATAATATGGATTTCAAAAGCCGATATTATTTCTCCAGCTGTGTCGAAAAATAAACGTCGTAATATTTAAAACTTACGATATAATTTTTCTCGGTATTAAACGAGACATATTTGTATCTTATATTAATTTATATACAGCCGTTCCGAATGTTGAACGGAACATATAGCCCGATAACGATATCAACTTCCGTTTGGAATGATCGATCGAATAATTATGAAAAATTTTTATCTACTTTTCACCATTGCACTATATGTTACGCACAAAATACCAGTTCACCGATGCAAATTTCTCATAGACCGTAATATACACTGCCATAAAGCAATTAGCCCCATGTTTTTACTTGAAAGTTGATGGAATAATAAAAATCTCGACTTGGGATCATTTATAACTTCCTAGTTTTGCAATTACCGAATATAATATTATTTCTATTCCGACGAGGAGTTTATCAATTAAAGCTAAATTATAAATCAATATCTGAATTTGCATTTAATGCATAATTGAATTATCTCTTTGTGACAACGATAAATAGGTCAAATATTTTCATATTGCATTCATGACTTCGTTCGTGTATGCATGACCTCAGTGTCGTGACATTTTCTCGCGTTTAACCTTCGGTATGCAACTTATTTACATGAATAGTTACATAGTACGGAATATTAGCGTCTGATTTCAAGTGTAATTTATAGATGTATGCCATAAGTAAAACGGGTTTCATAAATTCACCCGCTGATATCCAATTTTAAAGTATACTATAATAGCTAACGAAGCATTTTTGCTCTGTACATAAGTAAAGAGCTGAAATGATTTAATATAATAAAATTAGCAATTAAATATAAAGTAGAAAATTAAGTACTAATAAAATATACAAATTTATTTCAGCATTGAATATTTCAAAGTTTACAAGCATCACTGAACCAAAGTCTCTTTCTTATTGTGCATTCGAGTACGAAAATATTTATTATTAAGAGGTATTGAGAATTAGGTATCATCGAGAAAGAGTTACAAGTTAAATGTTTGTTTTTCAAATTAGAACAGTGCAATGCATATGATCAGTAAGTATGAATGTGCTTCGCAGGAAGTAAACGACATCTATCGGACGAATAATCATGTTTGCATTGAGCTAGAACGCGTCAGTAGGGGGTGAATTGTACGCGCCAAACGCAAGATTGAAATTTTGTTGATGTTATAAATGATTCAAAGTGATTATTTAAAAAAAAAGAAATACGTTGTAGCTGTCGTCGTGAATTCGTCAAGCATGAAGAATGGAAAGAGTATTCGTCATAATTCCTGTTTATGTCAAGACGATTGAAAGTAACCATTTGCGTAGAACAATTTTGGAAAATAGAACGTCGAGTTAACCTGCAAACAGTGCTAAAATTTACATTTTTATAATAATTGCTAGCAGAAAGTTTCGGTCGTATGATATTTATCGACAAATTTATGAGAATCAATGACGCATTTGTCATGATAATGTAAATGCAAGTAATAAAACTGATTCGGTAAAAAAATAAATAAAAATGTCAGCTAACAGTAGTAGAGGAGTTAGTAATATTGGAAATTCATAGATGGCAACCAGTAGAGAATCAAATTTGATTCGAATCGCATAAGATAGATTTGACAAAGTTATTTGGCGACAGTCGGTAAGAATTTTTTTATTCGAAAAACGGAAGTGACGTAGTTGAACAGTAACGAACATGTCGGCGATAGTGATGAAATTACGGTGACGAGCTGAAAACTATTTAAATTCGAAGTGAAAAGTGTTGAGGCATATTGTGAAACGATACAATGAACTATAATCGACATTGCTTGTCAGATGGATAAGCAAGATGCAAAAAAGTGACAAAACTATTGTGTAACCCGGAATTCTTCGTGAAGCACATAATTTGCGTAAGTATTTTAAATAATTATAACAGAAATCTCCCAAAATCATTTATACAAACTTTAGTTATTCTCTGTGTTAGAAATAATTATTAATCTGTAATTAGAATTATTAACCTGTGTTAGAAGAAAATAAATGCAAAAGGCAAAAAACTTGACCGATTTAAGCGCTTGCAGTTTACATGAAAGCCGTATAAAATTAGAAAAGGAAGCATCGCTAAGAATTTCTGGAATATTTACCAAAAGAAATTCAGAAAACGTTATCTCGGCCATCTCGAGATCTAGTATTAACACTATGAATGCCACGAGGGTTATAGGTGACGTTTAAATGGCAGTAGTCCCGGATTTTCTGTTACATTCAATATTTAAATATTGCTGTCCGAAAACTAAAGTACCGCTCAGTATATAACTATTTTTAACGTTTCTATTCCATAAAGATATGATTTTAATAGAAAAACCTTCAGCTCATTATAAATGATGAAATGATCGAAATACAGGTTGCATTCAACGTTTTAAATAATTGTGAAATTAAAGAGAGTAATATAAAAATGTATTTCTTTTCAAATGTAAGTATCAGAAATAACTAGCAATTCTAACGGCTAACGTGTTCGTCCACAAATGTAAATTATGGATTCTCGATTTTTCATTTCTCCGTGAATAGTAATTGCGAAAAAGATGGCGTTACCAGTCAGAAAGGGGTCAGCTGACATCCGCATTTATCCCGCGTCATTTCTATCCGTCAACTCTGTGCGTCTTGCGTATAGGGAGTGTAAATGTGTGTGCGCGCGTGCTTCGATACCGTGTTGCCGTGTAGCTTGTGAAACGCGTTGGTACCCCTCGTATTTTTAGAATTATTAACAACCTGCGGAGTAACGATCACGTATTGAATGTCAGACGAAGCTGTTTGTGATAGATATGCCTTGCAGACGGCGCCAGCGTTCTTCTCGACGGCAATAACGAACCGTTTGCTACTCCTCATCGCAGCTTTTGAGATTGCGCACCCTTTCACAACGCCGATGTAAGCTGTTGATGGCCGAATAACATCGTAACCCGGGTTTGACAGTCGAGATGAGATTATCGAGGTAAGTAAAAGTTTGTGATGCTATAATGACTTACGTCGAGGGAGAGATTGAAAGTTTTCTCTCGCTTGACGTTTAACGAAGTACAAATTGGAGGTTATCATCCATAGAGCGTGAAGGAGAGCAAATTACTTCAATTTTACTACTCGTGGTAATTAATTTCTTAGTTTACTTACGCGGACTTGTTAGATTGGAAAGTAAAATTGGATGATGAATATGTTTGTATGAACAGTTAGTTTTTTTAATGATTTAACTGGATGATTTGAATATTACGATACCTGATCTTTGTTTAACTTTTACATTAATATTGGATCAATTAACTGTTGAAACATTGGAGGTACTATGGAAAATCTTTACTTATGATATATTTATGATTTTATTGTTTGCGAGGTTCATTCTGAATTATTATTTTAAATCGTGAAACGTGTAGAAAAGTAAATAAGTCTGTCGTATGAAGTTAATAACCTCGTCGATGCATTCAAATCGGGTTTCATCATCAGTGGCATATGAGTATTTAGTATCGATTCTCATGCTTTTAAAGAAGCAACAGTTGTTCGGTTTTGAATATTTTACGTTAACAAGTAACCTACAGGTTAGTTGTACAATATACAATTGAATTGAATCCAGCGCCACCCCGTGGATAAAAATACAAATATTAGAGCCGCTCGACATACGAATGGAGGGACATACGAATTGTGTATCTATCGCGAACGCGTGAATCTTTTTATTAAGGATATATTAACATATATTCGACAGGTAGAGTTGATTATTGCACAATACATGCTCTGGTTGTGCAAGACAGTAAATTGCTTCAAGTAAATTCGATATTTGCTTGGGCGTATCCTGTACCTAAAGGCCGGAATTTTTAAAACAAATATGTTCGTTTCGAAATCTCTACCCTATACTCCTGGAATTTCAGCATCGCAGCTAATGTTTCTAACTAAATATCTTTATCGAAACAAACACGAACGAAATATAGAATTTTATAGCTTGCACCACGTACCATGTATTGTCTACCACGTCTTCGGACGTAACCACCGAACGCAAAAGTCCCTCGACACGTACGATCGTTCTTTATCGGTGAGCTCTTATATTTAGACCGCGTTAAAGTCTTCGCGGCCTTCGCATGAAGAGTTTAACGAGCGTAATGCATCAAAGGAATAATAATGCCATAATTTTTTCGCCGCTTGACACTTATATCGACGATAGCATTTGGTACTACGAGAGGGCGTTGCCAAAAGTGTACCCAGGAAACATTCTCGATCAGCACCGGCTTTATGTACGGTGTACGATAAACTATTTGAGTTTACACGACTGCGTCTGTGTTTTCCCTTCGACGTGGCGTGGCGTTATCAATTTTCCTCGGACATTGGAAAAATATTATTCCAAGTCGAAGCCGGATTGTTGTTGCGCGATCGAGCGAAATTCCGAAGGGTGTGATTTCTGACGAAATTGAAAATCGTCATTAGGGTCGGTTATACAGGAATTCTATGGGGAGATTTAGCTGAGTAAATTACGGACTGTTCTGGAAGCTGGTTTGAGGACTACCTTGTTACTTTAAGGAGGCTTTTCTTTCAAAAGGTGGCCAAGTTTCTTCCCGAAAACACGTGAAATTCTTGGGACAATAAACCAACTGCACTTTATTACGAGTTGGATTAGTTTATTCTGGAATTCGGTTTTCGTACGAATTTTCGTGAAAATAACATTTCTTATTGTGACAGGCGGCAATCTCGAATTATTAAAATTTGAAATCAAGATCCACGACTTAGCGAGATTGTTTGTTTCGGAAAAATAATGAAACAACTGTGAAACACTCCGATACGTAAAATAACAATACTCAATTTCAATACCTCTTCTCACATCGTGAAAGTAAGCCCACTATTCTGTCTACTTTCTCTCAGAATTCCTTTTAACAACAACCAACAAATGAAATGCTCAGAGAAACCGCATATAGTGTAATGTTTTCCACGAGGTACAATCGTGGACACATATTTGCAGGGGGAAATCCCTCATATCGATTCGACGTCTAGTAACTTTACTTTCTAGTGATTTTACTTGCCTGCGAATTTTTCCATAGAAAATTAATTTGAAAACAGTTTCAATTTGATGTATTTCAACTATAAATTTGCTCATTTAATTATCCCCATTTGCTAATGAAAGCGTCTATGACCTCTGCAACAGTGTTAGGACAAATTCAGTCGACAGAAATGAAAAAATCTTTATTATTCACTATCAATTTCCAGTTCGATAAAAATTAATCACGTATCAAATAAAATTCATCCATGTAAACGTTCTTCGTACATGTTAATGAACATGGGCGTATATACATGCTCGAAGCAATATGTAATCTTTGGGTGTGGTACCATAAGTTAACAATGAGATGCAACAGCACCGTTCGGTGCTTGTACTGGTAGTTTTGGCGTTCCACGAAGAACGCCTTCGACTGGACAACATATAATGGATCATATACTACTCCAAGATTTCCGATTGCAAGTCACATTTAGATTTTCGATTGAACCAACGTCTCTCCAACGAGCATCGAAATGTCGCAGCTTTGTCAGGATCAGAGTAGTAACCTATCGCAACGGACTATACGCTCCAGAATTTCTCCGTTTGCATAGCAGTTCAATAAAAAACTAGATCCGTCGCGCCGGATGAAATTCAGTCGGAGCTTACATTCCACTCGCCGTTCAAAGGATCAATCTCAATGTTACCGGACGTTGCATCGAAACGTCTGACTTCCCCTTCGATGGCACGTACTATAAAAGCGTCAGAACGGTACGAGTACCTGTCCGCGACTGTACACTGGCAGCGGCGCGGTATGCGAGATTTCGATCTTGAAAATCAGTTACAGTATAATACACGGCGCGACTGACACCGTGTTTGACTTCTGGCATCGTAAAGTCCCGAGATCGAGATCATATCACGGCGTGCAGTCGTGAAATTGCGAACGAGATTTTACTTGCTACATCATTGTCGGGAATCGTGGCATGCATAGATTCGATGCGCGCTCATGTATGTGCGCCGGTAGGTACGCGCATGCGTACGCATAATACCACTCGGACGGCGCCAACATTCCCATCGGTCGACGTGTATGCGCCATAAAATGCTGGAACCACGACGTACGCGCGCGCCTTAATGAATCGCGCATGCGCGTAGGTGGTATAAGGGACATCGTCTTGAATCGGAGCTTACGTCTGTTAATGCGATTCAAGGATCGCTCCTCGTCGTCTTCTATGTGGGATAAAAGCCAATGCTGTGGTATGCGTACAGGAGGCATTTGCAACATAGTGGAATGTAGAATATAATTAGCTGCTAATTGACGCTCGATCGGCTACTTCGTTCACGTAAATCTTCTATGCAGAGAGCGTATTCTTTTTCTCCGTGGGGAGTTCAGGTTTTGAGATTCGGGCTGGTGCTTTAACTGGTTTTCCGACGAGTGGATTTTAATGAATTTTCACCATCGTGAAAGTTTAACGTAACGTTGTCTAGTGTGAACGGTAGGGATAATAATTGAACTTCGAGGAATTTGTTTCTTGGTTGAATGAGACCGACTATAGAACATTTATGTAAAACGTGGGTGTACTTTTCATAGCTTCTTAATCTAGATAGACTCTTGTGGACGATTTTAAGCTCTATTTGGAGATATTTTCGAAGTTATACTTCTTAGGGCGACTAATTTACATTGAAATAGAATGTTACTTTTGATTATCATATTAGTAGAATAATTTTTGACCACAATACGAAGTGAAGGGTTATTATAAAGATAATGAGAGGAATAGGGATTGAAAGTAATCTATGATATAGATATAGCAGGGACTTTTTTTAACGGATCATCGCTAATGTTTAAATTTATCTCTACGCGTCGCTTCGTCGAAATATTTGTAGATGCAAAAAGAGGAAATGGGTTTATAGGTGCGATATAATTTTTGCGGTCGATGCAGCTTGGACTAAACCTTGATTTATCGGTTACACCGTACTATAATGTACACTTAATTTATTTTACGATCATATAATTCACGTCGTTCGTGCAAATTTAGTTATACCAGTTTCCTGAGTTTCCATTTCATTCCGACGATTCGACTTCAAATGTGCGTGCATGCCTTTCTATGACGAAATATCATCGATTTCAAATATCATATTTACCGTTACAAATTTTTCGTGTTCTTACAAGCAATTTCTTCATCCATGCAGATAATTACGCAGCGAGACGTCGTTCGCGAGTATTTTTTATATGTTATTTGGAACTTTTTTCAAAGTTATGAAATTTATATAATTTGTCGCATTTCATTTAAACATTTTTCGACAAACATATTAGCGAACTATATTCACGACGGAAATTACACAGTCGTTTAAAGTTTTGTAACAGGATAATTAAAGTGTTTCAAGCTATAAATTCTTGCCGCCACGTTCGACGGGTAAAAATTCAATACCGGAAAGATACGATCGAGACAGATGTAAAGTTAATTTTATTAGCCAGAACTCTGATCTATCCAGAAACATTGGATGTTTGGCGAGCAAATGCAGCGAAGCGCAGGATGTAATTTGTCTACATCCTTACGATCAAAGGTACACGCTCGTGGCATATAACTTCCTGTACATTAAATGTAGAGACGCAAAAAATACTTCTCCTCCGAGCTAATTTTGTAACAGCAAATAACCCTAACATTAACATTATCAAACTACGGCATTTTCCTTGTTTTTGGCCGAGAATTTTCTCGACAACTTTGGCGTTTCTCCAACATTCCTCTTCGCCGATGGATAACATGTGAAGAGTGTTTTTCTTAAATGGATTAAAAACATTTAGAGTTTGCAGTGTTTGCATAAGTTATCAAAGAGAGGAGTAAAATATGTGCAAACTTGATGCGAGCACGGGGTTTTAAAAAGGTGTTTGGTGATTTATTTGGTAACTGCAAAGAAATTGAGCAACACGTGTGTCAAGTCTTGGAGTAGAGCTGTGTCTGTACAGGGAGGGAAATTAAACGCGACCGTTTAGGTATTAGAACTAGAAAGGCTACCCCGTTATGATCGATGCTGCGCAGTAGATCGGTGCGTAGGCCAACTAAGCAAAGTTGCGCGCGTCATCTTCTCATGTGCTAGGGGCTATGATTGGTAAGGAGGTAAAGGCTTTCAACTCTTCCGTCACCTTTGGCAAATTTTTCTATGTGATATGCATATCCATATTTTTCGTTGGCCACACATACGCACATACTGGCGTCGTCCTTAATGTTTGCACTATGAATAACCTTTCGATGTACGTTTAGATTATATACGAGTACGAGTCACTTGGTGCATACACACACAATTTACATAAACGCGCGCACACGAGCTTGAACGTACTCTGCATAAACCGAGAAGGGTCGTCAGAGCACAATAGTGTCTGAACATGTGGGACGAATAATACTTTCGTGCGTACAGTGAACAGCAATAACGATGTTTTCGGATGCTGTTTCACCGATGCGCCGTTGATTTTTGACTGTATATTAAGTTTCTGAATTTTAGCATTTCTGATAACTTATTGGACATAGTTTTGTTTAATTTTTCTATATAGTTTTAATTACAGAATGAGTAATTACAATTACTTACTTTGAAGTGTACTATGAAGCTGGTGTTATTCTATTCTATTCTCTCTATATGAGTTCAAATCCTCCGTCAGCCGTCAGAAATTTTTCCTAAATTATTAATTAATATATCGCAACCTCGGCGATGCGGAACCCATCTAAAACGGTATATGCTAGGAAAATGACAATAGCAGCAAGGGAGCTGAGGTGGGTACAGTAGTAAAAGCTCGCACTCGCAATCAGCGGGCCCGAGTTTTCAAGTTTTCCCTCAACCCCTGGGAAATTTTTTCCTAAATTATTAATTCGTATATCACAGCCTCGACGGTTCGAAATCTACGTAAAACGATATATCTCATGCAAAATGACTATAGCAGTTGAAGGAGAAAAAGAAAGCATACAAATTCTCCTCTGCCAGCGCCTATTCCGTCATATTCAATTTCTCTGGCTGTACACCGTGGTACATCCTGGCCGGAACTTAAAATTTCTAACTATTACCATATGAAGCGGTGTTTTTAAATTTACTATTACTCGCACACATTGAAGTATCATCTGAAATAATTTCAAAAATGAAATCTCAAAAGATTCCGTTCTCGTAGTAAAAAATACAAAACGGTCCAAGAGCGATATTATCGTCCGCTACTGTACGCACAGAATAATCTCACCTAAGGCGCATACGTGAGCCCCATGAATGCTTACATGGGACTAATAGAACCGTGCAAACGCATTCTTATCCGTCGACGAAGAAGGCCGAATATTTTTCTTCCGAACACGTAGGCCTTTCTGTGTATCACCGTACAGGGTGTGTTCTTAAAACGATTATACGTATGTGCATAAATTAAGGACTCTTCGTTCATGTCCACTCTCTATCGGTACTTGATATTCGTACTTCGTAGAGCAAACAAAATAACATTGAAAGTAAATTGACATCGGTGAGATACGATCTCGAAATTTAGTTATACATGACTTCGTTATGGGGGTCTTGAACCTCGGTATTTCTAACGTGATTCGTATTTATGAACGATACGATTTATTACCTTCTGTTGATATATCCTTCTTAAAGGATGATTCTCCTATTTTCTCACAATGGAAATTCTTAGAAAGTCAAGTTTTTCGCAAAAATGGCTTTTATATTATATGTAGACCTCTTTGGCAATAATTAAAGAGGATTTATGAGTTTTAAAAGAACTTTTTTATCCCATTTATTGTTTTAAAGAAAAGGCACTAAGTTTCATACTTTCCTTTCATTGATCTTTCTTTAATGACAAACCAAAAATGTTATTAATTCTTTGATATAATTTATTTGAATACTTTTGGATGAAATTTATTACTTAACATTTTCAGCGACATATTTTTTACAGTGAACAAGAAATCAAATTTTTGTATTATTGAGGGATTCTGCAGTGAATACTTCTCCAGCAGATCTCAATTTGTTTTTTCATTTGGAGTAAATTTAATTCAAAAGAAGAACTAAACTTACACATATGTGCCAACGTCCCTGAAGAGATTAAGATACCAGATAAAATTAACATCCGCCAATATGTCATTATATAACTTATTTTCAAACACGACGAAGAAATTCCGGTTACAAAGAGTTAATAATACACCTCGCAGCGTCACTATTATTCCTGCAAAAGTATCCTTTTGTCCTAAATCCCGTATTCATTCTCGCGCCAGTCCTGATTATTACATTCAGCGCAACAATAATCGTCCGCAATTTTCCGTGCGAGTAACAATCGAAACAATATTTCATTTGGCGCCAGGTTTGAAATCCATTGCCGGCATAGGGTCTTGCCTCACCGGTGTAAACGGCAAGAAACTAACAATGTAAACGGTGCAGCGTAAAGTTAGAAGTTTATTGCCAATTACGCGTCTCCGAGAGCGTTTCAAGCGCTTGCCGTCCTACTACAAAAGTATGATTAATTAGTTGTTCGGGTGGAACGCCGGTGAAAGTCCGATCATAACTAGTTGACATTTATGAGAGACTTTGACGGATCCGTTTTTTTCCCTCCTCGCGTATAATGAATTAGAATGCTTAGTTTGCATTCGCGCTCCACGAACGTTTGCTTTGTTACGTCGAGCCGTGAGACTTGTCCTGGATACGATTGTTCAACTGTGTTGTAAATATACAAATATTGTGATTACAGGAAACGGGTATCGTTGTTGGAATTTCAAATTGTAGGAGGTATTTTTTAAGATTTTTTTTTATTGCTCTTTCGCTGGTAACAGTGTAAAATGAAGACCTGTAAGAAGATGGAAGTAATGATTGATAGGAGTATGGTGTTGATAGCACTGGAGGTATGTGGTTATAAATAGTACGTTTGAGTGCACATTGACGTAGCTTGATCACTGAGGAACTCCTTTCGCGATAGGTACAGTCAGGGAAATTGTTTCTGAGAAGATTCTTTGAGATTCTTCAATTACGTGTACATTTTAGAATGGATAGGAAAATATCCAGAAAAGTTGGGACGTTTTGGTCGTTGTTTTCCCTTTAATCGTTGTTTAAATATGTGTAAATATTTAAAACATTAAAGTAATATGTATCATTACATTTGGAAGGGTTTGTAGAATCATTTCATGTTAAAAAAACGTAAATAACTTTTACAGTTAAAATGCAAGAAATTGTAAAAGTTGATAATTTAATTATTTATTCAAAACTAATTTTCTCAAAAATGAAGTCTGATGGAGACAAACGGACTTTAGATTCGTGACCACGGCCCCAAAATTTATAAGAATCAGCATAGGTATTCTTCGAGCAAAAAAAAGTTAAACTTTGTAGTTTAATGTAATTTTTGAAACCATTGCAGAATTACTATTTACATTTACTATCGTAATCCAAATTCAAAGTGGTTGAGAACCACCGATCTAACATGACACATTCCATATCCACGACTGTACACTCCATCCCGATAATTCAGGCGCCACCTGAATTTCTTCGCGCGCAACGGAAAACGTCTAATCTCACTAGATCGTCTACTCGACTGATTAGAAATTTGTAAACCACCGATCACCAAGCCAGAGAAAAAGTGCGATATTGCGCAATCGTCGACGATTTAATTTTCACATTCGTTAAGACGGCCCTCGCGATGTTCTTATGATTTATCGAAATGATAAAATGATTCTGTTATCGAAGACAAGTTGCGTGTGCGACGGCGAGCGCCTGCACGCCCAGCTTTATTGCTAATTCCGTGCAACCTGTACTGCCCGTACCAGCAGTTAAACTTGATTCTGGCGCCATTCTTGCTAAAGACTTTTATGGCGTACAGCCGGTGGTCGGCAGCGTTGTGTTCTTAAAGGGGTTTTATATGCAACTTTACAGACCCACAACCGTGGCTGCTGTAAATTTCCAATGGATCTCGCGCTTTTTTAATGTACATTCATCGCGAGTGGTTTACAGAGACGGTGTTGAACCTACCACCATCATTTTTCGCTCGTTCCTTTTTCCCCTGCGTAATTAATATGTATATCAAGGTATGAGCTGAAAGGTACTTTTGATATTGTTATCGTTATTACTGGTTTGATATATCATCGCTGCTCAAATAGCGCTGTACAGTTTGCCGTTACTGAGTTTCATCCGTTTAGATACTTTTGACAACTACGACGAATTGACACGTGGGTTTGAGAAACGGAAAATTGTTGAGCAGTGTTGAACAAGGAGTGGTGATCAATAGAGAATGATCGACAGAGAATATGGGAACGGAGTTGTAGGTGGTTACGAGGGCAATTGTGGTCTCTGGCGAATTAGATGGTGCTTGATTCTAGGATATTGAGTTTTGAGTCACGCTTCGATATTCCTATTGACACAGAATCCTCGAGAAACATGATAAAAAAGGAAAAACGGTGTTGCGTGCCTCGCAAGAGCCTATCGGTCCGCTTAACGCGACTAGGATTTTATTTTCTCCCCTTTCGATGATTTATGCTCGACGTACGAGACGTTTCTGTTGCTCCTTTCTGCTCTCCCTCGCGAGCGTGAAAGAAAAGAGAAGAATTCTCATAAATATCGCGCCACGGCTTTCTAAACCCGTCGCGGTCTCCCATTAAAACCAGCCTCACCGGTGAAGCTCTAAATATCGAAGTGGCCGGACACTGACAAGTGGACTGCGCGAGCAACACCGTATGAACCGATGCGCGAGTAGCGAGTCGCGCGGCGCACGCGGCCATTCAGAATCCGAGAAATTAAGATCGATTTCGCGTCTAACGAGCGTCGCCCTTGCCTCGCCCGCGCGAGACAAATAACGAAGGCCGGAGGAGACGGAAAGATGAGATCGAACCGGTTGGTCGTTCAACCGAGCGAGTTACAACGGACGGCGCCCGTGATCCGGTCAGTTTAGTGAGGAACGTGAGAGAGTAAGTCGCCGGGAGCGGCAGACGTTCGACTCAAGGGACGAGAGATGAGGATGCAGATGTTGATGGAGAGGGAGACGGTTGAACGTTGTTGATGCTGGAGAAACGGAGATCGGTAACGGCAATCGATGAGGGCGGTAGAGTGCGTAGGAAACTCGAGTGAAGAAGGAAGAGAGAGTAGAAATGAAGATAGAGAACGAAAGTCGAGAGAGAAATTGAAAAAGAGTGCGCACGTTGGTGCAACGGAGCGGTAAACTTGCGCGAGATGAAGATGAAGAGCGTCGGTGGGAGTAAAAGGGCGGGAAATGAAAAACGCAAAGGGAAAAGGACGAACGACGAAGCCGGGACTCGCTACACTCTTCACGGAGAGAGAAAGAGGGAGAGTATCGATGCGCGAGAAGGAAGGAGAGAGAGAGAGTGGCGTAGAGAGAGAATGCGCGCGTCGAGGAAAGGGAAGGCGAGAAAGAACGATTGAAAAGAGACGCGCGGCAAAAAGAGAGGAGGAATACGTTGAATACGTGGGACGGATAATACTTCCTCGGCGCGTGTAATGTACCCGCCCGGCGGCGCCGGCGCCTGCATACGTTTACGCTCTCGCCGCGGCGTATTTATAGTATTATTATTATAGTGTGTTTACGCGACATGACACAGATTCCTCACCGACGCCGCCTACTAAACCTATATGGTCATGTCTGGTGTGCGCCAAAATTTCGTGCGTGCCTAGGACGACGTTATGGTTGCGGACGTTCGGCTGTCGGATCGTCCTCGGTTATTCTCGTCGGTAGCGCCAGGGAGACGTTATTTTTTCCCGCGGATCGTTTTCTGCGAAATATGGCCTGCTTTCTTGTAATTCTACCGCGCATGTGCGCGCGCGCACCCTCCTGTTCTCCATTGATACAAAACGCCGGCGCGGCAAATGCGAGACGCGTTTCCCTTGTGCTTTCTGTCGTACAAACGAAACTTTTAGACGCTTCGAACAAATAGTTGGCTGTTTGCAACTAACAGATATATAACTATTCATATATCAAGCGGTATGTTAACTACCTTACTCCGTAAATTGAATATAATTTAAGGCCGCTATTCAAATTTAATAATTTAATTATAATTTGCTACAATTAACGTTGTTGAAAGATCACGGGATTACGAGCGAATCTAATCGCACGACGCTTGATTGTTCTTTTTTTTTTGGGGCCTCAGTCGCGACGACGGGAATATTCCCCGGATGCGGAAAGGCGCCACCCAAAAAACCCGCGGTGTCTGCGTCGATGCGTGACAAAATTTGGTCGCTCGAAGAGAGGCGACCCCGTCGCAGGAAATTCGAGTTGCGCCCAGTTTCGCGCGGTTATTTTCGTCGTTTTAATTTAATGTAATATGCCGACGACAGAAAGCGACGTTTAACGCGGAAAGGGAGAGAGGGAGGGAAGAGAAAAAAAAAATCAACACCGGCGACAGTCCTGCGCGTCCGTTCGCGACTTTTTCCTCTTTGTCGCCGTAATTAATTGACCCCATTGCCAGGAGGAGTTTGCCGACTATTTTTGTTCAGTTGCTTATCATAATGAATTTGTCCCGGCCTCGTAAATAAAACAGCGTTATCATCGCGAACTCTTCTGCGGCCGAGCATCAACGCTCGTCGATTAATCGCATCGTATCGTTTGTAATTAAAAAAAAAAAGAAAGAGAAAAAAATCATGTTCAGATATCTTGCGATTTCTTGGAGCGAAAGTCATATCAGAGAAAATGGTGGATGTAGAGTTAAAGGTTCCGACTTTCAATTAGTGAACTCGCGTGTAAATTCTCATGACCTCTGGTAGAACACCATCTGCGGCTCTATGCCCAACAAAACTGCACGTCTTAGACTCTTGACCATAGCAATTGCACTTCCGGTGGGAAAAACTATTGTTTAACAGTGTTTTGAAGTATCCCCGCTAATTATTCGCGCATAGTCCTCGACGGGAGTCGTGCGCACACAAAGTACGGTATGGAATGTCGGCGATTTTGTCGACGAAACCACCGAGCGCGTTCAACGGCGCCGCCCCCGATCCGGTTTAATTAGCCACTCGTTTAAGGCCACGGCAGTGGATCGATGACGAGTAAATAATAATAATCGTTATCTCTTGCGATGAGAACCGCTCGATCGGGCGGCGTTGGTGGCACCTCGGACGTGGACGTAATACGGTCGGTGAAACGGAAACTGGTGTCCTGGTGATGATTTTTTTAGGAGGTTATTGCTGAACTTGCTTTCATTCTTGTGGATAATACTGTGAGTGGCTAAGTAATTATACTGTTACCGATGTAACTGTAGTCTCTGCTGCTTTTACTTTTGTTTTATTTTTACACTGTTTAGCTTTAGCTGTATAGTCATTCCGTCCAGATATTATCGTTACTATTAATAGTTACTAGTATTCTTATCGTCGGGTTTAATATTAGTAATACTATTGCAATTCCTGTTTGTTACTTCTGCAGCTGTTACGAAATGGTATTTTTATACTAATTTCAGTAATATCTGACTGAAACTTGCTTTCATTCTTGTGGATGATACTGTGAGTGGCTAAGTGATTATACTGTTACCGATGTAGCTGTAGTCACTACTGCTTTTATTTTTGGTTTATTTTTACACTCTTTAGCTTTAGCTGTTATAGTTATTCCGTCCAGATATTATCGTTACTATTGATAGTTATTAGTATTATGGTCATTGGTTTTAATATTAGTAATACTATTGTAATTGCTGTTTGTTACTTTTGCAGCTGTTACGAAATGGTACTTTTATACTCACTCCAGTGATATCTGGCTTTTATGACTACTTTAACTTGTAGTGTCGATATCAGTGCTGTTATTATTACTAACACCACTATTATTGTCTCTGTGAGTGTAGCTGTTTCTACTATTTCTACGATTCCAGCAGTTGTTTCTACCTATCCTATGAGTCCCACTGTTACTCTTATCACTCCTCCATTTGTGTTACTTCTATTAACATCAGAGTTATTGTTATCCTGTCAGTATCATCGCCACGACTAAATACTATCGCCGGCACTGCTACTCTTCTCTTTTACGTCTTTCAACTTGGTGTTTATTGTTCTGTCGTCACATTGATAAGATTCGTGACAGCGCGTAAAATGAGATCGGTCGGGTTAATGGTCGAGCGGCGCTAAGCGAGATACACGTTTTTCATCGGACTCGTCCATTCCTTCGGTTATACTGCTATTTTTTCGCCGAAAAAAGGAGGAAGCATTTCAATCGACAACGATTGTACGAAGTCGTAACAACGTTCTTGTAACTAATTGAAAATTATGGAATTAATTCAATGAAATACGGTTCTTCTTCATTATAGTATACCGTAGGTCTTCGAAGTAATCTACACTTATATCGCTGCTGTTTCTAGCTTAATTATTCTTCCTCGATTTTAAGTATTCGGGTGTCCTGGTCGTTGATATCTTTAATTTGAATGCCTCTGCAAAAAATATAGTTTTTGCGAGTCCCTTGAACCACCGTGTACATAAACCCACAAGCATATTACTCTTTAAAGACCTGCCAACGCAGCGGCGACGTCTTCGTTCCAGAAGTCTCAGCAAAAGTCCCATTAATTTCTCCAAACTCCTTAACACTAGAACTACCATACCAGTCAAAATGACTGGTACACAGTTTTTTTCAAAAATTCTCCAAATTTATATGAGAGTCATAGAATAGATATTCTATGTCCATCTTATAAAACATAAATTGCCGAATCGATCAAGTTTTCCACCTCTTAATTCCCCTTTTTTCAAAATACTTATTTAATATTTTTAAATATGATAGATTCAACACCGGTAGTTCTAGTGTTAACTCGCATACACCTACTCCCACAAAAAACAAAGTCCCTCAAAATCTATCACTCGTAACACATTTACTCCGAACCCCGAACAAAGACGTATACTGAGGGACCAGAAACAAGGCACTTGAGAGGTAATTTGCTCTGATTCGCTCGACGGATAGGGACATCCCTCTCCCTCTCGCATTTTCGATTTTGACGCGCTATTGGCAAGAGACACCCGCACATTCGTTGCGTCGTCATGTGAACGACGAAAGGAGTGTTTTATTTTCGGTTGTCATTCGTCGATCTCAGGTTTCCAGGACCGACATGGCGGGGATAGGCGGTGCGAGAGCAATCTCCCCTTCCGTCCCAAGTGCCTTGTTTCTGGTCCCTCACTTTACCATCGTAACACCGACGTCTTCATTCCAACCGTCTCTGTAAGAAGAGCTGAATTTTTGCGAATCTATCGAACCGTTAAAGTCCCACTTAACGAATACAAATGACAGCGTTCGTCCCACTCGAGAGTAACCGAGCGACGTTTAATAATCACCCAGCGACGTCTCTCTTGAACTCCCTCTTGAGTCCCTGTCTTTCGTGTCCCATACGCGAACGATCATCGTCGTGTCGTACATCATGCTCTCTCCCATCGTTCCGTACAATGTTGCCGTGAGTCTGTCATTGCCAAATTGCATCTCGTCCGTGCGGCAAACAATCGGGGCCGGCCGGTGTTTCCTGTTTGCTTAATGTCGGACGTAAAAGCCCTTTTCTCCCCGGTGGCTTCGCTTGCAGGATTCTGCGCAACTGGCGCCTGTCCAAGCAGCCGGATAGAGAAGTTATTGCGGAGAAACGGACACAGCCGCTGTTGCGGACATCTGAACGGAAATAATGGCGGATTCACTGTCCGCCGATTGTTTGATCGTCGTCTACTCGCCCGAGATTTGTATACGTTAATGCATCATTGTTGGAATTTGCTGTAATTGTGGGGAAGATAAATCATTGGCTCTTTGTGGCCATATGTCTGCTCTCAACCACCGCTAGTTCCGATTGAATAATTATACGAAATCAAGATGGGGGCAAGGACAACGATCAAGCTTGATCAAAAATGAACTTCTAATCAATAGAAAATTCTACTAATATTTAACAAAAATTGATTACGATTAGTGAGGCACCTGAGTATAATTAAACTGCAGTCGCAAAGTTGATCAAAAATGAACTTATAATCAATAGAAAATTCTTTTAATATTTAACAAAAATTGATTACGATTAGTGAGGCACCTGAGTATAATTAAAGTGCAGTCGCAAAGGGATAAGTTTGTAGGAATGGATTGAAGGGAACTGTTTTGGGAAAGAGTAAAACGGTGGAAGAGGGACTTAGTGGAATGGAGTTCTGAGAGGATTTTCTTAAATTGCCAATTAGTATACGAGAGTCTTGGTGGTTTTAAAGCCACGTAAAACTGTAGTTCCTAAACAGAGATAGAATAGTTATGAAATCCGACAAGAAGAGCTACTTTATAGAGGTAAAAAAAACAATGCTTAACACCGTTAATAATTGTCACATTGCAAAACACTCAACGTGCATCCCAAGTCAACCTTTTAAATATCTCAGAACGAAGAATAAATGACCGAAACGACTCTCTCAATTACCATCATCGGCACAAATAGCTGAAGTGTCGCGACCGACGCCAGACCGATACTTCCTCCGCCCCTTCTCTCCTCCGTAGAGTCTCTTTTTTTCTAATGTCAGATGGAAAAAGAGCGTCGGAGAGAGATAGAGTATTTACATATCGCAAGCGCAAAAAATCTTACACGCGCAAGCGTCAGCAGACGTGTAACTTATCGCGTACAGCCGTTCGATCGAAATAGAAAGACTCCGCTATGTAAAGTGACCGTCTCGAGGAGATTATTCTCGAGAAGCGTATCGATCAAGCTTGAAAACTTGGAGGGAAACCTACGCAGGATATAAAGTTTGCCGTTGACGACGGCGGCTATCGCGATCGTGGATCGATTCTTTGTTTATCGCGCGAATTAAATAGCCGACTTAGAACGTAGAACGATCGAAGCGAGATGACGACAAACACGGAATCTCTGCACTTCGGCAAGACAATAAAGCGAGCTCGTAGGAGACCGAGACTGGCATCCAGGTTCATCGACGTGGCAGCGTTTACCTGAATGAACGGCCGCGCTAAACGGCGGTATTTTCAAGTCTCGCCAAAGGAGGTGGAAAGGAGGCAGAAAGAAGACAGAAAAAAGATAGAATCGCATGATAAAGAAGAGAAGAGGCGTGGAGGGGCGAGGAGAGGGCAGGTGGCGTCAGGAAAGGCGCCGAAAGATCGTAAACCGATTCGACCCACGAGCATTTCCCTCCCAACTGTATATCCCGCAGGCATTATTTGTGCACCGCTCGTGGCGCACCTTAAAATCGTTCGCCTCCTCGTGTAAGAGGTCCTCCAGAGTCCCGAATGCATCCGAGGCTGATTTAAATTAGCCGGGAAATTATCCTCGGATATTTGCATCGGCAAGAGAGGCCGGAAGAAAGTGTCGGTAAAGTGTACAGTCAGAGAAATTTATAGGGGTCATGAATAACGAAAAGCATTTTGAAGAAAAATTTACAATTTTGCAAAACGTTATTTCTACAGAGTACTAGAATTCCTGCAAAGTTTCATTTTCAAATGGAGCCACTCCGCTGATGAATGTATCAAAGCAAGTCTCATCCTTTCTTCCGAGGAACTACCCCTCATTCAAGGTCCAATTCTTCACGCGTAACCAAGCTTACAGGTACAAATTCGTCTTTCCTTCGTGTTTTTACACTGTAGTCGCACTGTCGCATTCAAATTCCGTCTGTGTGTACGAACACTAAGCGTACCGAAGGAAACCCTTTCATCGTCCAGCAGTTACCTAAATCGTTGCTTTGAAAATTCCGCTTCTGTAGAAGTTCGCACGATAAAACGTGCTTCCGCACTCGCAGGGAGGATTATCCAAGAGTTAGGCCATCCTAGTGGCCAGGTGAAGCACCGTGGTAACTATATTCGTCGGTTGTGCTCGGTTCGACTCAGTTTTTCGTAGAAGCGTGCATTGTCTTGGAGATTAATGGTGCCGCGGAAACCGTTCATCCTCCCGGGAGGGCCGAGAGATTTCGCTTCTTTGTGCAACGACGGTGCACCCTCTTCCTCGCCGGATTCGACGGTGCAAGGAAGAAAGAGGAGAAGGCGGGAACGGGCTCGTTTAGAGCTATTGAAAGCAGTTTCTACACGAAATTAAGTTTCGAGGGTGAATTCTGTTTTATTATCTCCCTTTCACTCCGACCAAGGCTTTCTTCGTCGGCCAGGCGAAGACGCCACGCGCATTGCGGCCGGTGCTTCGAAGGATTTCTCAAGTGTCAGGGAATATTAATTAACTCTACCGTTAGTGACCATGGTAATTGTTTGTTGAACTTTAAGAAATCATGATACTTTTGATCCTTGGATGTTGAACTTGCAATTTTTATATCTTGGTACTAGCATTAGTAAGGACGCCTATATAAGAGTGGGGTATTACCCCCTTGCCCTACGATTTGTTTTGTGACTGCCTTCGCAGTAATTCAGAATTGAAATGCTAAAATAAAAATTGATCAGTGATTCTATCATTTAATTTGACGTAATATTAATATTACAGGAATAATATTATCGCGTTGGGCCTCAATAATATTTCTAATTTGACAGGTTTTGCAAAACTTGAAAATTTCCTGTCCCATTAACCTCATCACGAGTGTCACTCGTTATTGTAAGGCAAGGCGTTAACGAGCTATGAAGTACTTGACTTTCTAAGTTTAATTCAGAAGCAATAGGGCGATTTTTGAAGCTTTCAAAATAAACTTGAATCATTTTAAGAAGACGCAAACGATCAAATCACACCGGTTCGAGTTAAATCGTCGCAACCATCCCCGCGAGTCCCTAACGTGGATCCTGTGGAGGCGCTAGTGTTCGGTTTTCAGAAAGTCCGATCACCGTGCGATCTTTAAGCCGATCATTCCATGGTAACTCTCGTTAAACTCCGTGTCCTCCTTACAATTACTCCGCACGGCACGCAAGAGCAAAGTACTCGTATTAATCAGGGTGGACGGGGAAAGGCATCGACGCGTTATGAATTGCGATAAAAGTGAAAGTCCCCTAACTCCTCGAGATCCCTTCCTTTGTGCGTGCAGTTGTCGCATTGCATGCGTCCACGTCGCGTTGCCTTACCATCGTAGAGCTATTGTTCGTGTTTGGTGAGA
The DNA here is from genome assembly GCA_963989415.1 of Cerceris ruficornis. Lineage (NCBI taxonomy): Eukaryota > Metazoa > Arthropoda > Insecta > Hymenoptera > Crabronidae > Cerceris > Cerceris ruficornis. The sequence goes on along the minus strand of OZ022518.1, from coordinate 17,690,401 downwards.
TTGATGCCGCAATGATTTTGTCTCGTGCGAACGATCGGCAGCGAAGATAACGCGATCGTCCGTCGCGCGAGCAAGAGTATGGCCGGGCGGTTTTAAATAAGAGCGTCGCCGCGGGACCGGACGCGGCGGATCGTCGCGTTAAATTAAACCTAAGGTCATCCCGACCTCCGACAGCGACATATCGATCCTATTCTGTGCATCATTAGAGTTACTATCCAACGACCGGGATTAACCAGGCCCGACTATCAAGATTTCCGCGTCGTTGGATCAGTTGGAGATCTAGTCGCATCGTGTGAGACACGTTCCTTCGTGTTGCGATGAGTAACGTCGATGATTTCTAACTTCGTGGCGGCAGTTTTGTTAGAATTGCCGTCGGAATTTGCGGTTTGAGGTGTTGGAAATCGACGGGGTAGAATTTGTGGGGAAGTAAGTTAATTATGATAAGTTGTAACTGGTTTTGTGTATTAGAGAAGATTGCTTTGCCTTCGCGATTAGTGTAGACTCAACGAAATGGAACATAAAACTCTGTTTTTTTTTGTTTTTTTTTAAAAATTCGTTTATTTTGACGTCACCATATAAAACATAAAACTCTGTGGAGCAGCTGATATGGCTTCTCCCGTTTAACTTGGTCACGTGGTTCGCGCGCTATTCCACTGCACATGCGCAATTTAACGGGAAAACCTCTTAATTCCTTAGTGCTTAGGATATCCCGCTCAATTTTCGTTACTGTAAGTTGATCGTAAAAATATTTTTGTCTGAAAAAGTTAGATAAACCGGTACATGAAAATTTATTAATTTAGTGCTAAAAATGCTTATGTAAAACTGGACTTTTTAAATTTAAAATTTTCTGGCCGGACATTTTAAATTTCCTGGCTGGACTTATAAAAAAGACTTGGCTATCTCACGACGAACATTACCATTGGCCCCAAAATAAAGTTGAAAATGCAGTCCCCGAAATGAATTTTAGAAATCATGTTGGATTCAAATAATTTGTATTGATCTAAAAATATGTTACACAGTAGCTCACGGACAAATGTTAACAATGCAGTTATAAATAATGTATTTAGCTTCAATAACTCAATTATAATACCTTGGAAATTAATAAAAATGGTTGCGAAGATTCGAAACATAGATGTAGGTATCTTAACACTTCATCTACCGGAAGCCTATTAATAGGTTTTCTGTTTATCAATACTCATTGGCCGACAGTCTATTAATCTGTTATTACAGATGATAATAAAATAAAGTTACGCTGCCTCGGAACAACTGAAATTAAAACGACATACTAAGTATTTCTTCACATTTTAATTTTAATGTTATAGAGCTTTGCAAGTAGGTACATACACTCGTGCATAATGTTCAGAAGAATGAGCGGCAGATAAAGTGTTATGTTAGCTCAAACTTGTAACTCTCCATAGAGACTTAACACATTGAACGCCATCGGTAAAACTTTCCTATTAAAATCGCATCTTTACAAAGCAGAAACCTTTGAGACATAAATAGATGTATAGTCAGCAGAGCGTTTCCTTTTCAATGTGAATAATTAAATATTGAATGGATTAGAAAATTCGTAAATATATCAATTTTAAAGTTATGAAATTTCATTCAATTGAGCAGCTCCGATCTCCAGTGATCCCTACGGCGTTCAGCGTGTTAAAATTCAATGGAAATCTCAGAGGCCTAAGATACAAGAAAATGAATAAAAAAAACACACATTATTGCACAAAATAGTTAATATGCAGCTTCAATCGCATACTCAAACACCATTCTAACTCCAAACCAACGGCTTGAAACATCGTGACGTTTCGCCTCGAAGATCACCTACGTTCTTGAGAGGTCAGTGCGAGGCGCCGCGAAGAATTTCTAGAAAAGATCGTGACACGAAAGTGGAAGAATCCGTCGGCGAATTAACATTGCTAAATCGACCGTTTATTATAGTCCATGTGGCAACTCTACGATCAATCTACCATATCTCGGTCGTCGGATCTACGTGATATTCGCGACAGCGTTGCAGAAGCGTGCTGTTGTTGGCCCAGATTCAGATTTACGTTTATAGCTGCCGGTACGGTTTTATTGCATGTCTTCTTTTTCACGAGGAAGTACATCACTCCGGAAGTTCTCGAACGTGCACGACTAAAAGCGGCACGTCACGTGATCCCTTAATATCTGAAAGTATTAATACAGTTGGACCGTTAGGTACATACTGTCAGAATTTGCCACTTAAAAGATGTACTGACGAAAGATATGTAATACGTGATAATTTGAAATGTTTCGATTAGAAGGGCAAAACTGCTTGCAAGATGGTTCGATTACTGTATTTGTTCAGTAGAGTAACTCTAGTCGAGAGGTGACTGTAGGTATGCAGTTAACAGCAAACTATTAAATCGATTAAAATGACTGGATTTCAATTTTTTTTGAAAATTCCCGAAATTTCTGGGGGAGGCATGCAGTAAATATTCCACATATATCTTGTAAAATGTGAATTATTTCGTTGTTCATGCTTTGTACCTCTTGATTTCCCTTCTTCCAGAGTACTTATTCAGTATATCTAAATATAATAGATATAACGCCGGTAGGTGTAGTGTTACAGGCTTGGATTCTTAATTAACACTAGAACTACCAACCGGTCAAAATGACCGGTACACAATTTTTTTCCAAAAATTCTCCAAGTTTATAGAAAACTCATAGAATAAATATTCTACGTCCATGTCAAAGAACATAAATCATCGAACCGATCATATCTTCAGCCTCTCGATTCCTCTCTTTTTCAAAGTACTTATTTAATATTTTGTAATGTGATAGATTTAACGCCCGTAGTTCTAGTGTTAATGGAACCGAAGTAAAATATCAGTTAATTTTGAGAGGTTTTTACAATATTATTTAATATATTGTAAACAGATGAGTAATACGACATTGACAGTAAAATTATTGATGTTTACTGGTGTATTTGAAAGCCTGTGGTGGGCAATTGAGTTAAAGGCTCGAACTCCCAATTAATGGGACCAAGTTGAAATCTGAGTTACTTCTGGGAGATCTTTGCGAAATTATTATGTAATGTATCATAACTTCGGTGATTCGCAATTCACTTAAAACTGTATCTTCTAGGTAAAATGAATATAGTAGCTGAAACCCAAACATACGAAAAGAAAGACAATTGTATTTTCGATTCGAAAGTATTGATAAACTTGCAACGGTAGTTACTTTCATAATCTTCTCTTAAAAGGTGTACAGTCACGTGACATAACTCCAGAAAACGAATTGTAAAATGCACTGACTTGAAATATTTCGATTGCAGCAGCGAGACCGTTTGCTCTGTGGTCTAACTACTCTATTTGTGCAGTAGTACAACTGTATCGTTGGTCTGACCCGTCCTGTTCCACTTGGTATGTTCTTGTGACTTCATGTATTTACACAGTTATTCGATTTAATTGTATCTTTAAATGAATCCACCTATTTTTAAAGCTATTATTGATATTTACAGTTACAGTTATCTATAAAAAATCTTAAACATAGCAAATTATAGTGGTTACAAACGTAGAGACCCCAGTTCTGAACTGTAAGTCTAAGATCTCCTTCCAATTTCCAAAAAACGTAATCCAGGTAACAGATACTTCCCTACTAGTCTGCTGTTCTTTATAAAAAAATCGGATCCGTAGAAATTCTTATGATAAAAAAAAGAAAACCATTGCAAGTACCAAACTACAGCACTTTAATTTAAAAAATTTCTTTAATTTCTCTCAAATCTGAATTCACCAAAATTCAACTCCATAAGTATCCATATTCCAATCACTATCATCTTCCAACACTCTTATCCAATTTCCACGGTGTTCTCCTATTAAAAAAAAAAAGAAGCAATCGACCGTGCAAATCGACGCAAAGGACGTACCCCGCCCGTAAGAACTTCCACGATGAATTAACGTACGTCCGTACATAAATATTTCGCGACGTCTCTATGCAGGTCTAATCTCCATTTCGAGCCTGGTAATATCCTCCGTGGACGTGTCCGGTGCAAGAAGGCAAAGGGAGTATACGCTGGTCGTGCGCCGACAATACTAAACTCCCCGCATTCCTTCGCTACTACAATGAGCATTGTGCGAGAGCGTCTCTGTTATAGGTGACCAACGGCGAGCTTGACTTTATTTCTCGGTCCTCTTTGCCGCGGCGAGGTGGGATATCATTGTTAAATACGGGCAAAAGGGACAGGTAGGGCCCACGATGCGCTATATCCGCTCCCTCGGACGTTGAATAGAAATACTCCCTCTCCCTACGGATGCCATTTTTTGTAGCCCCCTTATGGGCGCCTTAAGTCGCCAAGAATCTATTAGATTTGTCATACCCGGACTATGAATAGTCCTCCCTCAGACACGATCCTTTCAGACACCTTTCCGACATCTTTCCTTCTCTTCTTCGCGTCACAGTTTCCTTTTTATTTCTCCCCCTTCGTTTCTCGCGCTCTTTCCCTCCATCGGAGTCGTACCTGCGGAAACGTAAGATGCAGCGTCAGAATTCGATCGTAAAAGTGTACAAAAGGGACCCAATGATTCTTCGAAATAATTGAGATTCTTCTTGTTTCATTCTTGTTTCGCGGGTGGTCTCGCGAGGGATGGGGGTGAGGATGGGGATGTGGGAAGTTTGGGTTAGGTGGTGTAGTTTGGTCATTTTTGAAGTTCTGCAGAGGTGATTCTGTTTTTAAGAAGGATAAGTAATGCTGGAATTTATAAAGTTGATCCTTTTCTGATGTTCCCTTTTCAACGATTGCTCATGCGATTTCATTCCATAAAATTACTCCATGGATGGCACCAAAGTAAAATTGAGGGGTTTTGGAAACATTTTTTTCGGAACATTTTTTAAACAACAGGCAGACCTCCAGAAAATCGCAATTTTTCGGAGGTCAACTTTTTTGTTCAGTTTCGCCACCGATGATTTCTTATGGGGATTTCCTATCGTAATATCACCCCATGAATGGTAATAAGGCAGAATTGGGGAGGTTTAGAAACTCTTTGTGATATAAATCGTTACAAAGTAAATTCCATAACGAATAGCAAAAATCAGCGCGAAATCTATTTATTTCTTATCCTCAAATAAGAAAGTTCTCCAAAAAATGTTAATCACATGAACGACATAAAGGACATTTACCTTTTAAAATAACAAATTGGGGCCGAACTGTTACAAACACTTTATTTTCATCGATCATCCGAAGGCATTGTATCGTCGTGGTAAATGCTTAAGTGTCTGCTACGAAATGAAAAAATACAAGAAGAATGTTGCTCGGAACCGCACCATCGAAGACTATTAACCTTTTGGGCACGGCCATCGACTGTGGTCGTCGAGCTGACGCCATTTTGAACGCCTGTAATCAACGATGCATTCGTAGCCAAGAAAATATGGTAATTCGGTGTTTCGTGGCAAAGTATAACAAAGAAGTTTTTGAATAATTGTAGAGATACAAATCAAAGTCGAAGTATTGTACTTTTCACAATGGATTCTCATAATGTGACTTTGCGATAGATTTTTCTAAGAGGAAGATCGTTTAAAATTCGACGCCAGAGAGATGGCTTTAAAACAGTAGCTTCCTCGCACCTCTTTTCACGTTAATGATTAAATTCTCAGTCAGCTCGTGCCTCGTGGCGTTTTCACTTTTACTCAATCTTCGTATCGTGAGAGAATGTGCTAATCAATTTCTATGTAACGCGAATTGGCAAACAGTCGTTGGAGATTTAGGCTTTCGATGGTTTTCGGGTATGTAAAGAATAGTAAAGTCATGGTGGTAGATTTTACAGGGTTTTTTATTTATTCTGGTTATAATTCGTCGATTGTAATCAATGTTCAAAGTACATCGATCATAGTCGACGATCAAAAAGTATTATCATAGTTTATCTATGAAAAGGCATGATATAAGGCCCAAGATTTAACATTCTTTGACTAGGCTCCCCACATTCATCATATTTCTCATATAACTGACTTTCGTTACTTTCAATCACCGCTATTGTTAGCAAAATCCTCTCAAAGACGTTTATTTTTTTAAAGATCCACAATCATAAACAGAACTCGGTGTTATATCACTCCAGCTTCATGTGGGACCAACCATCCGCTCCACAATACGTCCATCACGCAAGAAAAATTCCCACCGCAGCTAACCCCTATATTTACCATTGTCAACCTAACCGTAATACCACCATAGCCTCCCATTACGTCCAAACCATAATCCACGCCACGAGTTTGCCTTGTTATTGTCAAGCAACGGCTTAAACCCAAGCGTGTAACTCTGAGAGGACGCAAAATCCAAGAGAAGAATCGTACGTGTCCTCGTAGAATTAGAAGTTTTATTGCCAACGGTTTTTCGAAGCCTGCGAAATAAGAGGACCGCCGTTCTCTCCCTGTCGGCGTAGAGACGTCGTTCCGTGCTGGGACCGCGAGCAAAATTTGCCGTAAAATTCATTTCGAGGCGGAAGATATTTTTCTTGGAAATGAATTCAGCGAGCGTCGTCCACGACGAATGTGCATCCGGCTTAATGCCCGGTGCAGAACGAAGAATGCCGCAGGTATCTCACGTGGAATCTGCGAAAGCGTCGTTCCCTCTCGCCTTCGAGCGCGGACGACGCAGCCTCGGCCTCTCTTCGCCATTTTTCTTTTCTCACCTTAAGGCCTCACACGCACACCCTTCTTGTCTCTTTCTTTCTTTCTCTCTTTCTCTCTCTCTCTCTCTCTCTCTCTCTCTCTCTCTCTCTCTCTCTCGCTCTCTCTCCCTCTGGCACCCCGACTCTTTTCTCTCCAGCCGTCTTCTTTCCGCTCGTTCTTTTCTAGTCGAGGCAGCACGAGCAAAAAGTGTAGCGGCGCGACGATGAGATGGGTGCACCACGATGTCGACAGACTGTCCTGCGAATTTTTACAAGCCGCTTAGCAATTAGTCACCCCGCCTTAGGAGGTGATTTCGTAACGAGTTTGTCGTTGATAGCCCCGCTACGGGAGGAACACGAGTGAGAAATACGCCGGATTCTTTTCACCGACTTCGTCCTCCTCCTTCGGGTTTCGTTTCAAACTTGGGGTTGGTGGGGGCTGATGGAACAGAGATTTGATGGGTTTTTTTCTGTAGCTGCGCTAGGAGGTATGGTGTGTTGTAACAATGGAAGTTACGGCAATCCGAATTTGTGGGCATTTTAGAAATAGAGCAGGTTGTGAAAATTTCGTTAAGTATTTAAATACACAGGATTGATTAAGAATAAACTTCGTCGCGTTAAGGGTGGGGGAAATGACTATCAGCGAAGTGGGATCCCTGTAATTACGGCGGGCGAAGAAATTAATCGAAAACTTGTAGGTTGCTCCGAGGAAATTGCATCTTTGAAAGACTTACAATTAGTTGTCTTTGAACTTCATTCTGCTTCACGAAGTTTCAATATTTCTTGCTCCGTCAGACTTGAACCTTCATTCGTCCCTGGGGTCTTTTTTGCCCCACATCGAGACAAACTGTACACAGTGAATACATATTATTCTCAATAAATTTATGCTAAAGAAAAAGTATAAAAAATCTTGTTTTTTTAAATAGAAAATGGACTACGGATTAGAAAAGATCTTAGGAACTTTGGTGTGATTATTTTTGTAGAGCTGGTGAAGGTTAAATCCCGCCACTTTTGTCAGACTTTTCGAAATTATCATTTAATATGTCTTAGTTTCGGTGGCTGGAAACCCACGCTAAAACTGTACCTCCTACAAGATATAACTCAGAACAACAATAACAGCAAAACAAAACAGCCCCACGTTTCGCATCATCTTACACACATTGAATCCTCAACTCCGCATTTTTGCGCGTAATCGCTCGCTAAACGCGATAAAAGCCAATTAAACCACCACGCGTATCTAAGAATTACTCGAAGCCCCGAGAAACCACGGAGGATACGAAGCGCCGTAGAAAAAAAAACGTGTTCTCCAGCGCGTTCTCCAAGTTCTCCAAGCGGAATCGTGTAAAGCACTTCGCGAAAGGAGCTATCGTTCCGGCGAATCGTATGCAGTCGGCTCGTGTCTATCCGAAGATACAGATTATGTGTGTAACTACGAGCAGTTTTACGTATGCGACGGGCATACCGTACATTTGCATCGTACGCGCGTCGAACGCATTTAACGTCTACGTCATTTCGACGCGCGGTGAATCAACGAGCGTAATGGAAACCACCACGATCGTACCTCCATTCACGGTATCAGTTGGCTCATTGATGTATTCCCATGGATACTTATCTCCGTGTATATAGGTACGTATCCGGGAATTCCTCGTTGGCTCGTTGACGAGTTAGCGCGATCCTCGACGCTCGTTTTCAACGCCCTCGAGGAGGATAGGGAGAAGAAAAAAAGGAATTCCGTCGAGAGTATCGGCAGTTTTTCTAAGGTCGTCGAATGAACGGGAATAGATTTAGATGAGAAAACTCGCGCGTAGAGTCGCTGTTTTGGCGTTTGATAATACGAGAAGGATATTGGTTGGGGTTTATGAGAATCATCGGCCGTAGAATATGCATGATACAAAGTGGTTTTGGATTTGCATTTTTGCTCGTCGGTTAGTGATTTAGGTACAGTTTGTCGGCGGGTATATATGATTGCTCGAGAAGATGGGGGAGGGCTATAGATGAAAACACTCCATCGATGCGGTTCATGTGTCTCCGCGCACGCAAAAAGCAACGAGCCGTCTAGCTTGGTATTTGATTTAACTGGTATGCCGCAGAATAGTAGAGTCGATTTACAAACCTGTGACTCTCGCAGGATTATCTTTTTTCAAAATAATCTTCAAGAATATAGCAACGAAAATTACAAACTACCCATCTCCAAGCAAGATGCAAACCCGGCCGAGTCTTTCGGGCGAGATGCCTTCGTGTTCGCGGTACTCGGTGTCTCGTAAATCCCGTCAGGACATCGCGAATACGACGCAAGCACGTGTATTCGCATTCTGAGTCGGTGGCGCGCGCGTGCGTCTCCGAGCGCCACCTCTCACGCTACTTTTTACCGATCTCTAAGCACACGAGCGGTGTCCGGCTACGTTTCTCCCGGAGGATTCTTTTCTTCGCACGGTGGCAGGGTGGAGTTTGGGGTTGGGCGGGGGCGGCGTTGTCGTGCGCGCGCGCGCACCCGCGCATGCGTCAAGTCCTCATAGTAGGTGGAGATACTTGTAGGTGTGAGAACGTCAGGGAGAAAGAGAGAAAAGAGAGAGACCTCTCTTTCTCGCTCTCTCGAGTGAGCGAGGGAGGAGAGACGTGTGGGTGAAACGGCAAGGAACCATGGAGAAGAAGTTGCGTTCCATGCCCGCCGCTCTCCAATACCGGTGTATTCGCCGCTCGGTGGTGCAGGACAGTGGTAGCAACGTAGTGGTGTCGGGAACGACGGTGGTGGTGGTGCCACAACGGTGGATGTGGTGGTGGTAATCGCGACGGTGGTGGCAATGGTGGTGGTGTCGGTGGCGACCAGTGGTGGGGAGCACCCACACGCGCGGCGCGCTCTCGCACACCTCTCGGACAGCACAGTCATGCGCGACACCCACCGCGATCGCTGGGTATCGCACACCCGACGACACAAGTTCTCTCGGTTAACCCCTGCTCTCTTGACTTCTTTCGCATGCACGTTTCGAGTCCCATACGCCGACGCCGCCGCCTAGAGAATTCGGCCGAAGAGAGAGAAGCCGGTCGCTCTTCTATTCGGAGGACGCGTACGTGGGCACCTACACGCGTGCACGTGAACACGCGCACACGCGTGCGCGCGCGAACGTACGAGCGAGTGAGGGAGCACTTGCACGATAACGCGGTACATCGGGCACGTAGAGGCGCGTACGCACACACGTACCGTACGAGCACAGGTCCCGCCGTGGCAGCGTGGTCGGCTATCCCCATAAAAGCGACGGACTCGACCGGCTTGCGGACAGTTGTCATCGTTGGCTAAAGCCGGAGCGACGCGACTCCTCGTGCTGGCGCATCTCGAAAAGGAGGGGACCGAACTGTAACCTCCGTTTCAAGGGTCGTCCTACGTTTTTCGCCCTTGTTACCGCACGATCGCATTCGTACGAGAAGTATGGAAAGACGCGAGATTTGGCGCGATCGACGCCGATCAATCGGCGACGCGGCGTATCGAGGGATCATCGGTCTATGAGCATGGTGCGAAAACACCCGAGCCGGTCCCGTTGAGAATCGTGCGCTCTCGACCAGACGATTTCGACGACCAGAGAGAAAAGTTGCGACGATAAGATCGACGATCGGCTCGCTATCCTCGACGACAGATAACGCGGAGATTATCTCGAACGATCACCCACGAAATCGACTCGAGCGTTGCGAAGAAGTACTAAACTTTTGCGCGGCAAGTCTGCACGAATTTAAAGGAAAAAGGGCAAAAGAGAGATAGAGAGTGAGAGGGGAGAAAGAGAGAAAGAGTTCGAACGATCGCGGAACTTTCTCGTTCTCCGTCGATCGAGTTTCTTCCGGTGTTCGGTTGTTCCGGTGTTGGGGGCTCGGTTAAAAACGCGTGGGTAAAAACTATTATAAGAGAAGTGGAGGCGAGCCGGTAATACCGAGCGCGAGCGCCAGACAGAGCGACGCTTCCGCGGGCAAAGGCGCGTCCTGTCTCGTCTCCTCTCGCGCGTCTACTTACACGAGACCCGTGCGAAGGTATAAGCGCGCGGGTGAACAGAGAGGCGCGTATACGTACGAAACTGAAAAAGCAATTCGTCGTGGCGCAAGCGCTAAGCAAAAGCTTTTTCGAGCGAGCCAGCCTGCCAGCCAGCCAGCCAGCCAGCCGAAGAGGACGGTGCCGATGGTCAGATACATCGGATTCAGTGGCGGCACGAGCGTAGAGAGCAAGCCGAGTAACAGCCTCCCACCAGTCAGTCAGTCACTCACGATCGGCTAGTCAGTCACGGCAGTCACGCGCCGACCGTGTCAGACGCACACCGGTCCGTTGGTTCGCGTGGAAAGAGGCCGCCGGCGAACAGCGAAGCGAACGTAAACGGGTGAGAAAGGAGATTAAGTGCCAACGACGCTAATTGTAAAACGCGACTGAACCGAGGGGACATATACGTACGCATAGCGCGGAAGATCGCCACGCAGGCGCGATGTATGCGAATCCAACGAACGTCGGGATTCGGTGTCGATGATCATTCGATACGAGGAGCCGACAGGAACGCGCGAACCGAGAAAGCTTACCGGGTCAGTCGGCTCGCGAGTCGGTCGGTCGGTCGGTCCCGTCGGTTGGTTCGATCGATCGGTCGATCGTTCGGTCGATTGGTCGGTTTGTCGGTTGGTCGGTTGGTCGGTCGTTCTCGATTTATCCGCTCGGCCGTTGGTTTATTCCGTACTCGGATAGAGTCGCGGTAGTCACGCGTCGGCCGTGTCAGATGCACACCGGCGGCGGCGTTGCATCGCGAGGAACGGAGACGCGCGTACGTGAGAGCGCGTAGGTAAAGAGAGCGAGGTGCTCGCTGAGGAGAGAGAGAGAGAGAGGGTGTGAGAGTTGGGCTAAAGAGGAGACAGAGAGAAGGAGAGAGAGATAAGTGCCAACAGCCACCGCTCGCTCCGTCGTTCGTTCGCTCGCTCTCTCGAGTCTCTCGTGTCTCTCGTCTCTCGAAGGCTCGTCGCTCGTTGCGTGCCGCCTTATAAAACGCGCGCGCAGTAACACGGAAGGCGCGACGCGAGAACGGGAAATAAGAGCGAGGGAGAAGCAGTTGTACCGACTGTGCGGACGCTAAAACAGACGGACAGCGAGAGAGAAAGGAAAAGAGTGGAATAGAGGGACGGAGAGCGGCCGAGAACAAGAGAAACAGAGGGAGAAACGGAGAGCGTTAAACAAATAGATCGAGAGAAGCGGAAAGAGAACGAGAAAGAATAAGGAACGAGTGCTTGCTGCGCGTACGCGCGTTAGCCTATTAAGCCGTCGGATGCGCTCGTTCAACGTGTCTCGGACGGTGCACGATACCTCGCGTTATCTGCAGTAAATATTGCGGCTAGCACGGGCTCTCCCGGGCCGCTGATTGTTTCTAATCATTATCGTACACGTTCGCGGCCTGCGTACGTATCATCGTGCTGGTCGTCGTCATCATCGTCATCGTTGTCGTCTTTGGTGCAGCTCCCGCCTTTGCGACCGTTGCTGTTGCGGTCGTCGTCGTCATCGTCGTCGTCGTCGTTCGAACGATCTTCTCTCGGTGGTGTCGCGCGACCAGAAGAGTAGAATAAGGTGGTGTGAGGCAGTGCCGTAGAGTGCAGAAAGTTTTGTGCAGTGAACGGTCGTTAATAGACCAGTGCCGCGGCTCTCGACGTCGGAACGAGAGAAAGAGGGAGAGAGGTAGTGAGAAATAAGGAGAGGAGGCGCGGACAGTTAGACAGAGAAGCGTGGTGAAATCGAAGGTAGAAGAGAGACAGAGGAAAGCGCTATATACGTGAGAAGCACCGCGCGCGAGTGCCAGGGACGAGAGAGAAAAGGAGAGACAGGGAGAAGGAAAAAGAGAGAAAGAGTGCAACCGAATAGAATACAAGCAGGTACGCGAGAGGAGAAAGAGAGAGAGACCAAGAGATAGAAGAAGAAGAAAAGAAACCGCGAGAAACTGAAAGCCATCGAGATGCGTTCCTACGTCGGACTCCTCCTGTCGATCTTACTTATCCTCGTTTCTTGTCCTCTGACCCTGCGCGCGCGTAGGGTCGCGCCCTTGATGGAAGACGACTGGGCCAGGAGACCGCATCGTGCTGCCGGTAAGTTATTCCACCGTTCACTCTAACTTGCGCTCTTTTTCTCAATTCTTCGTGTCCTTCTTCACGTTCGTTCGAACCGAGAGAGATCAGAGGATGACCGGCGCTAGAAGCGCCTGCTTCTCGGTCTCTTGCTTTTAACGTACACGCCGCTCGGTTTCGTCAGAATGCGAGCAGTTTCGTTTCCTTTAAAGGTTAGAGAACGCTCGAAAATACCGGGCATCGCGGCGAGGCGGTTTTACGTAACGAGAGCCATGCGAAAAAGGCGGGAATCGAACCCCGCGATTACCCACCTTGAAACGGTGTCGCGTGACGCGGACGCGATGCCCGTGTCCTATCCGTTCCCGACGAATCTCGGGAATCTCGTCGATGTTGCCCGCGCGATTCATTCGCGGCGGGTCTTTATCGTTATCGTATGACGGTGCCTCGTCACAAATCATTTAGAAATATATAAATATTCAATTCGACGTGGGACACATCGTTTTTCCTTTTGCTACCACATTTCTTCCTCTATATTCACATGACAGAGCAGTTATACAATGTACTATCGTTCAAAGACACGGTTCGACAAACGAACCGAAAGCAGACTAGTCACGGATGTTGCGACGAGGCAGGAAGTAACGTACCGGTTCTTAAACACCTCGAACTGACCTAGATGTTAGAACGAGTTAATAAGTCCTGTATTGTAGTTGCGTTTCTCCGCGAAAAAGCCGACCTCGCGGACCTAAGCTTCTACAGGATCACCTTCCAGTATTCGTTTCTTATCGATCACTTTCGAATTTCATACTTTTCCCGCCATTTGGCCGCGTCGCTGTATCTTTAACGATCTCCTAGAAATTTATTCTTTACAAGTTACTTCTCTACATTCTTACGGTCTTATCGATCATCTTGAAATGTATTCTTTTCAAGTTACTTCTTCGTACGCTTACGATCTTTATCGGCCATCTTTGAATTTATCCTCCACGTGAGGATATTTCTCTTCGCCGTGGTTTTATTTATTCATTTACGGCCGGCGACCTTTCATTGGCAAATATAAATCGTCGGACACTGTAAAAGAAAGTCGGTTGAAATAGGAATTGAAAATTCAAGATAAATTCGATAAGAAGATTCGAGGAGATGTACAATCAATTTAACTCGACATCCTTTTAATCTTTCACAGATTTCATTTTATCCAACGTTTTATCACTTTTCAAATTACATTTCATTCATTGTGATATTTACTCAAATTTAACCAGAATCTCAGACTTATGAAATTGTTATTTTACTATAAAAAAAAATCTCCACGTTTCACCACCTCGTCTTTCCACAGTATCTATAACGCCGATCGCGCAGACGTGAAATAATTTGAGGAAAAATTTTTCGAGAGGAAATGTGGTCGTGCTGGGGAATTAATTACAGTCGCTTCTAGATTACGTAGCGTAATACTTACCTTTAATAATGATCATGTTACTGGGCGAATCAGGCATCGAATGCAGTGTCTAGTAATCCATTTAGTCAGGAATACCGTAAAAAAGAACAGGTGAAACGTTCCATATTAACCGTCTAATTAAATGGTTAATTAAATTTACGTAGAGCATAGAACTGGTTCTCAGTGGAGAAAACCGCGGGTAAAATTTCTGAGAAAAAAAGAGAACATCATCGAGTGCTTGGGAATCTCTTGGAATCTTGTATCGGACTTGGTGCGTACGATTCTAACGAATCGAAATCTATTTCTCGCTTCGCGTACCATGGTACACGATTTGCCACGCTTTGCGTCCTCTTCGTCGTGCACATGACTCCAGCATCAATCACATAATTAACGGGACGTAAATCTACTGGAAGGAACGTCTTTCGTTGCACCTGACGATAGACGGTAATTTATAAATCTCTGGCATCGTTCGTTGAAATCGTTTTTACCAGTTTCCTCTTGAAGTTTCCTCTAGGAAGTATCTTTCTATATTAACAGCTTCTTTTGGTCTTTTTGGGTTAAACTACTATGGCGAGACTATGGTGGGGCTATGATGGGTGTAAATTTAAAGGGTCATACTCGCAATCAATGGGACCGAATTCAAATCTTCGTTATCTACCGGAAATTTGCCCGTAATTATTATTTAATATGTCAAACTCTTATTTAGAAGCCACTTAAATCGACAGGTTCTAGGCGAAATGACCATTGCACTTGGGGGGCAATTTTGGGTATGAAGTTAAAGCCTTCTTTTACTCTATTTCTATTATTCTTTGAAATTGTAGGGTCCTCCCAAAATTTTGACACTCTTGGAGGAAAAAGTTAGGGGAAACAAGAATAACAGTACAATAGTTTATTTTAAAATGAAGAATAATTTATATTCTTCACAATTTCCCATCTAGCTTAATGTGTATTTGTTGCAAATTTTTGCGCGCTACTGTACATGAGACACCGGTAACGTTGCAACATTCTCGCCGAGCAACAACGGTAGGAAAATGCGTATCTCAACAAGCTACTTAAACCTATTTAAACATCGAAATCTCTTTCTTGATTTAAGATCTACTCTAAGAGATTACATCGATAACTATATGCATAACTTATTATAAAAAAGATCTCCCTACTGTACACAAATCGACCCGTAACGCTGCAATTCCAATACTCGTACTTTCTCACTCAATTAAAAATCACATCAAAGTGCGCGTAAAAAATAGTTAGAAAATGTGGCTTCTAAATTTTTGCACTCTACTGTACACGATTCAATTTGTAATGCTGTAACTTCATTACTCATCTAAAATACTATGACTTTCCTCGTTCAATTCAAAATTGCCGCAAAGTACATCGTATAAGAAACCATCAGAAAAATTGCATCCTACTGCATACGAAACACCGGTAAAATTGCAATATTCCACCGACGGGACTCGTCCGAAACTCGCTCTCTAAGTAGCTTACCTCCCATCGGTTTACTCGAAATCCCGGCAAGAAACTCTCAAACATTGTCCATCAATTTACAACGCGATCCTTATACGCCGTGTACATAACCCGAGCGCTATATTCTCCTAGTTTTTGTGCGACACTGTACACGCCGGTAGTATTGCAATTTTCTCACGGAGCAACAGGTACGAGTGATACGCTCGTATTTGTCCGTCCGATAACCCATTTAAATGAACTTACAATTCAAATAAGATGATTACGTTCACCGACGACCGTGTGGTATCATTGGTAAGAAAAAGAAAAAAGTCGAAGGGAAACTTTGAAACGGCGAGGATCCAAGTTGGAGTACCGAAAGACAATTTACAGGAACGAAATACGCCGGTATTCCGAGTCGAGTTGAGAATCGTCGGAAAGAGAGATCTAAAGTGGCTCGTTCCTCTTCTTTATATGGATCTAGCAGCGTCCAGTATCGTCTCTCCTACCCTTCCTTCTTCTGCCCTCTTTCTCCTTTCTGCCGATTCTTCGTTCTTTCTTACTCACCTTTCTATACCTGTTCGCGTTGACTTTTCCCTTATCTAGCGCTACCGCTCGATCCATTTTGCCGATAGAATCTAAACCGCTCCGTGTAGGCCCCCTGAGACCACCTTCTTCGACGGTGCTAAATATAAAGGCGAGCGCGAAATCGGCTGCGATTATTTTACCTCTCTCTCTCTCTCTCTCTCTCTCTCTCTCTCTCTGTATGTCTCTCTGTCTGTCGGTGCGGTAAACGAAAAGAACGGTGAGCGCGTATATGTTAGATACCGCTTTATCGCCAGTGGCATCGCGTTGCAGCGGTATTTAGTTATCGTGTAGCAATAAAAACGGGAGCAACGATATCGCCGTTGTCGAAGCATATTAACCGATTGTTACCAGTAATATCTGGGACCTCGGAAGGTCGAGAGTTTCATTATTGACTCGCTGGAGTTGATCGAGACGCGTTTCGTATAGCCGGGGAAATTGAAAGGCGAAGGTGTGTGAAATCTTACCCGATTAATGGATGATTCGAATGATCCCTTTTTCCTTTTCATAAATTAGTACATTTTGTAAGGATTTCTTTGGAGGATATTTTTACAATGATAATTTCACGGAAAGGTGAGGTTAGAGGTACAATTGAAGATTAATGCGAGGAGTTGCTGCGTTTGAGTTTACGGTGCATTCTCTTGGGTTGAAATTTCGGCTGTCTACAGTCCTCGAAATTGAATCGCAAGACTCAGGAGAAACGTAATAGATAACTGAAATATATCACTTACCGTTTATTTCATAAATTATGCTATTACAAAAATTCAGATATTATAGTACACCCTCAAAATAACTAAAAGATATATTTCAAAGGACCAAGCATAACAATCAAAAATCCCACCAGACATGCCATTTATCTCTTCTCAAGTATAAAAGTCCTGAAAAAAAAGCCTTGAAACTCTTTCAAAGCAACAATAATCCAAGCCTACACTTAAATCACAACATAAACACCAAGCCCTCCGCAGCGTATACCAAAACATTAAGTTAACTCTAAACCTTCAAGTACGAAAACCTAACAAACTACACCATCTCCCTTTCCGCTTCCAAAAACGGAACAATCTTCTGTCGACGGAAATTAACCACTTAACGGCAACGCAAATAAAACCGTACACTATTTCCCGCCTCGAAGAGACGGCGTGAAACCTTCGGTCCCAGGGCCCGTTTGGTGCACGACACCTGAACGTACCTGCCTGACCTACCTTGATTGATTTCTGGTGGCCGTGAGGTTAAGTACACGACTACCTGTCGACCCTGATAATTTCCGTATAGGTTACCAGCCACTTTTCGATCCCAGACACGCGCGCACCTGGTCTTTTAAGGGGTCGCGAGACATAATGGCCTTGTATATTTATTCTTGGATTCGATACAAATTGTCGTTCGCTCGATGGGATTATCGGCGCAGGTAGAAAGCGAGAGGATAAACGGATACACGCAGCGGAGACGTTCTTATGGGGATTAATGGGAAGAGGGGATACGAAGGTACTTTCGATCAATAGGGTCATTGAGATTATCGTGTTTTTTTCTATTTTTTTCAGGTGTTAGCTACTATGGTTATTTTGCATAGAACCTACTGTTTTATATGGATTGTGGATCACCGAGAGTATGATGTATTAATCGATACTTTAGGAAAAAGTTATCAATTTTTCTGAGGTTTTGCCTTTCCTACCCACTATAGTCTGATTAATTGCTCCAAAATTGCTATACACACGCGGCCATTATTGATAGCTTATTAATTAAAAGTTATAGGGCAATCACGAGATATCTGTAGTTGGCAGTGAATGGGTTAAATAATAAAGTTTTCCAGGGATGCGACCTGGGAGGATTAGAATTCGGGCTCATTGATTGGAAGTCCGAGTCTTTTCCTTCTTATCACCATAGTCTCGCATATTGTTCTGAAATCAATGAGTCTTACCGGTGTTTCGGTGTTCGGTTTAGCTTTTTTCCGTTTTTTGAAACCTTTCTGTACGATATTACTATCAAGATTATTCCTAGCACAGTAAATTTAAACAGCTATACCGAAAAAATTGAAAATTTTTACTCCCAATAATAATAATAATAATAGCTGCTCTACATAATTTTCCAAAAAGAGACAAAAATGTTACCCTGCTCGTGAAAAGCATTCTTTACATTATCATAGAGTTACACTGAAAATTGGAATATTTAGGAAGAAAATCTCTACGTAACTCGAATTCTCTAAACTTCCTTCCCTTTCTTCGATGCAAGAAAGCTCCCAGGGACTAGGAAGTTGTAGAACAACTAACGATCCTTTCGAGGAGATCGAATCGCCTCGAACGATCGCAGTTAATTTGTGGACTCATCAAACAGGCTGTATGGCGTACGCGTAAAGCGTCCCCGAAACATTGTACAACGTCGTCGAGCATCGGGCGAACATATCCATTTGAGACGGAACGTACAGGCCGAACCATGCATTTGCATGCATTAAGTCGTTACTGCAAACCTTACTCTTCGTGCTTGCTCGACGGTGCAACGGAGCAACGGCACCTCCCTATCGAAACTCCGGGCGCGTCCTCTTCGTGTCCTCTTGTTCTCTCGTTCTCTTCGTCTTTCGTTTCTTGGTTCTTGCTTCATGCTTTCTTTTTTCGACCTTTCTTTTTCTATGTGCTCTGCGTTCTATGCATCGGTATATGTACTTTGCCATTTGTCTTTGACTCTGTTTTCGTTTCTTCGTCATTTTCCTGAGCTTCTTTCGGCGTGTCGTTTTCTTCTCATTTTTTTTAATGGACTTGGTTCCTTTTTTGTTTTTTTAACTCCTTTCTGTGTGACTCTGGTTCTTTTCGTTTTTCTCTTCCTTTTTTCAATGTTTTTATTACTACTGCCTCTCAAAATCTTTCTCTTTTTGCTCCATTCTCCCCCCCCCCCCCCTCTCAGTATTCAACAACCTTCTTCTTCTTTTCTTACTCGTTTTCCTCTTACATCTCTAAATCTTCTTCTTCTACCCGTCTCTAATCTTACTCTCTAACCCACCATTTCTCTTCTCCCATCAAATGAGCGATTCACTTGTCAAATCGATTAACTCCATAAAACCTAAAGTGGAGAAACGTGATGAAATAGTATACATTCCTTTTCAAAATTCCCTTCAAAACATAAATACAAATAACTATTGTAGAATATATATTCGCAGGTAGCTTTCCTCTAACGAAGTATAAAACGAATAAGGTGGAATAGCCTTGAAATTAATTAGTTTAACTTCTGAGTTCAATTATTTATTATTCGATGGCCAAACAAACTTCGTCATTTAACGGTGTTAATCGTTATTATTACGAAAATTTATTCTGAACATACAAAGTTAGGCTTCAATCAAGTGCTTTGAGACTTAAATTTAGAAAAATTCAAAAAGTGGAGTTAATCACTTCGTGCTGCGAACTGCTCAAATTTCACTCAATCACGATTCAGATTCTCTTTCACCCCCTTCCTCCCTCTCTTTCTCAAACTTCTCTCTCCTCCAAGCGAACGACTCTCAATCCAATTTCCTGCCGCCTCAACCACCGTTTGAACTCTATTCTCCCATCCCCATCCTTTACCCGGAGGATCTTCTTACCGCATCGTAGCCGGCGCTAATCTCAATTAGTCTTTATTGCCGGGTTGGCGACACAGGACGACGAAGACGATCACGAGGAGTTTCATGCGCGCCTCGAGTTAATGTCCCTGCTGCGACCTCACACGAGCATCATCCCGGATACGCGAGAAACGAAGGAGAAAGAGAACGAGCCGGTGCTGCTTCGGGCACACCGAGACAACACACCATACCACACCATACACACCATACACACCATACACACCATAGTATCCGAGTAACCGAGCACCGCCCGAAGCGAGTCTCCTCTCGACGGTCCTCGATCAAGGTTTTATCGGGGATAAATAAACTCGTGAAATGGATTATTAAGGAGGAATAAACGAGCACGATCTTGAAGGAAAATCCGATGTCGTTATGCCTGCTTGTCTTTATCGATCGATGTTCACCGGTTGTTGGGGATCACTTTTTCTTCCGTCGTGCGATTTCTGGTTGAAGGAGAAATTTCCTTCGAGACTGAAACTTCATTCCGTTAACACTATTCCTACCGACACTTCACGTATACCTTTTCCTACCGCAACCGGTGAATTTGTCAAATGATAATTTTTCCCCAGAAAATGAACAGTAAAAAAAGAAGTGAATATTGAAAAATGTATTATAATGTGAGTGTATTATACGTATATTTGAGGAAAAGTCGTGAAGTTTAAAGGCGATTTAATTACGTTGTATATAGGAAATTCTAATCGAAATTTTAAAAACGGTCATTTGACCGGTCGTGGTAGGAATAGTGTTAAGGTTTTTTGGTTCGCTTTAAGAATTTTAGAATAGATAACACGAGATGTTCGGAGTGCTTTAAAGATGGGACAGCTTGGGTGAACTAAAAGAATATTGATGGTAGAATGAAATTTCGTAATATTTTAATAACTGGCAATTGTCTGTTTACTGGAGGAGCATTGATTCTGGAAGTTGGCAATTCCATGATAGGGTAGAAGCGCAATGAAAGCGTGGTAGCCTGTACGTGGAACGATGCAAATGGAGCATCGCGTAGATAGCGATCTGACAGATTTCCTTCGAATTTCTGCTCGATTTTCGCCTGCTTGAACGTCCCTTAGGGTTCCGTACCTAAATGGGTCTTATTCACGTTCGTAGTGATCTCTTTCTCCTCTTCTTTCTACCCTCCTCGTACTTCATACTCTTTTCTTCTCTCTCTCTCATTTTTCCCTCTCATCCTTCTCTCTCCGTCTTCGCTACATTTTTTCTCCATCTCTCATACGCTCTCTTATTTCGCCTCTCTCTTTTAAACCCTACTTATTTTCTCGTTCTCTCTTTCCTTCCTCCAACTCTTTCTCTCTCTCTCTCTCTCGCTCTCCATTTCTCTTTAACACCAAGGTTTCCGCACTCTCCCACCGTCCCTATTTCACCCTCTCCCATCCATCGTCATCCGGGCCCCGTTCTTTCCGCTCACCGCGATTCCCGCGAGATGATTCGCGGCTAATTGGCCGCAGCCACGAGGACAACGGTGCCGTTGTGCTTTAAAGAAGTTCAGTAAGCCAATGCGCGGCTTAAGTAGGTAAACGACGGCGTTCCCGACGCAGAACGGTAAGAAACGCCATGGGAGGAGCCCGGGACGAAAACCCGCGGCTGTTCGCACCTCGTAATCCTCGCAGCGGCGCGCGATTAACTTCGGGACGGGTCTCGCTATTTCCCGACCCACGACAACATCCAAGGTCTACCGCCTTCGTAAAACGAGTAGTTTGCCCTTGTACGGGGAAAAGATTACAAGCGCGGCTCCGCTCGTAGGAAATTGTAACGATACGTCGTTTGTCTTATAACGACTCCTCTCCGCGTGAGATCTGAAGTTTCCAGGTGGTCTCCGCTTTACGTAAGCCTCGGCGATTTCATTCGCGAAGCGGCGCATTCTTCGTTGAGGTTCCTCTGCGGATGTAGATGTCTCTTCCTGGGGAGTGTTTCGGTCTCTCTGAGAATTTGGGTTGCAGTGGATTTGATTGATGTTAATGACTATGAGTTTTGAGAATAAATATTTTGCAGGTGTTGGAAATTACGGTATAGACGTAACTGTTTGATCTACGATGTTTATTACACGGCGTACTGAACAGGAGTGAGATACAATAAAGGTGAACCTTATATTTATAAATATACAGTAGGAATGTTTTCCTTGTTCGTGGATAGGTGTCACGATTGGTAATAGATTCCAACAGCAGGTAGTTGCGATGAGTGATTAAGCTTCTTCGTTTTGATTCGTGGAAGTTTTCTTTAACCGTTTTAACGCCATGCAGCGCGATCGCGCTGTTCGCGTACTGTGGTGAACTGTGTCGCGATGTTTGGTCACGATCGTCAATTCGCATCGCGAGTCATAGCAGAGTTTCCTCTCGTAATTACTATTTTTTCAAATAATCGTAAGCCATCTGCATAAATAAGCTGTTTTTATTGAATTTACTTTGATACGAAAAAAAAGAGCATTTCTTACAAATAAATGAACGAAGCGCTATCGCGCTGCATGGTACAGCCCGACAGGGATTCTCAAAAACCCGTGGCACTAAAACGGTTCAGGAAGTTTTATCGAAGGAAGGGGAGTGACGGCCGAATCTCGATCAGCTTGGTTGATTGACGCATGCGTGGAGGCCAGTTTTTATTTTCATGGAAAATGAATAGTATGCTTTATTTTGTACAATCCGAATTGTTTAGTGTTACAACAAACACTTTCCAATACATTTGATGGGATTTTAAAGGGAATTTGTTAATCATAGGAAATTCAGCACGAAGATCGCGCGACTCGAATTGAAAGTAGGCCGTTGCGCGCTTCAGTAATTGCACAAATTCGTTAAATATTCCGCTAATAAAAAGAAACCGTCGTTACAATTCTAGAAAATTGCTCAGGTGATGTCCACGTAATACAGCTCGAAAGCAAAAAAGTACACGTCCTACGTAAGGTTAAATGTAAGTCGGATAGAAAGAAAATCTCTCGCGTGTTATTCGCCGGAATTATTTGTTGACCCGCGACGCGAGCAAGGCCTGCTGTTCGCGTAAACAAACAGTATTCAATTACACGATCTTTCACTGAAAAAAATAGCTCACGCTGACACCGTAAGTTCAACTATTTATCTGCGTCATTGATTACGTAGTTTTTCTGTTCTCGCTTACGCTACCGCTCCCGAGTATATTTATCAATCTTTGACATTAAGTTTACAATCTTCCGTAGTTTATAATTCTGCCGTAGATGAATCGCTGGTTACTTTCGTTTATTGATTCTTCGTCAATGACGCAAAATAGTTTTTCAAAAAAGCTCCACCAGCCGCGCGTAAATTCAATTGGAAAAATACCGGGACATGGGTTACGTTTCGTTCTCCAAAATGGCGCGCATGACAAGCAGAACCTACAATCATGCTTTCAAAATTCAGTAAATTTCATGCATTCTTTACGTACCAAAATAATTTTAATAAAAAATCAAATTATTTTAGGTTTTAATCGATTTCTTAATTTGGTTTCTTCAGCGAAAAATGTGGTATAATAAATACTGGAGCTAAAACAGGCAAATTACGTCGAAGGAAGACGACAGAAATGACGTCTCGTGGTTCCGTACGATGTAAATTCGATTAGGTTGCTTTCGATCCCATTGTGTCGACTTTAAATCCAATAATAGCGCGGACGAATAAACAGGGCACGCCTTGTCCTTGATATATCGACCTCCTTACGAAAGCCCGAACGTATTTTTAATTCACGAAATCACTTGACCGGAAAGCGACACTTTTCGCGAGTCACATCGACCATCGATCTCGCGGTTAAAATAAACAATAACGCGAACGTCAACGACGCTTCGAAACCTCTTTCTTTACTTTCGCAAACCCGTCTCGTGTTCTCCATACAAAAATCTGCGCTGGAACAATATTTATTCTTCTCCGGTGTGCTCGATTAACTTGCACAAATTTCAGTGACCTCGTCCGAGTGCTCCAAATAGTTTGTAATTTTTATTTTAACGATAAAACTTACCGTCTCCTCTTGAAGCAGCTTGTGGACTTTTACGACTCTATGTTCGTAATTTTGAGGCAGATTTATATGTTATATCAGATACTCACATTAAATGGGTACGTAGTTAATGTTTTGGGCATTTAATTAGTGGATCAAACTTCAAATCTTCGTCAGCTGTGAAAGATTTTTCCTAAATTATTATTTAATTCGGCTTCAGGAACTGGAACAGAACTATTGAAAGTATAATGAAAGAAATATGTACTGTTGAAATATGTGAGTATTTATTTACGTATTCTAGTAATTTACATTACAAATTTTTAAAGATAGATATGTAAATGTGCCTTTTAGCAATATTCAGTCGTTAGAGCCCTATCTTCATCCTCCCACGTGGCAATTATCAGGTATTACAAATCATATAAATGCAAAGGTAATTCTGATTGATTATTCGATATTGTAAGAGAACTTTCTTATCGTTTTTTATTTGCAAGCAGTTCATTTTAAAGAAGTTTATTTTTTGCATAGAGCCTAAGATGAGACTTTATAGCACATCTATACCTCTTTCAATTCTCTCAGAAATACCAATTTGCCAATCGAACCAGTCACCTTCGATACTGAATGCAATTCTGTTATTTTAAACGTCCATTCCTTTCCGCGTATCGAGCGTCGAGTCAGGTGGTTAATGATGTTAACACGTTATCTATCTATCAATTGGTAGCGGATTCGTTGCCAATATCATCCGAAATACTGTTGTTAGATCTGTTATATATAAATGTAATAAACAACTACTTTGAAAAACAAATTAAGAAGAGAAAAACACAATTAATTAATCAATCCATGCTTTATAAGATAGACGTAGAAAAACCCCTGTACTACTTTTGTATAAACTTGTAGAATTTTTCTAAAAAATTATGAAACCGTAATTTCCACTGCCTTGGTAGCCTTAGTGTTAAAACGTTTTCGCTGGATCGGTAGACGTCAAACTTTTTTAAAATGCCGTACATGATGGCATCGTTGCAATTTTTTAGATATCTCGCGACTCCATGAAAATTAACACGTACGGTACCCGTACGAAAATATTTTTTGCTAAAGAATTATTTCTTCAGAAAATGGCAAATAGCAGCCATCAAGTGTACATTCAATCGGATGGGTGCATTTGCTTTGCCAGAATCAGCCGAAAATTTCAACAAAGTGACTTCTTCGCGGTTCCCCAGACCAGTGGTTGGCAAATCGCGGCTCGCGAGCCGCATGCGGCTCTTTAGCAACCTGAGTGCGGCTCGGCCAGTCGACCACAAAAAATTTTGTCAATAAATAAGATTATTATTATATCTAGTTGTATGTAATGTTTAGCAGCTAGTTTAAAACGTCTCCGGAAAAACATGGTTCTTGACCGGCTCTTGAAAAGAAATTTGGCTCTCAAAATTTGTTCAATCGACCTGCTACTGATTTTTTGGCTCTTTTGACTAATAAAGTTTGCGGACCACTGCCCTAGACGACCGTGGACCTCAGTTTGAGAACCAATGCGCTAGATAAAGCTTTAAAATCCCGGTGATCTGCGTCGCGTGGTGTTGGTTTCATCGTATGACAAATACACGGGCATCTATACCCGCTTGGCTCGAGTCGAAGAATTCGTATAGCAAGGAATGCGCGACACGGCGCGTCTCAAAGGATCATACGTCGAGTCACGTGTGCCGTTTCGTCGGGACGTGCCTCTCTCGATTTATGAATAGGTCTCTTTACTTTCGGCAACGGCACGCGCTACCTACTACTACGGGGAGACAAATCGCAGGAATAAAAAGACCGGCTCGTGATCCGTCGCGTAAAAACAACGCGCCGCGGACGAAGCCGTAAACCACGCGTCAACGCTGCACCGGCAACGAGCTGTGGAAGCTTGCACATTTATTGTTGGGACGAAATCGTTTGAAGATTTGCTTCGTTAAGGCTTGGGAATTTTTCTTACGTTTTGCTTACGTGTGTTACAGTTGGTTTGGGAAATGCGGAGAAGTTGTAGGTTGTAGGTAAAAGTGGAGAATGTTGGGGTGGGTTCTCTAAGCAGCCATTTTGGAGAACCTTTCTTTCCGCGGTGTTTTTGATATTGTGAGCTAAGATGGATTTAGATGGAAGTGTAGGTGGGGAAGAAATTTAAATTTTTATTTTATCTTCGGTTTTTTTCCGGTATTTTTGACATGTGGCATGTGTATTGAATCATAGGTAGGTTCAAACTTATCTGAAATTGCTTCCGATGAATTTAAAGCACTTTGAACTTTCAAATAGTCACTGAGAGATCGAACACACATATCACAGCTTCCACATGATTTTTCTCACGAAATGTACACATGAACCTAAGGAGTTTCTAAAACTAATTACATGCAACTCTGAAAAGACAATCACAATTATCCAAACAGAAAACAATTCGTTACGAGTATTACTTCAACGACACGTAGAAAATTCTCGTAAATGCTTGCAACCGTAGCACGAATTCGACTTCAACTCGATAAAAGCAAAACCCAACATCGCTTCTCGTTAATTTCCACCTCGAATCGAGCGATCCGAGGAACCGTTCACGCTCAATTGAATTTCGTACTTACTACTCGTATCGAAGGAGGAGTTATTTTCAAGAACAGCGATACGATAAAAAGATATGTCGCACGATGTTTTGACTTCCAGCGAATACTTCGGAAACACGATATCGCGCTTGTTTATTTTAAGAAAATCGCGTTCCCTGCGAATATGCATGCACGCCTCCTAGCCGTGGCATGCGATTGCGATTCAATGCCGCTTTGTAATTCTCCGTGAAATTTCCCTATCCCAAAATCACTGTGGATTCTTCGCATTCTCGACGATTTTCGCTCGTTCTCTCTCTCTCTCTCTCTCTCTCTCTCTCTCTCTCTCTCTCCCCCTTTATCTCTTGCTCTCTTTCTCTCTGTGTTTCTGCAACGCCCTCTGCAAAGGGGACGTAGGCAGGGAGATTTCTCTAAAGCGAAGAGAGCCGTTTGCTCTTCTTCCTCTCCTTCTGCCTCGCGAGAAGCTGCATTGCCGAGGAGAGGACCGCGTATATTTAGACGGACTGCAGACACAAAACGACTTACCACCACCTCCGCGACGCTTTCGTTCTTCCTCCGTTTTCTTCTCTCCTTTATGCACGCTCGATCCTTCTGCGGGCCTCTATAGCCTCTCGATTCACGCGTCCGGCGACACGAGCTTCGCTTATGGTGTTTGCGTTGACGCGAGCATAGGGTGGAGCCGGTCTACGGCAAGGAAATAGGGTCTTCTGAAGAAAATGTTTATATTGTATTCAAGGTTATTCAAAGTGGAAAGATTAATGTTGATGATGGTGCATTAAGAATAACGGATTCGACGTTGAGACGGCTAGAGGGATAGAAACTTGGATTTATTGTTAGATATATTGAATTTCCAACTTTGGATAGTTTGTGAGCCTTATCTATTAGGTAATCGGGAGAATTTTGTTCTTTTTATAATTAAAGTTACGTCGCTTTGACAGTATTTATTGGAGCTGACTGATCGTCAGTGCTAATCAATTCTAATATTTTTTTGCTGCAGGGTAATTCTTTCCAAACTTATTTAACCCAGCGCTCACGTTACAGCCAACAAATTACTGGCCGCCTACTATATTTTCTTCGGCTAGATGTTTATTTAGGTTAATTACACATAGGAGTTACGTTCAATTTGTTTAAATATGATACACCTATTTCTATAATACCTCCGACCCCCCCGAATTATCCAGGTGCCACCCCATGGGACGGTATCGTTCACTTTTAGCACCATTATCATAGAGTTTCTTGCTTACCTGAAGTAAAACGTCAAATTTCCCTATACGCAATATCAAACTCCCCACTTCCTACGGTCAAAAGTACAAATCAACTCTTACCATTTCAAAATTGTAAAAATACTCGACCAGAATTTACATAATTCTCAAGAGAACCAGAAAACGCGAAACTTCTTCCATCCACCTGAAACATAAAACGTTTGTAATCTCAGCGAATACAAGCTCACGCGAGGAATATATGAAAATATCTGTCGCTCTAATTTCCAGCATAGTTTCTTAATTCCACGGAGAATCTTCGAAGTTCTTTTGTCTTTTTCGTGCATCGCGTTAAGTGTACAGTTATACATCCTTAACATCGACGAAGCCGACCAGTTCCGAGATTTGTAACTGTTCATTAAGGCACGGATATAATGCTAACTGGTTAATGATTGAATCGTATCGACCGGACGGGGCACGGCAGGATACACAAAATAGCTTCTCCGCTGGCATTACTTCCCGGGGCAGTTAGTAGGCGCGGTTCGCGTTTCGCGTTTCGTGCATTCCACGACGAAGAGCGATTTTCCCGCTGACACCTTTATTAGTAACCATAAACTATTCCTTGTAAACTGTCCCGGAATTAACGTCGCCGATCAATTATATCAGTTGCAATTAACGGGGCGCGGCGAGCGTAAAGCGAGTTTCGATGTTCGTCGACGTTGGACTGAGTTCGCTGCTTTGTCCTAATGCTGCTTAGCCAACGTTAAATTTGGATTTTTAGAGCAACCCAAATGTCGATATTACTATGAAGTGCATTTTTGTACAATTAAGACGTGATAATTGGAAAAGGGAAACGTGGGAATTGTATTTGGGTGATGGTTTGGGTAAAATGTTAATTTTTATTTTGGGGTCTACCGATTAACGGTGCATTCAACTTTGGGGATTTAAGAGACTCCGAGAGATAGGTATTGTTGGACAATTAGTATGTGGGTGTAGCAAACAATGTGGCTTTGCTTAAATAATTTTTTACAATGCCCCAGACTTAATTCGTCAGACCTAACTTAGAATTTATAACTCAGTCTACCTTCAATTCCATTAATTCATCGTCAAGTTACATCTATGGCGCTATCATCTAACTCACCTTTCTTCCCGCTTCTTCTTTCTTGACCCAACCCTAACCTAAAACCAGTGGACCAATCAACAGTCTCCGTCAATCCTCTATTTTTATTTACATTTAAAAAAGCACAGCGCCATAAATGCACAATGAAAAGCGATCAAATAGTCGAGTACTTCCATGCAAAGCACAATCTCCAAGTTTCCGTTTTAATTCACCCCCCTCCTCCCGGACTATGCATGCGGCCACAGAGTCGTTAAAGCGCGCGAAATTTGAACGCACACTCAGCTTTAAAAGTCCGGATCTCCTGGGTCCTTTTTTGCACGTTGTCCTCGTCGGTGCGCTAAGGAGAACGGAGAGAAAGGAGAACGGACCGGGAGAAATAAAGAGAACCGAGAGACAACTCGCTTGGACTTCATGAATCTAAAATTACGAAGTCGTTTATTTGTCGGTTTTGCTCTTTTACGGCGCATGCTTCCAAGGTCACCAGACGCAACGAAACGAGATTCCTCGTTACGTATGTGCGGCATGCATCGCGCGCACCTATGAACGCCCGTTAACGCTTCTCAGATCTTTACGCGTCGATGTTGCACCGGAGTCTGTCTGACCGTGTGCATACTCTTGCGGGCATCGATTCCTGGCTCTTCGAATCGAGAGTTTTTCTGATTTTGCAACATGTCACTCTTCTTCCTGTGAAATTTGCTCAGACTTCAAAAGAACTTTTACATTCTTTTCAAATTTGTGGAAACTTAACACTAGAACTACCAAACCAGTCAAAATGACTGGCACACAATTTTTTCCAAAAATTCTCCAAGATTATAGGAGAGTTATGGAATAGATATTCTACGTCCATCTTATAAAACATAAATTACCGAATCGATCATCTTTTCCACCTCTTAATTCCCCTTTATTCAAAATACTTATTTAATATTTATAAATATGATAGATTTAACGCCGGTAGTTCTAGTGTTAAAACTTGAAGAAGTTCCAGTCGATGATTCTCGAGGTAAATCAATCTTTTTCTTCGGTCATTATATGTATTACCGGTTTTAACAATAATTAGAAGCTTCTTGTCTTGTACGGATAGTTAGGATATATAATATTATCTCTGTTAGCTATAATAAAGAGCGTTTTAGCAACCGCGTCAGCTTTTGTATAGTAAATCCAAGTCCGAATCTTGTTACAAATTCAAACAAGTTTCTCTCACTTGATCCGTAAGTGCCGCAGAACCAATGCGCGTGACTGTACACTCGCGTCAGTTTCCGCGCATGTACCTTCGCGCCGAGGCGGTTGTCGGTGATTTTTCCGTCGGCCGTCTCGCCCCTTTCTCTCGTGTTTCTTTATCTCGGCATCGGATTTGTGAAATTTCTCCGACACTATCATTCGCATACTATTGGCGCCATGGATGAATGAATTCGCCGGCGACAAGGATACCGGATGTTGAGTGGAAGACGCCTTGAGAAAGAGGTCATGCATTTTACGAGCTTTCGTCCAAACAGTAATTAAAATGCAATAAGGGGTGCCCCTTGTTTTAATACGGGGTTTGGCTGTACGCGTTACCGAGATTATTTGTGTATTTTTGTAACTTTAACTGCTGCGGTCATTTCGTCTAGGATGTACTGTTTTAGGTGAGCTCTGAATTATCAGCATTGTGATATAGTAAATAATAACTTAGAAAAAAATTACCATAGGTGACGGAGGACGATTTGAATTTGGGACCACCGATTGCGAGTCTGATGCTTTACCTCCTTATCCACTATAGCCGCCTGGGACTTACTGTTTTAGATGGGTTGCGAACCATCGAGGCTATTAAATATTAAATAATTTTGCAATTACCCACCATAGCTCCTTGAGGCTTTTTTCGGTCCCGTTCGTTTTTCATTTACGTAAATACAGCTTAATCGACAGGCACTAATGAAACCTTTTGAGAATGTATACATAGAGATACAAATATGTTTTTCTTTCTTATTGTTTTCATCGGACAGGCAGAGAATCCAGTTGGCGACCGGATTGCAAACTTTCCAGTCTCTATGACGCGGGGACTTTTCTCCGAGTGAAATCAGATATCTAGTTAATAGAAAATAAAGAAGATGGAAGGAGACTCGAACTGTCGGCCGATTTTCAGCCGTTATCAAATTTCATTCTTAACACATTCGCATAAGCCTATTTTTCACAAACTTTTCATATATATTGGGAAATTATTCGCACGAGAATTCTCGTTTCCCGATATTCGACATAGCTTTTCACTTCATTTTATTTTCTAACGAATTAATGTGGACTTTTCATATGGAAAATAATTCATAATGATTTTGTAATATCACATAAATATCCGTCAGTACCTATAGCTATTGCTATCATTAAGAAAAAATTAGTAACCAACGACAGAAAATGTTGTGCAATTAATTTCATTTAGCTCGCTACAAACTTGAGAAAATAATTTGGACCGCAAAGGGTTAATAATACGAAAATATTTGTCCTCTAAATCGACATTGACGAACTTCCTTAACTAATTCATTTGTTCTCTCTTCTATTATCTATAAATTTTCAAATACATTAACGTAGACTATAATACATTTATATATTCAACGACAATCGTTCCAAATACTGCTTATCTAGAACGTTCGTACTATTGAAAACCGTTCTCCATTCCCAACAATCACTTTGCGGGCCGAAAATTAGGGCCGTTAATTCGAACACACCTCCTGTAACTGCCGAGGGACGATACCGACATCGACGTGAGGCCGTTAAACATTGTATGCAAATACGTGAAAGACCCGCGCGTAATTGACCCCGAAGGAATGCGCTTTAATTTCGCTCAACTGCCGAGAGAAATTCTCTCTTTATGCAACCAATAACGAATCTCTAAGGCCGTAACAGTGAACGGTATATTACAATAAAATCCATTTAAATGGAAGTTATACGATCAGAGAAAGAGATAATCCGTAGGTGTCCCTGGAATAATCATCAACGGGCAAACGTGCCTGAATTTGGTGAAGAATTGAGCCTCGAATCCACGTTGCGTAGTAGTTATCAACCAGTCAAGGTTTCACTTTCTTCGACACGATGTTCCTTCGCGGCTGAATTTGGTGAATGAACGGGAGGACCGCTCGTGCGCGCGTGATTCAACGCTCTGCCGGCAGACGGACCTGAAAAATGGACCTTTTCGATCGTCAGAGGGGCCCGACCGTGCTCGTTGCTTGTTCCTGCTCCATGAGATCACCCTCTTTCGGCTGAATTATTATAAAAACTTCTTGAATTTTGCATTTTCACATTTTTGACATCGAGGCAGCTTAAAGTATATCGGGGAAGGATGAAATGAAATTGATTTTGACGGATCTTAAGGATTTTTTTTAGTTGATTAGAGTGAATGGGTCTTTTTAGGTTCGAGAATTTATGGATAGCGATAGTAACGTCTACGAAATAGTTTATTAATAGTGATAATCTATGAAAAATTGATGGGAAAAATTTTAATTGGTTGGAATATTTGTGACGTACGATATAGGGTATATTTTTGAGGTAGTTGCGATTTTTCTTGATTTCATAAATAGTTTTTGAATTGTTGGCATTAAGGATATTGAAGATCGTAGCTTATGGACATGCAACGCACTGGAACGAATCAGAATTTTAATGTAGCAGGATCGAAAGTGTTTTGTGGGAACTGCACTTTCCATTATTTTAGGCAGGTCATTGACCTTTTGGCAGGTCAACATTCAAAACTTGCAACATGTAAACATTAATCTATTAATATTTATTTCAACATAGTTCCAACAATTTAGAATTCAAATATCCCTAGATGCATGGTGTTCCGGATCAGCTATTACGTTCCAGCATTTAAAGCAGGTCATCGACCTCTCAGTATTCCAACTTCGAAAAACCGCAGCATACAAACAATTCATTAATTAAGAAACATCCAAATGAAACTTCACCTGTCTCCCGAGTTACAGTGAAGATAGATTCCTTAGAAATCCGGGAAAATCGAAAACAAACGAACACTTTCAAAATTCTGTCGTTTATATCAACGTAAAATGAAAGTAAGATACCTTGGAAAATATAAGTATTACAGTCCATTCGTCAAAGAAGAATTATATAAAGATTTAAATGCGTAATTCATTTTACATACAAAAGCAAGAAATGTAAGATCCTTAACACTAGAACTACCGGCGTTAAATCTATCATATTTCAAAATATTAAATAAGTACTTTGAAAAAAGAGGAATCGAGAGGCGGAAGAGATGATCGATTCGGTGATTTATGTTCTTTGACATGGACGTAGAATATTTATTCTATGAGTTTTCTATAAACTTGGAGAATTTTTGGAAAAAAATTGTCTACCGGTCATTTTGACCGGTTGGTAGTTCTAGTATTAAAAATTGAAATTTTATTTCAGTAACCGTATAATAGCGAAAACGTCTAAATGAATTAGGAATTTTTACCATGTAAATCGAAGGACACGTCTATTTCAATCAACTCAAATGATAATACATAAAAATCGAAGGTATTTTATATCAAGTATACAATACATTACAGTACACACGCATCATTCTATTATGCAAGTATTTAATGCAGTATGTACTTCATATGTATGTACTTCAAACGTCTTCGTACTACAAAATACAAGATCGAAGGTGTTCCGGAGCTGCTATACTTTCCATCGTTTCGAGTAGACGGAAAAAAGAAGGGCGTATCGATAGAAACGAGTACCAGGACGGAGAGACCGAGCCGAGAGACGAGTCTGATCGGCAGGAGTGCATACGCCGTGAAATATGACACTCGGGCACCGCGGGTTCGAGACTCTCGATCTCGTAACGTTGTAATCCGGTTTAATGCACCATCGTTTCGCTTTATTACGCGCACGGCGTATGTTCGACGTGACAGCCAAAACATTGTTGGCACAACCGAACATGACTAGTGATAAATCACGCTTCGTGCCTTACGGCCCGGCGATTGAATTTCGCTCCCTTTTTCAAACAACTGTAAGCTCCAGCTTCAACTTCGACCGTGTCAAATTGTATTTCCATTTGTATTTTTTTCTTGGGGCTTACGGTCATGTTCGGCCAGGACTTGAATTTTTTCGGTGGGCCTTCCGGACCCAGTGATTCTGTGATATATTGAATAATGCGATGGAATTTTTCTATAAAATGGTTTTATTTATTTAAAGATATAATGATTCTAAGCTGTTTTAAATATAAATGAAGAATAGGAATATAAAGTGAAATATGATCTGCTCTCTGCGGCTGTGACTTTGGAACTGAGGACGAACTTTTACAGCACGAGGAGCGGCTCTGCTTTTTTATAAACAAATATTAAAGTCGCTGCTATCGCTTCCTCATACAGCCGTCGAGCGTTACGTCGTTGTACTTCAACATAATGATTTAGGAAAAATTTCAAAGGCAACGGGAATTTGAACTTGGGCCCGGTGATTAGGAGTTCGACCTTTTTTTTTATCCACCATAGATCACACTTAGCGTTTTCCAACCGATGAATCTTGCGGGCATTTTGGTGCTTGGATCAGCACTCTTTGTGTTTTAAAACATCTCCGGACAATATTACTATTATTATTATGCTGAGTACTCTATTTTGTGAACCTATTGCTTTAGGTGGATGTAGAACCACGGATGCTACGATATATTAAATACAAATTTAGAAAAACTTTTTAGAGGTGACGATGGAGAATTTTACTGAGCCTTTACCTGCTTAGATACCATTGCCTTCAGCATGAATTTGCTTCTTCAACTTAACACTAGAACTACCAGACGGTCAAAATGACCAGTACACAATTTCTATCCAAAAATTCTCCAAGTTTATAGAAAACTCGTAGAATAAATATTCTACGTCCATGTCAAAGAACATAAATCACCGAATCGATCATGTTTTCCGCCTCTCGATTCCTCTTTTTTTCAAAGTACTTATTTAATATTTTGAAATATGATAGATTTAACGTCGGTAGTTCTAGTGTTAATAATCGACAAGTGCACCGATACATTTAAGAGGCTATGGCGGTTGTGGAGTTGAAAGGTCGAACTTTTAATTACTAGGTCTCGCTTCAAGTTGTCGTCACTTTTAGAAAGAAAAAATCTCGCTTGAAAGGAAGGGGATTGTTCTGAGATCGGTTGGAAGACACGAGGAAAAGGCTGGACCGAAAGAAAGACGAGAAGTCTAGATGCGGTTGGATCGTGTGAACCTATCGATCGATCGCGATTTTCTTTCTCCTCCCCTCTCTTTCTCTCTCACTTCTCTTTGTCTCTTGTTTCTTCCTTTTCTCTCTTTCCATTCTCCTCTTCGTTTCTTCTCTCCCTGTTTCCGTCTCTTTTTCACGCCTTTTTGCGCCTTTTCGCACCTTTCATCCGTTGAATGCATTACGATGCTGGATGCACGTTCTGTCGCTCACCTTGCACCTTAACACATCGCAGGTTGTGGATGATACGAATGCGCACTGCAGAATCGGAATTATTCGGGTAAAGATGGATGCACTGTTGGCACTGCTTTCATTCTGTTGTTTAAAGTTGTCTGAACGATATTCTGCAACTTTTTATAAAAATCCATCGTAAATTAACCCTTTGCACTTTAAGTATGCAGCCGAGACATCAGTTTCTATTAGTGACATCGATTTATTTATTTATTTAATAAAAATATAATGTGTGACGTGTAGAAGTAGATGTTTCTTACTCACGAAGATTTGTCGAGTAAATAGAATCATTTTTAATAGTATTTATCTACATTTGAAGAGATTTAGGCCTTCCAAAGTTAGTAGATATGCAATTGGGTTAATAAGGTGGTAAATTCTACTTAAAGCAACGTCTGTCCACCAACATTAATTCTTGTTGAGTATTGCTTGTTAAATTCATTGTTCCCTAAGGAGCTATGGGGGATATGATGATGGAACCTCGGTCTTTCAATTAACGAAAGTCTCTTCCACTGTAAAAGATTTTTCCTAATTGATATATGTCTATGATAGCCTTAAAAAATAGTTACGTTAGAGATTCAGGTCTCTTGATAAATATTAGTCAATTTTCTCGATCCTTCTTCTACTGAAAGCGCCAAAATCTAATTAAAATTACAGAATATATCGATAACATATAGTCCATACGATGTCCTCAATACTTCAAAACCTACCAAAACTATAAATCCCACCCGATACAACCTCATCAATCAAAGTCAAAAACATCAAACCATCATCAACTATTATCCTCAATTTCCTCGTACGTCCATCGGCGCCAACGTCGAGACTTTTTCTCGCTTATCCTTGACGCGAGAAATCGCCGGTTTTTCTCGTTCTTCGTCGAATCCAGCAAAAAAAACAGTCTAACGTTCGAGCATAATACCTCGGAGTAGAACTATGATGAGTAAAGAGATAAAGCCTCGAACTCGCAATCAATAGACCCGAGTTCAAGTCCTTCTGTGCCACCTCTGAGAAATTTGTCCCAAATTATTATTTATAATAATATATCATAGTCATCACCTGAAACAGTTTATCCGGGACAACGTCATCATAGCAATTGAAATCGGAAAAACACAAATCCAAAATAAGGGGCCTTCATGAGTTAGGAGATAAAGACTCGGACTCTCAATCAGCAAACTCGAGTTCAAGTGTGTTAGCCCGGGAATTTTTTTTTAAATTACTACTTAATATGATACCCTCGGTGGTTCGGTAACCACTTACAACAGTTTATCCTGGACAACGTCATCATAGCCGTTCAAATCAGAAAAACACAAATCCAAAATAAGAGACGTTCATGGGTAGGAGATAAAAACTCGTACTCTCAATCAGCAAACTCGAGTTCAAGTGTGTTAGCTCGGGAAATTTTTCTCAAATTACCATTTAATATGATAGCCTCGGTGATTCGGAACCCACCTAAAACAGTTTATCCTGGACAACGTCATCATAGCAGTTCAAATCAGAAAAATACAAATCCAAAATAAGAGACGTTCATGGGTAGGAGATAAAAACTCGTACTCACAATCAGCAGGCTCGAGTTCAAGTGTGTTAGCTCGGGAAATTTTTCTCAAATTACCATTTAATATGATAATCTCGGTGCTTCGTAACCTATCTAACAGAAAAGGTCGTAGGCAAAGTGAGCAGGGTAGTTAAAGATGAAAAAAGGAAAAGAGTACTTCAGAGTTTCACAAAGATCGTCGCGTGGAGAACAACTCCACAGAGCCGACACGACCGGTGTCTTTTTTTCTCCTCGAAAAGAAACTGCGAAATCGAGCTCGGCGCAGGATCCCGGAGGTTTAAGCGGGTTTACCGCGTGTGCCGAATACGAGCGTCAAGGATGATTTACGGAGACGAATCCCGTTCGATGATTCGCTCGAAGACACCGGAGAACGACTTACAGCGAGTCTCGGTGGCGCCTGCCGACTCACAATCGCTCGTCGGTCTTCCTAGTTCCCACGTGCTCTTTTAACTCCGATTCTCACGGATCCTGAAACATTGCGAATACTTCGTCGCTTGCGATTCCACGGATTGACTTCGGATTTTGGAATTGCTGATTTGTCGTTGTTGAGAAACTTGGGTATTTTGGTGATGTAAATTATATTAAGAAATTCCATGATTTTAAGAATGATTTAAGACTGTGTCACCTTCTCATTAAACGGCATTAAATAGACTCTAGGAAAACTGGATCATCAAAAAATCCAAGTTTCTCAACAGTTGTAAATCAGCAGTTCTCATTTCAGGGATAAAAGTTAAGGGTTTAAATACGTGTCGATAGAAGTGTCTGAGAATGAGAAAAATTATAGTATTCTGTGAAGTGTTATTTAGGTATTATCTGAGCAATCTGCAACTCCAATTAAGTTTCACCGAGTCCTACAGAAAATCTAGACTGTCAATCTCATTAATACTCTTATTTTCCTCTTAATCGCTCTTTAAAGAGAAAATGACGCACTCATAAATCGCGATCGAAATTGCGAAACTTCTCGGTAATTGTTAACGATCAAAGTAGCGTCATTGGAACCTCCCGAATGTTCCTCGAACGACTCGCTTACTCCGATTGGATGGCGGTTATCTATAATCTTCAGCGAGATTGCCAGAACCATGCGTAAACAGGCTTCCTTAGAACCTTGAGCCCGCAGCGATGCGCTTTCCCGAGGAATTCTGCGTAACTTGGTTAATCCATGGCCGAGAACTGTTCACGGATCGTCTGGAATTCGTTCCGTGACGTTTCCAGTGCAAAAACACGAGAAAGCATCGTCGCAGCGAGCGCGATTCGCGATCGTCGTTCCCTGCAATTCGCGCTTGGACTTTTAACGTTTGCTGGTACCGTGCATTTCGAAGTTCGTCTGCCAAGTCACGTTTCACTTGTCTTCGATGCCGTGCGTGCCTTTTAATTACTTAAATCTGCTTCCTGCTTTGCAAAAACACCAATCGCGGTCAGTAAGGCTGCCGAAAGAACTTTTGACGAGGGGAGTCGAGGTACTGTTCCGAGCCGCCATCTTGGTACCGCAAAGATCATTCTCGGAAGTTTTGACTCTTGTAAAAATGTTTCTTTTTGTGATGATTTTCTCACTGTTTTACACTTATAATTTATGAAGATTAATATAGATCACATTGGATGAATTTCCTGCTTATGACAGAGCTCCATATTATTTTCGGTATGAATATGGCATTTTGTATTCTTATCGTCAACGTAGGTCTTTAAACAGATATTAGGAAAAAGGCTGCTATAGTAAAATATAGTATTTTAAAGTTTGACATCACATTTGGGCACTATAAATTGCACCTCTAAAAACTGTCGCGTTGCATATGCGTCTTGGAGCGACATTTATAAAACTGCAACAATCACCGAGATAAATCTACTAAACACAAGCTAACTAGAAAGTATAAAGATAGAAAGACTCTAACGTCAACATCCACGTATGAATTCAACGTGTTCAACGTCCCCCGCATCATTATAACCTATCTATCGCATTTAGCTCAACCACCAATCTTCTAGTCACTTAGAAGCACGCGAGTTAACGTCACGTCTTCCAGATTTATAGATCAAACGAATATAATACACACCGTTGATAAATATACGGGTAGCCGTGATTCAGTCGAAAACGAATGACACAAAGTCAAACGATCCGAGCGGATAGCCAAGAATGCCCCAACATAATTGGCACTCGAAACTTGATTCGTTAAAAGTCACCGAGAACATCGAAGAAGTTGTTCAACGGTGGTGGATAGCTCTACATTTTGCTCGACAAATAAATAATAAATGATACGGCGAGAGAGATGGGGAAAAATGGCGGTTAGTTGAACGATCTGGATTCCGTTGTATCCTTGACTGGAATTTTTCCCGGCTTTTTCCTTATTCCCGGTACCGATCGATCGTCGTTCCAATTTAATCGGACGTTCTTCAAGCTCCGGCGAGATGTATTATTCATTCGTTCGCGTTTCCACGGCGTGTTCATCTTCGCGCCTCGACGGAGAGGAAAACTACGAGTCGGCTGATCGATGGTTTCTTGTTATTTCGCGGGTGTCACGATTCACGCTGGTGGGAGAAGTGGATTGATATTTTTACGGTGCAGTATTAATGCGATTGGTATTAATGGTTCGTTTATTATTTAATGGAGTTGGAGATTGAGTTTGATGTACCGTAGTCGATGGGATTGGTTGATTTATAGGAAATATGATACAATTTTCAACTGAAGAGAGAATGGTGGTTTACGGTATATGGGATCACATTCCGGTGTTAGAGGTGACGAAATATTTTTGTTTGGTAAAATGTAGTATGCTGGGACCAAAGTATTCCATAATTCTGTTTTATTTAGAACTGTCATTCTAATCTCCACCGCCGCATCTCAGAAACATTCCCCAAAACCATATAACAGTAAGCAGCTGCAGGGTTCTCCACCATAACAGTTATAACTGAAAGCACAAAACACAAACGATAATTTAACACTTATCCTGTCATCTAAGGACTCTCTTCCGTTAGGACCTTTCGTGCACCGGAAGTAGCCACGGTACCACTCCAATCCAATCTTCCCCAGGCCTCACATCTCTCGTAAACAGATCATTCTACCTTTCTGTGTTCTCTCTAAAAAAAAAAAACATTAATCATCCAACCAAACCTCTCCATCCAACAATCATTCCTCTTCCACATAATACACGGCAGATCGTCAATTTTCACGGTCGTACGTCGTCGTTGAATTTCATAAATTTCCGTCACCTCCTCGTCTATTTCGAGCGTTTCCTTGCGCGTATCACCGGCTCGATATATCCACATACATTCGACTGTAAAAGCAACGAATGGATCGGCGCAACCGAGTCGATCACTCAGCTTTCTTGGCTCAGGAATTGACACGTGCCAGGGAGAAGTTGACAGTAGTACGAATGAGCCACTCGCCGACAGCGGATCACCCGTTGGACAGTTTTGATTTAAGCCAGGCTTAACATCTGGCGTAATTCCAATACTCTTAACTCAATACAATGATTGCCGGCAACGATGGTTTCGTTTTACACGGTGGGAAAGATCGCGAGGGAAAAGTCTGATGGATAGAAAACGATCTTCGAGACGAATGCACGGTTTGGAGCTGTGGAGAACAGGGTCGTTGATGTCGGTGGTCGTTGCGAAGGAGGATGAAGCTTCTGAGGCGAATGTGGGTGAAAATTCGTAAATGCAACTTGATGGATTTTTCTTTGTTTGTGTAGTGAATGCGTATTTTATTTATTATTTAGAGATTCACATTCTCCGTGGAGGTGTAAACGAAGATTCATTTGGAAAGAGTTCCGAGCAAGTTGATATACAGACGTTATTGCACCTAAATCAAAGTGAAGTTTTTACCGGGTAAAACGATCGTTGCAGACAAAGCCAAAGATGGAAGTACCGGAAATAGTTCCAATTTAATTGAGCAATTGTTAACCACTGCACCGACACTGGACATTCACAACCGTGTCATTATCTGCAGTTCTATTAAACCATCAGTGATGACTCGCGCATTTATTGTAATTCCAGTGTGTCTAGGAAAAAACGTCGTCACTTATGCCGTCAGAACCATTTTTAAAGGTGGCACGATTAGATCTATAATTCTAAAACAAGTACCATGCAATTCCTTACAGTTCTTTTATTAGGCATGACTTTTGCACCTACAAGCTTTTTTATTGGTCAGTCGTACGATACCACGACAACAGGTCAGTGGTAATCTTTCAATTTTTCCGTAAATAATAGGAACATACCCCCAAAGAGATTGTTGAAATACACTCAACCGAAGTGCGCAATGGTCCCTCACTGAAACGATCTGCGCATGCGCAACACCGTGCACCAAGGATCCATCGGGCGCCAGAAAGAAGGCTCCGATCGACCTACTCCGTTATCCACGATACTCAGCAGCCTTCCGACGCGAAAGACGACCGTTAATCGGCTTTTTGCCACCTCTCGGAATTTCAGTCGTGCTTGCGAAACGTCGTTAAAAGATGACCCGCCAACGTTTTTCCCTTCGATCTCGACGGTTCGGTTACAGGATTATCGTCCGCAGGACGTTGAACCTTGACAGCGATCATGGTGGACCAAGAGATCCACGAATTTCCGTCTCTTTTTTTCGCTAATTTCCGAGACCGGCAAAGATCCGGGGAATGGAACAAAGTGTGTACCGATCGTCCCTTCTTTTCGGCTGTTAAAGTCGAGCCGAAGAAGACGATCGTTCCTAGCCACAGCGTCGTCGAGAGACCTTGAGGCGTTTCTATCAGCGCCGGTGGAGCACGACGAATCACCTCTCTGTAACGTGACTCGCTTCGATCGCCTCCGACTCTGCCTGCTTGCCTTTGTGCACTGAATTTTTTTTTTCACCAATTCCTTCTTCCTCTCCTCACCCTTTGCCCTTTTGCCTTCCTCTCCTTTTTGCTCTTTCTCTCGGTGCCTATGCGCCGTCCGACGAAACTTTACGCCGCGTTCGCGTTAGGGCCTCGGCTAAAGATCGCGAAGTAACGGATATCGATAGGTAAGGATGTTTGAGACCTGTAGTTTTTCATTTTAACGCTAACCATACCGTCCGCGGTGAAATAACCGGTTCATCGGAAGGAAAATTTGTAATTTTGTGTATTAACCCTTTGCACTCCAAGTACTTTTTACTATGAGCTAGTAGATACTCCAGAACTATTTACATGGCGCGAGGGCAAATTTGTGGGAAATTGAAAATCTTGCTTTGTCATGAAAAAAGAAGCGTATACATTTTAACATTATGTTTTACAACATAAGAAAATATAAAAATACACCAGATTTACCTGCAACGGAGTTATCAGCTTCTATTATAATGTCGCCGCTGCGGAGACAGTTAAGTGCAAAGTCTTAATAACTAAAGGCAGTTTTTGCGATGTTTTCAATGTTAGAATGACAATCTCGTGCTTATCTTTCGTGAAAATATTATCGTTATTTTAGAACCAGACGAATGACCGACCCTGGTAAAGTGAGGGACCAGAAACAAGGCACTTGGGACGGAAGGGGAGATTGCGCGCGCACCGCCTATCCCCGCCATGTCGGTCCTGAAACCCTGAGATCGACGAATGACAACCGAAAATAAAACACTCCTTTCGTCGTTCACATGACGCTACGAATGTGCGGGTGTCTCTTGTCAATAGCGCGTCAAAATGCGTGAGGGAGAGGTATGTCCCTATCCGTCGGGCGAATCAGAGCAAATTACCCCTCAAGTGCCTTGTTTCTGGTCCCTCGGTATAGTTGATCTCAGGTTTCCAGGACCGATATGGCGGGGTTAGGCGATGCGAGCGACACTCTCCCCTTATCCTGTGCCTCACACCGCGCGTTTTCATTCCCGCAGCCAAATAATAATGGCTCTTCGTGAGTCCCAGGGCCTCATCGGTAGGGGGTCATACCCCTTACTACCTCCTGCTCATCATTGACCTAACCTATCCCTGTCCTCATCGCAGCGCCTGACACTACCATGAACGCGAGATAACGTAGAACGTGGCACAACGCGGTGTACTTTGTAGATGCGCATTTTCGAGTCTCGCGAATGGGCACTTTGAATTTGAAACGAGTAGGTCGGCTCGTTACTTTGTATATGAATGGGGCCCTGCGCCGGTCGGGCCTCATTTGCCGGCGTTTCGTCGCCTCGTAACGAGAAGGCGCGGTAATGGTTTTTGCCAGGAAGAGCCATCGCACGCTTTGTACCGTGGAAATGTAAATACGCAGTTATTCTTCGGGTTATCGAGGATGGAAAAAAGTTGGTGAGCGTTAAAGTCAGTTTGTAAAGGGGAAGAGTGGATGCGAAGACGAGGTTTTTGTTGGGTCGTTACCTGCAGAAGGCTTTACCGTCACTGTTGGAGTTTTTTTTTCGGTGGTAAGATATACTTTATCCCTCATTTCGTTTCGTATTTTAGCTGTTGTATAAATAATTTGGTAATTTAGGCAATAATTAAATTTCGAATTCTATGGTATCGAATTCTTTGCTACTTTAGGTCGAAGGATCTCCGATCTTGAAGAATCAAATTTTACAATTAAACACAAAATGCGATTTTCAGTTAACAAAATTTCTAACTAAATTTCAATTATCTAACAGAAGTTTAAGACCTGTTAAAAAACATTCATATTTAAGCACTCCGAAGATTCTGTGCAAACAGAAATTAAGTCGATCTCGTACACCATCGACAGTCCGAAACAAATTACTCTCAATCATCGCCGACATAACCTGCGCTTACCTCTATCTTCAAAATCAAATTAAACGTCACCAAAACGGTTAATTCCCCCTGATGAATGCACCGTCACTTTTTCGTTCCCTTCAATGAACTCTATCATCCCGAGAAGCTTGTACCCATAATTTATATCAACCCAGTACATAAGTCCCGAGTTATGTACGTCTATATATACATACGTGGTATACGTATAAATCGATATATTCCATCGCGCACACCTACGTGATGTCATGCGCGCGTCAGAAATGCCGACCTTGCGGCTGCGGCTTAAGTCAGTGCACGCGTAATGCGATGCATTTATATTGGCCAAGCCTTTCGGCCGATCCCAGCGTCGGTTCGTGCTGATAAGCATACCTACGCCAACCGTGCAACCTATATATGGACGGTATGTAGGTATATATGTGAGACGATTGACCGTAGAACGAGCACCGTTTTACAGGACGAATTCGGCTGCCCATGTGAACCGGAAACCGCGTTCTCCACGCGCACATTCGGACGTCACGTGGTTGGAGCCGTTAGAATTGGACGAAACGGATTGTATCATCGTCGGAGTGAAAGATGGAATTGCAATGTTTAAAAGAACTATTAGTAATCTCTAATTAATTGTTAGGAAATACATCGGTATATCGAGATATACTCAATGAATATATCTGAAGGGAGGTGAAGGAATATTGGTCGATTTAATCGATTAGAGTCCAGAAGGTAGACAGTTGCGTGCACTTCAATAAATATATATAGAACATATGCAAACAAATATATTCCTATTATCTATATACATATAAGCTGAAGCAGCTAAGAGTTTGTCAAATTACACAAATTTCACGGAGGTTCCGAAATATGAATTTCGCATACTTGCTCGGTTGATATAGTACTGAAAATAAATTGAAGAGGAGGCGAGACCATAGAATTTCCTACGTACTCCAAAAATTAACGCCTGCGCATCAAGGAGATATAAATAATTCTTTTTACCTTACGTAGGTACGTATCTTTTCACCTACATACATGGTTCTTATTAATGTACACTTGAGACCACGTTCATGGTTCTCGCATCCACTCGCGGGCGCAGTTACATCGCAGCAATGCGCATCTTCGGGGAGTACATTTATCGGGAACGCGGCATGTGTGCAGTTAATAAAGAGTACCAAGGAGTTTACGTACTGCCACGTTATTTGTCGTGAATGTCATTCGGCGCTGCGGGCTCGCTCTTCTGTCTCTATCCGCGAAGGGACTCTCGACCGTTTGCTCGTTAGCCTGCGAAAGGTATGTTTCTCGCGTGCTGTTTTATTGTGAAAACAAACAAGAAAAGAGGAGAAAGTCCATCTACCAACTGGAATATGTCTCGGCTTTCAGCCGCGTCTACGAATTGTTTCTCGGAGAATATCGTT
Source organism: Cerceris ruficornis (assembly GCA_963989415.1). Classification (NCBI taxonomy): domain Eukaryota; kingdom Metazoa; phylum Arthropoda; class Insecta; order Hymenoptera; family Crabronidae; genus Cerceris; species Cerceris ruficornis. Next base: position 17,645,864 of record OZ022518.1, on the reverse strand, counting down.
ATCCGCAGAAAACATCCTGCGTCGTTGATCGAAGGAGCGGCTGGCTTTTAAGTCCTTCGAGAAAGAAGATTGACAAGAGCTGTAACTTTTACTAGAAGTAACGTTAAAAATCGATGCGATGCATTGTAAACAGAGACTGCGAAGAACCGAGTCAGAAACCGAGTATTTTATCCGGTTCCAAATTGCATTAATTGTATTCGTAACGAAGAAAAGAAATCTCAAGCATCCAGCCAACAATCTCGTCGGAATTTTAATATCCCATCCGCGAGGAGGAGTCTCGCCTCGATTTAAGGGTCGGCACAATTAGTCCCCCGCTAATTGCCCGCGTCTTAAAATAATATGCTAAAACGGTACCAGAGAGGTTCGTTGATTTAACGAGCGATAATTATCGCGACGGTGGAATCAGCCGGCGGCGGCGTTGTGCGCGGTGCACGTGCCCCAAAAACTACGGCGTAGATAACGTCAGAAATAATCTGACGGTCTTTGTAACCCCGTGATCATTTGTTTTCATCAATTTCGCGGGGGTCATCGTTGCAACGGCGGGTTCACGTGGCAGTTATTCCTGAGTCACTCAATAAACCTGGCTGGTATTTTTACTGACCGACCTCACACACGACAATTCACCGCCGTCCGCCGCCGCCGCCACTGGCTTATGCCGCTGCCGCAATCGGCGACGATACGCGACCAGACAGACGAGGACGAAGAAGGGACGAGGGTGGATAAACAAGGATGAAACGAGGAGAAGGGAGTAACAGCAGCACGATTCGTGCTCTTCTTTCCGACTTTTTGCGCGCATGCATTCTGCTCTTGCACTCGAGCCCTCAACCACTCAGGCACTCGGGCACGCATGTACGCACGCACGCGCAGTCGCTTGTACGCACTCACGCACGCGCAGTCGCTTGTACGCACTCACGCACGCGCAGACGCTTGTACGCACTCACGCACGCGCACCGATGCGCGGCTGCGAGTACCGATGCGCGGCTGCGAGTACCACTGCATGCGCACATCGATGTATGGACGCAAGACCACGCATGCAGGAGCCCCTCTATAAAGAGAGGAACGCATGACGGCTAAATCCTTGGCGATCATTCGAGTTATTTAACTCTCGGCCACTCTCGGCAGATGCGACCGAGGAAAGAGAGCAGCGAGCATTAACAGTGGCTTTAAAGTGCGATGACTGACGAGCCGGTTCGTGTCCCAACGGGGAAGAAATTATGAGGAATTCCGAGTCGGCGCCCTGCTTTACGCATCCGGGAGACACCAAGGCCTTCGACTTCTCTGTTCCACCCTTCTTCTTCCTTACCCTCGGATTCGTCTCTTTGAGAGTCTTCTCGGGTTGGTACGACGAGAATCGGGGGTTCTTCGGAGATCGCGAGAGGTGGATCGTTTTGCAGCTTCGTAGCACGAGCAGGGGACGAGGGAGTTATAACGGACACCGGGATTCCGCGTGGCTGTCTGCGCTTTACATATTACGTGGTTTAAGTTACTTCAAATAAATCCAATAAGAGGAGACTTAATTTGTGCCAGGGATGTTGTGGATCGCGAAATACTTTGAGAGAGTTACGCTTGTTTGTGGGTTTCGGTCTGCAGCGAACACGATAATGGTGGAATAGAGTATCAGGGTTGTTCGTTGCTTCCGGGTGTTAGAAGCTGTGGAAGATCGCAGTCGGTTTGATCCGACAGCTAGGATGAAGGTTGATAGTGCTGTTTTTAATTTTAATTGAATATAAATCTATGTTTTGTGAATAGACTGGCGATGTTTCATCGGCATTGATTCCTGTTTCGGTGCAAGATGTAATCCTGAATCCAGTAATACGCGTATCGTCGTTTTCTAACCGCCAAAATACAAATAGTTTTGCCCCAATCACCATCCTCGTTGGATCTTCATTCGCGCGAGTCGATCTCATCGTGCACTCTCGACTTTCATCATTTCTTTCCGGCTCTTTCCGAGTCAGCTTCCCCATGGATTATCTCGCCCACCGCTGGCACATTAATTAAATCGCTCAATTTCAACGGCAGTTAGAGCGAATTGCGTTTTCACGACGGCAACGCCGGCACTTTACTCTGCCGTTCCTGAAGCTTCCTTCATTATCTACTTTGTAACTCGCACACGGAGAAGGATAGTGGCACGGAGGAACAGAGATACGTAGATTGTGTTTTATCTGCGCTTTGCATTAATTAAACCGTTTAATTTTAACTGCGAGCTGCCTCTCGGCAAACGCGGCTTCTTATGCGCGGACGTAAATAGCTAAATATGCATTAGAACGTACGTTCCGTTTTATTTTCTGCGATCCTCCGGAGATATCGACGTAAATTTATATCGCACGGAACGCATATACAACGTTCCACGCGACTTCAGACTCCTGTCTGCCGATCCTCGTGTTTTCCTCTGCCTTATTTTTGCAACGGCGTCTGGAATAGATTTTGCATATTCTTTTTCTCTTTAATTCTCCGCCGTGCTTTACGCCAGACGGTTTTACTACGTTTGCGTTAACGTTTGGGAAGATGGAGAATTTGCGATCCCGGACTTGACGAGACCGGGAACTTTAAGACTTCAAAGGAATTAGTGGCAAAGTGTACTGGTTACGATGCATTGGCAATTCAAAGTTTATTAAAACCCGGTAGTGTATTAAAGTTCTTTCTTTGTATTCTTGCTTTAGAATACCAATATTTTAGAGGAACGGTAAACGTTCTCCTTTCAGGAGTTATGGTGAACATGGAGCGGACTCGCGATTAGAGAACGTCCCTAAATTATCATTTAACGCATCACACCCTCACCGGTATTCAACCCACCTTATACCGTAACTCCAACAGGAAATGACCGTAGTAATCAAAGTTAGAAATACAAAACAACAACAAAGTTCCCTTTACTCTTTCTCCTTTCTTTCGGTTCAAGCACCGTCCGCGAATTCCACGGGAATACATTAGTTGCTCTCGAGTATTCCAGAACAGTTGTCGGCGCCTAGAACCCGCAGTATTTATCCATCGGTCCCACAAAACATGTCTCTGGGTGCATTATATGAAAGGTACGATATACATAGCACACACGACAAGTAGTAGGGGTAGTGCAGTGGCCCGTGCCGCCTGAAATACACGGACAACCGACTCTCTGGCACTCGAGTCCATTCCGAGTGCGCCGGAACACCGAGAAGAAGAACTTCTCTTCTCGCCTCTCTTCTTCTTCTCCTCCTCCACCTCCATCCTCCTTCTTTTTCTTCTTCTTCTTCATCATCGTCATCTTCTTCTGACACTGCTGCTTGTGCTTCAACTTGTCCACCTCCTCCTCCTACCTTTTGGCTGTTTGCTTTTCAAAGGTGTCTTCGTTGCACGATCCTTGTTTTTTTTTTTCTCAAGGTGTCCCTGTGCTTTTCTCATCCAACTCGATGCACGCAATGGGTTTCCTAGCGAAAGAACTTCGACATGGTATCGGAGATGGATGGCGTTTTCCTTGGTACTTCTGGGTGTCTTAGATAAAAGTGTACGTTATGTGTATAGGTAGAAAAATTTGTTCGTATTTCGAGGTTTGCAAAAAGTACCAAGATATAATAAAATGTCGAGGCAAAGTCATTGTTGGACTCCAATGTTAAAATTCACTCGATGAAAAATGAATGATGAAATCCTACATAACTGAAAAGGGTTAATTAACCAACCCCGTTCAAAATAAATACTCTTCGTTTAATAAAGGAAAAAGAATCTCGGAAGGTCCACGGTCCGTAAAAATATCGCTTAATCCTTTTCGCACGTTCGCCGAGGGAGCGGCTCGACAGAGTTTTTTTTAAAAGAACCGGCGCTGCTCTCCATTATTAATAATCCAATGTTTTCGCACCTTGGTACCAATAAAGTTGCCTACCCGTGACTTTATAACGTCTGCCTCTGGCAGCGCCAGTGACGTATACCGGACTCCCCGTCGAGCCTCTCTTCTTCTCTCGTACCTTTTCTACCTTTTTCCCTCCCTTCTCCCTCTTTCCCCCTCGCCCTCTCGCCATCCCTCGTCGTTCCCTCTACGCCCCTCACGGTTTCTCTCTTTTGAATTCCAGTTTCGCACGTCTACGCGAAAAGAAACAAGTAATTTTGCGGTGAAAATCTGTCCGCTCGGACGCCACGACGGCGAAACAAAATAGAACGACGCGTGCTACTTTTCTATGGCTTTTTACCCCACCAATTTTTATCGTTTATCAGTAAATGTGAGATTCGGAGAAACTTTCTTCCCATTTCTTTCGTATTTTTTTTACTTTAATTGCTATGATCATTTCACCTAGGACCCACCGTTTTAGATAGGTTTCGAACCACCGTGGCAATGATGTATTAACACCGAATCAGTCAAAATTACTAGTTCCCAATTTTGTCCTAAAAATTCTCCAATTTTCTAGGGAAGCCATAGAGTAATTTTCTACGTCCACTTCATACAACATAAATTATCGAATCGATCATCTTATACACCTCTTAATTCCCATTTTTCCAAACTACTTATTTAATATGTTGAGATGTAATAGATTTAACACCGATAGTTGTAGTGTTAAATAACAATTTCTTTAGAATTTGCCAGAGGTGACGGGGAATTTGCAATTGGGCCCAATGATTTAGAGTCCCAACGTTTGCCGCTTTACCCACCGCAGTTCCCTACCTGCCATGGCCATTTCGCATAGGACTTAGTGTTCTAGGTGGGTTCCGAACCGCCAAGGCTATGATATATTAATTAATAATTATAAAAAAATTGATCAAACGTGACGGAAGAGCATTCCAACTCAGCCTCACTGATCGCAAGTCCGTGTCTTTTCTATCGCTGCAATGTCGAAGCAATGTTTGCAAATAGATTTCCTTCAGAATTCACAAAATTCCTTATTCCTTCTCAAGTAAAACCTTCGGACATACTTTTTCCCGTGACCGATGGAAATGTGTCCGATGGAAATGTGTCCGATGAAGTATCGATACAATTCCGAAAGTAAACATTTCGGAGGATCGTCGGTGGAGCAAATGAAAATCCAGAGTCGGCAGGCTCGTTCTTCGAACGTAGAAACAGCGGCGTTGATGTACACGACGAGTACCGGATATCGTACGTCCCGCGTGCGTGCACGTGTGCGTGTACGCGTGCAAATATACAGAATCGACTCGATTCACGTCGGAGTAAGTGCGTGGGAGTTAGTACATCGGATTACTTCCACTCCGTGGAGCGGATAGGGACCGTTCGGTCAGGAGGTGAACGACAGTAACGCGGACGAAGTAAAATCCTCTGGGAGATTTTTCTGAGCTTATTTAACACTAGAACTACCAAACCAGTCAAAATGACTGGTACACGATTTTTTCCAAAAATTCTCCAAGTTTATAGAAGAGTCTTGGAATAAATATTCTACGTCCATCTTAAAAAAGATACATCACCGAATCGATTATCTTTTCCGCCTCTGGATTTCTTCTTTTTCAAAGTACTTATTTAATATTTTGAAATACGATAGATTTGACGCCGGTAGTTCTAGTGTTAAAGTATCGTAGCCTCGGTGGTTCAGAATTTAGCTAAAACTGTATGTCTTTATATGCAAGTTTTGAAATTTCTATAAGTGACCCCTTGGAATAGTGTTGGATGCCGACCTAATTCTATAAGATAGAACGCCAAATATTGTCAAACGTGATTCAGGATCAAAACAGAAAGTCTTATTTACATGTTAACGCTTTTCCTGTAAAACATAGTTTAAGGACCTTTAGTCTTAACAAGAGTCACAGCGAAAGCGGCCGCTCTTTGGAATCCTAATTACGAGAAGTAGGGATTATCCGAACCTCCCACCACGCTGTTTCGGAGCCCTTAAAACCTCGGCTCATTTCCAAATCTAAAGAATTCATAATCAATTGTCTTGAATCGCTGACAGTCGGTATCTTGCGACGACGTTATCCTTACTTGTAAAAACTCCAAACGCGAAAGTAATTCTTCGTTTAATAAAACTGTTGTAAAACTCCCCACGGAATACAACATAAATTTGGTGTCAGAAGTGGGATACAACAATAGAGATTATATGAAGAAGATTGTTCTTACAACGTCCGATGATACGAGATTGCACGGTGATAACGTCTGGCTGTTGAATTCAAGAGTCAGAGTTCCAATTAGGTGCAGTTAGTGGACCCGCAAGATTGTAAGGATTGATAGAAATCTAGTTGACTTTCATTATTTTAGAAGAACGTCTATATTCTACCTCCGACGATAAAAGTTTCTGTAGGCAAATTGAAGGCCATTCAGCGTAAATACATTCCCAATTTATATTATAGGGTCCTACTCTAATTTAATGTCAAATAAGCCACCAAAGAATATCGGTACTCGTCTTTGAAGAAACCGAATAGATTCCCTTAAAACGAATTAATGATATCGTAGCTTAGAAACTTAACTGAACGCGTGTAATTTAAAAATGAGCGATTAACTTTATTAACTATATATAACTATAAAAATAGAAAACTCTTAATAACACTAAAATTACTCTATCTCTGAATTTATCGCTAAAGCCCTCTCCACTCACGCTATGTCTCTCAATCTTTCAACTCTCCACTCAACTGCATATTCTCAACTGACTCTTCCCAAATTCACGCACGCATCCACCCTCGATACTCTTTCTCAAAGCATGCGTTCTCTGTTGCACTCACTCATTTTCTCCTTATCCATAGACTAAACATTCATGCTAGCCCTGGCATCTGTCGCCTTCCAAATCACGCACTCGAAACATCCCCTCTCGCTAGTATACAAACCATCCACACTCACTAATTCTAAAAATTAACCCTTTGCACTCCGAGTAATTTTTATTCTGAGCTACCAGCTACTTCAGAACTATTTGCACGGTGTTAGTGCACATTTGTGAAAAATGAAAAATCTTCCTTTGTAATTCAAAAAGAAGCGTGTACATTCTAAAATTATGTTTTACAGTATAAAAAAATATATAAATACCCCGGATTTTCCTGAAAATGGAGTTATCAGCTGCTATTACATTGTCGCCTCTGCGGCGACAACGGAGTGCAAAGGGTGAATACTATTCAGTTATTGCTAGGAATTCCGTTTCTACAAGAGCATGAGGAGTTTTCTACTCGGGATTATTATTAAAGTGTCTCAGGCCCTAGCTTCGTCACCAAGATAACTTCTAAACTATTACCGAGTTAACTGTTACCGTTTCAGTTCTTTAACCTTCGATTCATTTTCTCATTTCTACTTTTATAATGCGATTAAAATTATCCTCAAAAAACAATGAAACTCTGTTACCTGAGTCTCAACAATAAATGATTCCCAGCAAAGCAATCTGACAAATGTCAATTACATCCTCCCATCTCCGAACGATATCGCATCGAAGCGTTTTTCCTCGCAAGTAAGACACTCGACGAGATTGAGTTATCCGTGCGCGTGGAATCTTGAACGCAAGGAGAATCACCGGTGGAAGGTGCATTAGATGCGTCTGTTGCATCGGTTGCATCGGTGGCAGTGGCCGGCGTGGGCTGGTGCTCTCTCTCTCTCCGTGCATTTCTCTCTTCGGTGGATTTCTTGCGTTCGCCGCGACAAGCGGGTGGTCGAGGCGATACATACGCGCCGACTGACCGGCCAACCGACACGACCCACGTGACTTCGCGTCCGAGAATCCTTAATTTCGCGGTTCGTTAGGTAAACCATCGTTGAAATCCGACGTGGATCCGTCCCTTCGTGCACGCGACTGCTGCGGGGCCCATGGACCGGGAGACCCGGTCGGACCACATGCGATGAACTCCGCTGAGAACGGGAACGCGCCTCCGTGATCGCGGCCCGACTAAGAAAATTCCCGGCTGACGGCGCGATAGGGAACTCTTGTCAGAGAGTGAGAGAATGAACAGAGAGAATGGCAACGGGGAAACCTGTGATGAAAAAGAATCGGGGAAGGCGGACGTGGGACAAGAGAGTCGATGAAGGGACGTGCGAAGAGGAACAGAGAGTGTGAAAGCAAGGAAGTGATAGGCGCAGTGCGAAAAGAAGGAAACGGTTAGGTCTGAATTGGATTTACGTTAGGACTGTCTGAAGGTGTATGCAAAAAGGGAATGAGAGGAAAGGAAGAAGAAAAGTGTGGGAAAAGGGGAACAGAAACGGGGATACACGAGGCAAAGGTATAGTTAAAGAACGACCGAGAGAGGGAAAGAGGAAGAGATAAAGAGGGAATTAAGCAACGGCGAAAGTACTGAAACGCACAGTGAATCGGGAAGGAGGAGAGTGGAAGAGAGGCAGTCACCGTAGAAGACAAGTCAGTGAAGGCGGAGGTAGGACAGGGAAAAAGGGAGGAGACCGCTGGAAAAGCCTAGAGGGGAGAAAGGAAAACGGTAGGAGGGAAACCGAGTAGCAACGGTCGCCAATGGCTAGCGGTGATCTCGTCCGGCGACAAATACGGTCATAATTACGCTTGTAAGGAAATGTAACAGCCTGCCTCTTTTCTCTCGTCGAGGTGAGGCCATTTTCGATCGGCACGTCGGAGACCCCGAGGGACCTTTCTTGTTTGCAATCGTTTTGTTCTTCGTCATGACGAATTCTATTCGCAGATTCTCGAGGGCGTTTAACAGTCATACGACATACAATAATGCAACCGCTCCCTAGCAACTGTTGCTGGGCAACAGGGCCAGCTGGTTGCTAGGCAATGGGGCCGGCTGGTTGCCAGGCAACGGGCCTGCCTGGTTGCTAGGCAACGGGCCTGCCTGGTTGTTATCTTGTAGAATTTGGAAAGATTTTGAACCCTCGCGAGTGTTACGTAAGCTAAAAGTATTCAAAATTGGCGGTAATTCGACCTTGATAGCATTGAAAGTCCAAGCCCTATCTACGTCTTAATTCCTAGCAAAAATTGCCCACGAACAATAAAACTGCACCGATGCACGGACTCCATGGCTGGGGATATTCAGAATCTCGCGGCAGAAAATTTTCCGTTATTTCCCCCAGTTGTTAAAAAAAAGGAGAGAAAAGATCGAGAATCACGAGGAATCACGATTTCCGGAACTCCCATGTGTTTATCAAAGTGATCTGTATCGTTGGAATATCGCGCGATAAAGTTCCAACGGTTACTCGTCGATCATCGATAACGAGAAAATCATTTCCGTTGACGGTAAGTGGTCGCGGCCGTCGGCTTCTGATTAATTCCTCGACGATCGAGTTTGCATACGGCGATAAGATCATGCAAATATTGCTACCATACTTATCGAATCTGAATCGACACTGCGAAAATAATTTCTATAGATTAATCGAGGAAGTCGGAGAGCTACAACTTCCGACAGCTTACAGCACGATACTTGCTACCTTTCGGTGGACTTCTTTCGTTCTTAGTTTGTCGGATTCTTTATTGAATTATTTGAGATCATAATGGAGAGTACGGTATTCCGAATGTACATAATCACTTTTGCACATTATGCTCCTATTTTTCATACCTCAGCCATCTTTCTATTTTCCTGTATTCATCCACACGAATCTCTTCGCTCTATTCGATCACCTTCGACTGCCTTATTCCATCTGATTCTAAACGCTTCATTCTCATTGATCCTTTTACCCCTCGATCCTCTCGAGCCGCACCTTCTCTTTCTTCAGAACCGATTCGCATCGGCAACGAGAGAGGCTTTCACCCGCAGAAAAAGGCTCCACTGCCATTCTCGCGTAGTCTTATTTCACTGGCTGGCTTCAACTACGAAACTGTTAGAGAGCTATGGTGGGTAAGAATGTAAAGACTCGGGCTCGCCATCAGCAGACCTGAGTACAAATCCACCGTCACATTTGCGAAATTTTTCCTAAATTATTGTTTAATGCATCATAGCCTTAGTGGTTCGAAACCCATTTAAAACAGTAGATCCCAGCTCAAGTAATCATAGCAGTTAACGCTGAAAAAATACAAAAACAAAACAAAGGCTCGGATCCCAGTTAAATTGAGGGACCAGAAACAAGGCACTTGGGACGGAAGGGAAGGTTGCTCTCGCACCGCCTGTCCCCGCCATGTCGGTCCAGGAAATCTGAGATCGACAAATGACAACCGAAAATAAAACACTCCTTTCGTCGTTCACACGACGACGCAACGAATGTTCAGGTCTCTCTTGCCAATAGCGCGTCAAAATCGAAAAAGCGTGAGGGAGAGGGATGTCCCTATCCGTCGGGCGAATCAGAGCAAATTACCCCTCAAGAGCCTTGTTTCTGGTCCCTCAGTATAGTGAGTCCGCGTTCAATTGTCCCGTTACCTCTGTGAAATTTTTCCTAAATTATCATATAATGTATCATAACCAGGGTAAAATAATTTACTGAGTTCGTTGCACCTAACTCAGCCAAAAAAATAGGTGTTAAGCGTAATGACCACCGCAGTCAGTCAATAAATCCTTACTCAAATCGTACTAAAATAATTTTTACAGTCTCACGAATCAGAATACTATTAAAATATTAAGCGTGACTTATCAATATTTATTTGAACGTCGAAAAATCAAACTTCCACCTTGCGCCTGAAAATCTTTAATGATCGATCACGACATCCGCGTTTATTGCTTTTTCCCCGCGAACGTAAATATCATTTTGACGAGCCATCGTCGTGCGTTTGGAAAATCCAAAAGACCGCGGAGAATCGAAAAGTCGAGATAACGCGGGAGGTTTGTTTCTATCTGTCTGAGCTGCGTGTTTGGTCGATTTAATATTACGTAAAAATTCTGACGCAAAAATAAACCCTGCCCCCGGACGATCGCAACATCTTGCTCCAGAATCGTTTTTAGATCAAAGTCTCGCGTTGTATTTATAAACCAAAAAAAAGGAGAAAAGAAAGAGGACCAGAAGATGAAGAAAAAGAAGCCCCAATGACCCAATCGATCGCGTTTTCGGGGCTGAAGTCTTAACCATCGTCCGAAACTAACTTTTAAAAGACATAAATCGGGACTATGGTAAGTAACGAGGCGACGGCTACTCGGAATCAATGAGCTCAAGGTCAAATCTTTCTGAATCTTTCGGAAGTTTTCCCAAATTGTTATTCCCTTCGTTCCAAATTAGTCGTCACATTTATAATTACACAACAGTATAGAAATATGACAGCTAATTTTGGATGGAGTAATTGACATATAGCCTTGGTGGTTCAGAACCCACCTAAAACAATGGGTCTTATGTGAAATGACAATAGCAGCGAAAGCCTAAAGATACAAAAAGAAAAAAAATAATTTTCCATGTTTTCTTCCTCCTGCTTTTTCTATCTGCCTTCGCGCCATAGAACTTCATGTCCCGACACTCGAAGCGCATGTTTCTAGTCGCGAGAGCAGTTTCTTCGTCGTCTACTCGGCTCGGTTGTTGGCGCGACCAAAGCCACTCTTGTAAAATCCATGCCATTTGTCATAACTCTCTTGATGCGGCATTAACCGTGGCCGTTCTTCTGGGAGGTGGTTTCTGGCGCATAGAAAGGGGACCGAGAGCGATTGGACGGCGAATATTCCTTTTCTTTCCCATCCAGTTCTTGTCCGCTGCTGATTAAGGGTGTATCAAGGACTTGGTGACCTCCTTGTAAGACGGTTGCACCCAGTGGTTCTGACTTCTTGTAACGTTCTTCCTTTTCTTCCTCTCGTTCGGCCCTCCTGTGCTCCTTCTGGAGATCTCCTTTTCCTCTTCCTTTTACCTTCTTCCACCGTCTTCTACCTTCATCTCTTACATCCTTTACATTGTTTTCTCATTTGTGTGTTTCTTTCCACCTTCTCGTACCTTCTGCGTCTTCCTTGCTATAGACATTTCACCTAGGATTTGCTGTTTTAAGAAGGTTTCGAACCTTCTCGCTTCCCCCTCTTTCACTTTTACTTTATACCTTCTTCTACTTATTCTTCACCTCCTCCACTTCTCTTCTTCCCCCTTCATCCTTCATCTTCTCCTCCTCCACCACCCTGTCATCCTTCCCCTCTTCTTAAAAGAGAAGAAGAATACGTGGGGTATTTTCGGGTCGTCCGAGGGACGAAAGCTCGAGGTCAGTGGCTCCTGGGAACTCTTGACCTTCCACGCTTTGCTCCTCGGAGCGCGTTTCCCCTCTCGCGCACCGAAAGAGATTAATTGTACTTGCAAAGCCGGCGCCAGATAGGATCACCTACGGCTTTGATCAGGCGCCCTTGGTTCTCTATATTTATAGAATACATACGGAGAGACCGGTGTGCGCGTGTGGGTGGAGGTGTGCGCGTGGGTTTTTTAAATTTTCAACGATGGCGGCCACGACGACGACGGCGGCGGCGGTTCGAAAGGAAAGGGAGCCTCTTGTTATTTTGAGTGTCGTATTGTAAATGTCTGTGAAACAAATATGGTATGGCAATTTCCGACGGTCTCTCAGACGCGGGGATCTTCGACGCTGTACTTTTATTACTTTTGGATTCGTTTCTGTCCCGTCTCGTTGTCTTAAACAAGTTTTCTTCTTGGGAGAGAATTATTTTTGAAGTATGTCGGAGAAAATTGTAGCGGATGTTAAATTATTATTTTTCTTCCTTCCAAGTAATTTATGGAGCTACCGATATAACGTTCTGCCGTAAAAAAATTACAAAATCATTTCACCCTTTGGGATCTGATAAACATTTTACACGTTTAACAAGTATTCTTTCATCGTATATAGGATAACAGGAGCCGGCGGCTTGCAGTACCTGCATCTGGCTCTGAAGCCTGACGAAAATAATTAAATTTCACCTGAAATAACTTTGATTTGTCATTCAAATTAACACTAGAACTACCAAACCAGTCAAAATGACTGGTATACAATTTTTTCCAAAAATTCTCCAAGTTTATAGAAGAGTCTTAGAATAAATATCCTACGGCCATCTTAAAAAACGTGAATCACCGAATCGAGTATCTTTTCCGCCTCTTGATTCCTCCTTTTTCAAGGTACTTATTTAATATTTTGAAATATGATAGGTTTAACGCCGGTAGTTCTAGTGTTAATATTCACAGCCACAATATTTAGTTATGTGGCTGTTTACGGCCAATAAGTATTCGCGAAATAAATGTAACGAAAAGTGGCCCATTGCTGGAAAAAAGTTGCCGACCCCAGGTGTATAATATGAATACCGTCAGCGTCAAAGAGAAATTCATCCAATAATATCCTTTCCCGTATTTTGTATTAAACTAAAATTGCCACGGTGTATTTTCGAAGTTAAACGGTAAATTTTCGTCGATTTCTCAATTCTCTTCCGTTATCATGCACAGGACTGAAAATTTCTCAAAAGTGTGCATTAACTTTATTCGAGAAACGCGTTTGAAAGAGACAACGATACCGCAGAACCATTTACTCGTATCTCGCGACAGATAAATTTATTTCGAGCCGGTAGAAAACACCGGCTCTAAATCGGCCCTGTCGCGCCGCGAACAAAGCGGCATTGTTTTGCCGGTATGGCAATAAAACATCGCGCGTCTGTCAAGCCGCGTTACCTTTGTCGTTCGGACGCGTTTCAGGGGATGCAATGGCCATTTCCATGGCACGGGATTGTACTTTGACGCGATTCGCAAGAGAACTGACGCGTTACGAGAGAAGCACCGGGTAGATGAGACGTCGATATTTTGTAACGATCTGCGGATCGTCGGGGAACTTTGTAGTTATTGGGATTTTTAAGTATTTAACCCTTGGATAGACCTAAACGAATTTATAGAGGATTACGTAACATGCAAAGTTTCTTCTTGAAAATTGATTCTTCTTGTGCCGCTGATTTAGAAAGCGATCAGGGTTCATCGATTCAAAAGGATTAATATAAGTAAGAATACACTTTATGGGAGATAAATCGTAGCTCTTTCTATTCCTTTTTTATCGTCCACGTCCATTTGTAACCCCATTTGCCGCAAGTGGGAACAGTTGGTCAATTTCTCTCCAGATTTAGTCTCACTTCCAGTTCCTCGGAACTTAAAAGAATCTTCCAATTCCAAGAGACCACTGCGCATCGCTCCGTGCGCAGTCCACTACTCCGTACAAACGTCTCTGAAGATGCGCAAGAACAAAAATTTGTTCCACGCTTAACACTAGCATAATCTGTATTGTATCTACATTTAGATATATTTAACAAGTACTTCGGAAAAAAACGAAAGGAAAATATGAAAAGGACGGTCAATTAGGCAATTACGTTTTATAATATAGAAGTGAAATATTAACTGCACGTTTTCCCTATTAATTTGGGGAGTTTTTCAAAGAAATTGTGAACCGATCATCTTCACCGCCTTCGTAATTTTACTGTTAATATACTACTAGGCCAAGCCGACTTATATCTGTTCAAAAAATTAGTAAAAATGGTCCTAAAACTCTGTAACAAATCCGTATCTCCTTCTACACGTAGAAACCACCGGTAAAACTACGATCCTCCAATTCGAATACACCCTGTATACGCATTAACGTCGATCTAAGTCGAAGGGAGTACTTATTCGGTCCTGCACGTAGGTGTACACCTACGTAAAACCTGTAGCGAGGAGAGAGCAGGTAGGATCTCTCCGCGGCTTCGTTTTATAGATAGCCGAGACGACGAGGAAGGCAAAGGCGACGGCGAAGACGACGACGACGAGGTGGAGGACGTGGATGTCGAAGAAGTCGCAGGGAGCGTCGCCTACGTGTCTGCCCACTTAGAGAGCGAGACGATGCTCGAGAGAAGAAGTCCGCCTATGAGAAAGCGGACCGGAAGATGAAGATAGCGGCCTCGTCTTCGCCGTGACGGCGCCTCCCGGCGGCCAAAAAGGATTGCGTAAGGACGACGTCGTCAAACGTCGTCCCCCGTAAACGCACCTGGTCCCCAAGCGTTTCGTCGTCTCGTCTCTTCCCCTCGTCTCTCGTCTCCGTCTCGTTGTGTTTTCGCGCTCTGATTTTTTGCTTCTTCGTCGGCGGCGTCTTTTTATAAAGTACGCTTCCTCGGTTTTTCGTTGGGGTCGTCGCGAGGACGAGGGCGTCCGAGACGTCGCGGCGCTCGTCGCGCGTTTTATTTTCGTACGAGAGACCCGCGACTCCTCGCCCACGATGAAACGGAAAGAGAGAGAGAACTTGTAGCTGTTCTGCTCTTCTTCCGATCGAGCGATGGAAGCAGCGGTTGCCTTCTGTCGGAGAGTAGTGTTCGTCGATCTTTTTGGGTCCTTTGAGTTTGGCTTGATATCCATGATATCGAATGATTTTCGTGTAAGAAGATATTTCGTCTCGTTTAATTAATTGCCGGCGCACTTTTAATAGTGCAACGTAAACTTCACGGTACCGAGAGCCTGCGAGATAGAATTTCTCTTTCTCGTTAATTTTCGAGCGCGTCTAAGGCTGTGCTTCATGAATGTCTTCAGCAGACTTCATCTGACTCCAATTCGTAGCTCGGACTTTCTTAGTCGTTGTATTCTTCACTACTGGATGTGAAAAAGTCCCGTTCCACTTACTACGACGTTAATGTTTTCTTTAAAATCTTTAACTATATTCCAAGCGAGAAGCAACTATAACACCAACTGTGACACCATAGCAGCACAATACGACGCGACACTGTTAATTCAAGCTGTTCATGCAAAACCGCGTTCCAGCGGATAAAATATTGGGGGAATTAGAGATGGCTAAGCGCCATAGCAATTTGTCGGAATGCATAACAGTTTAGTAAAGAATTAAATGCGTCGCATCAGATGAAACTTGCGCGGATTACGTGCATACGTGCGCCTTTCATACATGCGAACATATATCCATTCTCTTTCCACAGCTGAGACTCCGATGCATGAACTGATTTTTCAATTTTACGAATTCTCTCTCTTGATCTTTAAAATCAGCGAATCACGTTCCAAGAGAATTCATGTTTCAAAAGCAACTCGACCTTATAGATCTTCGCGTGGAAACGTTCGCCTTGTAAAAAGGGAGGAAAAGAAGAAAAAAAATCGGACCACCTATCTTTAGCTGCATCCCAGATTTTGCATTGCGCACGGTCAGTGGGACAGTGCCTTATTTATATTTCCGAAATTTGTATCGGCCTCAAGATTCGCGACGTAAAAAGAACTCGAGCACGGGGATGATGTTGATTCTTGTGAGATTAGATGGAGGACGGCAAGAAAAGGATCTTGAGGCGTGGGATTTGCGAAGAGATATATTACAAACAATGTTATTTTCTGTTTGAGTTTTAACTGGCGTGGTCGGTTCACCTAGGAGTTTTTCACGTGGATTTTTAATAAGAAAAAGTCTACCTGTGCCAACGAATATTTGAATTCGGCGCCACTAATTGGGACTCCCCAAGTTTTCAACTCCATACCCACCGTAGTTTCTTAAATATGCCTGCATAAGAATTCTTCTACTATGGAATAGATCGTCTTATTATTTAAATAATATAGACAAAGATTTGAATTCAGACCCGATAATTGAGTCTCCAAATTTTCAACTCCATACCCACCACAGCTTCTTGAACATTCCAGTTCATGGATACTTCTTTTATTGAATAGATTATCATATCACATCTGCACCTATGATATATTATATGATAATTTAAAAAATATCTCCAAGAAGTGACAAAAATTTGACCTTGGATCCACTGGTTATGAATCCAAGCCTTTAACATGACATGAACCACAGCCTCCTACTGCAAATAACACTTTCTTCTTCAACACCGAGCATGGTTGTTCGCTGTCTTACAACTTTGCCAGTACGCGAATAGCGATATCTCAACGAACGTATATCGCCACTATCATAGTTTCGACAACCTGTAACGACAGAAACGCATGAAATCGATGGTACATATACTTAATGGCGTGAACTCGTCTCAAGATAAAATATCCGCTCTGGAAACTCAGTGCTCCGCAATGTCACGTGACGTGGGAGTGCGGGTACACGATGCTAAAGGTGATGTGAAACTCGAGATGGAGAGGAGTAAAAGCGTGCGGCAACGGAGAAACGAGGAAGACGCACGGCTGAGAAGCGAGAGGTAGAAGAAAGAGAAGGAGAAGGAATAGGAAGGAACTTAACACGTGAGATTCATGGAAAAGAAGCGTGTATATGTGTATAAGCGGCGAAGAGAGAAAGAGAGAAATGTAGAAAATGGAAAAAAAGAAAGTGGCATATGTTTGTCGTTCACTCACCCGGCTATCTCGCTATTTCTTTTCCGCTGGTTCCTTTTTCCTTGTCGAGAGGGGCGTTATTTATTTTAGCGAGCGAGGACATACTCATGGCGGTGGTGCAAAAGCGCGGGAGCGCGAAAGAAAGAAACGGCCCGGAGTCGAGCGAAGGAGCGCGCGCTATCTCTTTCGATCGGCTCGTAAAAACGGTGGTTTAAGCGCAACCGCGATTTAAATATCCCGCCGCATTCGAATGCCGCGACTGACGCACCAATTCGACCGCGAGAGACGGGGCCGTTTTTTTGGAACGGGTTACCGGACCCGCGCTAGCATCGCGCGAAAACCCCGACGGATTTATGTAACGTTGCAGCGCGTCGAATCGCTTCGCATTTCGCTAAGAAGTTTTACTACTTGGCGGTCCGAAGATTCGTTGATGGCGCTCGAGACTTTTTTGGCGCGAATTCTCGTGCTACCAGATGGCGAAGGGTGGGTTTGAAAGACGATGATACTTTTTCGATATATTTCGCGTGTTGACTTTAACATCAATTGTTATTTTGTTACGGAATTACAGTTCTTGGTGGATTACAAGTGTTTCCCAAATTGTCATTTAAGACGGCAGAACGAGTCATGGTATCTTAACCCATTTGCATCATAGCTCTAAATATGGTAGGTGACCCGCAGTACCGTGCGTTTCCGCGCGTAACAGTTTAACATTGTACCGGGCGGAATATTCCGCTTGCGGATGCGAATGGGTTAACACGTTGAATGCCACTGGTATTTCACTAATCCTTCATTTCTACAGAAGTGAAACTTTTTCTATTAAAATCGCATCTTTACGAAGCAGAAACTTTAAAGACAAAATAATGTATACACTGAAATGTCGACTGAATTAACAAATTCGTAAATATTACAATTTAAAAGTCATATAAAACATTGAATTCAATAGCGCCGGTCACCGATGACCCCCAAGGCATTCAACGTGTTAAATGATAATTTTGGTAACGTTTGTCTCTGAGGCTGTGGGAATTAGAACTTGAGCAAACTGTTTTGATGTTCGGACATTTGAGACCATAGCCACCATACTTCTTGAGGACTCTTGTCATGATTCGGACGTGAGCTGTTGGTAGATCGACATTATCAGTATCGAATGATTGTATAGGAGTAATTGGATATAGATATATTGGATATTAAAATTTTTATGTAAATTACGCGTTTCAGAGTTTCGTAAACGGGAGGGAAAAGACGTTGAGAGGTGCAGAGCAACGAGCGGCGGGTCCGATTCTCCATCGGACACGCGCGAGTCAACGGACGACGGCTCGCTCGGATATTTTAGGATTAACAGTGGTCTATCCTGTTGTATTTTTCCTAAACAGACTGAGTGCGGTTTAATCGCAGTTCATCGAACTCCCATCTCTCGGAAAAGCATCCAATGTTTTCCCAGAAATGAAATTGGTGAATCATCGAACTATCGAATTATCGGCCTATTTCACTTTAGTTCTATAGAATTGTTCGAATATACATCCATCTATCTGTCTGCTTTTCGATGTATCGAATTATCGATACGTCGATCTATTGAATTCACAAAGTAATAAAGTACGAATTTCTTCGTCCATTCGTCTCTCTGTAATAGTA
Source organism: Cerceris ruficornis (assembly GCA_963989415.1). Taxonomy (NCBI): domain Eukaryota; kingdom Metazoa; phylum Arthropoda; class Insecta; order Hymenoptera; family Crabronidae; genus Cerceris; species Cerceris ruficornis. Next base: position 17,627,260 of record OZ022518.1, on the reverse strand, counting down.
GCGTACAGGAGTTCCTAGAATTCTCAATGAAAATCGAGGAAAAACAGGGCGGCGGCGAATCCTCGTGAATTCTGAAAATTCGCGTTTCCGAGACGTCGAAGCTAAACCTCGAAGTTGCAAATTCCTCGTCGCAACATTCGCGATTCCCGAAAAATACGATACTCGGGTAGCGGACGAGTTAAAAGTGCCTTCCCTCGATCATCGTTTCTGCTTTTTACTGCCCTGGAAACGCGGTCGCGACGTTTAGGTCGAGATAAGATCAGACTTTTATCGAGAAACGAGTACAATTGCTCGGCATACTGCCTCTATATTTATCCAAAGGGTTTATATCGCAGAAGATTCTGCAAAAATAACGTCGAAGGGTGAATCGCCTATATTCTAGCTCAGTTGCTGCAAAACTTTCCCACTTTCGACGGAAAGGAACAAGAAATTTGAAAATTCTTACCATTTTATTACCCATCAACTATTTTGTAATCTACAAAGAAGCAAACTGAAGAGAAATCAAAACGAACGCAAGATTTTTTGTAAATTCTTAATGTCAATTTTTAATCGATTTTCCTCGATAAGACAAAAAATGGAGTACCAAAGAAAACTGAAAAGGGAAGATTTCGCGCGATTAGCTAAATGGTGAAACATTAGCAACGGTTAATATCGCACCCGTGGCTTTTAACTATTTTAACATTTGAAGCTCAACATTCGTGCAATAAAACGGCAGAACATTTACGTAATAAAACGATAGGCCGCCTGCGAGTTCGCACGAGATATACGAGCGTGGATCAAACGCGGCATAACTGGCGTCGCGTCGCCATTAAAATCGTAATACGCGCGTCGCCTTGCATCGTCTACCGTTTTTGCGCCCCTCGAAACCGACGAGGACGTCCTCTCGAGTGTCACGTTGAGGCGTCTGCTTGGTCTGCTTTCCTTTGGGTTGTCCATTTCCAATGTCCAGTCGCCCGCTGTTGTTATGATCCTCTTCTTCGGGACGCTGGCCTTCCTCTACTTTATCTTTCTTTCTCTCCCCTTCCCTTCTTTGCTTAATGAAAACATTTTCGAGGAACATCTACAACTTTACTATGCGTAATCGATTGACCGTCTATTTATTTTTGCATTTGTTTACAATTGATCAATTCTATCTTTCTTTAAGAATAGAGCGTTTTTAGTTTTCTCTTAAGGGACAGATACATGTATTCTAAATTTTATATTAACACTTGGAAAAAGTTGTTAGAAGTGCAACCAGGAGCCTATTCAAAGAGAGGAAGAACACGGAAGATAATGCAAAACGCTCTCGATCAGACCCGTCTGCGTTTATACGAAACGCGCGCATACATTTCCGATGCTTCTCTATTGTACTTAATTTATGCTAATCCACTTACGCAGATACGAGGTAATTTGCTCCGGTATACTCTTGGCCGTCTTCTGTCGCGTATAATTTCATTACCCCGCATATCTTGCATTGTCGCGCACAAGAAGACGCAACTTGACACAAATCAACCAGAAAAGTCGAGTTTTTCGAATATTCATGAACTATTTTTATATCCGTTAGTTTTGTATTTCTCGTATCAACAGTTATATTCATATCGCTTTTAGAATCCACGGCATCGCGTGGCTTTCCAAACACCGAGACCATGGTGTTGATGCATGGAAATCCCGTCTCACTATTTCGAACACCCGGAGTTCCTTTTCTCTCCGGCTTAGCAATGAATCAGCAGCAATACCGTAGAAACTGTACGAAACATCCCCCTTCTTCTCCCCCCATACACGCGATTCGTGGCACCGAGTCGACGATCTATGGAATCGTTGGTATATGGGCCAAATTAGCACCGGCCGTACTGTACCCCGCGGCGAGTCGACTACAGTGGTGTCCTATTCTCATCCTTCCAATAATAGATTAAACGTTTCGGCCGATTCGACGCTCGTGTTATTAGAGTCGCATACCGTTCATCGTCCTCTCCTTCATTCCGAATCGCAAAATGCGTCGACCCTTCATTATGGACTTCACGGCGTTCCTTCACCAAGAGGCGAAGTTCGGTCGTTGCTGGCTTCGTCCAAATCAATTTGTCTTTTGCACGCAAACCAACGAATCTCGTTGGAACGCTTCGAACGTACGTAGTCAAGAATGCGGCAGTATTTTATTGGGACAACAGAGAACGGGATCATGATGAAGAACCTAAAGCTTCATCGGGTAAAATATTTTCTTCTGGCTCGTTAAACTGAAGACAGTCTATTTGACAATTTAAATAACACTCGGTTGAATTGTCTGGACACTGAAAAAAATAACAATAGCGGTAACATAGAATTAGACGAGGAAAGAGACGACGAGACATATAGCGTGCATTTACGTGGCATAGGTCTCTAAGCTTTTCTCCGATTTCAATTCGCGGTTGAAACTAATTCGCTCGCAACGACTTTCTCTTCGATATTGGTAGCGATTTATCGACCAAGAAGCACTGCCAATATATGGCGTTAGAGGGTAAAAAGAGGAGAAAGGCGAAGGATCTTGACGAGAGACACTCGGTTCTAACGAGCTTCTTAACCGCTTGCGTCTCTATCCGCGTCGCGGTCGCGGTCGCCGAACGGGAATGTCGAAAAGCAGGAAAAAAGCGAGACCTAGAGAGTAATTCTCGCTGAGGGAGAAAGGGTAACCTTCCCGATGCGATAATTTCGAGGCAAAAGAAACAACAGGGAAGAGAAGGAGAAAGAGAGGGAGGGAGAGAGTGAGAAAGAGGAGAGAGGGAAGCGACACAACGTAGCGTACAACTCAACTCGCATATTTGCAATGCGGTGGCGTGTCGAGGCTCTCCTCTCTGGCTCCTGGTTGCTTAGGACCGACTCTGCGCTTAGAACGACTTAGCACGCGCGGTGCAACGACCTCGTGCAACGAGCCTCCCCCCTTTCTCTTTCTCTCTCTTTCTCTCTCTCTCTTCTCTCTCTCTCTCTCTCTCTCTCTCTCTCTCTCTCTCTCTCTCTCTCTCTCTCTTGTTCTCGCAACAGCCATAGAGACAGGGGCGTAAGAGACGTACCAGAGGTGCGGATGTACGGACTCGTAGACCGGGAAGACCGCGCGCTCCGATTGTTCGGGGAGCGCGAGCGTCGCAACGCTCTCGACGCCAACGTCGTTTGCTCGCAAAAGCGATTGTCGTTCACGCTGCCCGTCGAATAAACCGGCCAGAAATATTATCGGACCGGCTCGACGTCGATCGGGTGGTTCTGGTGTTTACGCGATCTCCCGGCCGTCTTTTTTGCAGGCGTCTCTGCGACCGAAACGATCGTGACGGTTTTTGCTCGGGATATCTGGCGCCCGCCGTGTCGCGACGATAACAGCGCGTGCCGTCTTGAAAAAAGTGTTTCCTTAATTGCATAACGGCCCATCGTCTCAGGGTATTGGGTTTACTGAGAAATCTGCATGTAAATTGCTACTTCGAGAATGGTCGCTATAGCGCGCTTCCTCCTCTACTTGTTCTTTCACAGTTGAATCTCATACATTTCCCTACGCGTCGATTTGTACATCGATATGGCAAAACACGGAAATATATGTCTTTTTCACGATCGAACGAATCGTGCAGATAAATTAAGGGCCCAAAAAAATATGTGAAACGGATCATACAGGGTTCTATAGTCCGACGCGATAAACTATTCTATTTCAATGTCTTAAAACTATACTAAAATTGATATACCTCAAAGATGCCGAAAGAGTTGCAAGCAAGAGATTCATTTTCATCGTTTCTAAGACCCCGACACCCAAATATATCTCCCGCTATAGCAAAACCCGGAAGTAACCGTATATCACTCGTCAAAACGAATCGTGCGTGACGTTCGCGCGGGAAATTTGAACGATGCGTGCATAGAGGTAGACGAACGTTAGTTCAGAATGACGTAAATTGATCGTTCTCGTGCAATAGCCTCGGATTGTAATGAGATTCCTCCAGCATAGTTATTTTCACGCGACAAAGTGAGACGATTCACCGAATATTGCCGGCACGGATACAAAGAAGTATATTGCTTTGTAAATCATCCAGTGTTGTCTGCAATGAGCATTCCCCTCGATCCCGAGAAATTTCTTGGCTTTGAATCGAAGTAACACGTAAATTTCTCGGTGTTGTACCAACACGAATACTTGGTATTACAAAGCAGAAGATCGGAGGAAGAGAAGAGCGAGAGGGTTATGGAACTAAAGATAAAGTACAAGGTACATAATACGTCGAAAAGAGTCTCCGGGCCGTTATTTTCGGAGACGCGGCTCGGTCGCGTATTTATTTTTACGCGGAAAAGGAAAGGACGTCGTAACACGGAGGAGTCATACGCGAGGAGGCTGCGTCCGTCTTCTTTTTTTAGCGGAAGAAGGTGTGAGACGGCGTCACTTTTAAACGAGGCAACGGCCTTGCGAGAATCGTTCGCGCTCTTTTTTCCTTCCATCAACGCAGCGCGGATTTCTCTTTCTCCCATCTGCGGCTGGGCTTTCTTCCTCCTCCACCTCTTCCTCCTTCTTTCTCCTCCTCGTCCTTCTCGTCCTCATCGTCTTCTTCTTTTGCACCGTTCTCCTGCCTCCGCCGTTCGCTCTTATTTTTCCTCTTCCGTGCCGTCTCAGCCGAGTCTCGACGATTTTAAGCAGCAACGAGAGATCACTCGTCCAATTTCTTTGACGGCTCGGAACTCGACGATTAACGCTCGACTTACGTGGAGATCTCTTTTACTTCACCTGTTCCTTTTTTTTTTCTTCTTTCTGAAACGACGGAAAAATTCTCGCGCTTTCAACACACCTACAGAAACGATATTATTGAAGAAGATGTCTCTGCTTGCGTAGAACGACTGTAAGATTCTCCGATGTTTCATATTTTTCTTCGTATCACCGAATTCTTAAGATTTTTCATCTAATAGGCGCACTTCGATAAAAAAGATGTATTCTCAGTTTTTTTCTGATATTATCATAGTACAAAGTTTCCGTAAAACAACGTTTCTATAGAGCATTTCTGATTTCACGGAGATGTAAATTATTTTTATCCTAGAAACAACGGAAAACACGAAAGACTCGTGCAACGGCCTGTCGAGTGGCGACAGAATGTATGGCAGTAGCGAGAACGCGCGAGGAAAAAGCCAGAATGTGGCCGCTAGAAAGAGTTCTAGGTGAAAGTGAATTCAGACAAAATATTCAGACGTCACTTTTGCGAGGGGTTTTGCGAAACGGCGAGAAGTAGTGCTTCGTTCTCTATTCGGCGATCGTCTGCGGTTTCAGCGGACGCGTTGTGCATATTGCCGGTCGATGAATATGCGCGCGTATGCTCGAGGTACATGCCGACCCGATTACGTTGTCCTCTTTACTTAAAACTGCGTCTCATTTGTCGAGAAAACGAAAACAAGAGGCGCAACGTGCGAGAAGTGCAAATCGTCGAAACGATGCCGAGGAATCGGCGCACTGTTTCCGTTATCGTCTTTATTATAAAAATAAAAAATTAAAATATTCCTATTGTCCGAGAAGGTTAGGTCTCAATAAATTTTCGTTAATACTAGAACTACCGGCGTTAAATTTGTCATATTTCAATGTATTAAATAAGTACTTTGAAAAAGGAGGAATCAAGAGGCGGAAAATATCATCGATTCGGTGATTTATGTTTTCTAAGATGGACGTAGAATATCTATTCTATGAGTCTTCTACAAAATGGAGAATTTTTGGAAAAAAATTGTGTACATGTCATTTTGGCTGGTTTGGTAGTTTCAGTGTTAAGAAAAATTACTAGATTTAGGGTCTCGCTAATTAAGGCTATCAAATATTCAACCCTTTGCACTCCGAGTCATTTGTACTCTGAGCTATCAGGTACTCTAGGACTATTTACAATTGTGCGAGTTCACATCTGTGGATAATTGAAAAACTTGCTCTGACATTAAAAAGGAAGCGTGTACGTTTTAAAATTATGTTTTGCAATATAAAAAAATATAAAAATACATCGGGTTTACCTAGCAACGGAGTTATCAGCTTCTATTGCAATGTCGCCCCAACGGCGACAACGGAGTGCAAAGGGTTAAGATTTTCGATTGTTCCCTGTCAAGAGCATCCCTTCCAGTGTATACCAATAGTTATTAGAAGTTATTACGATGAAATTTCTGTACTTTGCAACTTGCACCTTGCCAAATGTAATAGATCAAATTCTCTTTACTATATCAAAATATATTATATTTTTACCTCGGTAGCACCACTCACAAACGAAAGCAATAATCATCCCCATCAATTAACTTTCAAATCCTATGGCAACTCTGTTCCTAACGAATTTCAAGTAAAATCAACGAAACTTAAATTCAGTGTCGAATAGATACAGAAACGGCATCGAGAGGAAGAAGAAACCGAGCTCGGAATCCGATTAATTCAGTCGTCCATTGTTTCAGAATGCACGTTCGGCAAGCAGATACGAGAATTGGGCTCCACCTGGTTCGCGGATTTGGGCCCGCCCTTCGGAGTCATGTACTGCATCAAATGCGAATGCATTCCGGTACGTATTAAAGTGGGTGTGCCCTCACGCATTCGCGCGTGTCCGTGTGCAGAGTGTGGAGAGTGCGGCATAAGTGTGGAGCCGTGCAGCGTGCATGCATCGCGCCGGCCGGGTCCTGTATAATACTTACTCGGCTGTGTCCGACCTATGACCCCCTCGTGGCTGGAGACTCGGTCTGCAGCCAAGCCGTGGCGTACAACATTACGTTTCTATGTAGTCGGTCGACCTGACGCGCGACTTTTACGGAATTCACGCCACTATTCGTGTATACACGTAAGCGCCGGAACACCCTCCGCGCTACTGGTCGATTCAAAGTTTACGTCGTGCAGAGAAATTGAAAGGACATTGGAAATCGATGAATTATTTATGTTGTATTGGTACCGGTGTCGTAGGAATGTGAATTTTGGAGATTTTAGGAAAGATGTTATTTAGAAGTTTCTAGCGTGGTTGGAAGTCGAGGGATGGATGTAGGGTTGAATTCTGATTATTTGTTACCTTTGTCGGATTTTCAATATGGTTTGCTCTGTTGGTAGATTTAAATCTGTTGGTTTACCTCATGAATGAAAATCGGAAGGAAATTGAACATTGACGAGCTAGTTTTACGATACTCGGGTTGTTAGGGCGTAAAGATACATTTTGAGGTATATATTACAATAGATGTCAATTCAAAATTCTTAACGTGATAGAATGTCGATGAATAATCCTTAAGAGAGTAACATATAATTGTCCACTTTTCCGAAGAGAAGAAACTATGATCGTGAGTGCAATTTTTGCAATTTAACATTTTAAAGTTACACGCTTCTGAATCAAGAAGTCCTCATTTCTCTCTCTCGTACAAGAAAACAAATAAAAGAAAGGAAGAAAAACATGTCGAAAAATAAACGTCGGAATTGGAACGTACTACTTTATTCAACGATATATCGTTTATGCATACACACACTCCTGAATTTAGACGCGTGAAGATGAATCGAGCATCATTTTCCTACGATCCATTCGACGAAAATTTTTAGCTGGCACACCGAGCCATTCGAGTTTACTGACCCAGCGATTGCTAAACTGGGAATTGGTTATTATCTAAAATAAAGATAGAGCATACTTCGCGGCCCGTATAAACGCTCCACGATCCACAATTATTACAGCAATAAAACATTCTTACAATACGCTTATACTTTTAATTGCGGTACTCGAGTCTCGTTACACGAAGTCTGTAATCGGTATCTGGCTACACCGGATTCCGGGGTATCCACATATAAAAGTAACGCACAAATAGTGTCGAAATACCCTCGGAAATTGGCGCAGTTTCACCGTGAATTTAAATATCGCCCGTTCGCTCGTACAGCGTATGCAAAATATTCGGAATTCTTTCCGAGAATTGCGTATCGACAATTCCATCGACTCCATAGACGTTTGAATCAATTCCCTTTTTACTAACGACTGTTGTGAGTAGAATTCTTTCCTTCGATTTTTTTTTCAAGAATATTTACAAGTGACTTGTATAAAGAAATCAAAATGTCGGAGGTTAACAATGAAAGAAATTAATAAAAACCTTAACGATTTCTCCGGAAAATTCGAGAATTTCTTATCCGTAATGTTCAAACAGTTCGATGATAAGCAATTAATATAAAAATATCTCTAATGTTCTACAACCCACATACTTTACTACGTTTGACGATTACACCATAGTATAAAAAAGTAATAAAAGTAGCAGTCGAGTCAATAAATATCTACAATTTAGTACAAAATTTCATTAACACTGGATTCACGGGCATGAAATCTGTTACACTGCAATATATCGAATAAGGACTTTGGAGAAAGAGAGATCGGGCGGCAAAGATGACAATTCGTTAAGTAACTTTTGTATTATAAAACACCCGCGAAATATCTACCGTACTTCTCTGTAAATTGCAGAAATTTTTCTAAAAAGATTAACTTCCGTAAACCTAGTGTCAAACCTCCGTCTATCCTAATTCAAAATTACAGAAATCCCCAACACCGAAGAATTCAATTATAACAAATCTCTACCCTCCGACATTTCACATAATAAAGTGCAATCACATTTTCCATTGTATCCTACCGTTTTCTAAAACAACTCGGAAAGAAAGTATTCAAACGTGCCGCGACAGCGAATGCGCGAAATACCTAAGTGGAATTGCAAGGGAATAGAATAATTGTTGTAGAAGGTCGTCGCGGCGGACGTGCGTGGCATTGCCCTTTGGAGAGGGCTGTAGATGGACGGTAATACGCGAAGCACGACTAAATCTCGATCTGGGTGACGTGACCCACGGAGACTCGACGTGCTTTCTAATCCCATTCCTGGTCGGAGACAGACTGGCGTCCGCTCGCGAGCTTGTCTCCGTTGTACAGGCTGTTTCAGAAATGGAGACACCCTCTGTGACGCACAGTGTTTAATTTGCCCGATCTAGCTGCACAAAAGTCAATTTTCGTAATGGTCTATATGTATAAAATTTTACTGTAAATCAATAGTAGAATGTCCATATAACCAGAAAATGTACAAATTATTCCAAATAATAATCTGCAATAATTAATTAACAGCCCTCAAAGTTGCACTTTCGGTACATTGCTTTTACACACTCGTATCAAGCCCCAGACATTTTTGACTATTGTCACTTAACGGTAGGTGAGAATGGTATTTGTTTGGATGTATTATTATCTTTACTTATTTGGGATATGGTTACAATTTTTTATTTTTCCAAACAACTTTTTATTACCGTTTTAATCCGCTCTAACAGTTAACATGTAATTTAAGTTCTGTTCCGAAAAGTATGTACGCATTTAACTTAGATTACTATTTATTACACTTTTGCAATATTGTGTGTTCGAAGCTGAAGGTATAAACAATTGAAAATGCGAAGAGCTATTGCAGACAAATGATATCTATCTTTTTTTTTTGTTCCGTCTCTAACAAACGGAAGCGACTTCTTCTAGCTGCGGGGAAAGAGTATTGCCTTGGGGCTTGGCTCTTGTGAGCGGACGAAACTAAATGTCTTGCGGAACTATTTTAATTTCTCAGTCGAAAACAAAATTGTTGTTGCAACTTTTTTTTATGCCTTTCCCAAGAAAAACGTCTGCTCTATTGCCTCCTGCTATTAAATTTTTTCCTGAACGTTTAGTTTTTAGGGTTAAATTGGGAGATATTCATAAAAATGGGGGCAATTTGGGCGTTGCTCCGCTTTGAACATTCTTTAAACATATTTAAATCTTTATAACATTAAAATAATATACATCGTTGTATTCTCGGTAATTTATAGAATCATTTTGAGCAGAAAAAAATGTACATAACTATTACCGTTAAAGTACAAAAAAATTTTAAAGTTGAGTTTCTTATTTTATGGATAAATTAGATATAGGAGGAGAAAATTCAAAATGTGAACTCGCTATTTAGAAGTCTGAAGGTATAGGACAGTATTTTGAGGCACAGAAGAACAGATCGAATTTTAGAAAATTCCCTTTGGTTAAGTTTTGAGAGGGTGACTTTTTATTGTGTTTGAATTCTGCTATGACGATACCAATATAGTTGCATACACTGCAGGCTTATCCTTATTTGCGAAGAATGAGAAAAATCGGAGAAAGGAACGTCTGATCCTCTCTTTGCGAAGCCGACATTCTTAGCAAACTGTCCCCTTTTTTATCTCCACGATGAATAGCATACGCGCTTCCAAGTTCCATAATTGAGCAGCAAACATATTTTGAAATATCGTTAAATACCAAATAACATTAATTAGTAATTCAATAAATTACTAACCTCATATGTCCCGTAGGAAACATTGAAAGCTAGGGCTGCCCATTATGTAAATAATGTTCCTAAAGTAAAAAAAAAGTGACCATTTCATAAAATCTTGTATTTATTTTAATACTAAGTGGGCTATATATGCCCCATATTAGATCATTAATGGGACATATATTCCCCATCATCAAATTCTGAAAAATCCAAAAAATTTAATGAAAGATTTCGTCAGTATTTCCATGCGGTTCTATATTAACAATTTACATTAATAAAAATATGATAAAATCAATTGCGAAAGTGTTAATCTAACCAATAATCGAAAAAGTCAAATTTAGCGTTGGAAAATTACCAATCCAAATCGACGAGTGCAATTGTCGATGCTTTATTGTCATCCTCGCTCGCAGTAGTACGTTCGCGACGAATTCGCCATCTCGTATTTCCAATGTAAAAGAGACGTTTTACGGCCGCACCTACGTTCGGTTATACGTTTATCGTGTACGAGACCTCCATTCTTAACGAAGCCGCAAAGTACGCGAAATTAAATCAACGCGGGACACCTGACTCAAAAACAAATTCATCGGGCACCGATGCCCGTCCGCGACAATTGCAAATTCGGCACACTTTTCACGCGCGCCCGTTGTTTTTTTATCCTTGATGTGACTTTGACTCTGCCCTTGTTCAAATCCCAGAGGGGATTTACCACTGGCAAATCTGTCCCAAATTATTATTTAACACTTCATCTACCGGAAACTTATTAATAGGCTTTCTGTTTATCAGTACTCGTTGGCCGGCAGTCTATTAATCTGTTATTACGGATGATAATAAAATAAAGTTACGCTGCCTCGGAACAACTGAAATTAAAACGACATAATGTGTATTTCTTCACATTTTAATTTTAACACTAGAACTACCAAACAGTCAAAATGACTGGTACACAATTTTTTCCAAAAATTCTCCTATAGAAGAGTTTTAGAATAAATATTCTACGTCCATCTTAAAAAACATAAATCACCGAATCGATCATCTCCTCCGCCTCTTGATTCTTCCTTTTTCAAAGTACTTATTTAATATTTTGAAATACGATAGATTTGACGCCGGTAATTCTAGTGTTAATATTATAGAGCTTTGCAAATAGGTACATACACTCGTGCATAATGTTCAGAAGAATGAGCGGTAGATGAAGTGTTAATATATAATAATTTCACTCACTGCAAACCCACAAAAATCAAAAGGTCCTCAAAAAGATGACCATAGCAGTAAAAGTTGTAAAAATACAAAAACAATGCAAAGACCCGGCCTCCAAATCGGTGGGTCCGAGTTCAATTGTCCTGTTACCTCTGAAAGATTTGTGCTAAATTATTATTCGGTAAAGCAGCCTCGCTGGTTCGGAACCCATCTAAAACGATAAGTCCCAGACGAGATGCGTATAGCAATTGAAGTCGAAAAATGTCGAAGCAAAATGCATCCTATTTTAATTGCGGCATAAATTATTCACGGACCACGGCTAAATCTTGTCTCTCTTGCAATTTATATTCCGGAAGATAGAAGATGCTTACAAATGGTAACGTATCAGTCGCAGTTGGCCCCGGTGTCCTTAGAGTCCGGAATCGCTCGAATTCCTGCCCGATCGCGCAACAATCGTCATTTGCATTCCGCGCATACGCGATACTGGGGACACACCGCTTTGTTTTGCGTCCCATATGCGAACGAAAGCTAACGTCATCGTGCACGGAAATGTCCCTTGTTTATGCGTCATCGATATTCTTGCCCTTTTACGCCGCGGAACAGTGTTTCCGACATCGTGAGATTCAGTTGTATTAATAGAATTGATCTTGCGTTGTCACTAGATTTAGCTGACTATGGTAAACTCTTTGTGAAAGATTCTTTTGATGAAGGAGACGGAGATCTGATAGGAAAATGAATGAATGAGTGCGACGAAATAATATGGATTTGTTTAAAGAGATAGGATAAAGAGGAAAGCTGCTTCTTTAGCATTTAATGACAAATGATTTTCTGAAGAATGGCCGCTACAGTTGTATTTTGTTCTAAACATTGGCTACGGTGCGTCAAGAATGAATGGAACTGCAATTTTAACACGTTGAATGCCATGGGAGTCACCGGTGACCGGCGCTATTGAATTCAATGAAATTTCATATGACTTTTAAATTGTGGTATTTACGAATTTGTTAATTCAGACAATATTTACGCGTCGGTCTCAAAAAGGTAAAATTCTGCTGTCTATACATCTCTTTTTGCCTTTAACGTTTCTGCTTTGTTGAGATGTGATTTTAATAGAAAAAGTTTCACTTCGGTAGAAATGATGGAACTAGCGAAATGCCAGTGGCATTCAACGTGTTAAAGTGGAAAATTCATGCTCAAAAATGTACTTTATTTTAACACTAGAACTACCAACCGGTCAAAATGACCGGTGCACAATTTTTTTCCAAATAATTCTCCAAGTTTATAGAAAACTCACAGAATAAATATTCTCCGTCCATGTCAAAGATCAAAGATCTCGATTTCTCTTTTTTCAAAGTACTTATTTAATATTTTGAAATATGATAGATTTAACGCCGGTAGTTCTAGTGTTAAGTATTACCCAATAATTATTGCTGACAATAATAATCGCAATATTCATTGCAAAACGGTATTTTATCGTTCCTTCCATTCGCATATTTAACAGTACATTAAACAATAACAACTTCTACCGTCGCAAACTTCCAAGATGATTGCTCATCCCGTTTAACGTCCTAACTTTAACCACTCCTGACGTTAACTTCCACCGGCACGACTTCACCGCAAGCCCCTAAATCAAGCTCGCATTAACCTCTTCTCCTGCAGTCTCGCCTCTAAACATCCAATCTACTTCATCCACCGCAAATAATAATTAAAACTGCCCATACGAGCTCATACCTCGCTCCGATCGAGCGTACCTAACGGGCGACAAAATACCAGCAGATGAATCACAACTTTGATTAAACGATTAAAGCTTCCCCCTTCGTTAAATCGCAATCCAATCGACGGCACATAACGTGCCGCGAAGATCACGCAAAATTACACGATACCACGTACATCTGAAAACGATCAGACAGACGTAAACCTTGATCCAATTGACCGTACCTAACGCGCAACAAATATCCCACGAAACGAACCGTAGACCAAGTCCTCGTGCATTACCGCGCATTCTCGTTAGACCTTGCGCATCGTGGAATTAATTAATGCACTCAAATGGCAATAAAGCGCGCGATAAATAACCGATAAATGCCAATGAAATGGTACGCGATGAGCCTGCCGCGAGGCGAAAACTAATTGTACATGCGGATGCAAGAAGGAACGCACGGCTCGGTACGGGCGTCATTAAAAGAGGCTGTATATCGTTGGTAGATCGTTACGATCGAACGAGCCGACCGTTCGATCCGTGAACGACGCCCGGCTTGCGAAACTCGACGTTTTTCTTCCAGCCTTTTCTTGCGACCTCGTAATAATAGGCTGGGTACTAATGAACAAGATTTTCAGGCGATACAATTGCGGCTATTGCTTTGGACTTCTTTCTTTTTTCGGAGTTGAGTTTCGATTATTGAAGTTTGTCGTGGAAATATTCGAGGAGGATCCGTCGGCGGTTTCGGTGGCTCCCAGAAGAATTTTTGGATAATATTGCATTCCGATTGAAGTTTTGTTAATTATATCCATTTTTACACAGAGTCCGGGGATTTTACGTCGATCTTGCGTTTGCAAAGTCTCAAAATGCCCGTCGGATGAAGTATTAGAGAATAATACTAATAACTATAGTCACATCACGGAACCATCACCAAAATCACCTTAACAATTCATCACGTAGAAACTCCTCCTTCCTGATGCACCGTGTACAAAGATTTCATATCTCAAGGAGATTTTCGGTAACTTATCAATTAACATATCATAGTCTCAGTGGTTGGTATAGTGCGACAGTCTCGTGCTTATCTTTCGTGAAAATATTATCGTTATTTTAGAACCAGACGAATGACCGACCCTGGTAAAGTGAGGGACCAGAAACAAGGCACTTGGGACGGAAGGAGAGATTGCTCTCGCACCGCCTATCCCCGCCATGTCGGTCCTGAAACCCTGAGATCGACGAATGACAACCGAAAATAAAACACTCCTTTCGTCGTTCACATGACGACGCAACGAATGTGTGGGTCTCTCGGTCACTAGCGCGCCAAAATCGAAAATGCGTGAGGAAGAGGGATGTCCCTACCCTTCGAGAGAATCAGAGCAAATTACCCCTCAAGTGCCTTGATTCTGGTCCCTCACTATAACCCACCTACAGCTGTAACTCCTGCACGAAAGTCGGAATGTAGACCTGCAAAAAGCTTCCAAAGCTAAACCTAAACCCATTACAACATTCAAAACAATAATACCCAACCCCTAATCTCTAACCCGTAGCATCAAACTCCCCGAAAAAATCTCGCGCAACCCCTTTTCCCTGTCTCTATCCTAGGTTCGGACACCAAGTGCAAGCATCCTTCGAGCCCAGCCATAGCGAAAGGGTCAAGTTACCTAAAAGTCCGGGTGTTCGTAGAAACGGGAAAGATTTACATTAATCGATCTTCCGAGTATTTCAATTATTTCGTGCCGCGTCTGGTCCTGGCGTCGCGGTGCAAGAGAGGCAAAGGAGAGGAGATCGTTATCGGCGCCTTAGGTATTTTCCTTTTGCGGCTGACAAAAAAGGGATAAGCGCGTTTAAACGGAGTTCACGCTCGGATTTAATTCACGCCCACCGGTTCTCGAAGGGAGATACGAGTGGAGAGAAAAGGAGACACCGATGCAACGTAGATAGGAGAGAAGTTGCGGTTGATACCCACGACTTGTCGACCGCCTTGTAGCCGTCCGGACTATTAAAGATACTCATCTCATTATACAAGCCCCACCAACACCTCCCACGGAACAACCTCTGCGTCGCGTCGGCTCGTCCTTTTTCACGCCATTCACCTCTTCCCCGCTCCTTTTCTTCTTCCATTTCGTTCTTTTTTCCTCCTCGTTCCTCTTTCGTCTTCCTTCGTCTGTCGGAGGAGCGCGCGTAAAATCGGCGTCGACGAAAGGGCATCCTCGAAATTGCTATTATACTCTCACTCCTTTCGATAGGGTTGAAGGATGCGTCTTGATTCGCATTGGTTTCTGTGAGAGTGACTCGTAACGTGGAATTTTGACGAAGGATTTGAACGATCGTTGGAGGGTTTTCGGGTTTTTGATGGGGTTGATTTACATGAGGGTTATCGAAAGATTATAAATGATAAGGCTGTTTAGTATTTTGTTTAACCACTTGCCCTAGAATAACAAGTGACACTCGTGACGCGGTAAATGGAATTCGAAATTTTTAAGTTTTCCAAAAACTATTAAATCGGAGATGTCAGTGGGTCACGAGACGGTCAAATTATTTCTATACTATTAATATTGTATTAAATTATATGGTGTATCAGAAATCAGTGAGAAATACTTATTTCAGGAATTAGTTCTGAGTTATTGCATACGTAGTTGCAAAAGAAGTCATAGGTCAAGGGGTTAAGAAGTTAGAACGCCGAGTTTGGACGAAGGATTTGCAGAGCCGTCGGAGGATTTTCGAGTTTTGGATAGGGTCGATTAGGGATTATGGTTATCGGAGGATTATAAATGTTGGTGGTATTTTGTTTAGGAAGTTTAGAACGTGGTATCTGAATCGAGGGACTGAGATGGTCGAGTCGAATTTGGATAGACTTCGTTTAGGGTGATGAGCACTTATATTGCAGTGAAATTATTAACATAAAATGCTATCAGTACATCGTTTGAGATTAAGAATATTAAAAATAGGAAGAACATCACGTTCAGTTTTACTTTATTTATATAACACCAGGACTTTAACCCTTTCGCCGCTACGGTCCTCCGCGTTATAATGATTCCACCGTAAAGGATACCGTTTCAAAAGAGATCACTTTCTGGAGTTCCGATTTTACTTAAAATTTGTAAATTCAATCATCACCGAAAAAGATCTCAACGCTATACCTTGAAATCAATCCTAATTTACAATTACAACCAACAAATGATAACTTTAATACTTACACAAAGTTACGCGTGCAACGCGTGAATCACAGACGTGGATATTCCTCAAATACTGTAACATACACGACAAAGATATTTCCTGCTTGAAAGCCTTCCGAACAATGGCAAAAATTTCATAGTAATATGGACCGTAAAAAATCCGCAAACATTTTATTTAAATTGGAAAGCAAAGCGAGGTACAAAGTGATGTATTACTCGACAAACAGGATCTTCTGTTACCGAAGGCACAGTTTGCATCTTCCGAAGACACGACGTTTGATCTCGCATGATCCAAATAGACATCGGCCTGCGAATACATGCTAATTGACTCCCTGCCAGTTAATAAAGTTATCTATCTGGAAATGCGTACGCACATAATTAGTCGATAGCCGATTCTGAGGCGCCTAGTTGAATAATCTTACTGTTCGATATCTTAATTGCTCTTACCGACCTCGATAAACAAGAAGGAACTATAAAATACGCAATATAATTTCCTTGATAAACGAGTATGTACGGACTCTGGCTGCGTTTACTCACTTTTTCATCACGTTATCATTATGGAGGAAGAAAGGCGTCGTTGGTGGGTTTATTTTTGACGTTTTCGCCCCTATCGGTATCTCCCTCAACTTACCGGTTTCATAAATGGACATTTTAATTATCTAGAAATTCAACGGCGATAAGACGCAGCAGGTTTTTGTTGTTGAATCGGTTCGAAATTCATAATTCGTCTTTATTTCTTTCTTCTCTTTCTCTTGTATTTTTTCGGCTGTAACTACTGCGGTCATATCGCCCAGAATCCACTCTACTTTAGGTGGGTTCTAAACTACTGACGCTATATGCTAAATACACCATCTATTCTAAATTAGTTGGTATATTTGATTGTTTTGCGATTAAAAATATGGCAATTAATTTGCAACGGAGGGAGCAATAATTTAGAAAAATTTCTCAGAGATAACAGAGGAGGATTTGATGTCAGAATGCTGATCGGAGTCCGAGCCTTTATCTCCATACTCATCATAGTCCACCTTTTTTTTCCTTCTGTGATTCTTGTATTGGTATTCCGAAGTTCCTTCGTTGGTAGTATTATACAGAAGTTAATTAACAGTTTTATATGTAAAGCTTAAAATGTTTCATGTATAGAGTTCACGAAATCCAAATTTTATTCGGCTAGCCGCTTTTCTGTCCAATTTTATCATACGATACTTAATATCAGGTATTATCTGTCGACCAATCGCGAGACAACTTTTTCGACACGCAAATGAGTCATCTCTTATTTGAGACCGAATTTTACAATAGGACGATAATTCAATTAGCGTTGCAATGGGCGATACGTTTCGTCAGACTGTTATGTACGAAATGATCGAGAAAATATCTCCCGATGAACTATAATAATAATAATTTACGTTACGATAGTTTCATTTTAGTGAAACGAAGTGCATAAATGCATTAATGTGTACCAATATACCAAGTTAATAAAAGTCTCATTCAACTACTAAAATCTTTATTTGAACGTGGGAATTGTATACAGAATTAAGAAAATGAAATAAAATAAACATATAAAAAATAAAGAATTTAATGTCAACCACATGGTCATCGACCCAGAAATCAATTCTATTGTCTACCACAGCAAAAGTAATGCACGAATTCACGAAATGCAATTCCTCAGGCTTCAAAAGTAATAACAGAACCTCATCCTCCGCCACTGAAGAATGTAATAAATCGTCGATGTATTCTGCAATTCAGCGGCACGTTCTAAGAAAAAAGTCTAGTGCTAATGCACTCGTCAAACACCTTTGCCGCATGTTTTCCGTTTTTCGATGTAAGAGACGAGAGTGGCTTATTGGCAAAGCAGCAAACCGTTTGGACGTTTATGGCCGACGCGTTGGTAAATATTTCCTATCGGTAATACATTCGGTCGTGCGTACATCTATCGTGCAAGCACAAAACGATTCATAGTCACAATTATCCTAATGGAGTTTAATTTAGCCAATCTTCATACAGCCTGTCCTTGAGTAGCTACCGCTCTTACGTGTCTCTCCGTAACCGTTGCGTTACTCGAGGCTTTTTGCCGCGTTTTTCATTTATTTTTCCCTTCCCTTTTTACTTAAATCCTTTACAGTTAATTATCGAATCACCTTGACACGTCGAAACCGTGACAATCTATCGATATTGTTCGTACACGTAATAAACGTCGATATTTCGTATTACACGTCCATTACCTGTTCAAGTTACGACGTACAGATTGCACTTCTGTCGAATAACTGTCGCGTCCCCTCCTCATCGGCAACGGCGGTATTCGAAAAATCTAATCGCGCCCGTCAAGTGCAAGCAAGGATATAAATTTTATCACGAATTCCTACGGTCGAAAATGCAAATGGGGAAAAAAGGCCCATTGTAAAAGAATGCGAAAAAGGTTTTTACAGTTAGCGCGACAGTTAGCCTCGTACTCGTTATCGACATCGCGCCAGTCGATCGAGATAATGTCATGCGAGTGAAAGAGAAGGAACGAACGAGAGAAAGAGACTGTCGAGACGTCGGGAAAGAAGGAAGGATGAACGAGGCCGAGACGGGAAGAAAGGATGAGACAGAACGTTGGGAACGAGGGGAAGAAGAAAAGTCAGAGTGAGAAACTCTGGTATACCGGGGCTGCTCGAACGAGCGTCTTATGGACGGACGCGCGAACTCTATTTTTAGTCTTCGGAGGAATGACAGTCCCTCTTCAGCGTATATGAGGAGCTATTGATAGGTCGCGGGCTTCGTTGCGAAGGAGGAGGCAGACGCGTCGCGTGAATCACGCGCCGCTCGAGCAGAGACGAGAGAGAGTCCTCGAGAGAGGGACAAAGAGGTCGGAGAGAATGAGAAAGAAGGACGGGCTACGTTTCTTTGCCTATACCTATAGTCGTACAGAGGTAATGTCTACCGTTATGCGCTTTGCCTTCGTACAGTTAAGCCGTGTACGACAACGTGATTCCGTTTCTGAGATTTATATGGAAGAAGAGATGAAAATATATACGTTCGCGTGGACGTTGATTCGCGTTAATTAAGAGCAACGTCGGACGCACCATCAGTCTGTTAGTTGACCTGCTCGTTTTTCTACTTTAGGACGCACGACACGACAGATGCGGACGTTTCGCTTGGTCGTTTTAAAGTTAGGCGGCGGTGCGATGTAATTGGTTATGACTTAACGCGATTACGATATGCAGCTCTTGGTAGATTTCGAGCCTTGCCATTCGTTGCTTTCGTGCTTTATTCGTTGCGACTTTGATCATTACGACGTACTCGTGTGTGAGAAATTAGTCTGCTTCTATTTCCCGCGCTGGAAACACGAATGATACGGTTGGCCAGCGTCGGACGTTGAAACGTATTAAAGTCTCTTTGAAGAAATACTAGATAGTTGAAGCTTCGGTTTTCGTTTCTTTTTATCGATCCATTGATACATTATAACGAAAACATCAAACGGCACGCTGTCTCGGTTTATCGTTTCACTGCAGAACTTGTTTCGCGAAATCTTCGAAGCGTCTGCGGATTCGAGAAGTTGCTAAATCAAAAATAAAAGTCTTCTCGTGTGCCAATTTTTCTTGTACAGCGGCACCGATCAAAAGCTTGGTTCTTTTCTTTATCTTTTTCCCCTTAACTGAAACGCTTGAAAGACTGCCCACACCAACGACCCCACGCACGGACCATCGACATTGACTTCCGGTCCGATCGAGAGAACGTTATATTCCCTTCTATCATTATTTCTACAATAGTGTCAAAATAATGAATGGCTACCCGCGGCAGAAAATCGTGGGTGGATGAATCACGGCTCGCGTACGGTTCGTGAATAGCGGGACGCTTTTTAATCGAGCCGATCGTCCGGCTCGATCTTAGCCTCGCAAAACGTTCCCACGGCAGACAGAGCAGATACGCATACATGCACGAGAACGTATGCGACCAGTTTCGTTTCGGTATTAACGCGGTTCTGCGATATTTTCGGATACAACGTCACAGAACCATATTCATACGGCGTCAAGCATCAAACGTGGAAGAATGTTTGAAGTTTTCGCAAGGAATAAGAGAAAAGAGATGTACCGAATTTGTCTTTCGTTCGACGATTATATTCTACGCTCCAAGTAGTTTCTTTCCTCCTTGCGGATAATAAGATCTGTCAATTCGATAAATGCAGAAAAGGATTTCCAGAGATTACTCTTTACAATTTGCACACTTTGCTAAAGGACGAATGAAAAATTCTTACTCGTAGATGTTAGAATGATTCGGCATGTTATCGTGTTAGGACGGCGCCCAAAAATATCTGCAAAGGAGAAAAATTGCATCTACTTGCTGTCCAGCCGTGGATAACTGTCCCGAACACTCGGGACGCCTTGAAATTCGAAATTTACTCCCGGCGCCCCGATTCTCGTGTAATTCGACATTTAACGTCCGCGGGCGGCCGCTAATCTTGCTCGTTTTTTTCCCCCCCGAATCAACATCGAACGTATCGTTTCGCGCTTCAGGAATGCCGTGCAGCTCTATAAAACCCCGAACTTAATTTCTGCTCTTCGGTCTGTAACTGGAACCCCGATCCACGTCGCGGCCGCCGCGATCTCTTATCCACCTCCTCCTTCCACCGCCTCCGTCTTTCTTCGGTGACCGTCGAAAAAGAATTTCTGGAGATCAGCTTTTCACACCCAGAGATAGCTAGGCGCCGCAAATCTGCTCTAAAGTCGGATATTTATCGACCGGTCAACGCGTGTCCGTCGGCCATGGGAAATCGAGCGTCTCTTTTTCCGCGCGAATCTTCCATGTTTTTTTAGTGGCTCTCACGAGCGGACGGCGTCGTCGGGCATTTCGCTTATCTCGTTACTCTAGAGCGTGCTCTTATCGAGTTATGAAACTGCTTTATTAATTGAATACAGTTACGCCACAAAAAATACTGGGGAACTGTTGCGAACGTTAGCTTTTACTGACTGAATGTTACACATAAGGGTCGTTGTTAACCCTCTTTCTGAACCTTCCCGAAGGTTCGTGTAGATAGAAAAGTGTTTCGTGGCGGCAGAATGATATTCGAGATGTAATAGGTCGGACTCGCGATCAGTGGACTAGAGTTCAAATTGTCTCCCGTAACTTTGGAGAAATTTTTCCTACATTATTATTTAATACATCATAGCCTCGGTGGTTCGCAGGAACCCATTTAAATAGTAGCTCCAAAGCGATATGATCATATTAGTTAAAGGGGGTTACCTCCTCCTGCCTGTCCTGTATATCTCATGTCTGTCCTGTATGTCTCCTGTCTGTCCTGCCTGTCCTGCTCGTCCTGCTTCTGCCATTCCAAAGTGTTTGCTCAAAAACTATTTCCGAGCAAATTAACCCCAGTGAAAAACTAGCTCATATGATCTTGAAGGTCATTTGAAGGTCAAAATCTGTGCTTGCAAGCTCAATTGTGGTTGCTCAAACTAAAAGCTCACTCGGATTTGGACGGAATCTCCCGAACAACTCGGAAAAATGGCTCAAAAGCTCAACACCTGCGGGCTCATAGCTCAAAAGCTCATTTCGGATGGAGTAAATCTGGAATTTAGTCGAAATTCAAATTGAGCTTTTAGTTTGAGCAACCGCACTTGAGCTTGCAAGCACAGATTTTGACCTTCGAATGACCTTCATGATAATATGAGCCACGTTCTCGACGTTTATTTTCTCAGAAATTGTTTTTGAACAACCACTTTGGGTACGACAGAATCAGGATAGGCAGGGGATAGACAGGACAAGCAGGAGACAGACAGGACAGGCAGAGCAGGCAGGAGACAAGCAGGAAACAGACGGGAGATAGACAGGATAGGCAGGAGAGAAGCAGGACAGATAGGAGACAGACAGGACCTTCCTTAAAATGGGGCCTCTCGTGATATCACCCTCATAGTTGAAATCTGGCACGGAAGATTTCCAGCTATCTACTTAGATATGTCTAATAAATATTTATGCAAAGTTTCATCAAAGTCGAAGTGTATCAGTTCCCGAACTTCCCTTCTAAGTATATAAAGAGGTACAGGCTCGGACTCGTGATTCGTAGGCCCGAGTGCAAAAGTTCCTCCGTCACTCTTGGGAAATCTTTTCTAGCTTATTATTCAATATATCACAGCCTTGGTAGTTCTACACCCACCTAAAAACCTAAAATAGGATGTCCTAAGCAAAATGGTGGCCATAGCAATAGAAGCCGCAAAGAACAAAACGAAAGATGCCCATAATCGTCCCGTGACCTAAGTGCCCTTCCCATAATTATATTAAGAATTCTATCCAGGTTTATTAGTCAGAAGTATTCTTAGATATCCATACTTCTCTGATACGGTCCATAAACAAACTAGCTACCATTGATTAAGACGTTCTCGTTATATCGAATAAATCGGCGCCTCTGGAAAAGACAGGCGCAGTCGCGAACCGTCGAAGTGGACAAAGCAAATCTATGTTGGAAAGCTGAAAGCAGCCATCGCAAATATGAAATATTAATCTATGACTTTCAAGGGCTATCGTGAAATCGTACAGATACCCTAAGCATCGTCGTTGACCGTGATTGGAACATCGCGTTTAGGGGCAGTAGGCCAAGCATTGAATTTTACATCGGGAACGTGCATAGAAAGCAGCATGGAGCGAAAGAGACGGATAATAATGATAATAACTTTACATTATGAAAAGTATCGCGAGTCCTGTCGCGCATAATGGCACCATTGACCGTGATAAACGAGCCTTTTGTGATCAATAACACCTACCAATTACTTGCCGATAGATTTATGCACGCCATATATGTAAACGTTACAACTATCGTCAGCGATGCGTAAAGGAGTAATAAACATGTGACCACATTTACAGACACGAAAACACGGCAATCGCACTTTCGAACGTCACTGCCGAGTATCTGTCCGGCAGAAACGCGCAGATAATGGAACCGATGGAATTCCCTGCCCTCGAATGAAAAATAACATATCGATGGATAATGTCCGAACGGCACTTTATCGGCGTGTCCGAGGGAACGATCGATGAACGAATATTCGTCGATTTTATCTCGATGGTAGTAGAAAACAATTGTTACGAATTGTTTCTCGGCAGGGACAATTAATTTCTGTGTAGAAAGGAGGAATTTATCGGAGAAAAGCTTTTAGACCGTTCGCCACTTGCCGAGAGTGGCTACAATCGCAGGATGCCGTGTAGAAACTAACTGCATCAAGATTAGCTAAAGTGACTCGTTGCAATTTCTTGTCTCGAAGAAAGTGGCACTATCTTCCGTGCAAAATAATGAATGTTCTGCACTTGATTTTTAAACGGTAAAAGATGAAGTTACATGCTACCTGTTATCTTTTATTAATTAATCTGTTATTCTTTGGTACCTTTTTTCCTAAAGTAGGAAGTAAAACTATACGTCGTTTTAATGTAAAACAATACCATTATTTTCATATCACTAAAGAAACTTATTCTTGTCTATTTCGCAGGTACAAAAGAAACGGAGAATCGTTGCAAGGGTCCACTGTCGCAACATCAAAAACGAGTGTCCCAAGCTCACCTGCGAAGAGCCCGTTCTTCTACCTGGTCGATGCTGCAAATCTTGTCCTGGTGATTTCAGTAAGTTCACAATTCAACGACAAATGCTAGTCATAAGCCTCAAACCAGGATCCTTTGCTCGCAAAAGTACAAACACCATCGAATTATTCCAATAAAACATACAAGAAAAATCAACAACCCATCAATGTTCATTTCATCCCTCCACCACCAGCGAACAAACTGCACCGGGGAAGTTGGTTCTAAAATTTTGTCCGCGTAAATACAATCTGCATCGATGCCATCAATTGACGGACGAACATTTGTAGAGACGTAGAATTGCATGCACTTTGAAAAGAAGGTAAGATACGTAGTTGGAAACGTCGCATCAGCAGCGTCGAGGCTCAAAACGGTTGGGCGAATGCCTGACGGCTCATAAACAGCGTGAAAGGATATAGACACAATATGTGCCGAGACACGCGGCATTAATGAGAGTCAAGTGGCTTGCATAAATCATTTATCAACGATCACCACCTCATTGTCCGTGTCTTTCTCTTTATCGGCATCGAACGACGCCTTCTCGCTCTTTCTCCCTTTTCCTTTGAGCCGTTCTTCTCTCTCGTGCTTTCTATCTTTTTGACCACCTTTCTGTTTCTCTCTCTCTCTCCTCCTCCTCCTCCTCCTCCTCCCTCTCAGCCTCTATGCATCGATCGAAACGATAATCTTATTTACAATGCCGTGTAATCGTACGATCCGATCACGCGATATCGCCGACACTATTTTATTTTTATCATTGCCTCGATGCTCGAGTACCCTCATTAACGGATTAACGGATCAGCTGAAAGTCTTTTCTCTCTTTCTCCCTTTCTAGTTTCTCTATTTAGGTACAATTTCTAGCCTTGACAGCATGTGTGTCATATTCTTGAAGGGGAAGATTATTGTCTCCGCTTCCGGCTAATGATATCGGAAAATATCATTTTCATGGAAAGACTATCTGCTTTTACAAAGGCCTTTTTACAGTATCTCAGTACAGATCACATGTGAACCTGCAAACGCAAGGGTTAACCCTTTGAGGCACGGCGGGCTCAAAAGTGTCCCACCATTTTGATACCTGAATATGCCTGGTGGGTTATTTTTTGTCCCACCTCGAAAATTTATATTACTTTGTAACTTAGGTAATAAAAATAAACCAACTAATTGTTCAATTAAAAAGAAATAATATCTGTGCAGCATGGGTCATTTTATTTTCTGAGTTCCCGTGCCTCAAAGGGTTAAAGGATGCATTGTCTTTCGCGTATTCCATTCGCATTCGTTCATGGACGAATTCACGATGCACATTAAATTCCAATTTGATCGTGGAAACTGCATGCAAATTGGCATCGATTTACCGATTATAGCGGAACGTTTGAATATCCCATTGTGCGTACTCGTACGCTTGGTGTATTTGTAAGTAAAATGTAGGATTCCTGACGCCTGTCGCGCATTCGTTAGATAAGATTTGCAGCGCGATTTATTTCCATGTCGAACCAGTGTTTCCGGGTTATCAGGCTCGACTTAATTATACCGCCGTTTCTTTTCACACGCGCACGATATCGTCGATTACTCCCACGCGTAATTAACATAATTGATACGATAGTTTTATTGCTCCACGGTAATATGATATAATGTTGCAAGAAGGTACGTTTGAAAATTCTGTCCAAGGAAAAGCACCCGAAAGACGAGTTGTACGAGTTGAAAGGGTAAATGTTAATCCTTTGAATGTCTCTAAAAAGCTTAAAGTTGATTTTAAACGGCAGGATATTTTTCTAGAATTTACACTAACCTGGAATTTACATCTGAAATATGTATCCTTTGGGGAAGTCTGAATAACTTGTTCCTCGACGTAGAGAACATTTATATTTCAATACATATGTAGGAAATTGTATTCCAGTTTCGGCGGGGGTTCAACTTCAAACTTTTAACACCAGTTAACTCTCCATATGCGTCAGATACCTTGAAACCTACTAAATGACGTTCCATTGCAAATAAAATGACCTCCTATCGGCATCGTTAATCCTTCCGAGCAATCATTATGGGATGCAAATGAATTCGCATGTTCGAAAAATGGAAAATATCTCCCAAGAGTCATACCACTCGAGCGAGAATGTTACTCGCAACTTAGATTTTCGTACTGATACACCGTCGGCATATTCGTTCGCGTTAATTGATCCGTAAATCATAAAACGGTGGTATTCGGTGCATTTATTACGTCAACCGAGTGACGAACGAAAGAACGAAATTCCATTCTCGTTAGAAATCACGTGACCGATAATCCTAGCCCATGTGCCGTATTCGAGAAAATGTTTATTACTTTGACGTCCGTTTCTGATTCGTTTTAATCTATTCGCTACGAACGATTCACCGAGACTCTGAACTCTAAAAACTCTGAGTAGGTTCTAAGCAGAATGACAATGGCAGTAAGAATCGAAAAAATACTTAACGAAAAGGTTTGAACGTTGAAACTGCAAGTTCCGAGTAAGTCATAAAAAGTGGAGAATAACAGATAACCATAGTCGCTCGTGGGGGCTATGGTGTGTAAGGAGGTAAAACCTTGGGCTCTCAATCAGTACGCCCGAGTTCAAATCCTCCTTTGTCATCTCTGGCAGATTTTTCCTACGTGACATGTACATATTTATAACCTGGATGATCGAAACATACTTAAAACAGTAGGTTCTAGGACGGTATGTTGGGTAAGGAGGTAAAAGCTTGGTCTCGCAATGAGTAGACCCGAGTTCAAATCCTCCTTCGTCATCTCGGAAAGATTTTTTCTATGTTATATGTATACATCATGGCCACAGTTATTCGGAGTCTACTTAAATTCGTAGATAGCTTTTAAAACTGAGGAAATATGAAAGGAAAGAAAAGAAAAGAACTACGTTTACCGTCGCGAAAGTGTCAACCAAGTCACCGACTGCATCGTTGATCGAGCAGAATTCGGTAGATGGTTGAACTTCATTCCTCAGCTCCCTCAACGACATCGTGTATTCGTATTTAGTATTCCACTTTGAGCCGGGCAGGAATGGGCGCAACTATTCTGACCGTTTCATTTCTTCCATCCGCATTCTGTGACGATTAACGGCGGTATAGATATCGACTGAGAAGGATGGGAATAAATAAGTGGATGAATGGATGAATGGATGAATGGATAGGAGGGTGAAGAAAAGGGGAAATGCGAGGTGGGGGTTGATAGGTGGTGGACGGAAGAATAAAGGCGGGAGAGTGATTTATGGATGGATCGATAGGTAGATAAATTGGTAGATGAATGGATTAATAGATGGAGAGATAGGTAGATGGATGCAGAGATAGGTAAATAGGTGGGCAGATATCGATAGATGGATTGATAGAGAGGCCGATGGAAAAGTGGGTAGGTAGATGGAGAGATATCTCGTGAGAAAAATAGGTGGATAAGTAAATACATGGACAATTAAGTAAATAGATTAGCTGCCAGAGAAAAAATGAGAGTGGATTGGAGAAAGGAACATGGGTAGCAGTGAGGTAAAGATGGAGACCAGATACTTCAGGCAAAGATAGTGTCGAAGAGAAGTGGAAAAAGAAAAATCTCATAAACGAAAAAAGATTCTGAGCTCAGAGTACTCTCGTGAAAGTTGCGTATCTACAACGATAAGCTCACTCCGGAGCGAGCAGATAACGTTGGCAAAACGATTAATTCTGCTCGAAAGGAACTTCGATAGAAAATTCCTGAAAAACTTCAAATCGTTCCGTACCCGACCGAGCCGAGTACTAGGAAGAAACAGGGGCATAATACATCAAAAGTGTTTCATGAGTTTGAAAATTAAAATACGCTGTTTATTACCTCGTTAACCGAATACCGCATCCGATAGATAAAGAAAAATGGCGAACCGAAACAACGTAGGGAAAGGTACAGCGAATTCCGCGATCGTACGTTTACCGTTAAGCTTGTACTTTTGCAACGTGGACAGTAGGGATTTATTGGTTACTTAGAATCAATTAGCGTAGCGTATTTTATTGCTTCTACCCGGGACAAATACACGGCGATATTGTCTGTGAGCATTCTACACTTTCATTCGCCGGGAGAGTGAGATTTCTTTATCACCGCCTCGAAGATTGCGCGTGAACGAAAGTGCTCGACGATGTATTTGGAATTTTCTCCATAACCAAATCGAGAAACTTAAATGTGAAACGAAGTGCATGCCACTTTTTTCACATTCACCTCTCGTTTTCTTTTTATTTATTTCCTTTATACGTTTCCGCTTCAACTGCTATGATCATTTAGCTTAGGACCTACGATTTTAAGCTAGCGTAGATTCACCGAGGCTCCGATACATTAAATAATAATTAAAGAACAAATTTTCCTGCTTTGCGGGAGGTAGATTTGATCAGGAACCCCCTATTTGCTAATCTGAGCCTTTACCTGCTTGCCCAGCATAGCTCCACGCCACTCGTTTGATGCAAATCGTTCCATATTTTTTCTCCGTAGAAGGTACTCGTAGAAAGTACAAAGCAAATAAAGTTTCGTGTTTCAATCGTCTGTGGAACGTAGATAACGTTCTTTCTTTTTTTCCGGTCGTCTCGGTACAATGGGGGACAAATATTTTCTTAGTTTTATGGATGTACGACGTTACTTAATACCTGCGATGCAGGCGTCTCGTTTACCGTACGAAGTTTGTTCTTTCCTTCCTGTAACTTTCAACTTCAACATCTACAAGAATTCCCAGGATCCCCGGTTGCTCAGGTTGTTTTAGGAAGTTCTTCTTAATCGAGAAATTTGAGACGATGGAAGACAGAAAGAGAGGGAAGCTATAGGCTACCCTCAAACGTTCCTGGGATAAGAGTGAAACAGATAAGCATTGAAATAATGACTGTGGGAGACCGAATTAGCGGATGAGCAAAAAATGCGGAAAAAAGGCCGATGATAAAGAGACCGTGGAGATGGAACAGAGAGAAGAAGCAAGGAAGGAGAGGAAGAAGAGGAATGGAAGGTTGATGGTCGAAGGAGAGACAGAACGAGAGAGAGAGAGAGGTCGGGCGCCACGGTATAGCGCCATGGCGCCGGTTATATTACCGCATGGCGTCACTTCGATTAAGTCGTGCAATCTAAATGTAAATATTAGCATACGTAATGATCGAGCATAACGCGCGCGGGAATGAGAATAGACGAGGAACTCGCACTTGGAGGGAGGGTGGAAGGTCGTAGGGGAGCCGCGTAGGAGGGAGATCGCAGTCAGAGGCATTCCTCTTCCATTAAGTCCATCGTTCTGTCTTTGCGTTCTCCTTCGGCCTTTTGCCATTGTGTCGTCCGTCCGATCTCACGAGTCCTGTCGTGATCTCTTCGCTATCCTAACCTTTCTTGATCTCCGTCTGCTCTTTCAATCGTACTATAACGTTTTTTTTTTAGTTCTCTATGCGCTTTATAGATGGTGCCTTCAAGTACTTTGTGTTGCCATTGTATCAGTCGTTATTCGGAGCTCATGGACTGTCGTGTGATCCTTCCTTCGCGTGGACTCGACGGTTCGTTCTGTGGCATCGTCATTGAGATTTCTCACGACGGTTTACATTACTTCCCGACGATCCACCTGCGCCCGTCTAGACGAAGTTTATTTCCACGTCGTTTTCACGGGGGAAACGGTATCGCGACGGTGAGAAATCTTGCCGTTCGTTTGATATTAAAAGCAATACGATTGAAATACTCGTAAGCCTGTTGCGACTTCCATGAGGCAGAGAAAAAAGAATGGACGGAATGAGCATATTTCATATTAAATACATGTATTCAAGAGTATCAGTGGAAATGGCTAATGATATTTACATATGACCGTTACTCATTTATTGGAAAAACCAATCCAGCCTTCGACCAACAACTTTCCCATCACGTTAAGTACTGCGCAGTACGGGCACGGCCAAGATTTATTTTCCATTAAACGGGTATTATTCGCAAATCCCGTGCAACGGCATTTTCGCGAGCTTATTTCTTCTATACACCCGCAAATAATTATCGTTCGACGAAATTCATAGATGGAATTATAATGCTACCACGTTGAGACCATCAGAGTGTGCCAGTGTCTCGTTCTTGATGTTATTGTATTCGTTCTTCCATATTTCGGCTTCTACAGCTATGATCGTTTCGTCTGGAATCTAAAGTTTTAGGTGTGCTTGAGAAAAAGAGAAGCAGAGTGTTGTCGCCTTAAAATAATCAGTAAATAAGATGCACCACAATAGAAAATCCGTAGTGCGAATGCTCTCCTGCTGTATTTTTTACGGATGTAGCAACGATTACTTTTGCAAATGCTATCCTCTATTTATCGCCTGCAACGATTCAGTCGCGCATTGCGATACAGTCTTCTCGATACCATACACATTCCGTGCACTGTTCTCTGCCGTACGGCATTGCATTTTCCATGTACGAGTTTCTTATCCGCGCGTTTGCCGTTTTCGCCGTAGGACTGCCCTGACACCCCGAGAAACCAGATCCGAAAAGGTCATTCCGGTATTCCGGTTGACATCCTAGCTAAAGTTGCGATAAGCCAACGAGAGATATAGACGTCAGGAGCGTTAGATGTGTATAAGAACTTCAGAAATGCCCATGCATTGGAAGGACGTTGAAGTAAAAGTGTAACAGTGGGCGATACAATTCGCATAAACATATTGCATTCAATTTTTATCGAATCCAAAGAAGAGACATATCGATCGCGCTCATTTTATTTGCCATAAAACGGTATCAATTCTCTCGATAACGTTTTATAGCCGCGTCTGAAAGTAACGACGGGAAATCTCCTCCAGTCGTTTGGATAACTTCACTCGCCAACCAATTGTACAATAAAAGAGCATTCGTTTTTTGGGTCGCGTTTCACTGCAACGCACGAGTTCACGCCCTGTCTGGCGTACCTCACTTAAAACATCTTCCGCGTTGCACGAAAGTGCAATATCTCCTTGTACAAAAGACATTTCACTCTTCATATAAATTACTCATCGTCCGTTGTGGCAATAGTCGTAACAATTTTGCCGGCGACGATACAGTTTCGTTTGCGTAAACATTCCTTCGTATCCTCCTGCTCGTTATCATCGTCATCGTCATCATCAACGTCGTCATCGTCGTCGTCGTAGCCGCCGTTGTCTGGCAGGCTCGTTGCCCCCTGCTGATGGAAGGTGAAGCCGCTTACGATTACCAATGCACGCCTCCCTTTTACGTCCCGCGAAAAGAAACTGCGACCTGTGAGCCCGTCGATTGGGCTGTCACATCGATTCTCATCGGCTTCGACGACGAAAGACGACATCTTTGGAGCCGTAGTGTAAACGACGCGAGAGGAAAGAAAGAGAAAGCCAGTCGACGAGTAATGAACAAAACTCGTTTGAATCTCCCGCTTCTTCGGCACTGGCCGCATCGACGGAAGGGCACGAAAGGTCGGCAACTGAAAGCCTGGTCCTGCTGCTAGGTCGTAACCGCCTGTATTAATAATACACAAACATGGCTGGAGGAATTGTGGCTTGTATCAGCGTTTTAAAAAGTTTGCCGACGTCGAGTTGATTGCGATCATTCATGATCGTTCTCCTCGCGTCGGCGGTTCGAGATGTCCCTTGAATCGCCACTAATTTCGCATCCTATGGGAAAACCGCGTCGGAATTGTGATTTGTCTCTTACAATAAGGACAGGCACGCGATGCAATATTGCGAGTGCCAACGTGGCGGTAGTGTTGCGAAAGAGTTTAAGTATCACGGAATCATGAGATTATTAAATATTTTTCCATTTTGCTTTTATACTTTTCGGCTTTAACTCCTATGGTCATTTCCTCTAGGATTTCTTGGTTCAAGAAGATTCCGGAGGATCAAGGCTATATGTTAAGGCGTTGAACGCCGTCGATATTTCACTAGTTTCATCATTTCTACTGAAGTGAAACTTTTTCTATTAAAATCACAACTTTGTAAAGCAGGAACTTCAAAGACACGGATGGATATATATTCAGCCGAACTTTATCTTTTTAACGCCAATATTTAAATATTGAATATATTACAAAATTCGTAAATATTGCAATTTAAAAGTCTCATGAAATTTCATTGAATTCAATAGCGCCGGTCACCGGTGACCCCCATGGCAGTCAACGTGTTAATACCCTCTGTCCCAAATTAATTGTCTTATTCGTATGTTGTTATGCAATTATAAATGTGTTAATTTGCCCGCAGTTAAACATTCGTTCAATTAACGTACAAGACTACGAAGATAAGTTTTGAAAAAGTTTCTTCAGTGGAAAAAATGAGTCAGTTCGTTGCTTGCAGCCGTTTTGAAACGGATGAGATGTCGGTTGCAACGGTCCCCCTAGAATGCGCATGCGCGAAACGTAGTCGGTTATTTACGAAATTTGGGGATCGGTTGAGATTCAGGAAAGAATGCTTCTTTGGTTATTTTAGAAAGAAAAATATGCAGAGAAAGCCATTCGGCAGGATTGCGGATTTTTGTGGGGTTTTCTTGAACGTGCCTAATCCTGAATAACGACCGTCCGCTCGTCGGATGTATCGCTTCTTGTCGATTCTTTCGTTACCGTGCACGCCATTAAACGGCTGAGCCTTCGTGTTCTTTCTAGCCAGCTTTCAAGCTGTCCATCGTAAAATCGTGACTCTATCCTCTCCGTTTCAAAGAAAAAAAAAAGGGAAATATCTAAACAATAAAGATTTGCATTAATTGTTCTTGGAAATACTAGAAGGACATAAAACAAGGAACATAGCACCAGGACTACTGTTAGCATCTTCAAACATAACATTTCAGATTTCTGTTAATTAGAGTTATCCTTTTTTCTCTCTTAAGACTTAAATTATATTTGTGAACTCCCTTCGATGATAAGATCACCTTATACAGAAATAATAAATCAGTTTTAGCACCCGAGCAGCTATCATTCTTGATCCGTCCCTGACATACTGATAAAATCGAGACTACGGTTTTACAGTAGACACGATGTTTTCTCCTAAAATTATAAGAAAATAGTATTTCGAGGGGCCATGGTATATAGGTCAAATTCACTTCCGTCTCTTCTGGAAAATTTTTTCTAAATTATGATTTATTATATCGTAGTATCCGTGGTTCGGGACTCATCTACAACAGCAGGTCCCGGGCAAAATGACCATAGCACTTTTTATTTTTTCCTCAGTCTTTCCATTCGCATTACACCATTCACATGTTTCGAACACCATGGCATGGTTTTTAATGTTCGTCTCAAAATCGAATTTCGACAGGTCGACAATAATCGATTGGTCGTCGCGATTTCGTGCTCGGTTATTCGTGAAATCTTTTTTATTCTCGGCACAGGAAGCGCCGTAGATTAAAGAAATTTACGACGCCATTTACTACGGGCCGTTTCTCGCGTGATCTCGCTCAATGATATCACGAACACCGATGCCTACGTCCCAGAGTATCGAGGCTGACGTAATTCATCGAAAAGTGCAGCTTTTTCGGCATCTCGTTCTCGGCCCCGGGCTCACAGGAGATAAAGAAACGAGGCGCCACGAGCCACATGGCCTTCGGCCTCGTCGTACAGTGTGCGAAATCGACACCGTATTTTCTACAACATGCCTGATCGTCAATCGACATAGAAGAATTCACTCTCGACCACCCTAATTTACACTAATCACACTAATTTATACTCCCTTTAGATGCTACAGTTTCTGCCGTAATTTCTTACTTCTCTTCAATTTAAATAACAGCAAATTCTTCACCAAATCTACGCATATCTATACAATTTATCATCAGCATTTTACAATGGAATACCGCTATAGTAAAACGATCGACACAAATCAGGGTGTTGTAAAAAAAACTAGCGAGAAGCAAGGGTCACGCAGGCGCTAAACGGTGGTTGGTATCTGTCACTCGCCGGTACTGTACGTATACCAATTAACGTGTTCGTGCCTCTGGACCGGCGCGGCATGCGCCATAAAAGCAACATTCAAAGTAGCGGCGGTTGGCGCCAGCCGACTCTTTTTCTACCACACGGGCATTCTTTATGCTCCCCCGTACACCCATCGCGGCTGAATGGGGGATCCGACGAGATCGTCTCTCCTCTCTCTCACTTTCTCGCTTTTTCTCTGTCTCGGAATCCTCTCTTTCCATCAACGGGTTATTTTTGTTTTACGTTTGACTTCGAGCACCCGGTGCCGCCTTATAATCGATACGCCACTACGTCGGATCCTCCACGGTTCTGCTCGCAATCAAACCCACTCGGTCTACCTCGAGGAACGCATACGCGACTGGATATGCATCCATTATCTGCGTCATGCACGTTGCAACCCTCGTCCCACCTCCGTGGCTGCGGTTAATCGCTCTCGAGGGTTCGATATACACGAGAAAGCCGCGTATTATAAAACTTTCGGCATACGTCGTTGGCGTTTATAAGGGATAAAATTAACGAGAGGTTTCTCGCCAGTGGTACCAATGGTCCCACATCGGACGGTTGTTCGGGGATAATTTATGATCTATAAACAGCAGATCCGTCGGAGGATTTTCTTTGCCGTCACTTTACCGGAGAATGTTTTCGAGGTTCTTCAAAACATTGGAGACTACTCGTCGCCGTTTCAAGCTGATTTAACTCATTCTGGCATGGTTCTCTTGAGATGGAAATTCCATTAGAGCCTGACGGGATATGTGTTGATGAGAAATCTTTTAAGAAAGAATAATATTTCTGTTGAGACCATGGTGGTCGGAAGGATGGAGGATCGGTCACCCAAATAGTGAGTCCCAGTTTAAATCGGCATTGTCTTTTTTTTAGGTATATATATACAACACACACACACTATAACCTCAGTGCGTTATAAATCGTTTAGAACTGTGTATCCTTGTAAACAATTGAAAAAAAGGATGTATAAGCTGTCTTTTTGGATTTTTATTTTTCGGCTTTGATATTTAGGTTTATTTCGGATCACCGTGGATATGATATATCAAATAATAATTTAGAAAAAGTTTACCAGAGACGACAAGGGAGAATTTGAATTCAAGCCTACTGATTGCGAGCCTGAGCCTTTACCTCTTTATCTACCATAGTCTTCTGAACGAATAAATATTTCAAAAAAATTCAATATGTGACGTAATGAGTGTGTATATCCTAGATTTACATGTCTCGCCGTAAGAATGGATTACGTACGAAATTTATCCGGTGAAATTGCATGAATTGCGAAAGAAATTCGAAAAGATTCTCGAGAAATAGTCGCATCGACGGTCGCATTCATCTATGATCGTTAGACCGACATATTTCTTGCTAGCAGCGTTCACCTAAATCGCAATGCTCAAAAATAGCGCCGGTTTACGTAACCGGGCCGAACAGTCAATCTGTTAATAACGAGTCAACGAACGCATTAAAACGATATTCGTTGTGTTTCAGGTACAGACATAGTACAAGACTTGCCGGCCCAGTTGACCTCCGAGGAAGAGGAACGAAGCTTGAAACGTAATATCTTCGATGAGCACTTCCTTCGTATGATCGTTCGTTCCCTTTCTACCTAAACGAGTCTTACTTGACTCTTCGTTGAGATGACTTACAGATTTCATGACCCTATATTTTTTTACCTTGTTCAATGCAGTACCCAGGCCTATGATGCTTCAAACATTTTTTTATATTTCTGTACCTTTTGCTTAACCCCTTCAGACCTGAATTCTCTTCTTTCGCCAAAGAAAAATTATTTTGATATTGAGATTAACTTAATTCATATACATATAGGAAAAACAGAAGACGTTGCAGACGATATTTTTTCATATTAGACGATCACTGGTAGATACATTAGGTGTCGAAACTAAGTTTAAACCTATGCGTAATAAGATACAGCACGGAAAGTATTATGTACATTACAATGTGCACAGGGTCCGAAGGGGTTAACACTAGAACTACCAAACCAGTAAAAATGACTGGTACACAAGTTTTTCCAAAAATTCTCGAAGTTTATAGGAGAGTCATAGAATAGACATTCCACGTCTATCTTATAAAACATAAATTACCGAATCGATCATCTCTCCCATCTCTTAATTCCCCTTCTTTCAAAATACTTAATTAACATTTTTAAATATAATAGATTTAACACCGGTAGTTCAAGTGTTATGGCCCTGATTTTAAAGATTGTCATATATAAAGCTTTCTGATTTTAGCACAGTGTTATGCCATATAAAAACCTAAATTACAATAAACCCAAAAAGTTCCTAACTCGTAAGAACTGCCCTAAAGAGCGAACGAAACTCGCATAACGCTCTAATAGTTCTATCCTTTATGCCCCACCAGATTTTGGAACGCTCCTAACAGCCCGAACGTCTCAAGCTCTCCGTCGCGACGAGCCAACCCCAACATCGACCTACAACAGTGCTTACAATTATCTAGCAACTGGACGTTTCACTTTCCACCGGAAGAATCTTTACTATTCCTTCTATCTATCGACAGCAACGCCGCGACCTCGAAGCATACAATTTCTCGACGGTTCCGGCAGCATCCTCGAGGAGCAAACCATCGATCCTATCGGCGGAGTTTATCAAAATGCAACGGGCAAACTATGCGGCGTCTGGAGAAGAGTT
Organism: Cerceris ruficornis; assembly: GCA_963989415.1. Lineage (NCBI taxonomy): Eukaryota > Metazoa > Arthropoda > Insecta > Hymenoptera > Crabronidae > Cerceris > Cerceris ruficornis. Next base: position 17,590,941 of record OZ022518.1, on the reverse strand, counting down.
CCGCGAGACTACCGGAAGCTCCTTCGCGAGGAGCGTCTTCACGTCTCGTTCATTTGGGAGCCATCGGCCACCCTGACCGGCCAATTGTCTCGTTATCGCGCCTTATCAACGGAACAGTTCTCCTCGTTGCTGGAACCAACGATGGGGGTCGATCGGTCACTGATGTCCGGGGCAGGAGCAACCGCCATCGTCTCGGCGTCATCCGCATCGGCTCCATCCATCCACGTTTCCTTGGTCTTCAACGGCGTGTTCTTTCCGAACGACGTGTCCGAGGTGCCGTTGATCGTTCAGTTGGAGCACATGGAGAAGGATTACGTGGTATTGCGGGAGGAGATAATTGTTAGGAAGCCGTCCAACGAGCTGAACTTTGGAGAGGTTCGCAGCGCTCTTTCCGGAGCAGATCTTCGGCTTCTGACGCGAGGAAAGCTATCGATCAGCATTATGTCCAGGAAAGATCCTCAGGCTTTGAGACTGGCCGGAGTGGTTGGTCCACGAGCAACCTGCGACATATATCAAACTTTGCTCCTCTCGGAGACTCCCTCAGCGGCTTCGGGGTTGGCCTGGGCCTTCTTAGACCGCGCCGGATCGTTGCGATACGGCGTTCAGCTGATAGGTCTAGAGGAAGAGAGCCCCCTCGTCACTCTCGTCGACGAGGGTGGCAAACGAAGAACCGAGCTGGAGGATCTGACTCCCTCGTTGGTCGGTGGTCTCGCTAACGGCTCCCTCGACCGACCAGGTCCGCGACTTTTGGAGCCTCTGTTCAACGGAGAACTGTCGGTCGTCGCGGCGTCGCACGTTGGTTCGATGCTGCGCGGACGATTGCTTCAGAGACCCGTCGCCGATGCGAGGGACACAACGGCGCCAGTTTTGCTGCGCAGATTGTCTCAGGAGCCGGTTCATCCTGGGCCGGTTGGTTTGATTTGGACCGCGGTGGATCTGGATTGTTCTCTTCACTATGAGTTGGAAATAGCTGGCTTCCCGCAGCAGACATCTTCGACGGGGAACCACGAGCCTCGTACCTTCCGTCTGTACTTGGAAACGATGCCATTGTTGGCTCAGGGTGCACCGGTCGCCAGAAGACTCCTCGAGGAGTTCACCGGGTACGTGTTGGAGGGCTCGGTCACAGGACTCTCGCCGGTGGAGCTCTATAGGATCGAATCGGGCATAGGATTCCTCGAGGTGACGGACAAACAGGCCGGCAGGATTTTAAAGGCACCGTTCAAGGCCAGAGCGCCTCTTAGCTGTTTGCCGCACTACGCCGACAACGACGTTGCCTCGGTGGTTGCTTACAACCTCCATCCGCCCCGGTCTGAGATCGAGACCGGCGCTTGCTTCCACGAGACGAGGTTCTACGAGGAGGGCACGCAATGGACCTCCGGCGCAGATCCGTGCTCAATGTGTCACTGTTATCGAGGACTGGCTCAGTGCGACCCGGTACCGTGTCCGGCACTTGCCTGCGTTCAGGGAAAGCAACTGAAACCCGCTGCTGGCCACTGCTGTCCGATATGCTCAGGTACGTTGATTTTCCGAGATTTTTTTGCAACTTTTCACGATTTTTTTTCAGGTTAGAAATTTTTCATTTAATTGAAATACTAAACCGAATCATTGTGATAAAATACAGCGAGGTATATAGGATCTACGTAACTACTTGCGAAACTATAAAACGAAGATTTAAATCTCTCACACGATGCGGAATTAAAATCAAGCAGCGGCATTTATACAAGTCGAACGCAAGGCAAATGCTCCTATTATCAATTTTACGGTAATAGGAAAACAAAAGGTGGAAAGATTATGTTTCTATTCGATAAGAAATTTACAATTTACTGTTAAAAAGGTTAACGCAGTGGAGCTCTGGATCGACGTGTATACACGTCGAACGCACTTAACTGGTTAACACTATTCCTACCGACACTTCACGTATACCTTTGCCTACGGCAACCGGTGAATTTGTCAAATGATAATTTTTTCCCAGAAAATGAACAGTAAAAAAAGAAGTGAATATTAAAAAATGTATTATAATGTGAATGTATTATACGTATATTTGAGGAAAAGTCGTGAAGTTTAAAACTGATTCAATTACGTTATGTATAGGAAATTCTAATCGAAATTTATAAACGGTCATTTGACCGGTCGTGGTAGGAATAGTGTTAAAGCGCAGATAGCAAGTCAAATCCCCAATTTCTTCTACCTTGAATGTAGATTCGGAGATAGGTCAAATAAAAATTTCAATAGCCGCTGATATCAAACTCAAAATGGAGAAATAAAGAAGCAAAATATTCGGTAGAAGAAGCATTACTTACACCCACTAAACAATACCTTACGCAACTTTGAAATCGTTCGCCAAACGAGAATAATCACCGCAACGCAATGCAGTCGAACCCAAATCGCCCACAAAACACGGCGATTATTCTATAACGTTCACGAATTAACGTTCTCCATCGATATTTACCGTTCTCCGATACATCTACCACCAAACCAATACCGTTTTCTTCTAAACTTCAGCGCCGAGGCGTAACAAGTACACGCGATCAATTTCTCTCCAACTTGGAATTACGTACGCCGTATCCAATCGCGATTAGGTAACGCGAAATCCCGTTGTTTATGGGCATACGTTCATTAAGCAAAGTACCCGATGTTTGTTGATGTCGCGGTAAATTACAGGAATCTATGTTATTCCGGATAACGAGTGGTAAGTGCCGGATTAATTATCTTTCCCCCGTCGACGACATAGTAATAAACCTATGGCGGCGAATTAAGGCAACGGCCGCTGGCTACCCCGTCTCTGGTTGATATTAAATCCGATTACGCGCGACATGCTTCATGAAAGTAATCGCGTAGAATTAGTTACGCCTATCTACAGCCGCGTTTAAATTATCCCCGACTATTTATCAACAACGAAATGAGAGCCATTTTACAATGTATCCGGCTTTGCTTGGTCTCGTGGAAATAAAATATCATTCGGTGCTTGAACTCCTGTGTAGAAATCGATTCTACGTTCCGTTTTACTCGCCGGTTCTTCTCGCTCGGTCGTCCTTTTCCTTATTATCCCTCCGTCGATAGAATGAAAATTAGTATACGACGTTGAATTATTTTGGAAACACGGAGTATTTATATTTCCGCGTGAAAAGAACGTTGATACGTTGAGCGCTACGAGGATTGCCGTGACTGGCGATACAGAATTTCTTGTAAGTTTTAAAAGATGATGTTTACCAGTTCGTCGATATATTTGACATTAATATAGTGCTATGAAATAAATAAAATATTTCTGGCAATAAAACTAGATAGGACACGAAATCGGTATTATTTTACAATATGTACACGTCGGTTTAACACTAGATCTACGGTCGCCGTCAAATTGACGGGTTCCTATTTTTTTTTAAATTTTTCTCAAATTGATAGAGAAGCAGTACAGTAAATATTTCACATGTATGTTATAATACACAAATTACTTAACTGATCGTATTTTTTACCGCTTGGTCCATCTCTCTTTAAAGTACTTATTTAATATATTTAAATATACCAGATTTGGCAGCCATAGACCTAGTGTCAATGACTTCAGGAGATAAAACATCCCTTGGATCATCGGAAGCCATAGAATTTTTTGATTCCTTCTTTTTCTTTTCTTGCCAATTGTTAACGATTACAACGATCAGTGACCAAGAAATAGAAACACCCAGTTTTCCTGTTGCACTCCTCCCCCATCTGTCTATCCTGTTCATTCTCAACGACTTAACTAAAACACAGAATTATTTCCCACCGAATGTAAATCCCGGATATATTTATATTAGCATTAACGGCAGATGAAAATAAGTTTATCCTTCGGTAGCATGTCCGCAGAGAGGAATGAGAACGACTTTAAAATCCCGTTCGATTTTCAATTTTAATTTTTCCCTTAGGCGGACTCTGGACACGCTAATACCCGAGTGAATCTGATACGGCACCGTTCTGACGGCAAATCGTAAATCGGTCATTCCGGATGCTCCTTTTGCGGGGCTTTCGCCTCGCGTAATTAATCGGTCAGACGAATCTAAAGCCTGTTCGGCTGGTTGACATGTTAAATGATGGAGACATATTATCTGGTTTCGCGCTCCCCATTCATACCGGAAAAACCTTGCAGACGGAATTAGATTGAGCTTCTACCAACCCTGATTCGTCATTTTCTCAGATTACGAGTATCGATAGGCGGGCGACGTTTAACTTATCTAATTAAATTATCTACTCTGCTCGCGCGTTCCTGGACGCCGACGATTTATTTCTCTTTTTTATTTTCTTGCCTTTTCTTTTCCACGTTATACCTGGAGTTCTTCAGCATTCTCCAGCGTTCACCAAGCGTGCCTATTTGTTTCCATTTTCCGCGAAGGCCTCGCGGGAACTCGTACGCTCCATCGAACGAATAATAATGCCTATTAATTATTATACATTAGCGGCACGAGTTAACGATTCCCGGATCGTTATTAATTCACGACATGATCGCAAGTAGTGTATTCTATTTGTCAGACGACGTCGCCGAGCATTTTTGCCCGGTTTCTGCATTAACCGAGACCGGAAATTGGTTGCGTCGGGTCTGTCCTGAGGGAGTGATGTAGTGGGTGCATTTATCGGGTGATATCCTGTAATTCTTTAAACGTATATGTAAAACGGATGCGGTGAAGTTTCTTGACTATCTTGTGAGAACATTGAAAGTCGTTGTTTGTCAATTAATTTTAATCGCATTATAAAAATAGAAATGAGAAAATGAATCGAAGGTTAAAGAACTGAAACGGTGTCAGTTAACTCGGTAATAATTTAGAAGTTATCTTGGTAACGAAGCTAGGGCCTGAGACACTTTAATAATAATCCCGAGTAGAAAACTCCTCATACTCTTGTAGAAACGGAATTCCTAGCAATTACTAAATAGTATTAATTTTTAGAATTACTGAGTGTGGATGGTTTGTATATAAGAGAGAGTGGATGTTTAGAATACGTGATTTGGAAGGCGACGGATGCCAGGGCTAGCATGAATGTTTGGTCTATGGATAAGGAGAAAATGAGTGAGTGCAACAGAGAATGCATGCTGTGAGAAAGACGAAGAATGCATGCTGTGAGAAAGAGTATCGAGGGTGGATGCGAGCGTTTTGGAAAGAGTCAGTTGAGAATATGCAGTTGAGGGGAGAATTCAGAGAGTGAGAGACATAGCGTGAGTGGAGAGAGCTTTAGCGATAAATTCAGAGATAGAGTAATTTTAGTGTTAATAAGAGTTTTGTATTTTTATAGTTATATATAGTTAATAAAGTTAATCGCTCATTTTTAAATTACACGCGTTCAGTTAAGTTTCTAGGCTACGATATTATTAATTCATTTTAAGGGAATCTGTTCGGTTTCTTCAAGGACGAGTACCGATATTCTTTGGTGCCCCGTCTGATATTAACACTATTCCTACCACGACCGGTCAAATGACCGTTTTTAAAATTTCGATTAGAATTTCCTGTATACAACGTAATTGAATCGCCTTTAAACTTTAAACCTAAATGCCTTTAAACGCCTTTAAACCAAAACGACTTTTTCTCAAATATACGTATAATAGATTCACATTATAATACATTTTTCAATATTCACTTCTTTTTTTACTGTTCATTTTCTGGGAAAAAATTATCATTTGACAAATTCACCGGTTGCGGTAGGAAAAGGTATACGTGAAGTGTCGGTAGGAATAGTGTTAAATTAAAGTAGGACCCTATACTCTCAATAAATTTTCATCGCATGGTACGCGCATTCAGAATTCCCCAAAAAACTGTACACTTATAGATTAAAATAAGAGAATAAAATGAACTAACGCAGTCGGATAATGATGAGAATTTATATTCCGTTTTTTCTGTCCAGCACCAGCGATCAATTTGAATGCAACGGGAAAGAACGTCAGCACGACAACCAGGGGCTGCACATTGGCTGGACAATTCCACTTGGCAGGAGCCTCCTGGCATCCCTATTTGCCACCCGTGGGATTCGATACCTGTGCAGTGTGTACTTGCGACGTAAGTTATAATTTACTTTTAACTTCGTTTCCACATGGATCTCAATTATTATTTCAATTTGTATATGCATAATTACACTAGATCTCTCAAGTTTATTTCAAATAATCGGCGCAGCATCAACACAGAGCGTCTAAAGAACAAGTCTGTTTCGATTAATGAAATTCATGCGGATTTTTGTTTTAATTTTTCCTGGGTATACCGAATGACTAATATCTAGAAATAATTGTGTTTCTGCATCTACAAGTAGCCTGCTTTTTATCTGTCATCTGTAAAGAGCAAGACTTTAAAATAATTATCACAGAGAACAAAGCCTCAATCTAGCTCCTTGTACACCTTACAGCAAAACCAACCCTCTTGTCAGGAGTTTAGATCCGAGAAATTAATTACTCCGGTGAAACTAGTTGAAATCATATATCTCTGCAAATCACTGAACCAGAGAGTCGCAAGGAACGTGTCACCCTAGATTAAAAACCTCATTTCCATTTAAACTTCCAACTCATTATCAGCGAAACTACAATCACTCTTAACGCAAAACTCGGCGTATCGATAGCCGCCACAAGCCCGATATCTCATTTGCTCGATTATCGCTGAATATGCAACGTATAATTAAACGTATAATTAAACGACGGTGGAATTATGCGACGCGAACGGACATGCAATTGTTCCGTGATTCCTCGGTTTTATCTCGTCGGGTTTACGTTCACCCGCGAAAGAGTTTCGTAACGTCGACGTCGACGACCACACGATTCCTATGACGTACATTACAAAATGCTTCTGCGTTATGAGGCCCCGATTAAAAATCCAACTAGACACTGCACGTTCGTTGCACCAGAAGAATGCGGTTGCACTCTGCCGAGTCACGAAGGAGCTCAGTTCAATGATCAGTAATCAGTGACAGGCCTTTCTAAATGGACATTAGCGAATTGTCTTGGGCCATGCTTGAATCTCGTTAAACGAAATCTGGTTACGTGACGTAAACAACCGTGTCATCCATGAAAGCAAGATTCGAGTAAAGGGGGAAAACGTTCATCGTGTGCTCTTTCTTCTTTTACGGTTCTTTTCAATGATTTTTCACCGAGGACGTTGAAAATTAGCAATGAAAATTAATGACGCAAGAATTGAATAATGAAATACACTTAATTCTGTTTTCACGCGATAGATACGTTCCCGAAGAATACGTGTAAAAAATCGTATAAAAAAATATACTGCATCTGTGGAAAAATAGAAGATTGGTTCCAGTCATAAGAAATCAGCAAAAGTAATACAATAAACCATGAGTTTTCATGTGAGGATCTTAAAAATATTGTTTCATAAAAATTGCACATTGTAAAATGAGAATTAATTTTTTTTTCTAATTCGTGTTAAATCAAAATCGTGTAAAAGAAGTTCGTGTAAAAACAGAATTGAGTGTATTGCATGACAGAGGGTTGTCATGTTCTTTCGATAAGAATCTCCTCGAGTTTGTTTTAGCTAAAAACTTCGAATCTCCTTACAAATGATTTAGTTTGTGCAGACCTGCTTCTATTATTTGAAATTTATATTGAAATTCTATAGATGATACAATAATTCTAGAATAACTTCTGTGAAAGTAACACTTCAGACCGTCTAAGTACTTAAAAGTTTCGATTTGAATAGATTCGAGTTAGATAAACTATTTAGCATCTGTGGATCGGACCAGGTATTTTTTCTGGTAACATCATAAATAGATGCATAAAGCGAAGACGGTCTCAAACTTATTAAATGCAAAGCGACGTCAATTAAGAACAATAACTGCAATTGATCGAAACGTACTCGGCATAACGCACGTACAACTACACAGTAAAATTAATCAACTGCTTTAACTAATGCTTGAGAAAGATCCTTTTCCGCGAGCCATCTTAAAAGCAATGGATTCAATTTAATCTCCCGTTAAAGTCGTAGCAAAGCAACTTCTAAGCGATCTAAAAGAGTGCGAATTCACTTGGAATACTAGAAGTCGATGTAGAATTTGATTTCCTTAACCCTCTTTAAGGAAAGAACCGTACCGCTTTTCCCGCCCTGCATCTATGCATGTATGTACAGTACGCGAAATCGAATGTGGCAATGCAGTCGTAACAGATGATTGGATAGATTCCTCCACGCTGTCCAATCACGTGCGCCATACGTCTCACTCCGTGCACCACGTGATTGACTTATATGAAGCAAGCTTTCTTCCTATTCCCTAAATCCTACAGTTTCACTTGCCGTTTCATCGTAACCAGTACAGATGATAATCCTAGGAAAATTTTACTTGCTGCATCTACTTTCAAAATCATAGCTTTAAAAGAGTATAGTTACAATTACGATATAACGAAGTTGCAAACTAAACTTTTAAGAATTAAAGCCAATTGATAACGTGTAACGTTGGTCTCATCAAAGGCCTGGAAACATCATCTTCACTGTAACACAACGAATCACCCTCTTCTCGCTGTACTGACACCAAATACACCAAAGGTAATTAAAACACCTATCTCGACGCCTAACAAATTTCCCATCCTCACCGTATCGTATCAAATACCGCTCTCCATCCTCAAACCTTCTCAACACCCTATCCGATATTCTCCACGAAATGAAAATAACCCCGATATTTATTCCCAGTATCAAAAGCGACTCTTCCGAACCCCATAATTTTTCCATCGCCTTCGCGTTATTAAAAAGAAAGAAAAAAAAACGACGAAGAAAAAGAAAAAGCCTAACAGCCTTAGTTCCGCGCGAAGGCAGTCGAGCGAGCGTACGAGCAAGCAGGTCTACAGATCGAGTGAGAGAATCCCATTTATCTTGCAGCCCGTCACGCTGGAGGTGAAGTGTCCGCGAGTGCAGTGCCCGCCATTGGAGTGCGACGAGAAGATCGCCTTCAGACCGGACAAGAAGGCCTGCTGCAGACAGTGCCCGGTGACGACGCCCAGTAGCGCCGCGAGCCCTGGCCTCGTCGTAGGCGACGCGATGCGTCTTCCCCGCGACCAGGCGGCACCCTCGACCAGACGCACCGCCGAGGAGATACTAGCCTCCGGCGGATGCAAGTATCCTCTCGGTGGACCCTATGAGAACGGCATGGAGTGGCATCCGCGTATTCATTCGCACGGAGAGATGAAGTGCGTCAAGTGCCGATGCAAGGTGAGAATCACTGTTTAGTGGAATGGACGGAAAACGATTAAGTGGGAAGAGGGTTTCTGATGAGAAGAATTGATAGCACTGGGGTAGTGGAGCGAGATTGACTCTAGCTAGGTCTAGAAGAATATCTCATCCGAATGAAATGTCAAGTCTTTGGAGATAAAGGTATGGGAGAGTGGAGTACAGTAGTTGCGCGAATTTGGGAGACTTGCTGTATGTAATTAACCGAGTATGACTTGCTGTTGAAATGGGGTGGAGTTCTGAACTATAGTTTTTCGGAGTTTCATGGGTAAAGTAGAATATAAAATGTTACAGTGTTAATGATTGAGACGTAGCTGCACGGTACAGGGTTTAAACGGTCAGGATATTTAAATTATTCCTGCAAATATAGAGTCACACATTCGAAAAAGGATCGTCAGTAGCAGTTTGTTGAGACGTGTGTACAAAGTAGCATCTTAAACGTGCCAAACTTTGTAAGCAATTGTCAATCACTATTCAATACTACTATTTCATTCGTCTCAATAAGCAACGTCTAAGATCAAACCGAGAACCACCAATTTTGATGCATCCTGTACAAGCTGCATGATATACGGTATGTTCGAGGATCGAAGTTTGATAGAATCGAAGGTATTGAAAAGAAGACAGGTAATAATGGATTTCTTGCAGCGTTCCACGTGTACATACGTGTATATATAGCGACTTTTATTGCGCGCATACCGTTGAAAGCTAGTAGTACAAGATCGTCACGGTACTTTACCCGGCGAGTGCGACAATTTCCGGTTTACACGATCGTTCTTAACCCCTCATCAGCCGCATTCCATTCGTGCCTGAAGTTACTGCCCGCCACGATACAGAAGGCACATCTTTACTATCCTGCCGAGATATCATTTACGAGAGAACGTACATTAAGCAATCGTTATCCCTTCGTTACGTTATTTTTCCAATTCTCGGGTAAATACGTTTTCAGAGTGGTTCAACACTTTTAACTCGAAATGGCGGGTTAATCAATTGAAGACCCCGATTCTGAGTTTTCTTATCCACTTTATGAGAAAGGGTCTTAACAAAAGAACTAATAAAATGGAACTGAAAAAAGGTTTTGGCGACGATAAAAATATATACGTTCAGGGGACCTGAGTTAGAGTCTACTTATTGTCCGTACCTAAATGATAAGCTGAGAGAGATTCTAAGTTCTTCGCGGCAAAGTCACAATAGACAAAGTGAAACGGAATATTTAAAGTAACAAGTATAACAAATACTGAGCAAAGTAGAACATTCTTTATTATGACGATATATTCTACATATGATATCAGAAAAATCTTTAACTTCTACCTGCACGTTAAAAACAAGAAAATAATCTGGAAATTCCTCTTATCAACAGCTTCGCCAATATCCTCCAATTCAAACGCGTTAAACCGAACGAACCCACCTACCATTCCATTCGTACTTACCAATTCAAACTGCATCGTACACCAGGGCGTTTCTCCTCCCGCCGCGACGAGAGCAGAGGTAACCTCAAAAAAGAGAGTCATCGTTTTTTCTCCGTTCCTTCTGCATTACTTTTGCCGTCGCACTCGTTAGACACACGGTGCAGTCAGCCTCGTTGCAATATCCAGACACGGGCACGACGAGAGACCTTTAAGGAGAAAACCTTTAACCGGACTTGGCTCGCCCGGACGGACCATTAAAAGGGTCCATCCATTACGATGAAAATGGAACGCGGCCACGGATCGCGCGCGAGCACACCGATATTACCGTCCGCCGAGAAAAAGTGTATCGCATGGCGATCCCCGGGATCGCGATTACGCCAAAGATATTCCCGCCGTTCTGTTAAATTCTATTGTACCAATCCCGATGCTATATACGGATCCACCGAGTAAACGACTTGCTTTCCATTTCCTTCTTCGTCGCCGGCTTTACCCCGTTCTTGTACCGTTTGCGCGATGGCGTATTAGACTTTTAAACCGACACCGGTAACATGTTGCGTGTACATCGATGAAACAAGAGCGCCGAGTGTTATTTATCGGGCGTCGGAGAAGCTGCGAGTCTTCGTTGAAATTGCTGAAGGTGGACGGTGGGGAGTACTTTGAGATTGGAATTGTACGGTGGAGATCATAATGGGGGTTTGCTTGCCTTAGGACGGCTTTCTGGTAGGTCCTTTGAAGCGAAGGGCTTCGCGAGTTTATTAAGAGTGGATGGAGATTGAACTTGTAATAGTTATTGTTGCGGTGGCAAAAATTGTGCCAGATTGGTTGGAGTGACCAGTTGAAGGAACTTTCAACGTTAAGATTCAAAGAGCTTTCGAAATTTTTGAGCTTTTCTTTCGGATCGTTTTCAAGGTAGACTTATAGGTTCGAATCAAGTCGGATTGTTATCTCATTGATCAAGCTAATGGCGTTTCTGTACCAGTTAAACATCACCATTATCTACAGCATTTTCTACTCATTAAAAGTCCAACTAATAGTAATCACCCGGAAAAGAATTCTACCCGCACAGTTTACAATATCCTTATCAAAAATACCTATTTCCAGTTCCTACCTTCGATAACACTCCAAGTTACCGAGCACATCTTATAACACCGAAGGGCTAAACCACGTTATTAAGTCTCACTGAAAATCCACGATATCCAAGAAAATACCAACTGCACAGTGAAAACAATCGCTAAACATGAAAGGCGATATCGTTGTCCAGGGTAATAGTCTGGGATCTAATGCAAGGTTTGCCGTTTGTATTTTTCAGAATGGCGAGGTCAGATGCGACAGGAAACGTTGTCCGCGATCGCTCTGCAACTCGATCGCCCATCAAATGAAACGCGGGGAATACGTTGCCGACGCGGACGATTGTTGTACGGTGCAATGCCGTCGGGCGAGGCGTCATCATCGTAACAATCATCATCCAGGACGGCATTCCGTGACGCCACGTGAGCTCAGCTGAGTCCTACCGACTGGAAAGTAGTCACTTCCGTGCGGAAAGAACTTTCCGGCTCGCAGGAAGATTCCTGAACGTCCTCTATGATAGTAGTCGTCGTCGGACTCGCCGCTAATCATGCTTGTTTCGTGGTCGTATAGTTATCGTTGTCCCGATTCCGTTGTCTCCAAAGCGGACAGGCCGAGCGACGTTGAGGGTGAATTCTGCGGGAGATAATCGAAGATTCGAATAGTGGGGAATTTAGCCGGTAATCAGGGGTGAACGATCTGGAAAGTGAACTTGATGTTGCTCCGGGAACGATTTCTTTACAATCGAGAGTCAACTTAACGACGGAAAAGGTGGAATCGTTGAAGTCGATGATGTTGAAGAAATATTGGGGAAAATGTGTATTACCGTTGACTAGTTGGGTACCGTTGATGATGAAATAGTTTTAGGTTTGGAACGTTTTATTATCGACGGTGTATCTTCAACTTTTAAGCTAACAGTTGGTCTTTTTACCTATTGACATACGACAAATGCAGGAGAGTCTCTTACGATAGCGTAAGTTTGCCACGGAAGATGCAATTGTTACGGCACTTCCATTGTTATTAAGCTGGCAGATTACGCCAGAGCGGCATGACATCGTACCAAATTAACGTCGATATCAATGTACTCTAGTTCTTCCTTCGAAGGAGCATTCGCGGTTGTTACCGTTTAAACTCAATACCGTCCGAGTTTATCGGCGGAAGATGGTAATCAAAGGAAACGGAAAGATTCGTTCTAGCCGATCTGTGCATGCCAGGAAGTCGTAATAATAATAGAGGTATAGTAATAAAAGGAAGAACGTGGATCGTTCGTCGGATGCTATTCTTATTCCCGTTGCTTGTGTGCGCTCGGTCGTTCGCTCTGGAGTCCATAGCACCCACAACCCGCAGCCAGACGTTTATTAATCAATTGGCTCTCATCAACGAATAAAAACGAAACGGAAGCCGGCCGCTTTCTCTCTCTCTCTAGATCTTCGAGTGACCTCGGCCGGTGTGCCGGTTATTCGGAAGAGGAAAGAAAAATGATTTATACGGAGAGATGTAAACGGGGGAAAAAAGATATTGCTCGTAACGGTAATCACAGAGCTCTACCGTACCCACCAATCCTCATCAAGTTACCCAGCAACCAAAGAAGACTGAAGAACCTCCGATGGTGGCATCAGTTATCATTGCGCGAATGCTAACGTTTACTAATAACTCCAAATTATTACTACTATTACTAATTCTGATAATACTATTACTACCACTGTTGCTACTGCTATTACTACTATTTCCACTACTACCACTATTACAGCTACTACTAATAACTACTACTACTACTACTACTTCTACTATCATCACCACCACTACTACACTATTGCTATTACTACTACTACTATTACTTCTGTTACTATTATTATTACTACTACTATTAATATTAATATTATTTTCATCATAATCATCGTCATTATCGCCATCATTTTCACTTTCATTGTCGTTATTAATTATTCATTATTCATTATCCATTATCGTCGCCATTAATATTCGTTATCATTAAGTGTCATTGCCATTATCATCGTCATTATTATTATTACAGTTATTATTGCTATTACTGTCACCACTACTACTACTACTACTACTCTTACTACTACTATTACCATCATTAGTACTATTACTACTTCTGTTGCTGCTGCTGTTACTGTTTCTACTACCACGAATATTACCGACACTACGATTATTATTATTAATCTTACTATTACCGATTGCGATGCCCTAAACGATAAACGGCATCGCTGGATCTTAATGTCTTCGATAGCTTTGCATCTAAGTTTTTATTTCCTTTCAGTATAGCAATAACTCCATTGTCTCGTTGCAATTGGCTCGCGAAGAAAACACATTTCTTTTTTGTAAGTTTAAAGCATATTTATTGTTAGGAATGTAACTCATGTTCTTCGATAGCGACCTCTTGGAATCTGAATTATTGACTGAGGTCTTTCGTAGAAATTATTGGTCCCTTAGTTGACTCAAACGTGTTCCTATTAACGTTAAATTTAGATCGAAATTCAATTAAAGGAAGTGATGCATCGTGAAAAATCAAGAAACGAGAAAGAGTTAACTATAAGAAGGAAAGAGGTATAAATTGCAGAGTATTAAACGTCAAATTTGTTGGCCTTCGAGTCGCTATCGTGCGCCCATGCGCGAAAAGGATTTGAACGGATGTATGAACAAAACTTATAAACTTTTTTTAAGCGTATGTAAATTGTTATTTCTTAATGAATGAACGATGCACTTTCGATCAATCGAAAGGGCACATCATTAGCGTGTGTTTGTGAGAGAAAAAGAGAGAAAGAAAGATTTATATGAAAATTCCAAAACGTTTCTACGGAACATTATCGCAATATCGACCGGTTTACCAGGCTTGACGGCTGTTATGCATCTTTCTTTCGTTTCACGAAATTCCTTGCACCTTCATCGTCAAGTTAGATAATGAACTAACAACGATCGAGTTCACGCCAGAATAACTGATGTCAAACGAAAGAAAGAATATCGTTCGGTGTTATCAAAATATGTAATTAACCAAATTGCGATGTTAGAGTAACGTATATTATCGGTTTCAGTCGACTTTCGAAGATCCTCTGTTGCAACGTTATCCACTTTAGATGCTAGAAGAAAATATAAAGATTATATTGTAGTACGTTCCATCAACGAATAATCTTCGAAAGTTTACGTATCCATGCCCAGAATGCTGGACATAATTCGATCGACATTCAATGAGAACTTTGAGGTATTCTGTTTACATAATAGGTAAATAGAATTAGCGATCACCCATGTCGCGTGTATAGCATACGGTATAGTAGTACTGACATTGTAATCGCTATTTTCACCATGTACCGCGATGAACTTTTTTTTTACGTCGTTATCTCTTACAGTGCATTTCTCATAATCTAGTCTAAGGTTCTGAAGCGTCCTTCCGTGTAAGCATAGGTTGGAAACGGGCAGTGATATCGGATCGGTGATGAAAGACGAGACGTAGACGGGGATAACGATTAATATACGTTGTCGTGGCAGCTGGCAGGCCTGGTTGCTTTAAAGTCGAACGTTTATTCGCAAAGGGTATATGCGTAAGAGGGTATTGTTCTTTCGCACCGAAGAAATCCCATGAATTAGTGATTGACACGATGCGCGTACTATAGATCTCAATGATTAGTTGCTACCGTTGCATAACTTTCGAATGATGTAATGTTGGTAAAGCAAAGGAGAATAAGTATTCTTATTTATTTACGTGTCACTCGAAGTAGCAGGTGGAAAACATAATCGCAGCTAATAGTTGAGATCCGTTTGCCATATCTGATGCCACATTTCGTGAAAATGCCGCCGTCGATCGTAAACAGTACGGTAGTTCGATATTGATCGCAGGGATAATTATAATCGAGAAGAAATAAAGCGATCATTCGTCGGACTACGTAGGATTTCATGCATCTCTTTTTACAGAAAGCGTTTAATTTACTTCTTGCCGCTCGTGCCTTAATGATCGTGCGCGCACGTTTAGTCAACGCTATTGACACCACTCGTCACGTGGAGAGGTCGTATGATTATCCGCCAATCTGTCAACGTTTTGTACATAAAAGCTTATAATACGTAACGAGAATCACGATTAATCTCGGATTCTCGATATTTCGGTTATTATTATTACTATTTATGTGCTACGATAGTTTGTAATGCTTCGTCGAGTCCGCGCAGGACATCGACGGTGCATGTTATTAATATTAATATTAATATTATATATATTTTATTATTATTATTATTATTGTCATTATAAATATTAATATTATCTTCACGATTATTTAAAGTCATCCCCATAGTACATGTTATCGTTCTTGACGAAAATGCGTTAACATTACCGTATGGCGTAGGGCCACCCAGCGGCTTACGTTACGCTCTCGTATTCTTCTTACCTCTTTTACCGACTTAACCATCGTTGCTGAAATAACGTTCGTCGTAACGATCCGTTGAAGGATTTTAAGTACGCGAGATACATGATGTAAAAATGGCGAGGAAGAACAAACGAGACGATTCGGCGAAACGTATCAATAAACTAAAACATTGCCGTATTAATTACGACACGTTTAGTCGCGGTACTACTCGTCGATAGACGAACGGATGAGGATACACGATACGAAAATACATATCAAAGCGACAAGTATCGAGATGTGCCTTACGACTGTCAATTTGCACTTTTTGAAAGTCAATTACATCGTGCAGAATTGTTCACTTAAATAACTTACTGCGTGAAGTCTTTCCTTTCTACATTTAGCTATCGACGTGTCTCCTCTCATTTCTGAAGTCTCGTCGAAGTTTCGTTAAGTTGGATGCACGTTTTCTCTGACTAAACGTTCTCACCTGTGGACAAAGCATTTCTTTATAGACGTTTTGTCGTGAGAAATGCTCATCCAGCCTAAGGATTAATAAATAATGAGGAGGAGGAGATATAGTTGATAAGCGACAACAGAGCTGTCGATGGGAAGAAGAAAGATCGACGATAAACAATCTTCTCGTGTCCTCGGTACGATGGACTTTGAATGGACAGTATTTAAGGTGACGTAATCTCGCGAAGTTAATGGGAAAAAAAGCTTACTTAAAGGTAGAAACGCAGGACTTTAACGCAGATTAGCAATGACACAACGCGAGCAGCAACCAAAATTCTATCTGTTTCTTTTTATACGACACGCGATAAATTGTAAGTAAGTTGTTTTTGTATCTTTGCGACAATTTAGCCCGTTAAGAGCCACATGGTTAAGTACACGCGAACACGCATACATACACACTCGTATACATGTCAAACACGTACACTTGAAACGTTTCATGTAGAAATGGAAATCGATGCTATTCTGTACTGTGCCAAAACGATTTTGCGAATTAAACGACAATTAATCGTCGATCTTTTGCTAACGTCGTTGTTACTTCGACTTAGTTCGTCGTTACTTGCATTACACATATCTACGTGTGTCGATATGTATAATTATTATTATTATTATTATTATTATTATTATTATTATATCGAGCAAAAAAGAGAGAGAAATCAATAATTATTGTTGATATTTCTATTTAATGTAATAAATCGTATAATTGAACGTAAGCGGATAATTATATTAGAGAAGTAAATGTATGCCGATTTCAGTATTTCCATTAATAAACGAATACACTCGATTGAGTCTCCTTTGTATGACCGAACGCGATATTCGAGTACGATATATCGAGAGATCGTATGATGATCGTGCGTATCGATTCTGGAATACTGGCATTGGTAGACGCCTAATGTTCCGCAACCCTCGAAACCCCGGTGACGATCGAAAATACGATTCATGTATTTCGCTTTAATACGAGTAATCACATGAAACCAGCGACAATGTATTTTTTTTACTGTTAATTAATAATACTCCGAAATCGTTTTTAAACACTTTCTTAATAACAAATATAACAAAAACATAACAGTTTACTGTATACAATTATTTAGGAAGCCAAATATTCTGTAGGTTACATTATTCGAGATAACCGAATATATTTCATCGTGGAATATATGAATGACGGTGTGTCGTTAAATTTTTGATCGCAAATTAGATTTAAGGCCTTCGTCAAGAGCACGAAGAGCCAAATCGACATGATGAGATGTCGCGTTGACACCCAGAATACCGATCCGCAATATTTTCCCCACTGTCGGTCCTAAACCTCCGCTTATCTCGACTTTGTATCTAAAAAAAAAGAAGGATTCGCTTTCATCAGACTATGGGCCTTTCGTGTAATTACGATTGCATATGACGTCAATCTTTCGGAATAATATTCGATACTTTTCATCCTTAGATCGTTTATTCGCGTAACGATATGAATAAACATAACGGATTAAAAGTTAAGAAACAAGCTGTTTGCGATATTATGCTCGGATTAAATGCTGTGCAAATATCATCACCAGAAAGATCAATCGCCAAGATCGGACGGTAATACGCGCTTACAGTGCGACTTACTTTTCCATGGCTCTCTTCGCGATGACTTTACCATCGACGCCAGGTGGCAGTTCCACAGAGATAACCGTGGACAGTTGATACTGCGGAATTTTCACATAAGACCGAAGGCCACGTAATTCAAGACCCTTTCTCAATCTGCCAGCGGCAGCTGCGTGTCTGGCCCAACATACTGGGAGAGTCTCTCGCGCAAGTTGGGAGAGAGCTTCGCGCAATCCGTAGATCAGAGTAGCGCTGATCGTATGATGATAAATTCTCTCGGTTCCGAAACAGTTCCAGTAAGTTCCGAGAAGTGTTAAGTCCCAGTAGAATACAGGTACTTTGGTGCTTCTTTGGAATAATTTTCTCCTAATGTAAATAGAAGATCTAAATTCAAGACTATTGACATCAAATTCGCCAATCGATTATGATACTTAATGAAATGAATATTAGAGAAGAGATACCCCTGAATATGAATTCAAACGCAAGTGATTAAAATAAAAGTGATTTTTAAGATACCCCAACCTGCTAAATAGTAAATCTACACATATTAATTGATACCTGAAACTTTCTCAACATAATTCCACCTTCAATAAAAAGTAATTTTCTCTCGGAATAACAATAAAATCCAAAGCCATAAACAGCTCTCCACCCGATTGTAAAGTCTATCGAGTGTCATCCAATAAAAATTCATCGACCATCCGCGTTATGATTCACGAAAGAACGAATGCAGCCCGAGTCACCGGTATGACCTCACGAATACGATTGATATTCCAAGTGCTCGTCCTAGAGGCCCGATTCCCAGAACGTTTTCTCCGGCGGTTGAATTACGAGTCAACGACTGAAGAAAACCGCGAACCACAATTTACGTACTCTGCTCGAGGACTGAAGGAAAGTGGCGCGAGTCCTGGAGGGGCACCTAGGACCTTTTGACTGCCCGTGTAAGCCGCGTCGACGCCCCAGGAGTCCATAAAGAATGGCTCACCACCTAGTGACGCAACCGTGTCGACGATCAGGAGAGCGCCATACCTGAAAGACATTTTTTTTCTCGATTGTTAATCCATTATAGTCCTATGTTGAGCTATACTCGATGTTGCTTTTCGTTGTATATCTTTTTCTGTCGGCTGAACTACTTGCCCTTCCAGTCCTTTTGTAGCTTTGTAAGCCAGAATTAATTTCACTTGTTAGATAACGAAAAGTTGGGACAACAAATGGGTACTAGTAAAGTAACTGTCTGACGTGTCGCGCGTAGAACTTATCTTTAGACAAAATTCATGGGCTTTTTAGTCTTATTGCTCATTGCCTGCTCAAACTTTGCAAGTACGATAAGATATCGAAGGTGAAAGGAGAAGATAGGATGACGTCAGACGAGGAAAAGGAAATACCAGCGCGTGGACTGCCCTTGTTTATGGGTTTGATAAATTGTAAATACACGCGTGAGAAATAGTACGAGTGACGAACGTACATATACAGAGGTTCACTCGAGTATGTACTGCGTAACTCTGTAAATTCCTGGGTCATTCTCAAAGGATTTCCTATTTCTTATACAAGCCTCAATTACTTTAACATCAACAAAGTACATTTTTTGCATCTTTAATAATTACCAAGATATAATAAAAGCGAATTGTACGTTACCTATTATATTTGTCAGTTCACTTAGAACCTACTACTTTACATGGGTTTACTACTACCAAAACAGTGATATATGAATTACAAAGAAAACATTTCCCAAAAATGACGGAAGATTCGATCTCGTGCCCATTAATTTGCAGCCCCCGTTAATTCCATAACTATCATAGTCTCCGTAGAGAAACTTACTCGTGAACAAGATCTCCGACTCCTTCCAAGGGTTGTTTCACACCCGTAGAAGATTCCCCATGAACCACAAACACCGCCGCTGGTCTGTGCACCTCGAGGGCAGATTTTAATTCTTCCAAAGTGAACCCATGATCCTGTCTCGTTTCTAACTCCACCACCTGCATTTCACGCACCAAGTTGCCACAAAATATAGATCTCATCGGCAACCGATCATTTTAGGGATGAGAATTACATACACGTGCGCCAATTCGTGTTGCCATGTCGGTGGCGCGTACGCCCCAGAAACCACATTTAGTGATAATTACAGTTTCACCGGGTTCAAGCAAATTTCCTAAGCAAGCTTCCATTCCACCATGGCCCGAGGTGCTGAGAGCAAGTGTAAGCCTGTTCCTCGTTTGGAACGCGTATCGGAGGCCCGCCTTAATTTCGTCCATTAACTAGAAATTGCTTGTTATTATAAGATCGTCCTTGCGGACGCTAATTTAGTTTCATTGCTGCAGGTATACAAATTAATTGAAGTTAATAGCAGTTTGTGTAATATTGATATTAATTCTGATTTATGGGGGATGAGATGAGAATATTTCTTGCGTAATATTGCCGTCGGTTTATATTTTGGTTTTAATTGCTACGATCAATTTGCTTGGGAGCTATTGTTCGAGATGGGTGTGAGATCACCGAGTATATGGTGTATTAGTTGATAATTAAGGAAAAATCTCTCAGAGGTTATGGTGATTTGAATTTGGGACCAGTAATTAGAATTTTGAACACTTAACTCCACATTTGGTAGAGCTACTTCTGCGTAATATTCGTGTGAACTTACAATGCGTTAGATTGACACAAATAGTACATTTTTTTGGTAAAACATAATCCGCAAAATGTGTACTATTATATTTCACAGTAGTAAATCATTTTTTTAATAGAATTTTTTTAATAGTATCCTGTTGTACTATTAATTATTAAATCGTTTTAATTACACCCTGTACCTTCCCTGTTGTGTTATAATCCTTGCCGATGATTCTATTTATATTTTGTTGAGATATTAATACCTGACACATCTCAGGATGAAGATGACCAATGACTTGATGCCCAAGAGCATGAAGTACCCGCTTCGAATAGTTGCTGGGACCGGGTCCCATCATTATTTTCTCCGGTACCTGAAGGTTTGTCAAAAGTTCTGCAGGTGGTTCCGAACAAACGGCGTATTTCTCCCAATCTTGATGCATTGTTCCGTCGATATTTCCTGTCAGTTAAAAATTGTTTAACGACTTAACATTGCGACTGTAAAAGTGCCTAGCACTTCGCACTCCAATCTTCGGTCATTTTTTTAACTCTGACCTTCAACTGTTTGGGTTATTTCGCTTAGAATACCAAATGTGTTCTTTGAACCAGAAAAATTTCCTAGTAGCTTTTCAATGCTTTTTTTAAAGTATTTCAACATTTATATCAAACATATTTTTTTAACTGTACTATTCTCATTGCAATTTTACATTTTTAAATTCGTAAATGGTTGTTGATAAACTACGTACGTGTAAGGACGATAAAATAATTAAATGTAATTTAATGGCGATGTAAGAAAACGTGTTGTAGGCAAAGGAGAGCGAATTATTTTCTCTTAAAACGTTCCCGTCAAACTTTAAGTAATTGGTACACGCTTTGAACCGTAAAGTAACGATGCCACTATGACGAGAGTTTAAGCACACTGAAGTGATGATACCCACGCATTTCAATGTCTTGTGTTCTCTGAGATTAGCACATTATCATGATTGTCAGTGCTGGAATATTTGGGTATCGATTGCAAACGTTCCTGACCTGCTCCATTTATTTCACTAAATTCTATTTTAACTACATTACTTGCTAAATAAAAAGAGAATATCAATTACAATGAAATATATAAATAATTATAATCGTAATTACTAAAAAAATCGAAATTTTTTATTTACTTACGTATTTACTATACTTTATCAAAGGTTCTACATTAACGAGAGAGTTATAATAAATCATAACATAATAATCAGACATAATTTTATCTCCCACGACGAGGGAAACTGTATGGCACAAAGAAATCTTTTCACCCGACGACGAAAATAACTCGATACGCTACTGCGGACTGATAACCTCGCTGCATCTAAACGTAGGGCACGTAAATAACGCGGGAGTGTGTTCGTGATAGTACAACGTTATCAGTTCCGTCTCACATCTAAACGGACGACTACTTCTTTCTGAGAAAATGAGATTTTAAACGGCAAGATCGACGACAACCTCCAATTTATCTACACGGACTTACTGTGATGTAATAAATGAAATTTAACACTAGAACTACCGGCATTAAACATCTTATATTTAAATATTAGGGGAACTGAAAAGTAAAGTCGTTTCTCCATGTATTTTGCTCAAGAACAAATTGAATTTCATCGATCCAGCATTGAAAATTTGCACCCTAGATGACAAAAGGTTGTCGATAACGAGGGTGATTGCATCATTCATAAAAAATAAAAACTTGTTATAAATTTATTTGTTTGAATTTAATGTGAAAAACGACATTACTTTCCGGCCCCCCTAATATATTAAATATAGCCTTGACAATACGAAGCCGGCATAAATTTCAATTTCTATGCGAAATTACCACGTAAGTTAATGTAAAATACAAAGACAATAATGCTGCGCATACAACTTAAAAACATCGTTACAGTAAATACGTTATTTATTTCTCGTGGTAAATAAGAAATTGTGTAATCTCAATACTAAGGCAGCACAATTTTTCTAATTTCCAATTTACGTCTTATTTGTTTACGACTGTAGTTTACATGACATATACGTCGTAAAATGATTGCGTGATCGAAGTTCTGCAATGTGTGTAATGACGCGTAAATATTACAATGTGGATTATAGTTTGAGAAGCGGGGGAACGAATTCCTAAACGCGTATTCAGTGCATCTAGTAGCTCATAACGGAGCACTCTCACGGCATTCCTTTCGCTCGATACAAAGAAAATACGTGGACGGACATTACTATTAACCTCGGGGTCGGAATCTTAAATGCTCTTTTCACTTGGCGGGTTGTTTCTGGATTGATCATAAATAAAACATCCGAAGAGTACCATTTGACTTTTTATTAAGCACGACTACGTTCGCATGGCGGTAGTGGAGTTAAGGATAGTTTCTGATTATTCGAAAGGAAGAAGGAATATTTGAAATTTTTAATTGTACAAAATTCCGGAAGAAATTTCCAGACGTCTTCTTCATTCGTGAATATTTTGCAGGACTCGCGGCTCTGGAAGACGAAGCAAACGTCGACTACGTATAAATGGAATAAAAGTAGCATAAAATCGCAACTTCAGAATTATTCAGCGCATGCACATTCCTTTCGTCTACCCGGCCAGAATTTTCGCGAGCGATAAAAAGGACCGAAGATTTTCTGCCGACTAAGCGCACCGACGAAAATGCAGATCTGCCGAGGGTCAAGTTCGGTTGCTCGACATCGTCTTTCCCCCTCTCTCGTTTCTCCACCTAGCTTCCAACTCTTTCCCCTTACTCCCACCCATTCCAGTTCGTTCTCCCTCTCAGTCTCTCACCCTCTTTCTCTCTCTTTCTCCATCGTATCTCGAAACGACAGCGACCCCTCTCTCTTTCTCCTCCTTACCCTTCTTTCTCTCTCCTCGTTTGCTTCCACTTTCGAAGCGTTTCAAGGGTCAGTAGCGTTAAAACTGTTAATAGTAAATACCATCCCAACGATGCGAAATTGCTGAAAAAGACTTCGAGGTCAGGACGTACAGCATAGAAAAAGGTGGTAAAGTGAGGAACCCAATAAATTTTCACCGGGCACTCCGAACATCATGCTTTTCCATCGGTGTAACACCGACGTATGCAGTGCGCACGCGTGTGTGTGTGAGTAAGACCGGCGTGTGTGCCGGCGATGGGTTCGGGTCCGGTGGTAACCGGACTACGACATTCATACACGAACGAGAGATCGTGCGTGACTGGTCGGTTTGTAGCGGAGAGAGCGTACCGTTGTTTATTCGTGTGCGTGTGCATGTGCGCGAGGCTTACCTGCTCGTACGTATCGTAAAGTCTTGAATGTGTGTTCGGTCGTGCACGTGCGCTACGGTGATTGTGTTTGTGCGCCCCACGCTCCCGAGTAGGAGACAACGAAACAATGGAACGTCGTCTGGGCTTCGCGTAGAAGCGAGATAGACGAGCGGACGGTCCATGCTCGCTTGCTCGCCGTTCGTCTCCTTGTCCGTACACACGAAACTGGCCGCACGACCGAGAATACTAGGGATTTCTGAAGACGGTTTTCAGGCTCCCGGCTTCGAGAGAACGAGCTTGCTCGTGTCTGCCCCCTGGCGTACTCATTCTCAGTAGAGGTCGGGCCGCGTCGAGGAACGCTTTGTGTGTCGAACCGGAAAAAAAAGATTCGAGAAGGACCAGAAAGTGTGTGTGCTACTACCCGCCGTTTCTCTTGGTGTTTGTGCACGTGCGTGTGTGCGTTCTGTGCTTTTTATCAAGGAATATATCACTAGGTCGGAGAATACGTCGAGCTTGAATGTTCCGCGAAACGTGTCAACGACGTACTAAATTGTGCGTGAGAATCTTCGATCGATATTGGATCAGAGGACTCTAAGGAATGCGTACGAATTCGGGCAGGCGAATGTACACGAGTTCGCTCGAAGTGTTTACCGACCGAGGCTTTGATTTTCGTGCGAAATCGGTGCCGCTCGTCTATCTTCGTCTCGTCGTAGGAGAATCGTAGACGCGCCGCATGGGCAGGCCGTTAATCGTCGTCCGGCTCTTGTCATCGTTCGTTGCATCCCGCGCGTCCTTTACCGTATCTGTCGTTCGAGTGTTTATCTGTATACGGAAATAAACGGAATGGATACGAACGGATTTCGCGGCTAACGAATCTCCGTAGGATCGTGGCGCTTCTCACAGTGCCGTGTCGCCGCCTCGTTCTCTCGCTTCTCCTTCATCTTACGTTCCCTCGGCTCGTCCTGTCCCTTTTCCCCCTTCTCCTGATCCCTCCACGGCTCTTTCTCTCTTTCTTTCTCTCCTTTCTCCGCTCCATTCCTCGGCCGACCGGTCTCAAGGGGGCGTGCTTGCCCACATTCAACAATGAGCGAACGCAAAACTATCTAAGCACGAGGCGCGAACGAATGGTTCCTGTGTTCTCTGACTGTGTGTGGCCCCGATCTCTGTCCCGCGAGTGTTTACGGCATAAGCGATTATCCGTGCTTTTCTGGATTTCGAATGGATTCGCAACGGCTGGCCAGCTAACGAGAGGATCACGTTTAACAGCTCTGCCATGAGGTATGTGCATCGATATTATTTTCACGTTGAGTTTATTCGCACGGTCTTAACCCTTTGCGATCCTGCACCGAGAATAACTCGGCTTGTAGCTTTGTAGGAAAATAATTGCGTTGTAGAATTTAAGCTGGTTTAAGCTTCTATTGACATAGACTTTAGAATTTCACCACTATGCGTGTTCACATAGTCTTTTAATATTCGTAATTAATGCGATTGTTAAACGAATACGAATATCTATCCCTAACGATATTACGACCTGTTGAATAATTCGGAATACAGAGGTTAAGCGACTAAAACTTTTTGTATCCATCTTTTGTCAATTTACTGATCATAACAAAAATTCGATACGTCCTATACCCAAGCAATGAATCAGACACTTGACAACAGTGATACTCTCCTAGTTTCAAACAGTTCCGTGCTTCCAACGAAATCGAGGTAACTGAAAACACAGTTACACCTTGGTTCTAAGAATTTTTCACATTGTTGTGCGTAGATCGACCGTGTTGACATTGATTCATAGTTGTCGGGTCAGCAGCTATAGCGTTCTCGTTTCGAAATGCCATTGCCTCGCGAGACAGATCGTGGGAAAACTAGCGTGGAAAAATAACGCGTTTATCCTAACGAAAGAAATCGATCGAACAACTCCAATAGAGAGCGATTAACTGCAAATTGATACTCCCTTATCTCGTGAGGTAATCCACCGAGAAAAAGGATCACCCAAATAGAGGGGAAATAATTGACTACCGACACGTGTTTGAAAATGTCAGTTCCTCCCCTTTTGAATTGGATGCTCTTCAATACGAGGGGCTCCCCTTTTGTACGTAATTCGGAGTTAAACAGAAATACACAACGACCTCTCCTCAAAGTCCCCGTGCGGCATGGTCTTTGACTTCGGAGCGGAGGTTAGAGGTGTGTTTTTGTGTACCTCGTGGAAATCGTTACGTCGTTACGAAGTATTTTCGGTAAGGTTTCGAGGGATCGACATCATCGGCCCTTCGCGTTCGCTCGGTAGTTCTTGGATCGTTGCCAAAAATACCGAGCAGTAGCCGGGAATATATATACATATATATACGTTTGGTATATCTCTAGTCGAGGCAGGACATACCGGAAATAATATTTCAATTTGAAGAGGCTCGTGCTCGTGATTAGAATTGATATATCTCTTTGTAAGCATTAATAACATTGATACTGCGGCATCTTCGTAAATTAATTGGAAATAAGTTTGACACTGAAGTAGCGTTTGTTTGTACAGTGTTTATAGATTTGTAAATAACCAGGTTTCCTCTATTAAGCTTCGTCGAAATATTAGATACTGTTTTAATAATATTTTTCGGCTTCTTAAGCGAACGTTAAATTCCATTTAATAAGTGCGTCGTAATATCCCATTTTGTGGTGCACTTGTTGTTTTACTGTTTTTATTCTGCGTTATTTTAAGTAACAGTTTAATGTCTAATTACATACAAAAGTTACCTCCCACGTTATACACAGTTAGTTTTAATTGTTCTGCATTCTACGAGAAATTATGTTGCTGCACAGTAGATATTTCACGCGTTATCGGCAAAAAACTTTTGCTACTTCTACATTAAATTTTTCCTATACACCTAATTCTGTTTTTACACGATAGATGCGTTCCCGAAGAATACGTGTAAGAAAGTTCGTGTAAAAAAATATATTGCTACGGAAAAATAGAAGATTGGTCCCAGTCACAAGAAATCAGGAAAACTAATACAATAAACCATGAGTTTTCATGTGAGGATCTTAAACATTTTATTTTACAAAGATTGCACATGTATCATACAAAGTAAATTATCATTTGAAAAGGAAAAAAACATGTCACTAATTCATGAACACAAAAATTAGGCAAAATAGTATGGGTTACACATAAAATGATTTTATTCATCGTCACTTTCTGACAATACACGCATACGTTTGCATAAGACTGCAATATTACTGCTATCATTAGAAAAGTCTTGATTATCGTCTTCGTGCTCCATTGGTGAAATTCTTTCTGTAATCTTTTGAACAAAACTAGGGCTAGCCTCCTGTGGTCCCGATGTTTCAGTGGATTTAAGAACGAATTCAGTAATTAATCGCTGTGTTTGTGTTTTGGCTAGGCCACAGTAAAGCAAAATTTTCTTCATAGTATTTAGGTCAATCGTGTTAAATCAAAATAAGTAGTGTAAAAAGAGAATTACATTTTTTTTCTAATTAGTGTTACATCAAAATCGTGTAAAAACAGAATTGCGTGTATTTATATTCAGTGTGAGTGACAAAATTTCCCTCTCTCCTCTCTTTCCCGCACTCGTGTGCGTGCTTTTATGTAATCCACGCACATATTTATAAATATTATCATCGAAAGATATAGTCGGCTTATGGGGCTCTCGCCATCCTCATATTTCCTCCATGGCAATGCTCTCTGGGACCGGTAGTCATTTTGGGCACCCGAACGGCGACATGACGGGGGCACCGACTGCGTAATTAAGGCAAATGGTTCATTAAGTTAGGTAACGTAAGACGGAGTTGGGCCGGACGCGGCGAAATACCTTTATTCGACAGAGACCCTTTTTCCCAATTAAGTCATATAAAAATGTGAATCGCAATGAAAGCATCGAAGTGAATTACAGAATTATACAGCCTCGTAATTCTCGCGTACGTGAGAAATTCACCCGAAACGCGTCAATTTGTGTACATTTTGTACTTTATGCCCTTACCCTAAGAAACGCGATGGTAATCAATGGTTTTTTACACGAAGGATATAAATGCGAAAACCGGTTTCGCTTTTTCACATTTTTCCATCGTTGTAGCTTTTAATCGAATACGGTTGTACTCGTTTCGTGAACGTAAAAATGATGTACAATAAACCGTTAAGTATTTCTTTTTGCATGGCGTAATATTACTTCACTGGTAAAATTTAATACCATCGACTTTCAAAGATTGCACGAATCCTGTCGGAAATATGTATGTCTCCATATCGCTTTATTATCGATATCGAATTTCTTACAAACTGTTTCTAACAAGTTTCAAACATATTGCAAAATTGTCCGATGTTATCAACTTAGAAAAAGTATGCAGGTGTACTTTAACACTAGAACCATCTGTGTTAAATATATCGTTACGAATTATTATGAGTTCGAAACTGTCTCCTCTGTATATGCTATCGATTGCTAAAGCGATAGCAACGAGTTGTGAATGTTTATAACAAGATGTCGGACAGTTGTCTGTCAGCTGTCGGATTGACCAGACCTGTTCAGATATACTTGCTATTTTCATATACGATTAATTGTTTTATTATGTCGCGCCTCGACATTCGCAGCAACAATATTATATTTAAATGTATTAAATAAGAACTTTAGAAAAAGCGGAGTCAAAAGGTGGGATTGATGATTAATTCAGTAATTTATATTTTATTAGATGAACGTAGAATATCTATGCTATGGCTCTCCTATACATTTGGAGAATTTTTATAAGAACATTGAGAAACCTGTCCCTTTGACTGACTTGGTAGTTCTAGTTGTAATGCAGCGCTGATAGTAAATTAATATTTTCAGAGATGTAACGTTACCAATTTAGTATTTACATACGAAGCAGTATAGAATTAATAATTCGAGAAATTTGAGAATCTCTTGTATCTCCCTTACCGCGTGTAAAGTCGTCTTTCTATCTCATTCTAGAAGAATGGAATTATATTCGTTCAGACTCTATACCCCTGCGACACTTAACCTAATTTCGACACTCTTAACTCGTACAATGTCTCATTCTGCCGCGCAAAGCATTTCTCAAATAAATTACCCTAGAGGAATTCAATTCTCCTAAATATAGCCACAGCTCGTCGTTCTTATTACATAACGCTGAAAATTTTCTAAATTCCCGTTCCTATATAAAGGACGAACGAAGATCGCACGAAAGTGCCGTGGATAAAAGTCGTTGCGAAATCCGCTCGAGGCTTTGCGCGTTCGATATCGCGTTTCCTTATTCCGTGCGCGCGTAATCGCCACTCACTGCCGGTAATTTCGATCCCCGATGCTCGATCGAAAAAGAATTATGACTCTGCCCGAATCACTTTAGCGGGTAATTGACTGCATTAACGTTACGTGGGCAGGTGAAGATAGACACCGGTCGTTTATCATGCCAGCCTGTATGCCGCATCCCCTCGCCATGGTGTCTGCTACATTCTCTTAGAGGCCTCCTACACAGCCAGAATTTCAAGTTCATTTTCATGGACGCGTCGTTGTTACCGCTTCGTCGTCTCTTTGATTCGTTCCTCGTCCCCCCCTTTTTTTTTCATTCGCCTCTGAGACGACACTACCATGCAGTTCGAGGTTCTCTCTCGTCGAGTGGGACAAATCATTCTCGATCTTTTTCAACGGTTGGTAAACGTCTCGCATCGGTCACGTTTTTACGGCTCGGAGAATTGAAAAAGAGTTATCGGGTTATTCTTGCTGTTGCGAAATCGAACAACCGATGTTACATGGGATTCTTGCGAGTGTACGTGAACTTGTTACCGGCTTAACCCTGCATGGCCGGAATGTCTTGTTTGTGATGATTAGCTACAGAATAGCAGATTGGGAAACTACTATGAATAGAATTTTAACCCTTTCGCTACGGAGTGCTTTTTCGCGAGTATGCTAACACTGTACGGAGAGATCCCGGCGCGGACGGATAGCTTTTAATGACTTGTGGCGTAATATCAATAATTAATTCTTTATCGTAGTTCCAATGTATATAATACATAAAAAATAAGAGCTTATGGCATGTAAAAAATATCCAATTACAAAATATGATTTGTTATGAAGCATTGATTGGGTTATTTTAGAAGTTCTGTCTGCCAGCGTTACAGATATGTTGGACTTTGAAAGTTATTGTACTTCAACACTAACCGTATGCGGTCAAATGACTGATTTATTGAAATAACAATATATAATTTTAATTAACCTTTTTAATGCCGGATGCCGATGTATCGTCATTAGCAACACTCCTAATGTCGATAATCACGGGATTATGATTTAGTTTGCTCATATGATATTAGTAATTTTATTGCAAATAATTGAGAATACACATTTTATGCTCCACATTACGTTATTCTGTATTAAACTATAACCAAATGATGATTCCTTTTACGTCTGAGCACAGTCTACAATCGATAACCGCCTTGATCATTTTTCCTGACAATGTTGGATAATTATTAGTCCTACGATTTTCAACAAATATTTAAATAGAT
Organism: Cerceris ruficornis; assembly: GCA_963989415.1. Classification (NCBI taxonomy): domain Eukaryota; kingdom Metazoa; phylum Arthropoda; class Insecta; order Hymenoptera; family Crabronidae; genus Cerceris; species Cerceris ruficornis. The sequence goes on along the minus strand of OZ022518.1, from coordinate 17,560,542 downwards.
TTGTAATTAATTGTAGAAATTTTTCCGGTCGGCACTAAAAGGGTTAAAGACAGTTTTGTACGTTGTGTCCTATGTGAAGTTGCCAGTTTCCTGCTTGTATTTCAGAAAGATACTATTGTTATTTCATAATCGGTCACAAGATCTGCCATGGTAAAAATAAATATTCACAAAATATCGGTACGGTTAGCGTTAACCCTTTGCACTCCTATGTCGAGCTACACTCGACACAGCTTTCTATGGCACTTAACGTTTCATTTAACACGTTCGCGGCCGTGAATGCTATAACATCCATTTTCATCGTACTGTAGAATGATATGGATGCTATAGCATTCGTGCAATGCCAAATGATAAAGCCAATTATAACTCATTTAATTTTATATAACCTTAATTTTTTTGTAATTATTATGCAGTTTAAAGTGATGGTCAAGTGATTCATTGAGTATTTTCATACTATTTTATTTTTTCTCTGTCTAGTTAGAAGTGTAAGTTAGAAGTGTAATACTTGACTGACTATTTTTGCAGCTCAATGAAATTTTTACTGTCCACGAACGTGTTAATAATTATCGACTCTTCGAAATCAACGATAGTTTTGCATCTTAACATAAATATTCCGCGGTACCTACAATAGTTCCTAATATTAAGTAAAAATAAATAATCAACGGTAGACAATTTTCCGACACTATATTTGCTTGTCTGACGAAAAGTAATGTCTGAAGAGAAATAATTCGGAGCACAAAGGGTTAATAGGGTACAGGGTACGTTAATTTATTTATTGCCGTTGTCACAACACGACGAAGGAATCTCGTACTTACAGGGATCACAAATAACAACGCGTTTATCTTGTTAGATACATCTCAGAGTCGGCGGGGATTATTGCACGTCATTGAATGAATGTGGCATTAGCAGATTATACGCTACGTTTTGAATCTCAATCGCTTCGTTCGCGGCGCACAATGCACGCGTCCCACACCTGCATCCTTTTTCTACAAGATACTGCGTCCGAGCTTATCTTGCGTTTATGTAGGCTCAGCTTCCCTTCCTCTTTTTTTCCTCTCTCTTTGTCTCTCTCTCTCCCTCTCTCTCTCTACGCGAGATAGTCGCAGTAAACTTCCGTCCTCGCAGGCTAAATTTCCTAACGAATCTTTGGTCGAGTTTCCCTGTTTCTGTTATCATTTCAGAAGCGTGACAGTTGACACTTTCTTTTCCGTGACGGTTATTCTGTAGTAAAAAAGAAATGGACGCAAAGAGCCAAAAGAATGTTCCATTTACACCGTGTAATCTGTTATTCTTGTTTTTCTGCACGGGCTTCGAACGTAATTAATTTACGGTAAGAGCGCACTCGTTGTAAATCTTTTTTTGTAGAGACTCATCGTTTAGGTGCAAATGCTTAACGATGGCTTTCCTGTGCAAAATCGTGCACGTGTAGATCGTTTGACAAGATTAAGGAACGACACACCCGGTTACACGCATCGGTGAATTTCTTCGAAAGAATTGGTCGCGATGGATACCTTGTTGAAATTCTTACCCGAGCAATTATACACCGCAACGAATCGCATGAGATGTTTTTTCTTCTTTAGACGATGTGAGGTTAAAAGCACGTAGAAAAACGTGTAGTAGAAAATATTCTCAGACTTGAAACCACGACTTTTTAGATTATATTTCTTTAGTAGTTGTGGTAGTTCAAATCTAAAACGTTCTTTTTCCAAACGCTAAGAAGATAAGATATTCTTTTGTCAAGTTACCGTAGAATAATAAACAAGAATGATAAATTTTCATTTCCTTCGTTACGAGAAGATTATTGAGTATTGATTACACTTTTTTGATTGAGTATTGATTACAAAATTGAACTTTCTTTTGCCTAAAGAATATTTATGCCGATTCTTATAGATTTTGTGGCGCTGAACAAGCATCTGAAGCCCGTTTGTCTCCATCAGATTCCATCTGTGAGAAAATCATATTTCAAAAAAAATTCATATTTTCAACTTTCAGAATTTTTTGTATTTTAATTATAAGAATTCCTAACAATTTTTTGGTATAGAATTATTCTATAAACCCTCCCGAGAATAACGATGCGTATTACTTTAATATTATAAACATTTAAATATATTTAAACAATGCTCAAAGCGAAAACGGCGCCCAAAGTGTCCCAGTTTTTATGGATACTTCCTTATTTATCTTAAAAATTAGACGTCCTGCAGAAAATCTAATGGCAGGAGGCGATAGAGCAGACAATTTTCTTGAGAAAACCATAACTGAAAGCTCCAACGTAAGTTTTGTTTTCAACTGAGAAATTAAAATATTTCCGCAAGACACTAAGTACCACCAGTGATTCTCAGTGGAGCCGTTTCACCCGCGCTAGCATTATAGTTTCCTTTGCAAGTATACATTTATTCTTCATAAGTTATTTTACGATTTTATGAGTTATTATATGTAGCTTGCTTTACAATTACATTTTATGTTTATGAGTTATTCTTTGACAATAACGCTACATTAAACAATCTATTACATTTATAGCATTTGGTTATATAAATAACCAATATTGTTCAATTGCATTTACAATATCACGATTAACTATACGAGCAGCGAGAGCAATTGATTCCACTTCACTGACCGACGAGTACGACGACCACGACGTGTTGTCAAAACATACACGCGATCCTCGGCGATCGCACTTTCCAGGTATTCGTCTCGGCGGTCCTCTAACAATAACAAGTCGTTTCGATGTTCGCCTCGCTATCAGTTTGCCCTCGACCGCCGACGAGCAACTAGTGCTCCGTGATCGGATTCAACTATTTTCACCTATTAGTGCGTGTATAATACTTTCGAAGACGAGATTCAGAATAACTAATTACCTCTCTATTTCTGGGCTACTTGGTAATGCATGTTTACAATGGTAACAACTCTCAGTTAGCGGTCGTTTGTCTGCTCTCAGCCACCAAAGCAAAGAATCAATATGTTTCTGAGGTATACATAATTCTTACTAAGATTTTAGTAGTTTTGTTTTAAGTGCGATTAGACATTTTGTTTTTAATGAAACACGACCGCAAAGGGTTAATGAAACGTACTAGAAAAGAAATAATGTATTTCTTTTGGCAAAAAAGCGTTAATATGTAATACCAATAGTATTTTTTGTGCTGAATTCAGATATTTAATTTGGTTGTCTCTATTATTGTGCGCCGTTTTCGCTTTCAGCATTGTTTAAACATGTTTAAATGTTTATAACATTAAAGTAATACGCATTGTTATATTCGGGAGGGTTTATAGAATCTTTCTGTATCAAGAAAATTTTAATAATCATTATGGTTAAAATACAAAACATTCTGAAAGTTAAAAATTTACATTTCTTTTCAAAACTGATTTTCGCAAAAATGGTGTCTGATAGAGACAAACGGGCTTCAGATTCGTGTTCAGCGCCACAAAATCTATAAGACTCGGCATAAATATTCTTCGGGCAAAAAATCGTGTTGACCAGTGCGAAACTTGAAACAATGCGATCGTTGATTCACCGATTCGGCGCAATGAAATAATTGCCATTGATGTACAGAAAACATCATTAACCGTCGATATAAAGGAGAGTTTAACGATAACCATGCACGACACGGTTGCTTTTTTTTTACAGAAAATTGGAGGAGCAATGAGAAAGAAGCGCACCAATTAGCTGAAGTGGCGTGAACAATGCGTCATGGCTTCCTCTCTAGGGGGAGCAGGAATGGCGTCGGGTATCCCGACTCCACGAAGAGTAAACCTGGAGTTTCCACCGCCTCCGCCATACCCACCACCTCATAGTCAGGTATGATGCCTGTGCGAGGTATAATTTTGAATTTAACCTATGCATAATTTCCTTCGCTCATTAAATATTTACTTCACCGTCTCTCTATCTCCTAGCTTATAATCAATTCTGACACGTGGTTTTCGTTTGGTCCGAACTGGTGTGCGTTCCGTAACTGATTTGAAAATTCTGCGGTGCGTATATAATCGAAACATTTCCCAATATATATTTAAACGTAACGCGATATTTTCTGATCAGTTTTCATTAGCTTTCTGAGTAGGACAGCCTGGGACAGAAAGAAGAAATAAAAACTATTTGACGATCTTCAAAAACCATTTTATTTCCTTCACCAAATATATAATTTTACGTAGATTATATGTTAATTTTCTTAAAATTCAAACTAATCAGCTTTCTCATCATGACGCGTCTCAACCACTTGGCGCAATTCTGCGCACGGAACTTTAGTTTGTCATTCGCTCAGGTGGAGACCTCTACCAGTACAAGTCTTTACCATAATCATTTAAAAGAACACTAGTATAAGTTTAATGCATCTGTTTATTCTTAACCATTTCAGTGCCAAGCAACGCGATCCCACTTCCGTTTAGTATCCAAATGTACCAAGTTGATCGGCCTGTAGAGTCGATGACACTTTTTGTATGAACAATACAGATAGTTTACTAATATATTCCGGTTGCAACAGTATAGGTGTAATATAGATAATATCTTTAACACTAGAAATACCAGCCGTGTATTTATTATTTTTACCTATAAGTACCTTCGAAAAAGAAAAATCGCAAGGTGAAAAAGACGATTAATTAAGTAATTTTTGTTTTACAAGATAGACGTGGAATATTTACTGTATGGCTCTCCTATCAATTTTGAAAATATTTAGAAAAGTTGGGCACCGATCATTTTAACCGCCTTGGTAGATTTAGTGTTAACCGACCAAACAAAATCGCAAAGGCCCCTCAAACGGTTACCCTCTTGCCCTACTATTTCTATTTTGCCTGCGTGCGCAAAAACTCAGAATTAATTCCAGAAATCAAAATTTCTCTTAGATTTTTCATATTTCATGCAATTGAATGCAATAATACTGGTATAAAAATAATTTGATCGGCTCGCGATCGTCTGACATTTTCAATTTAATAGTTTTTGGAAAACTTTTAAATTTCCTATTCCATTTACCGCGCCACGAGTGCCACAGAGTGTTGTAGGCTAAGGAGTCTATTCTTATAAATAGAATTCTATTGATCTCCTAGAACTCTATTCCTATAAATTTGCTAACTCTTTCAGAGATATATCCGCCGTTAAATAAAGATCAACACACCTTTTGGCGTTGATAAGAATCAATCCGTTTCGCGCTTAACACGTTGAATGCCATGGGGGTCACCGGTGACCGGCGCTATTAAATTCAATAAAATTTCGTATGACTTTTAAATTGCAATATTTACGAATTTTTTAACGCATTCAATATTTAAATATTGGCATTAAAAGGGTAAAGTCCAGCTGACTATATAACTACTTGGGTCTTTAAAGTATCTGCTTTGTAAAGATGTGATTTTAGTAGAAAATGTTTCACTTGTGTAAAAATGATGGAACTAGCGAAATATCGTTGGCGTTCAACGTGTTAACGACTTAATGCATAATTAGCACTTTCGTGTCAGATGGCATGCACAGGCTTAGTGGACCCGGCATCGGTATCGTCGCCAATGACGAGTTCTTCTCATCAGCATCCCCTTCAGGATTATTCGTACGCGTACTACGAACCTGGCCCTAGTCGTTTGCACGGTGCATATCCGGCGGAAATGCCTCTGAATCGCGTCCAGCAGCAGCAACAGCAACAACTCCGTGCCGAGCCGTTTAAAAGACACACTTACATGACACGTTACGGCACGGAGGAGAACATTTACGAGGAGATATCGGAAATTAGGTAATAATGTAGATATTTATTTAATTATCTAAGAATTACCTCAAAAGAGGATGTAACTCATTGAAGATGAACGAGAATTCGACGTTGATCCTGCTTTTATTTCTATATATTGCTTTTTACTTTTCAACCGTTGAAATATCACCATTTAGAGGACGTATACAGGTGACCTTCGACTTTTGCGCATAATTGGTTTCTGAAAATGTGTGCCAATGTTGAACGTTCGAAAGTAGAGGGATATAGAAAAAACATTGAAAGTTGTATTTTAAAATATTTATTTATCAGTATAAGTTTTCTTTGTAAACTTGAGATTCTTTAACCTCTAGTAGACAATAGCTCAATATTAGAGAACCTGTAATAGGTAATTTATAATAATAGGTAAATTTCTGCAATATCGACAAAAATCTTTAAAAAGTTTAATATTTAAAAATGTGCGATATAGCGAATTGTGCGAAAGTCGACGGTTGCCTGTATATTGTTGTTTGCAATATTGTAAAGTATATTGTTAAAATTGTGTCAGGAAGGTGGTGAATTAATAATAAATTTGTATCGCGTCTCGAATCCCACTGAAAGTCGCTCGAAGGAGCTATGTTTGGTATGAAGTTAAGTTTCTGGCATCGCAATTAACGGGCTCGAGTTCAAATCCCGATCAGCACTGGGTGATGTGTCCTAAGTTATCATTTATTACATCATAATCACAAAAGTAATATGATTATCTATTAACAGTAAAACTACCGACGATTACATCGGTATATTTAAGTAGCCATAGAGGATAAGATGTTATAGGCCCCAGTTACAAACTTAGTGAGCCCCAGTTTAAACCTTTGTCACCTCTAAAACATGTTTTCTTAACCCTTTGAGGACGACGAACGCATATATATGGTCTGAGAAAAAATCTGATTATAATTTATCGGCGCATTTATACACGGTTGGAGTTGAAAAATTGAAATATAACCGTTGAAATATGAGTACGCAAAGAGTAAGTTATGGCTTCTATACATTAACCCCTTGCACTCCTTCATTTTTTGTCACCTACCGAAAACTCCTTAATTAATTTGCAAGATATATAAAAAAAGGGAGCCTCAGTAAAAAGTTGCATTGCAACAGAAATTGTTATTATTATTATTACTATTATTTTAGATATTGCGTCGTATAATGTCGAGTCATTAACGTAGCGTAAGAAATGTAATGTCGAGCCACACTCGACGTGGGAATGCAAAGGGTTAACATTTTGAAGGTGGTTTTTGATCGCCAAATAAATGTTTATATCTCAATAGTCAAAAAAGTCTCCACCCGCAAAGGGTTAAATTATTATGTAACGTATCATAGTCTGCAGTTCAAAAGCCCCAAACAATTCTATAATACAGAATCCTCGAACGTAACTTTGGTCGTTCCGACCCTCAGGATAAAGGAAGACCCTCGGCCAGGAAGACAGTGTTCGTTTTCAATACAGTGTTTGGCTTCTTACGGTCGATGTGAGCGGCGAAGATAGCCCGCAGAATTACGTTTCATTCAGTCTAAGTAGTTGATGAATACGCACGTTCATTCGTCCGACGCGAAGTGAACTTCACTAACGCAAGTGAATGCGGTTTAAGTGGACAACAAGCTTCCAGCCACTTGCCCCGATTCGACGTATCCCGCACCGGATGCCACGAGAAGACGGCGATTAAGTTACGAGAACAATAAGAAAACAAGTCGGTAGATTGTTCGTCCAGCGTGGCGTCCTCGGCCGGGATGCATAAGTCATGTATCGAGACAAGATAAATACCCATTGAAATCGAATCCGAGTTCTCAAGTAAATTACTACGTTATTCGAGGCGTTTTACATTGACACTGCAATCCCTGCTCCTCTTTCGTATGCTCATCCTGAATGGGATATGTTACCAATCGAGGAGCTATTCAATAGGTATTTAGTTTAACTGAAAAATTCAATGAGAAGCGAAAAAATACCATTTTCTTAGAATTCTTCCAATTGTGTGACTTATGGGCGATAAGTCTTCTAGTATAAAGTAAACCCTTTTAACTTTAATACTTACGTGTAATTAAAGTTAGATAATAATGAAAAGTTACACGCAAGCAAAGTTCATAATTCTCCGTCAGCAAACCTCTTTTTCCTCTCGTTCTTTCTTTGTACCTTGCAGTGCTAATTATTATGGTCATTTCGCTTTGAATTTATAATTCTAAATGAGCTTATGATATATTAAATGGTAATTAAAAAAAGATCTCCCAGAGGTGATAAGGATTTAACCGCGAGCCCCGTAATTTGAAGTCCTACACTTAACACCATACACGCCATGGCTCGCTACCGTTAAATATAGGTAAAACGTCGATTATCGATTTCACCGAGATAATAGGCGATCTTTAACTAATTAGCAGGCAATGTCACCGGGCGTTGCACGGTTCAAGGAGATCCTTGGTGGCGGAGGAGGTTCGACGGGTACAGTCACGGCATCGTCGAGTACTCGGTGAATTGAACTTAAGCGTGGAGGCGATGTTAATGCCGACCGTGGTCGACAACAACGACGAGGATGAGTCGCAGGGTCAACATGGAGCATCCACAGAGGAACTATTATCCTCGGTCAGTCCGACCGATGATCTTCTTTCGCCTGTTGGATGCGACATGGACAGCGGCTTCAGTGGAAGTTCTAGTGCCAGTTATAGGTTGGCAAAACTTTTTTCATTCATTTGTTCGATTCGTTATTGCTGGCAGTTTAATCGCTTGCCGTGCCATTTCTTTTGTGACCGAATGCTCAATAACTCTGAATTAATGGCTAAAATAGCAATTCCCCTGATTTCCCCTATCCCTGATTTCTGATATAGCGTATGACTTGACGCAATATTAAATAGCATAGAATTAATTTTATTTTATCATGACCCACTGATATTATTAATTTAACAATTTTTGGAGCAATTCGAAATTGACTATTCCATTTACCGCGTCACGAGTGTCACTCGTTATTGTACGGCAAGGGGTTAATAAACTATATTCCGCAACCACTTCTTTAACGCCTTAGGTACGTTTACTGCGTTAGACTCGCCGTGAATCATACGTTGATAAATAATTTTTAACCTCTTGCCCTACGATTTCTTTTGTGACTCACTCCGCTACAATTCAGAATTTAATTGCTAAAGTAAAAATTGATTAGTGATTCTTGATATATCGCATAATTTAACGTAATATTAATATTCTAGAAATAATATTATCGCGTCGCGTCCCAGTAATATTTTCCGTTTGATCAGTTTTGCGAAACTTGAAAATTTCCTATCCCATTTACCTCATCACGAGTGTCACTCGTTATTATAGGGCAAGGTGTTAAATAACTCTTCAATTTTTCTTCCAGATGGATAAATTTGAATATATAAACATATTATATAGTAATATTTCGACGTAAACGCAAAAAGTTCGAGTAGATTCAGGTAGAAAAGTTTTTCCGAATTAAATTGATACATAAGGGATTAAAAGTAATAATATTTATCGTATTGTAACGAATGTTTCGTTCACACGTTATTCTTCTTGGGTTACTAATTATTTATAACAGGGCCTCTGCACGTTCTTCAGTTACGACAAAATTCTTGATTCTCGAAGGCACATTTTTAACTCTCCCTTCACTTAGGAGGGGAAGTTCAAAATTATTAATTTCGTTTACGTAGATCTGGATTGGGATCCTTAAGGAGAGGAATGGGGAAGACCAGCACTCCAGAAGTACCTGGCGGTCAACGTAAAACAAAGGCCGCTATGATCTGGAAGAAAGGTTGGAAGGGTTGGAAGAAGCTGCACTCTTTTGGAACTAACAACAATAACAACAAAATCGGTGAGTCATAAAAAATTGGAAATGTTTACGTCATCTTTCGTGTTTTTAAAACTTCGGATTTCATCTTCCGCAATTCCTCGGCTGGTCGTAGTTAGTCTTAACCCTTTCGTTACTGATGGGATGTATACGCCCCAAGCAAGGAATGTTGCGGTAATATGACTTTTTAAATTTTCAGAGAAATTAACCGAGTAATAATAAGATATTTTTGATGTAGAATTAATTTCTACGTAAACCATATTTTTAAAATTTTGTCAGGACAAATATTACCCAATAGTACTGTATCAGTGATCATTTTCAAAACAAAGTCGTAGCGAAAGGGTTAAGATTTGTTTTTGTTTCCTTACTAACTTTGATAAGTGAAAAAAATGCGGTCGGCAGTAATCGTCAATAGACTAAACAATAGTCGGACGTGGTCAGCAATATTTCCATGTTCAACGAATTGAGATAAAGAAATTCCATGGTAATGCTGCAGTGCTGCAGTCGAAGCTGGACAAGCCTCGGTCACGAACCACTCATGGCCACGAATTAATTGTACTCGCAACGACTGTGGGGGCATCGTTAAAAATTCTCGTTGCGCGATTCATGAATCGCGTGCCGTGAATGCAGGACCGTATTTTCCTCGAAACGATTTCTTGCTTGAATAATAGGGCCTCTACTTTTCATTTCTTTCCTGCAGAATTCCTTAAATTACGAGCAACCGTTAATACGAGAAAATATCTTTATCTGTTTTTCCCCCCTCGATAAAGACTGTTTACGAAAATCAATATTAATTGGAAGTCTAAGTTTTTTGAATCAGAATGTTCATCGATAGTATCTACATATATTCCTTTTTCTCATCTTTTCCTCCTAACAAATAGATACAGGGTCGCTAAATACGCCATTAAACCATATTAAAATGCGTTACGAATCTTGCTATTAATTTTTTCAAATTAAGCAGAAAATGCTGGCAATTTAAAGGCATTTGAAGGACATAGTCTTCAACTCTTTGAGGCACGGGAATTCAGAAAATAAAATGACCCATGCTGCACAGACAATTTTTTTTTTTTCATTGAATAAAGTTGGTTTATATTTATTAACAAAGTTATATAATAATACAAGTTTTAGAGGTGGGGCGCTTTTAATCTCGCCGTGCCTCAAGGAGTTAAAACGAATACAAGCATTAACAAGAAGGTGTATTTATCGTTTACTAGCTGTACCCTGCGCGCGCTGCTGCGCCTAAAAAAATCGAATTTAAAGAGAACTTGTTGTAACAATTTTGTGCTATTTTTTTTTTATTGAAACGCTCTTGGATTTACATTTTTTTTTATTTTTTTTTACTAAGTCAGAATCGTTCGCGGGCATGCGCACAACATATCAAAGTTTCATCGCAGTCGGATGATAGGTTTAGGAATGCATAAGATACAAACAAACAAACATTCATTTTTATATACAAGAAGAAGATAAAAGAATAACTGCGAATTTCCGATAGACGTTGAATCCTGCCGTTCTCCTCGGGTCTATACGACCCGAAATGAAGATTATGTTATAGCAGATACTCTGTTTCCGAATATTTGTTTTTGTTAGCAAATAATTTTAAAGTTTCCGCCCGTTTGTTCGTATATTTTATATTTTTTGAAATGTGATCACGTTCATATGATCATGTTCATGGGGTCACTGTGACCTGAAGGAATACGAATGTGAGATACAAATAAGGAGAACAGCAGGGTTAATAGGTGACTTTTAGTCCACCCTGTTCTTTTATTTTACCGATTACGTGCCACTAAACTTCGTATCTGCGATCGCAATCGATCTTCAGACGCGACGTACGCATCGAGCACGAGGATTGGCGAATACCTTTTGTGTGTCTATTTCACGTCTGTCGCGCATAACTGCACAAGTATGTACAGTCCTTTCTTTCATGGGAACACTGGTCGAAGTATGACGCAAGCCTTTGCCTGGCCCCGTGTGCGCTCGTGTGTATTTGGCGCACGAACGGAGTTAATTATTGGTACTTGGAAGGGGTCAGTCGCGGGGTCACTCGGTGGAGAAGCAGATGCGAGACCACGTGCACGCCCTTCTCCTACTATCACCCTCTCTCTTTCTGGCTAATGTTCTTTTTCTTTCACACTTCTGTCCTTTCTCCTTCTAACTTGCCTCCTTCTTCCTTCCACCTTGTCTTATATCTTGCTCTTGCTCTCACCGCTTTATATACTCTCGCTCTCTTTTTCTTTAGTGTTTATACCCCCCTTTTGTTTTCTCTCTCGTACTCTCTTCTTTTCCCTCTGAACGCTTTCAGCGAGCGTATAAGTAATAGCTCTTCGTTTCGCGATTGCGTCCAATTCTGAATATCCCTCATTTCCCATTTTGCTTGTCCAATTAAACTGTTTAAATAGCGATCTTCTGTCGGTAAAGATTACTGACATTCTGTTCCCGATTGGAAAGAAACATTGTAGCGACTAATTATCGGACATTTTCGTCGATTCTGATGTAAATGAGATTCCCTAGCGTGAAGCTTTTAACGGCGTTAGACACAGTTCGTGGGCATGAAAAAGTTTCCGAAGCAGATGTCCGAAGGAGATAGGTTTCTTCGTGAACCATGGAACCATATGGTTTCCGGAATTCCTTCTGGTATATTCGAACGTCTCGAGCCTACCCTAATCTCGAGATTTCACCATTAGGACACTCGTAACTCCAAACAATGCCGGCTTTGTGCCGTTGACCGGATGTTACGAGTTTTCTCGGAATTTCAAGGTTACGTCGACGAACTCCAATAGTCTCAGCTAAGAACTACTGCGCACTGAGGCATAATCGATACGATATCGATAAATGCGTGTCGCGAACAATGCTCGTTTTACGCGTAACTTACATGGCGGGAACTATACCCTTCTTTTCTGTATTTTACGGTTTTTTTTTTAACGATTACCTCGTCTGGGATCTGCTGTTTTAGATTCCTAACCACTGATACTGTATTTTTTACTGCAGTTACCAAAGACCAGTACCTTTCACTAAATACTGTGCTTCAGCAAATTATAAAAACTATTTTTGATTACTATTCATTTCTATTCACTTTGATTACTACTAAAGTTTTAAAAAATTGGTTGGAAAACCGCGGATCACCGTTGGCAACAATGGTATGCAAAAAGCCGCGAAGAGAAGGCAAGACGCGTTGAAACTCGCGAGAGAAAGGCCATGAACGAGACTCGCTGTTATTATCGCCATACTTTACTGCTATTCGTTTCGACAGCGTGTAATATTCGTATCGTAATCGATCCGTTTGGTATCCTGCCGTAACTTCATTGAACTTTGGGCTACCCTGTGATCAATTGGCATTTCGCTCCTTCTTCCGATCGAATTCGTCGATTCTTTTTTCGGATTCGACGTACATAAGAGCTGCTAGGATGTATCGGGAAGGATAAATGAAATATTATAGGGGAAAAATACCAAAAATGATATTTTATGTTTCTTCTAATAAAAAACAGCATGGGTTGTAGATTAATCTGTAACTATCGAATGCTTAGATGTATCGTTTAATTGCAGCGGAACTTATTTTCACGACATACAGATAATTTTTTTTTCAAATGCGACAATGATGTTAGTAAATCGTAAATGGAAACTGAAGATCATGTTATGTTCCTGCAATTTAACAATATTTACAGAAACGTGGAAGTAACCACGTGTCCCAACACTTTATCGACCGCTAACCGATAGATCGGCATTTCAGAGGTTGACACTCGTAACGTGTTAATCGGCAATTGTAAGCGCCAATAAAATAAAATTACACTGCTAAAGTAAGTGAAATCAGAATGATATAATAAGTATTACCTCGCCTTTGAATTTTGAAGTGCAGCTACAAATAGATACACACACTTCTGTGCGATACCCAATAAAACCAAGCGGTGGATAAAGTGTCGAGTGTCTCCTCATCGAATAAACTTCCAAATTATTCACTTTATTATGTCGCAAAAAGACGAGGCAGAATTACAACTCAATTAGCACAGTACAGAACCATCAACCTATTAAAATCCCGTGGCTTAACAAACTTTTATAATAACCCTGACAAAAGTCATCGCCCCGATTCATCTAAATCCGTGGTCCTCTCTAAGAAGGTCGTTCGCTTCTAGCGCAAACGGTTCGTTGAACCCCGAGTGTTTCGCTTTCGACGATGTCACAGCTTGTTGGCGATCGTTTCCACGGCGTGCATTATTCGCGCCATCATACATCTATTCTCCTCGTCCCGGCGTTTGGTGTACTCGAAGATCTCCTCGATACGACGATCGATTCGTGACTCGTGATCCTCGTGACACGGGACTCGAGCTCTTCTCAGCTTTCTTGGCCTTTCCTCGTCCACGTTACGCGCCGTACCCGGTTGCCCTTTCTTCCTGGTGGAACCGACGACCACGAGGACGTTGTTTCTCGCCGCTTCCTTGGGTAAATCCTTCGAGCAGTCCGCTTCCGATGTCACTTTCTCGATCGAGAGTTCAGTGGCACGTGGAAGACGCGATATCAGGCTGCCTCTTGAATCGCGTTTTCTTCGTTGAGCTTTGACCGGTTGTCTGAAAGTTAGTTTAAGGGAAGTTGTTTAGTATATTTTAATTCTTTATTTGAATATATCTAACACGTGATGATTAATTTAGTGGTAATTTAATGCAGTGGATAGAGCGATAATTTGTAGTGAATAGATACTGTTTTTATACTTTTTCGGAATCTACTGTGATACAGTTTCTAAACGATATTTAAATTGTGGCACTTAAAAATGGTGATATGATTGTCTGCTGCAATTTAAGTATAGCTTAGAAAGTACTTTAGTATGCTTTAGAGTTCATAGTGATTTAGAATACTAAAAAGTGCCAAAGATAATCTCTATTTCGAGATATTACTTGGAGAAAAAAGGAATTCATCGGGGAGGATTACAGTGGCGGCAAGCATAGAGGAAATAACAGGTGAGACTTTGCATCTTCTTGTAGTTGTCTCTAGGGAAATTTCCTGATATGACATCATACTTGTGATGGTTCTCATCTGAAAGACCCTTTGATACTTTTCCGGTAGATGTCTGAGGCTCTCATAACGGCTGATACATGCAGGCCACACAATAAAATACACTAACGAAACGAATGGATCTTCAAACCTTTAATCAATTCTTAATTAGATCCCCTACTCTGTCACCTTTAAGGATTTTTTCCTTAATCGCCAAAAGGAATTTAGCTCCCAGTTCAAAGAACATCGATCAATCTCCAAAGATACAAAACAAAAAATAAAACAATCGGATCGTACCTAGTCAATTGCCGATTGGGAAACTCGTGCATCTGAATCAAACTCAGGTCCCCGTCGAATGGCCGCAACCTCTGATCAGAAAGCAAAGCCGTTCTCCTCTCGATTTCCGGGTTCGATTCCGCAGGAAGCGCGTCAACCGAGGAGGTCGGCTCTTCCGGCGTCACAGAGACGCAGAGGAATTCATGGGGATCGATGTACTCCTCGTTGTTCGGAGTTCCTCCGCCGTGTCCGAGGACCTCGTCGATGGCGCTGTAAAATGGCCAGGAGACGTCGTCCGCCTTGTTTCTGTCTCCGTGTACCGGATTCTTCAGTTCCTTCAACAGATCGCTGTAGCAGATGCATAGTAACAGGATGGGCTAAGCGAGTCATGCTCGATCGTGTGTGTCACGTGTACGTGTATATACGTCGCGTTTGTGGCTATTCGCCGGCGCGTTTCTTGCATGCTTTGCGTTTATCATTTTTATTCCGACTTGGAATTTACTTGAAGATATGGGAGATACATTTGTTAACTTTTGTACCTTGGCGCTTCTTCCGTGACTCTGGAAAGTAACTTGGCGGATTTTGGAGGCTGTGAAATTCTAGAGAGAGAGAGAGCTTGACATTTTTGGGGGAGTTTGAATGAAATCAGACGTGGAATGTCGTGGAATTTGGAATTGCGGTTTGTGGAATTTTTCTGTTGTAATTTATATACTGTGTATTGTAAGAGAGATTAATGGTGGTATACTACGTATTAGAAGAGAACTTCTGTTAGTGAGGTCCATTATATGCAGTCCCTGGTCATCGAATTAGGACCACTCCAAATTTTCAGCATTTTTCATGTTTTCCGTAAAATTAACAGGTCTGCTCAAATTGTAATGATATAGTTCATTAACTAATAACACAATACACTACTACTGTACATAACACTATGAACGCATGTTAATATCTCGTATTTCCACCCTTTGCCTTGATGACAGCTTGTATCCTTTCCGACATGCTTTGTATACATTGCTTTATCATATGCTGTATATCTTTGTTATTTTCCCAAACATCTGTAATTTTTGTTTTCAACTCAGATAATGTGGTGCTTGGAGAGTTGTAAACAAGTCTTTTTAGTAGGCTCCAAACATTTTCTATGGCATTCAAGTCGAGAGAATTGTCCACACAATTCTATTATTATCACAACAGTAACAAATCTATAGCTTTGTATACTTTGTTATCAACGTATTTAGTAATAATTTGAATGACCAAAGACAATTTTCCATATATGATATAACATTATAACCATAGAAGTCCAATTTTTCTACGTGGTCCTAATTCGATGACCAGGGACTGTACACTGTACCTCTCGTATTAACACATTGCCCGCCGGTCCCGTGATAATGCGGGATGATTGTGCATTTGGCAGATTAATATCTATCATATTATTCTGTCTCGAGGAAAACGGTAAAGCGGGCAAAAAGGCAGTATTATTTCGTTTCAATTGTACATTACTTAATGCATTTAAATATCATATTGACTCAAATGGCAACATTATCAAATATCACAAATTTGGCGGCTGGTATTTAGCCGGCGTACAATGTGTTATCAATAGATTGACGTATATCCGATATAATTGTACCGGATGGAAGAAATCGTGTTTCTGTTTACTGCCATCTACACTATCACTTTCGTCGACTGTACATCTCCTAGCTACCCCCTTGCCGTAAAAACAACGTGTGTCACTCGTGACTCGATAAATAGAATAGGCAATTTTGAAGTTTTCCAAAAATTATTAAACTAAAAATATCAGTGGCTTACGATACGAGCGAATTATTTCTATACTATTTAATCTTGCATTAAGTTCTACGCTATATCAAACATCAGGGATATATTGTTATTTCAGCGATTAGTTTTGAGTTATTGCGCATTCAGTCACAAAAGAAATGGCACGGCAAGGAGTTAAGGATATCATCTAAGAATTAAGTTCTGTCGAAATATTCAAAAAGCTATAATGGATACCCCAAAATCCAAATAATGTACGTAGGATTTCATATCCCTTTCTCCGAGTATACGATGTGATTTAAACAAAGTATTCCCGTCCACTATTTCCGAATTAAAGTAGCCTTCTTTTAAAATTTCCAAGCAGTCGCAAGTTTCTCCCCGTTCGACTTTACGAGCCATCGTTGCTTCTCTTTAATATTTCTCTCTCGCTACTTATCTGCTCAAAGGGAGATACGTTGATTATCGTTCATGTTCCAAAGAACACAAACGAAGGCGAGCGAGCAAACTAACAAACAGGCGCAGCCAGATAAACGAATAATCGTGCTTAACCGCAGGGTAATAAAAGGCATCTGCGTCGCGTCTCACTTTGTACTGTTGCAGTAGGTTCGACCACTTCTTCTTCAGCACCCTGTAGTGCACGTTGGCCATAATTGTTGGAAACTCTTCTCGCATTTGTTGGAGAATGCACCTGAAAAGTCGACCTATCCTCAGACATTCCTATTTCCTTATTATGCTCGATATTAGTTTGTGTTCTGAATACCTCTTTTTTGATAGATTTCACGTGGATGAAAATTAGCGATTGGGTATCAATAAATACGAGTGCATGTGTATATATATGATAAATATTTAAGAATTAATCACATTTAATAAACTTAATGGTGATTATGTATAATCACCGAATTAATCACATTTACCGTAACATATACATATACATGAAAAGTATGTTTTGTTGTATAAAAACGCGGGAATATCTCACGGTGCAATTAAATAGATCATACCAAGCAGTTGCGTTTAAACATTTATCTGTTAACCCTCTGCACTCGGATGGCCCTCTGAGCGGACATTCGAGTTTATTAGTGATTACGGAGGACGACCTCATTGCACCGCAACATTTTAAGAAATTCATGTTTCTCTGAAGTTTTCTATTGAAATGGCAGAGTGCAGAAAATCGTAAAGTACCGCCGAGTTGCTGATAGATAACGCCAGAGATGGCTCCGAGTGCAAAGGGTTAACTTCGATATGTTGTAAGTTGCTTGTTTGTTGATTTTTTAACGCACTGTGTAATCTAGGTTTTGTAAATGGCTTAATATTCCAAACAGATGTAGGACATAGTAACTGAAGACATCTTTGCTACTATAAGATACGGAGTTACAGAAAAGACGTAGTATAGTAACTGGATATTGTCTTGTCTCAAAAAATGATTTAGTAGAAGGTTGCTATAGTTGCAGATGGTATCAGAAAATTATCATAGGGTGCCTAGGATCCAGCAGATTGGACCTGATGTTCCAATACGCGATCGCAAACGGTCCAAATGGACAATTTCTACCGTGGATCATCAGGATACACGGAACGCGTTAAAATCGTCGAGGTTTAATATCTCTTCCTCTGATTTCTTAGCCCCCTTTCAATATC
This sequence comes from Cerceris ruficornis, assembly GCA_963989415.1. Lineage (NCBI taxonomy): Eukaryota > Metazoa > Arthropoda > Insecta > Hymenoptera > Crabronidae > Cerceris > Cerceris ruficornis. The sequence goes on along the minus strand of OZ022518.1, from coordinate 17,542,409 downwards.
GTATGTTCGAGCATTCCAAGAATCGAACAACAGAGCGGCTACTATTCGCAAGATCCGTATAAAGCCGAACTATTGTTTTAGTCTTATCTCTTACCGCGTACGTAAGTACGTATCGTTTGATAACGAACCGTTTTTAAGCTCAAAGTCACAGTTGATTGATGAGCAATAGATATACGTGTATTCTTTCTCGCGTGGGAGCAGTATGTTACTGGCGAACACTTCCGTTTCCGTCCTCGTAATTTATTATCCTCGTAGCGAAACCATTGTTATCTCACGAACCTACGTTTCCATTAGGAACGTGAACAGTTCTTTTTATGATATATGACAAAAACGTGACATCTTTACGGTGTTCTTGTTTTTTTTTTTTATTTCTTTGTTTGAAATTCAAAACTGGCCAATTGAGGCCTGTTTTGTCGACGTATGGTTTCCTCGAAATACGTGAAAAACACTTTTTTTTCAAGTACAACTACACGTGAATTTTGATTCTGCGAATTTTCGAAACTTTAATGTTTTGAGAAGTTAGAAATATTTCTTGTCAATTTTAGAACCAAATATTTCCAAATCTCTAATTCCTGATCGATATTAAATGATTTTAATAATCGTATGCAATGAAAAAATTGAAAAGACCCAACACACAAACCGATGTGAGAACTGGAGTCCCTCAAGCTACTAATTCGTGACGTTACTCATCGTTGCATACAGATTTTAAGGATATCTAAATCGTTTTACTATTAACTTCCTTCACATCCAACGCCCTATTAGTCCTGTTAAACAGTTGCAGCAACGTTTAAAGCGATCACATTATTACTCGACCATCGTAATTATCTCGAATTATTATTTCTTTTGTCAAAATTAGTATCTCTACATAGACGAGCGCCACGTAAAACGTACCCTAAACGACGTACAATTTCATGTAACTCCCTCGGCTATGATAATACGATGATAAGAATATCCCTAGTAATCCAATAATGGCCGTCCCCGCTGAAAACGTTCGAGTCACGCTAACGATCGTGGCTATAATCGAGGGTGCAACGTTTAAATAATTGAAACGCAGACCACACGCGCGTCACTTTTCACCCGATCTCTGTCACGATCGTTAATAATAGTAATACAGTGGCACCGAATCGTCCAATATTTTGCCATTACGCGTTATTTTCGCTCCTGAATATCCTTTGGCAGATTCTCTTTGGCCTTCTACGCCGAGGCATTAAGACAGCTTTCGCGAAGGAATATTTGCGTCGATTATTTTTTAAGTGGCATAAGTCACTTTACCGTAATGAAAAATGATACTTTTTCAATGACTATACGAAATTATTTATACTGAGAAAAATATAAAATTAAATAATAATATAATATTGGCATCGATATTTTTAGACACTAGAACTATTGACGTTATATATATTATATTTAAATATACCGACTAAGCGTTATACTTTGAAGAAGGTAACTATGTCAATATTTAAGTCATTTATTCTTCGTTTTGCAATATTTCGACATTTATTGGGACCTATATTTTTGCAAAGTACTTTCACCACATTCTGTTAAGTTGATTTTTAACATTTTTCATTTAGGCCAAAGGGATTAGTGCTTAGGATGAAAATCAGCTTGGAAATTCTTATCGTTAGGAATATAATTTGCAGATATTTATTCGTATGAAATTTTAATTTTTACATCGCTGCAACTTTTAGTTTTTTTTTTTTTTTTAATTAATTAAAAGTACCAGAAGATTTAAATTAGAAACTTCAGAGAATTCATTGAAAGCTTGATGAGACGTGTAAAAAAATTTACATATAAAATGCCAGACCTAAAATTTGCATACTTGCAAGGCAGTCGAATTTCTTATCATAAAAATTCGCATACGCAGCGCTTTGCATTTTAAACTTCGTCCAATACTTACTCCCAACCCGCTTGAGCGGAATACTTCTGTCCGGTGAAGAGCTTTCCATTTTCTTTTCTCAGCTGAATGAACCGGCAGGTGAGATTCTCGGTCCCTGTGGGCACATCCGTAAAAGGGGGAACCCCATGAATACACGCGTGACTCGCGATTATTATCCTCCCCTTGTCCTAATGATTCTTATTAGACGTTTATTATACCGGAGGGAATTTACTGATTTCTTGCTCTCCGAACCCTCTTCCGATAAAGGTAAATGATTGCAGAAATCGACGGAACACGTAAAAAGACTATCAGAATTAGCTTAGCATATTCAACAGGTGGTATACTCAATTCCGTTTCTTATGGGTTCTCAAACAACCCAATTGGTAGCTTGAAATGAGTACAATAATCATTTGAAGTCGGAGATTCTTGGAAGAGAAGTTTAAAAGACATGGTAGTTAGAAAGAAACTTGGGAGTCAGATTTTCAGTGGCAATAGAATTTGTATGGTATAGATTGCTTAATATTTCAAGAATTTCTTATTTCGAATGATATTTAAATTATTTGAAGGCTATCGCTAGCCCGTAACTGATTACGGTAATTCCTGAGGAAAAAATGACACTGAAACAGTTAATAATATGTATTTTTTATTTACTTTGATGCCGTATTATTGAGCAGGTATAATAGTTTGTTTTTAAGATCTAGTAACCTATCTAATTTTAAGAGCAAATTATCGTATCGCACGGCGAATATAATCAGTCTCTCGGTCGAACGAATGGAAGTATAAAAGAAAAAATTGACAAGTGAAATGTCACTGTAAATGGGCATACCAAAGTTCTATATATAATTTACTAAATTACTCGAACCATTGAGATCGTGAAATCGTGAACCATAATTCACGTACACAGTAAGATAATTATGACGGTCCGTATAACGCCGGCACAGTTATTAAATTGATTATTTAAAGTGAAAAACAAAGTTGAATAAAAGTGGACTGGAAACGAGATTAAAGTTGCCACTCGCAATAGGAGGATTGCGATTGCGCAGATCGCAACGATTACGATAATCTACCAATTACGATGCTATCCTCATTGTAACAGTTAGAGCGCAATAAAGTGAAATTGAAGTGAATTATAGATAAACAATAAATACAATCAACGGCAACAACGATGTTGCCGTGGCTCAAAAAAGTCAAAGTTGATCTTCATCGAACGAGGAAAGATTAGTTTCGGAATAACCGGTACGAGGACAAGGATTACAGTGCCGATGACGCAAGAGAACCCAACTGCATTCGCACGGTCGCGTATATGACGACGGAATATACGTAGTAAACGGTTTACGATGGCTGACGCGCTGTACACGCGGGACGATCAAAACTTGGATAAAAAAAACAAAGTGACCGAAACCCCAAACATGAAATCACCGATTATATTACCCGAGAAAAAAAATCAAAATCAATACTATCTATAAATCTTTAGTTAACGGGTACCGCTGTTAATACAACGAGAACTCACATCGAAATTTCGTCTGATGCGGTGCCTGTGACATGGTAATCGTTGAAGATGCGGTTTAGGAAAACATACACGATCACACGTACGAAAACTTATCATCGTCGGGACTCTGATGCGTACTAAAATCTAGGCCTGGTCTCAGTCCTTTACTCGGGTGATCAGAGGGGGATCCGTAAGAGCGGTATAGACTACCACCGCCGTGGTGGAAGCTGCAAACATAGATTTTTTGGTGGGGATACGTACTTGGATGGTATATACCCGAGTATATCTGCGGATAGTGCGTATAACCGGCCGTACTTTGGTAGGATGCCAGGCCAGAAAGGAAAACAAACCGCGTCGCCATCTCCCATTAAAGCGCCACAACTGCTCTTTTTCCTCTTGCTCGGGAGCACTACCGTGTTTTGCTTTTTTCACGTGTACTGCGTTATCGACTACGGCTTTTTAATGGAGAATATCGATTTCCCGATGGGATATTCAATGAAATTATACGGTGTAGATTGCACCTAACGGGGAACTTATTACGATGGATCTTCGATCTAGGAAATAATTGCATTTTAAAAGTATCAGTCTACAATGAAATTTTACTGAGATTGCTTGCGGTACGTGGGTATGGAAGTAACTTGATGGCAGTGCAAGTTGTCGAATGGTGCGATGTTTGCCAATTTGTAGTATTTAACAAGATTTCCATAAATATAATTAAACTGTCATCTTGGCTGTTTGCCTCTTTGGCAAGTTTATTGGAAAGATGTACGTCGATGCTGGCGAATACTTTTATTCCTGGTTGCTTGGCTGGCGCTAGAGTCGTTTCGTAATAACGTATGAATGACTGTTAGAAAAAGTTACAACTCACAAGTCATCAGGAAATGATCTGTTAAAGTAAGGATTTCAAAGTAAAAGTTGTTACGTCGATAGGATATTTATTTTAATGGCATCTTTCGAACAGTCGAATATTTTTGTATTCTTTTACTTCTCGTTTCAACAACGCTGTGACTATCTTTTGTGCAAATTTCGACTACGCAGCAAACGCGTGGACTTCCGAAACGCATCGTATTTCACGTGTATAAGCAGTCCTCGTATGTCACCATATTGCTTACATTGGCTTTCTTTGTAGTACGACTTATACGTATTTATTCCTTCATTTAGGGTAACACGAAGTGTGTCAGACAGAATGCAGGAAAAAAATGTATTCAATTTTACCAACAAAAAGCAATTTATTTTATTTCATACAAAACTAATCGCTTATCGTAACGCTAAACTTCGAACTATCTTTAAGTACAACGTGACAAGGAATGAGAAAAGTAGATTTACAGACATTCTGCAAGTGGCAGCTGTTGTTCGCCTACGAAACCTTCCCAGAATTTTCCTCGTCACTTCCTACAAAATGCAAAAAGCATCTACTCCTACAAGGGTCCTCAAAGTACAGCTGCCGCATGCTTGTATTTAACAATGACCCAGGTCAGAGGATCGAGCTTTGCAGGAGCCCTCGGAAGCATAGATCCGCAAAGCGTTCGAGGTGGCTCCGTCTGGTGGTCGCTTCGACAAAGCACTGTAAAACTGCGAGGCGATCTCTGTTTCCCTTTCTCTATGTTCGGTTCTCGTTTCATCTCTCTCACGCTTCCACCATTTTAATACGCAGTAACGTCGATGTCTCTCTTCTCTCTGTTTCTCCATCTCCTTCTCTCAATTTCTGTTTTTCCGTGAATAGGTATCGTTCTCTCTCTTTGTCGTATACTTTCCCACCCACCGAGCCATGTGCTCTTTCACTCTCCCTCTCTCTTTCTCTGCCTTCAACTTTCTCTCTCGTTCGCAGCTTGCAGCACCCTCTGTTCCGTTCTCCCCTCTACGTCCCTTTCTACCTCGGTGTCGCAGTCCCTCTCTTTCTCTCTCTCTCTCTCTCTCTCTCGCCGATATCTTCTCTCCTCTGTGCCCTTCGTTTCCATGCAACCTCCCTCAGTGCGTGACGGCTCCGCGGGCCACGGAGAGTCAGAGAGGCGCGCGCGCGGCCATGTTTACTCGGCTTCGGTGGCGTTTCTTTGTCGAGTACGACGCATTCTTATCGGTGCACGCCGCGATATTAATTATGTTCGCGGCCGGCCGCGTGAGCACGTGCGCGTCGTGATTCCTTCGATCTATCCGGACTCTCCTGTTGTTTTTGCAAAACGTCTCTGAGAAAGAGGAGTCCTTTTATCACGCGCGTATGCCGCTTCCCAGCGTGCCGCGGCAAGCACGTTGCTCGAAGATTAGAGAGAGAGAGAGAGACGCGAACGGTGCTCCATATAAAGGAAAAAGTGGCATAATCTGGAGACCGAAACGTAGCGGAACGCTCGCCTCCGCGAGATGGAGGAGCTGCACAACGGTGTCATCCTGATCAAATGTAAGTTTTGCTTCGCGAGCCTTGTCAATGTTTGCTCCTCGCGGCGAATAGGTTATAGCGTGGTGGCGATTTTGTGTAGCGGACTGTAAGCTCGTGATCGCGTTCGATCAGAAGCACGGAACGTTCATCACCTTGCTGCCAAGAAAATATTTCGATTTCTAATCTATCGAATGTAACGATGCAGGACAATATCCTTAGGATATCGAGACTGACTGTATATGTAGGTTTGAGGAAACCATGGCGACAAACGCCGATGAGAAGTATCATAGGATTTGTTAGATCCTATCGGCCTACCGCGCCGATTTAGTTGCGACATGGTTAATCATTGTTTCGGTAATTACCATCGTTGCGGTTGCGTGGAAACGCGACGAACGCCCGTATCGTGCAGCGTCAGCTTCAGGACAGTGCCCGTTCCGCGTTCCTGGTGCATCGTCCATATGTCTCTTTTTTACATAGCAATAGATTTCTCTTTCTTCGTCGGTAATTTTACTACTTGCTTTCGTCGCACGGACTTTCATTGAGAACCTCGATAAAAAGTCCGTCCAAGTTCCTTAACCTCTTCGTGACGTAGTCCTTTCGGCGAAACATACCGGGGATATTGATTGTACGTCGTTTCTTACAATGAATTCAATTGATCGTTTGTAATTAACAAATTATAGTTGATAGTTTTATTCTAAAGAATGCAAAAGATTCTTCTGAAGTGGTAACAAAAGTATTATTACAGGTTTCGACATACTTTTACTTTTTTCTTCTTCTTTTTTTTTTAGAAACAATAGTCGTAACTTTATCAATTATAAATCCTTCGGAAATCATTGTGTCGCAAAACAATAATCCAGGCACTAGCCAACTTACGTGTATTTTCAATAAACCCGTGAATTTTCAATTCACCAATTTTCCATGTCACTGCCCGTAATTATTACAAATTGATTAGCCCCGCCCAATCGACAATGAACGTAACGTTCGATATTTCCGATATATCACGGTTTCGAGTTAACAATCGTCCGAGGTTAATCATCGATCGCGTCCGATCGCAGTCCAATAGTAAGCAGTTAATTTAACCGATTCCTTTTTCGGACACCTTTTCAATGTAGTTAATATTATAATTTATGCCGAACGATGAATGTGTCCCTGTAAAACCACCGACAGTGTCGAGTGTCTACTAGATCATGGGACCTGTTATTCGCGCGTGGGCGTGCTTTCTCTCTTGTAAAACTGCAGATCGAAATGTCATACCGCCTTCGGTATTTCGATCGTTTATTAAAACCATACCGTTGTTCCTAGCTCTCGTAATGTTCAGAGAAATAAATAGATCGAGATAGCGAAAGGATATAACGGATAAGTATTAATTTGAACCAGCTAAAGTGACGCCTATAGTCACGGAAGGAAAATATGTTTCGATCGGATCGCAATCTGACCAATCAGAAGCTCGTTTTTCACGCTCGATATATCCCTTCGCTCCTTGACGAACTCTATCTTGTACATTCACACGTGTTTCTCCTTATGCGCGTTATCCGCTTGTTATTCGAATTAACCCTCCACTGCATTGCGCGTCGCCTTGAAGCGAGAAATTGGATACGATAATTCGCCCATCGTCATTGGAGATAGAACAGTTTTAGACGTTCTATTAGCGATATTGGAATATCTTAGCGATGACATTAGACTGAATATTTTTGGCAACTTTCCAGAGTCTTGTAGAGAGGGAAAAAGAAGGCGTAGGAAGCCTCGATACGGTGTTACGGTGTGGAGATACATACGTGTAAATCTCGTTCTTCCGTTGCATCAGCATCTAATGATATGTTTTAAATGCTTCAATTCTGCGTCATGGAGATTTTTATAGAATTACAAAATTTGAATATCGGTAATAGTAGTAATATTATGTTAGATGGTATCACCTTCGTGGAAGCTTATGGTTGTAAAATTGAAGCGACTACTGAAACCTATTTCATTTCTGTAGGAAAATATGAAAAATCTTGCGATAAATGATTAACGTGGGCTTACGGTGTCTGTTTGAAGCGAGATTTATTGTGCAAACTTAGCAATACCTTCTTCACACGAGAGCGGATAATGGTATATCTGATTTGCTTGTTTTTCGTCATACCTTTCAGCGTTCTAGTGCCCAGAAATACAATCCACCGAAATTTGCGTCACTCTGCACATAATTCGTGATAACATACTTACGATATATCGATATTGACCTTGCGTATGGTTAACGCGAAAAATGGAAATCCAAACATCCCAACACCTCGCTCAGGAATGCCGACAATTTCATTTTACAAATCCAAAATCATCCGTTCACACATAATTTCGCAGTATTATAAAATGATGTGTAGCACCATGCTGAAAATATCATAAATTATTCACAAACCAGAAATTATGAGCGTGAAATTAACAGAAATTCAAATATTTAAAATATAATTAAAGTATAACGAAACAGCTCAGTGTCTAACGTTACCGGTTCGCAATCCGAATGATCTTGGTTCGAATCCATCCTTAAGGGTTGGGAGATGCGACGAATAATCATGAAAAATATTTTTAAATAATGTTCTGCGTTAAAGCACACTTTTAAAATAAAAAGTGATTAATACATGTAAAATTCAAATGTGCAAGTTAGGGATCAATAGCAAAAAAAAAAGAATTCCTGATACCTTAAATGCCTTGTCCCCTCCATGCGGTTTCCATGCATATTAATGACCATGCGAGGGTGCAGATATGCACCTTTCGCAGTCAAAGGGTTGAGCAAGGAAAAATAGGACAGTGACCATGACGGGGGCATCGCGTGTTTGCAACCGCAAAAAGCACTTCGGAGCAATAATTTGCACGGTCGATATGCGCGTACGCGTAATTCGATACAACCTGTATCATTCTGCAGGATGCAAGCGCACGTTCGTTTTTCTTGCAAACCTGTTTCGCCATTTACTTTTCCCCTTTCCCACAGATATGCCATTAACAAAGTTCAATGCCTCCGAAATATAGATTTATTTTGGAAATTTTTTAGACCCATGCCATTATTTTTTCTCTACTGTAGTTGGCGAAGAATTTGGGGAGTGAAATTTTAAATGAATGAACGTGCTGGAAAGGGAATCTGAATGATGCAGACCTTCGAATGATTTTGACGGAGAAAGTTGACGTATGAATTTTAATAAATACCTGTTTATGGTCTTTGGGATAATCAGTGGATTACGTAATTCGTTCAGCCGATATAACATATGTCCACCTGTAATACTAATCGATTATATCAAAACAAGGTCAAGCCCCCTGGAAAACAGAGTTCTATTAAATAATAACTCATTTAATATGTCACATGACATTAAAACAAACCAATAGTTTAATTCCAATAATTCATTCTTAGTTACCATTAACATTTACCCAAAATACACTTCCATCCCTGGACTTAAATAACTTGAACAGTAATTCTTCAAAAATGCTACAACGAATTTCTATATCTTCTCCAAATCAACCGAAGCAACTCAAACATTCACATACAAAATAATTTCCGAAATCTATCGCAACACATTTATATCATACTATTGTTTTCAAAATTCTCGCGCGAGGAGCGATCTCCGCCACCGTATGCGCAGTACGCGATGCGCATATACGTGCATTCGAATAGTTGCCGGTAAACTCATTGTCAGTTATGCGTGTTTAAATACGAACGAGTAAGGGGCCAGGGATAACCGGGTGCTCGTACTCGCAGTAAATTCGGCTCCCCGCCGTCGAAAAAGGAAGTATTCCCGTGCCGATGACTCCTCGAATCGTGGACTCTGTCGTCAGAAATAAAGTTAGTGGGGAGCACGTGTGTCACTGTAAAAAGCTGGCCTCTCGGCTCGCACGACTCACACGACTCGCACGGCTCGCGGTGCCCGCGCACAATGAGCTCTCAAGTGGCGCGCTGTTGCCAGACTTTATGCGCTCTCGCTCTCTATTAGTTGCTTTTAACTAATTGACGCGCCCACAAATTTATACTCGCTTTACCGTCCCAGCGTTCAATTACGTCCTGTGCCTGCTTTTCGCGTGTAAATTGGCACTGCCGTTAGTCTTTTTTTATCTCTGACTTATTAAATTGTATACAATGGAGTTTAGAGATTAAGAGAACTGGAAAAATAGTCGTTCCGTGGGATCTCGGAGAGTTTAGGTTGGTAAGAATAATTCGTCGGCGAACGAAAGATTCTGGGTTAGATTCTGAGTCCAGGAGACTGATTTCTCGTCACCTGTTTATTTCTATGGGTCTCTACAACGGGAAGATATTTGTATGGGTTTTGTTGTATACTTATTTTTGGTCATTAACCTCTTAGATACGAACGCTGAGTATGCGAGGCGTGGAAAAGTAACTACTCGGTTCGAACGGTGTATGTATAGGGTGTTCCGTAATGCTTCATGGAGATCACGTGTCCACTCAACGGTAACTTCCTAATTGGGACAGGAGTAGTTAAAGAATTAAATTTTCCTTTTTTATTACGAAAAATACTTCTGGGATATAAATAGATATTTAAGATATAGAAGTTAAAGAGTCGTTTCTAAACTTTTCCTCTTACGAACGTAATATCAGGCTTTTTGTATATTTCACGTACTTCGTGACAAAAGGTTTATAATTTCGGCCAAGAAATATTCCCGATCTGTTCAGACGATAATAATTAGCTCCGTTTTTTATTATAAATACTATCTTATCTTCGACGGACATCGCTGATTAGAAATAGACGCGGTTTGTTAAGGTGAGATCGAACGACCGAACGGAACGCTGGGCTACGAATTCAGATGCAAATGAAACGCATTGTCGTCGCAGCTAATTGACTACGGAGATATAATGGTATTTAACAGATGCGCATACCTGCGCCCAGCAATACATTTTACGAGACACTTCCGGAAGAAGAGGACGGTATTGTGTGTCTCCCGGTTAATTGAATCGTCCTCGTAATTAATTATGATTCCCGCGCTTTTAACCAATAAAATTCCGTAACAGGAGCCGCGTCGATGTTTCGTCAATTGTAGAAGCTAATTAATCTTGTCTTTTTAATACGTCAAAGTCCTCTTGAAACGCAACGTTACGGGGATACGGTCGGTATGAATTTACAGGCTGAAACTTTCAGTTATTCCATAGGACTTCAAATTCTCAAATATCTCTGGGAAATTTTTCCCAATATCCCATAGATAGTTTGGTGATCCAGAAACCGCCTCAAAAACTATAACTCCTACGCGAAATCACCATAGCAATTAAAACCAAAAACACAAAAATAAACTGCGATACAATTCTCCCATGTATTTCCCCCCAGGGGCCTGTCCGTACTGGGCGGACAGGTACGGGTCTGACGCACCCGGGGCCTTCCGAGTCCTCGTTCCGATCAAAGCATATCGGTAGTAGCATTGGATTAGCCGAGCTGCGCCTGCGCAAAGGGTCAAATTGGTACCACGGGGACTGAGCTAAGTCCCAGGACAATTCTTTGTGCTGGCCTAGTCATCAGTTGGACTTGTGGGGGTGGCAGTGGGGCCTGAATCGCTTGGCGAGAGGTGTAGAGGTTTAGAAGGCCCTATTTACCTGTAGGTCAGCTGGTAACATACGCTGTTCTGCGCATGTGCGTTGATTCGACGTATCCCAATCCTTCGCCCAAATGGGGACCGTGCAGTGAAGCATCTTCATGAGATACCACACGTAAAGCAATACAGAATAGATCTCCCATATATTTACCGTACGTTTCTTCAAGTTCTATGTTAAATATCAATAAATCTAACAGAAATAGAAGAATTTAATTTTGTGTAAATTTTATTTTGTGAAATTTTATCTTAAAAATTGTAAATGGCCTTTGTACTGCTTGATCAAATATCTCCAGGAGTACCGTTTGAGACACTTAAACAGTTATTCAAACCGTAAAAACAGTCCTAAACAGACACTGTATACGGACATTCCAACGAATATCGTTTCTCGAGGATAACGGAGACTCTCGAGAGCTATACGCGTGCATGCAAAACGAGAAAGTTCATTGCGGCGTGTGGGATGCATCTCTTTTGGACGTAACTAATAACAAGCAAGATAGAGGCGCATGTAGCTACCATGGCGGTATGCGCGCGTGAGAACGCTCCTGCAAGTACAGTCACGGTCAGGTATTCGTAGCGTTTCGGAGCTATTATACTCTGCGATCTTCGAGAGAAGCAATACTCTATTTGGCATTCGGTATCTAGTTACTTTAAAGAATATTGTTTATAGGGGAAAAAATAGAATCGCTCGTTTGATATTGAACTCACTAACTATTCTCTAATTTAATCATATCAGTGTCTTAGTTTCTTGAGAATTGTTGAAACTCTAGAAATAGCTTCGATTCGGATCCAGTGTGTCAAAGACACTTGATCAAATGTTCTGTCTCCTACATGCGCGTATCTGCAACATCTACTTATGGGTTATTAACCCTTCGACTGTTATAGGTGTCTAGATGCTTCCCACTGTAAGTTAATTCAACGTGACATGTTTACTTTTAAAGCGAATTGATGTATAATCGGACAGTTCTACGCTGTGTATTTATGTTCAATCTACTTAATGTTCTATTGAAAAGTACATGGACCTAAACCCATCGTTGTAGGTTCTTGGTACTGACGTCGAGTGTCATCGTCAGTCTGTCATCGCACCAGGCAAAAGTTTCTCAATTAATGCGTGTGGTTGCCGTTAAGTAGAAGAGTATTAAATCCTATGTATTTTCTTAATACCTGATGCTTTAGGAGGCAGCTCGAACGAACTTAGAGTATCGTTAAAAATACATGATCACTGATGCAGCGTATCACCGTTGACCTGTGCCAACGCGTGCAGTATTACTTCCCGAACTTAAGTGTGCCACAACTGGAAGATTGAAGAGGGTAGTTGATGAAATTTAGCTATCATACATCTCCCTAATATTCTACTTCCTGAAAAGTAGGTCTCCTATCTCTTTCGCAAACATAAACCTCTGCCATAAACTCAAGCTCCTCACGTTCCACTGTCAATCTATGGTATGCTATCCTATAATATCCCCTGGTAGTAGACCCCTCGCTCGAAGCGTGCCCTAAAGGACCAAGTGACACATAATTACAGCGCCAAATCAACACGAGGGATTCTCCCCTTCTGACACTAGAGATCTGTTTACTACTTTTCCGCATCAACTGCTACAATTATTTCGTCGAAGGCCTATCCTTTTAAAACTTTTCAGAGATTATTAACACTGCCGTCCGCGCGATAAATCTGGATTCTTTGGTTTGGCGCCGGCGCTTTTTGAATTTGTCGAGAAACTATAAAACGTCGCGTTTTACTAATCACAATAAGTTATAATTCTGTCCCGCAATTTTCACGAAATTTCGAGGGTATGTGACGGATTGCAGCCTGTACAGGATACAAGCGATACTTTGCAACAATTTGTAATTGTGAGATAGCCGTGACGCCTTTGCGATATAATAGGCAGCTGTCTTAAAATTTTAGCGTGACACCAACGTGGTGACACCGGCATTTTTCCGCATATTTTCGCACGACACTAACGTGGTGTCACCGGATGGCATAGTGTTGATATGGATTTGAATTGGAGTCCGAGTATTTACCTGCTTACCCCCATAGCCATCGTGGTTTCTCAGTTTGACAAAAATCAATGCTGTAGGGGCTGTGGTAGGAAACGAGGTGAAGGGTCGAAGTCGCAACTTGTGGGACCGAATTCAAATCCAACGTCATATGTAGCAAATATTTCTGAAATTATTAATTGACATATCATAACCACAGTGGTTTGCAATTCACCTAAAACAATAGGACCTAGGAGAAATTACCATAGCTGTTGGAGCAAAAGGTACAAAAACAAAGCAAAGATTCGAACTCTAGATGAAATCCTTCTGCGTCGCGTTCAGCAGATATTCCCTGAATTATTGACACATTGAATTCCACCCATATTTCGCTAGTTACACTGTTTCTACTGAAGTGAGACTTTTTCTATTAAAACCGTATCTTTATAGAGGAAAGATGTTAAACGTAACAATAGTTGTATATTAGGTAGTACTTTACTTTTTTAATAGCAGCAGTTAAATATTGAATATAGTAGCGAATTCGTGAATTCTATTGTTTCAAAGTCTTAAGAAATTTCATTGAATTGAGTAGCGCCGGTCACTGGTGACCCCCGTGCCATTCAACGTTTTAATTAATATATCGTAACCTCCGTGCTTCCCGAACCCACCTAAAACACTAGGTCATAGGTTAAAGGACCGCAGAAATTGACGGCAAAAAATCCAGAAACAGCCTCTCCGCACGGTTGTCTACGACTGTACCTGTATCCCGGTGCATTGTCGCGGTGCACCTGCATATAACGCTAGGCGTGTGGAGTATGCTTCATCCGTTCGACGTGTCCGTTCCCTATTTACACGTACGGACAATGCGACACGCGGAGATGCGTCGTTGGTTCTATTTTGAAAGAAAGGAAACAACAATATGCGCCCCGTGGGCGAGAAGTGCATTTACGTGGGAGTACGGTGCAAGAGGCAGGCGAGCTTAACTGGTTCGACTGGCTCGAATTGTCTTGCAGGTCTTGCCAGGCATGCCGATGGGAGCCGGTGTTTGCGACATATTCCAGGCATTTGTTCGATACATCAAACACGTACGATTACCTGCACGCAACTTTAGGGTTTTTCCTATGGTGCGTGGTATAAATGTTTGATATGTTGTTTAGCGTTTTACAGGCTGATTTTATCAGTTCAACTATGATCTGTGGCATCGTTTTTTTTTCAGGACTAGAATCTTTCTAGCTTCTAGACTTTTGATGTCTTTTATTGTTTTGTCTTTAACCCTCTATAGGCTCGTGTAACTTTGAAGTAACACAAGAAAAATCTAAGCTTTTATTCTTCAATGTCAATTTTTTAACTTTGCCAAATATTATAATTTAGATATTGAAGATCATGAAATTCTTTATAATTCAATGTTTCAAAATCCAGTTAAATCTATTATTTATGATAGTATTTTTATCATTTTCTAATGTGCTGTCGTGCAACTGATCTTCTGATGCCATAGAAAATTCAGTCTATAGAGGATTAACACGTTGAATGCGATGGGGGGTCACCGGTGACCGGTGCTATTGAATTCAATGAAATTTCATATGACTTTTATATTGTAATGTTTACGAATTTGTTAACCGTCTATAGTTCGAATTTTCTGTGGGATCTGAGGATCAGTTGCACGATAGCACATTAGGAAATGATAAAAATACTATCATAAATAATAGATGAAACCTGATTTTGAAACATTGAATTATAAAGAATTTCATGATCTTTAAGATCTAAATTATAATATTTGGCAAAGTTAAAAAATTGACTTTGAAGAATAAAAGCTTAGATTTTTCTTGTGTTACTTCAAAGTTACACGAGCCCATAGAGGGTTAATTAAGTCAATATTTACGCGTTGGTCCCAAAAAAGTAAAGTCCTGCTGTCTAGATATCGCTTTGTTTCTTTAAATTTTCTGCTTTGAAAAGATGTGATCTTAATAGAAAAAGTTTCACTTCGGTAGAAATGAAGAAACTAGCAAAATACCGGTGGCATTCAACGTGTTAATACCGATTTTACTGTGTGAAACGAAGTGGAAAAGCTTGAAAAACCGGAATTAGTAATTAGAGATCATCGAGTCCCATCAAGATTCACATTATTCATGAAATAAAAATAATTCGAAAATCAAAGCCGCACACTGGCTTCATTGAGCAAGCTTAATCACAGCCTGGATCTCTTAACGATAAAAGATTGTGCCAACAGACGATTGCAGTGAAATGGCGCTCTTGTGCATCGTGTTCACAATCTCTGTTAGATCGATATTCCGCGCTGCAGCATATGTTAAGCCGAGGGTTATCGTTGCACCTGCAGGCTCCGCTTCCCGTTTGCTCGAAGACTTTGTTTGCGCAGGACTAAATAAATTGCGAAATAACAGAGACCCGTTGCACCTCTGGTTACTCGTGCAATCTTAAGAGGATGAAACGAGGAAGAGTAAAATTGCTTCACTCCAGAAAAGACTCTTCCAAGCTCGTAGTAAAAAAATTGCCGATTTTTATCGGGTTTCATATGCAAACGGCAGCATGGACGAAACAAGTATCTCGCATTTTTACGACTTGGTTTGCAATCAGAGAAGTTACAAACATATAACGAATTACCTAGTTTGAAAGAACTTCAGTGGATTAGGTAAGTTTCCAACATCTTGAAAAAGTTAAATCAGCGTTAACCCTTTGCACTCCTATGCCGAGCTACACTCGACACAGCTTTCTATGACACTTAACGTTTCATCTAATAATTATCGGCTTTTCGAAATCAACAATAATTTTGCATCTTAACATAAATATCCCGCGGTACATACAATCGTTCCCAGTATTAAGTAAAAATGAGCAATCAACGGTAGACAATTTTCCGGGACTGTATTTGCTTGTCTGGCGAAAAGTTAGTAAAATAATTCGTAGCGCAAAGGGTTAATGGTGGGTGTGGAGTTAAAGGCTTGGACTCGTAATTAGCGAGCCCGTGTTTAAATCTTCGTTACCTTTGGGGGAGTTTTTCCGAATTTTCACTTAATATGTCATAATTATATAAATAGTGGTATAAAGATCTACTTCGGAGTAGAACTATTGATGGTTCCATCGCTACATTTGAGAGATTACGATTTCTATAGAATTAAAGACTCTGATTCCCAGTTACTGGTTCCAAATACAGATTTCCAACATCTTTGCACATTTTTTCACGATAGAGAAGTTCCTCTGATGGGGATTATAATTGGTAAGGAGGGTCAACTACTCTTCAAGGATTTTTTCCTAATTAATTATTTAACCCTTTACACTCCGAGTCCTTTTTACTATGAGCTACGAGTTACTCCAAAGCTATTTACAATTGTGCGAGTGCGTCTGTGGAATATTAAAAATCTTGCTTCGTCATTAAAAGAAGCGTATACATTTTAAAATTATGTTTCATAATATTAAAAAATATAAAAATACGCCGGATTTACTTTACATCGGAGTTATCAATTTCTATTACAATGTCGCCGCTGCGGGGCCAACGGAGTGCAAAGTGATAACATCGACCTCACACAATTACCGAAACCCACGTAAAATAGTAGCCCCTAGGCGAAATGTCCATATCAGTCAAAACCAAAGAGAAGATCTACCTCCAATACCATAGTTTAATTTCCGATAGCACATTTCCATAAGATCAAGTTTGTTTGCACAGCAGGATCAATAAAAAGTTGACTGCTGACATCACCTTTTGGATCACGACTTACTTCTATCTCTCTGACTCGACGTTACGGTGCAAAGAGAGAACTACCCCCGATACAACCGGTTCTAACATAAAATTAAAGAACACCCCGTATAATGTCGATGCGTAGGATTAACAAATAGGCTGGGAGCACAAGTGATAAAACGCTGCCGGGACCATATTGCTCTCGGTGCACCATTAACGAGGGACTCGCGTAAATTACACACACGCGTGCGAGCGAACGGAACTGATACCAATCTTCGCGTATGTCCTGCACACGCGCAAAGATAAACGGCAGACAGACCAGATATCGATAGATCGCTTCCATTTCGTACCTGCGAAATTTAAAGTCACTTTACTCGGTGAAACATATGTGCCAGGTGACAATGACAGTGGTCTAAGTCGAACATTTGAATAATTGTACTTGACAGTTATTCTGTACTGGGCTAATTGATATTGTAATATGGTGGAATTGTTTGATAGAAATTAGAGAAACTTGTACAGTTTAATGGTGCTAATAGTTGTCTCGTTACGGAGAACTTGATTCGCAGACTAAAAGAGAAGTCTAAGTATCTGGAAATGAGGAGTAAATGAGTTAGACCACTGTCATAATTACCAGTTTCAACCAGTAACACCAGTTTCAATAGGGTCATAGTTACCGAGCTGAGAAATACTTTTTTTTTAAATACTAGAATGTATTAGGTATCAATGAGACTTTGTTACGTTCTCGATAGACTGTTTTTTTTAATTGTAGGAAGTGTTTGTTAATTTTTCTTTTAAATTTGGTAAAAGTTAGTCATCATCTGTTTTAAATAGTAAAGGTTGAAGACAATTTTCAATTTTTTAAGTTTCTTTATTTACATTACAAATTGTGTACAACTTTCTGGTTACCTGATGCAAATTATAAATTTGCGTTTTTCGTTAGTTCCTGCTGTCGTTCGTGCGATAATTAAGTCATAACCAAAAACTACATGCTCGCTTTTCTTATCGCAAACGTACACTACTTTCCCCAATCGCACGATCTCAACGTTTAGTGCATTAAAACGCGTTGCACTGTAATTCGCCCTTTTATTGCTCATGCGAACCGGAGAGGAATTGTTAAAGATTCATTTCCACCCCGTTTGTCAGAGCCATGAAAAATACGCATAACACGCGCGCGCGCATTCGTAATCGTTAGAGAGAGAGAGAACTACTCACTTAAGCTTCATTCATAAGGAAATACCGTATTACACCACATAGTACAACACTACAATGAAACATCACCTGCAAAAATCACGTGAAAAACGTCGCAATAATTACATTGAACAAAATCCTTGCGATTTTTAATATCAGTTGTAACTGCTACAATCAGAATTCTCTAACGAAAAATTCGCGTAAAAGACATTCATAATTGGTAGGTACTTTCATCTCAAGGAAAATCCTTCGCTGTGAACATCCATCTCTTCTCTGTTCTTTACTCTTCGGTTTATTGCCTGCTACATTATGTATGCGGCGTAACCATCGTTTTCCCCTGTATTTTTTGTTCTCTAGTTCGCTACATGTGCAGTTTGACTCACGCTATCCCTTTACTCTTTGCTCTTTGCTCGCTACTCCTCTATGTACGCCGCTTTACACTCCGAGAGAGCCGCGTCTTCACCGTACATACGCATGCGCCCGTGCTATCGTATGTGCATCGCTAGAGACAAACGGAGGCTCCTTCTCTGTTTCTCTCTCGCTCTCGCCTCTTCGTCTCTCTTCCTCGAAAGAGAGCGCGCGTGGGTCGGCCGACTGGTACAGAGAAAGAGCGACGCAGCAGGCGAAGGAATAGTAGTGTCGCTTGTGTGCTCTGCCTCGGCGGTCGCGCTTCTTCTCTCTCCACGCGACGTATTTGCTCTGTTTACTAGCTTTTAACGCTCGAACACCGATCCTTGGAGAGAAAATGAGAGAGTTCAGTGCCGGGTTCGTTCAACGAAATATCGAGGAATTGTTTCAGACTTTTGTGATTTTCTAAAGCGTCGAGCGCAAAGTCACGCGAAAAGATTGACAGTGCAAGTGTCGCGGTACTATCACGCCGGAAATCGGGAAGAATGTAACCTCTGCGCGTTGTGCTGATACCGTGAACCCAGAAAGAGGAACAGTTAATTTCCTGTACGAAAGTGCCTCGATATTTTTCCTCGTTTCACTGTGAATTTACGATTTCTACAGTCAAAGTGTCTACGAGTCTCCAGAGCGTTTGGTGGCGTCGGGATTCGTGAACTTCTTGTTAGGTTAGTAGGAACGGAAATAAGAACTTTATGATATATCGACAAAGTTTGTAGTTATACGACGTATGTAGTTTCATAGTTTGTTGTACGAATTCAGGAGCATAAGATGCACACGATATTCGTATCTGTTCATGCGCTTCGTTTACGATATTCTACATATTCAATTTCGGAACTCCACCGAACTTTGTTAGACCTAGGTTATCAAATCAGACCACAGTACGGAGTTTCAGGCGTTCCATTTTATATACAGTTGCAAGACAGGGCGTTAGAAAATATAAATTAGCATCAATTTTAATCAATATCGATGTAACACACTATTGCGAAAGCAAACCGATGAGCTCTGGCTGGTCGGTGGAAGAGGTATCGGTTGAGTAGCCCAATAGGGCTTTAAAAAAACACACAGGAGAAAAAAGACGTGGTATATGGTGTATCTTGATGGCCGTGTTGCTTGGGTTCCTCGTGTTTTATAAAGTTTGCGCTCCAACGACGTGGAATTGCGGACGCAATTGGATATTCGTTTTTTTTTCCTATTTCTCTCGTTCACTCTTTATTTGCCTTCCCAAAGGGAAACAATATAATATAGGGGAGTTCCATGGGAGAAAAGGAAACAGGAAAATAGCACATTTTTCATGTGCTAGTAAGCCCGATGATTTATTGTACAATCTCCGGCTGCCAGAACTTATTCATAGTTTCCTCCTCTGTTCTGTATTAACAGCGACAGTTCGTTACGAAATGAAATAAGTTTTATTAATAAGTTGCGAAATTCAATTTCTTTCGAATTAAACATATACATCATATGATTTTAGATTTTCTGGCATTATAGTCGATTCATTGCAACTAATTTACAAAAATTCGTTTAACTTACACGCAAAGTTTCACCGGATTTTGATTGATATAAATCTATGCGAAGTACGAAGGTGCTAAAAGCAAGCGCCGCGCTAAATGTTCGTAAATTTATCGCGTTAACAGTTTAACGCGTGAAATTACATTTTCCAGAGAATTTTCATGATATTAATAGTTTTAATGAGTTCACTTGTAACGTTTGAAAATTTTACACTATATTCCCTGCAGTAGAATGCCGGCTGCGTTGGATCTGTGGTAAATTCGAAGTTAAAGGTTCAGGAACTCCCAATAAATGCTAATTATTATTTAAATTTATTAAATTTAAATGCTAATTATTATTTAACACTTAAATTGACCGCGTTATATCTATTGTATTTCGATATACCAAATATGTACTTTGAAAAAAGAGAGATCAAGAGATGAGAAAGATGATCCATTAACTAACTTTGGTTTTAAGTAGTATTTTAAGTATTAAAATTGATATTATACTTAATTATTATATAATTATATAATAATAATTATAATTAATAAAATATTATATAATTTATATTATATAATACAATATATTACTAGTTAAGTAATATGGAATATTTACTGAATGGCTTAAATTGGGGAAGCTTGCGAAAAAATTGAGAACCGGTCATTTTTTTCACCTTGGTAGTCCTAATTCCAAAATAATCGTATCCTCGGTGATTTAAAATCCATTCAAAAGTTGAAAATCCTAGGAAAAACGAACATATAATAGTCGAAGCAGAAAAATATGAGAAGAAAGAACTGACGGCTGTTAATGCATCAAGTGCACTTTTCTTCTCGACCCATAAAGTGGAGAGTAAATGAACTCTCGGCTCAGCTCGAACATCGTTAGTTACAGAACACAGTGGAATCGGTATTCATGAAAAAGGAAACGGTCAAATATTATTCTTCGTGAAAGACCACGTGTATTCTCTTCTGCGCGTATTCCGCTACTCGATACGTTCGTACTCCGTCGAACCGGTGCGCTCGTCGCAACGTGGGCGTCAAGACGACGATACGTTTCCAAATATTTTCTTTCGTGAAAGTACGTAAGTTGCGACACAGCACAGGGGAAAAAAAAAGAATAATTTCAATCCCCGAACGAGCCGAGCTATCCTTTTGGTTTCGTCATTTACGAGAAAGAATCTCGATGGTGGAATTTCATTTAAAACACGTCCGTGAAAATATTCCTCGAGGGAAATAATTTTGTGCGTTCATGAAGCAGCGTAGAAAAGTGATTTGAATGTAAATGGGACGAGATATGAATTACGCGATTGCCGTGGCTAATTAGTTTGACCTAAAGTCATTAATGCAGTTCATTAAATTAATTCGTTTTTATTAACGATATTATATTACGCGTTTCGTGGTCCGGTTGATCAAAATTCATAGGAATGTTAAGTTTCTTTTTGTATCTTCAGTGTTCAAGTGTAGCTGAGGACCATACGATTTTGGTTCTCTGTTTTCTTTATATTCTTTATTCGTTGATCTTGCTACTTCGTGTCTCCCTGCTTTTTGTAGTTTTCACTTCGACTGCGGTTTTGCCGAGGACTTAAAGGTCAAGTGAGTTCTAAACCAAGGCTATTGTGTACGACATGTCACGCGGGAAAAATTCCCTTGCTGACTGTTAGAGGATACGAACTCGACCGCTGACAAATGCTATTTCTACTATCTTTTATATATTGTTACGATTACGGCGCGGCACCGAAAGACTACTACTATTTTAGAAAAGAAATATTTATTATACGTCTATTCGATGTCACAGTTCTTGGAGAACTCTCTGACAACTCGTTATAAACAATTTGAGTCGTTACTATGACTCTCAAAACCGATGTAACATACAGGGGGAACGATATTATTTACAATCAATCGTAACACTACTCCCCCCTTTAAAGAAAATATACAGGCCATTGATAAAAACACATATTTGTTAGCTTCTATAATTTCTTCTACATTTCTCGTCTCTCCGTCTTCTCGACCTTTGGTTAGAAGAGGAACGAACGACTACTGTGGACTCTTTCCAACCAAAAACTGACTTGACATTCACCCAGAGCCTAAGCTCTGCTCCAAAATATAAAATTTTATAAGTGTATGTGTGTGTGTGTGTGTGTTGACAAATCCACTGCTCTGTCAATCACCGATGACACATCTAGTTTCGTTCATTTGCACATTGTCGGCTTTAACGTAATCCTTTTCTAATCTAAAGTCTCGGATAGATTCACGTTACAAGTACAAAATTTCCCAGAAGCAGCAGTAACGTTCACCAGGGGGCATTTCTTGCTAAACATATTAATAATCTTAAAAGGAGAAGATTACTTTTGATAAAAAGAAATGTAGATTATCTCTATTGTGAAGTTCGGTGTGCCACGGAAATTTCTAACCTTTTGCCATGATTCAAGAGTGACTCGTTAGGTACAAATAGTCGGGAGTCTAGTACCCCATTTATACAGCAAATGACTCACAGTTGCACAAACTCGTACTTTCTCGAGCGTGGGATACACAGAACGACATTTATAAACATAATATTGCAAACGGTTAATTGCGTGGAAGTGCAGCCACTTGAAAGAAAAAGAGAAAGAAGAAATTAAATACTCTTTAATAGACGCACAGACGGAACGTTCTTGTTCTTCGCGTTATTGAACATGATTTTCTTGATCAGTGCACACGTTACGCGGCGCTGCGATAATGGACTTCCTGCGCACAAGTAAACCTATGGAAGCAAGAGGGGGATGCGTCTCGAACGGTCATGTTTATCTTCGGAAGACTGCAATGACCGACTCTGCCGATGCTAGAGAGTAGACCGATGATTTATCCTTCGGAGCCCCGGATCTGCGAACTGGCGAATCGTCGTTTTTCATTCCTCGAAGACCCCGTTCAAAGAGCATCACGCTGCATTGTTTCTCGGTGCTTGCGACCAAGGGTTGATAAATGTTGGAGAGAACCGCAACGTGATAAACCGAGAGGATTTTAGACTTTCGACGATGTTATCGTTACTGCCCTAGGGTTCTTAAACTCGAAGCAATTCTTTCCATCTATTTAGTTAGATCGATACAATGACTTCGTATGGGAGATACAGTTTTGGATGAATTTCGAGCTGTTGGGGCTGCGTGACTTGGGAATTGGTAGCTTGGAGCTTCAATTTCCTTAGAGGCATAAAGTTTTGTTTCTTTTGTATTTTTCTTTTTTCGGTTTAAATGCTATGGTTATTCTGCCAAGGTCAGTATTGAGTGTATTTCAAAATACCGAGGGTGTAATGTAGCATAAAAAATGTAGGAGGTTTTGAACTGGGCCTCTTGGATTGCGAGTACGAGACTTTATCGTAACTTAAGTTTTTGGCTTTAACTACCAGGCATTTTGGCTAGAACCTGTACCTTGGTTTCTGATTCATCCAGACTATATTCAACGGCAGTTTAAGGAAAATCACTTGCAAATAACGATGATTTAAAGTAGAGCCCATTAATTGAATAAATGAGTTCAAGCTTTTAACTCCGTGTCCATCATACCATTCGAAATTAATTTTTATTAGTTCGCATTTGACGTTTAACTTTGTGCGTATTTATATAACAAACGGTTACAGATTATGCGGTGGAAGTTGCACGATAAACAGTGTTTTCCTTTCTCGCGATAAACCGGATGAAGCGCAAATCAAATTCGTTTTATTTCCTACGGGTGGACATAAGTAAGAAAGAAATTCTGCAGAGATGAGCAATGGAGGAGTTTAAATTTAGCCATAGTGTTTGATAAACTGCTCCACCTTCTAACCGTTAACTCTATTATCGTTATTTCCGTTCGATGGGAATACAGTAATCGGTGGAACTGCTTAATAGCTACAACAGAAAAGACGTGCTCGAACCATATTTCAAAGTGCAGTTTGCAAGTTAATACTTCGTGAATTTAAGCAAGTAAATTTATCTGGTATTGTATTAAATTTTAATACGAAAATTATCGACTATCAGCCGACGATAATTCTTCTCCAGTAAACAGAACGTTTCGCTGCCAGCAGTTTCCTTTGACATCAATTTCATCGTCTCATTTAAAATGCAAAAGAGTTAAAAGTACCGAAACGGCGAAGCATAATATTTAATGCCATGTTTTCGTGCGCAGAAACTCAACAGTGTCTGTTTACCTCGACTTTTATTTTGAACTTGTAAAAGATACTTGAGCTCCAAAGGCGAAAACGTATAAGTCCTCGTCGAGGCCGAAATGACGTGTCGAGCAAGCATTCTGAATGCGTTATGCTCCATACGCGTCGGTTTCCGGTTAGCAAAAAGAAAGGATCCGAGGGAAGGATCGCGTCCTTTTGTCTATGATACTTTCATCCTTGAAACGTTTAACCTTCCTTCCGTGTGGATGCCATATCTGCGCGACGGTGATCCTCTTTTCGCATCGTCCGCGCAGCCTCCGAAACTTAATACGTTTTATCGTCCGAATTGTACGCACGATTCAAGATAATCATTTCTTGAAGGAAATACGCGCACAATTTGTCGCGCTTTCAGCGACGAATTCAAGTGCGATATGAAATTTGACTTGGTCGAAATATTTTGAGGAATTGCATAGAAAGAAGTGAACAATTAATTATTACGAATCAAAATTGATACTTGTTTAATCGTAAGTTATTCTAATTTTTAAATGTATGAGCATGTTTTTTTACTTATTAACACGTCGAATGCCATGGGGGTCATCGGTGACCGGCGTCATTAAATTCAATAAAATTTCGTATGGCTTAAATTGTAATATTTACGAATTTTCTAATACATTCAATATTTAAATATTGTCATTAAAAGGGTAAGGTCGTGCTGACTACATAACTACTTGGGTCTTTAAGATATCTGATTTGTAAAGATGTGATTTTAATAGAAAAAGTTTCATTTCTGGAAAAATGATGAAACTACCGAAATAACGATGGCGTTCAACGTGTTAAACGGATTTAACGAAACTACATATTTGGTTAAATTGGGCAGTGATGTCAAAGTGCATGAACTATATCGACTTGTTTTATTTGCTGCTTAATATGACGTGGATTCCCGATATGAATTATTAACGACACCGTGACACGACGCAACTGCGAACGATATTCGTAGTGCTTGGTTATTTTTATAGTTTATGCTCTCGAGGAGAACGATATTCCCCACTTCGGTGCCGATTATGACGCCGTATAGGAACCTTAATGATTATTTATTACGTGCGTTATCTACGTAAAGGGCAAAGTCAAAAGTTTCTTCTCTAATTAATCTACGATAACCTCCCAATTTTG
Source organism: Cerceris ruficornis (assembly GCA_963989415.1). Classification (NCBI taxonomy): domain Eukaryota; kingdom Metazoa; phylum Arthropoda; class Insecta; order Hymenoptera; family Crabronidae; genus Cerceris; species Cerceris ruficornis. Next base: position 17,517,100 of record OZ022518.1, on the reverse strand, counting down.
TATATTGATCTATTTATGGTCTAGTCGTTAACTGGTACATTATTAGACACCAAATTTGATATCGGACATCGTTTCATTTGTAATTATAGATAATACAGTTGTTGGTATACTACTAGATTACTAGACTACTAGACTAGATATACTTGAAAACCGAAGATAGCTGAGAATATTTCCGCTCGATGGCAAAGCAATCCAAGTGGCAAGTGAAGTTAGTAGACGTCATAATACGTGTCATGTGTTTTGATATAATTTCGTCTGAGAGATTTTAATAATTAATCCATTGCACCGACATACCCGTTTATCTCATCGTGTATTTTATCTAACATAATAATATCATACATTATTCCATATTTAAGACTTATACCATTTTCAGTATTTATTAACATTTTCTATATTATAATATTCAACTCTGCCGGCGATTGTGAAAGTGGTTTAAGACCAACGTTTAAAAATTATTAAATTATTAGTATGTGGAATAACTGCTTTTTAGAAATGGTACAAAATTGAACTAGAATGTCTCATTTAATTCTTTCATGGTGGATAGGGTTTGAAATCGTCTCCTGTAGGTTGTGATCGACCATAAATCAGTTCGCCATCGACCAAGCGATCGCGATCAACTTGTTGGCCACTCATGGTGAATGTGACCGTTTAGCATGTAGCACGTTACATCCGAAAATGCATATGAGAAGAGACGTATTCTTTTCACTTTAATCAGATCAGATTCGTGTTATTTTTAACACGTTGAACGCCACCGGTATTTCGCTAGTTTCATCATTTCTACCGAAGCGAAACTTTTTCTATTAAAATCACATCTGTATAAAGCAGAAACTTCAAAGACACAGATGGTTATATATTCAGCAGACCTTTACCTTTTTAACGCCAATATTTCAATATTGAAATTCAAGATTCGTAAATATTGCCATTTAAAAGTCATATGAAATTTCATTGAATTCAATAGCGCCGGTCACCGGTGACCCCCATGCCAGTCAACGTGTTAATCCTCTATAGCCCGAATTTTTTGTGGCATCTGAAGATCAGTTGTACGATAGCACATTAGAAAATGATAAATATACTATTTTAAATAACAGATTTAACTTGATTTTGAAGCATTGAATTATAAAGAATTTCATGATCTTTAAGATCTAAATTATAACATTTGGCAAAGTTAAAAAATTGACTTCAAGAATAAAAGCTTAGATTTGTCTAGTGTTACTTCAAAGTTACACGGGCCCATAGAGGGTTAAAGACGAAACAAAAAAGGGCATCAAAAGTCTAGAAACTAGAAAGATTCTAATCCTGAAAAAAAACGATGCCACAGATCATAGTTGAACTGATAAAATCAGCCTGTAAAATGTTGAACAACATATCACTGTTGTTTAACTGTGAACTTCTTCCGCAGGACTTCTTTCCAGCACCGCGTAATACATCTATTAATTGTTGCATCATTACGCAAAACTCAACGCGTGTCCGGAAATAAGAGTTACAGTGACTTCTACCTAAATTATATCTCCGTATGAATTTAGAAAAAATCGCTAGCAAAAGAATCTTAACGAAGGTTCATATATCTTAACACTGGTATGAATGCCATTCATTTTGCAGGAATCGAGATTCCATCGGTCAGAATCGATTCTGCGTTTCAGGGAGGGAAGAAAAAATATTTTCCTCTTAATTCATCGTTACATATCGATATTACGTAACAATGTTACGTGACCATCTATCATATTTTTAAAAATACTTTCATAATAGAATTATCTAGGATACCGATTGCATTTTTCTCTTTTACCTTTCGATCGTTTTATTAGGTTCGCCGAAGACCAGTTTCTTTCCCGCTTCTAAGAACTTGGAAAAATAAGTCTGCGGCGCAGCTGTGTGGACAGAAGTTTCGATAAATCAATGTTTGCCTCTCCTAGGGTCAATCTATGTTTACTCCGTCATGATAAAACTTTGTTATTAAATTTTCTTCTGGTCACGTCCTACGGATGTACGTTCCGCGACGAGTAATAGACGAAAATTTCAGGCAAAAGTTTCGCAACGACAAATACATCGTAAGAGCACAATCTTGTATACCTATATTTCTTGATCTCCTTCCGTAGAAAAGTGACGCAACGTTGGAAATACTTAATGATTGTACTTTGATTTATTCGGACTGCATTGCACAATTTCTACGTTAAAATAATAATAACACATCAAAGACCCGTGTTCGGTCCGATGAAAAAATATATTCACTATTTACACTAAACACGGGTTATGTTGGGTAAGAAGGTAAATGCTCTGACTTGCAGTTAATGAGGCCGAATTCAGATCTTCATCTGTCATCTATGGAATTTTTTTCCTATGTGATATGTATATCATAGCTTCGGTGATTGGGACCCATTTAAAATAGTGGGTCCTAGGGCGCTGATGGATGAGGAGAGAAACGCTCGAATTCGCGATCAGTTGGCCCGATTTAAAAACCCTCCGTCACCTCTGGAAAATTTTTCCAAAATTATCATTTAACATATCATAGCTTCGGCGATTTGGGACTCATTTAAAATAATGGGTCCTAGGGCGCTGATGGATGAGGAGATAAACGCTCGAATTCGCGATCAGTTGGCCCGAGTTCAAACCCTCCGTCACCTCTGGAAAATTTTTCCAAAATTATCATTTGACATATCATAGCTTCAGCGATTTGGGACTCATTTAAAATAATGGGTCCTAGGGCGCTATGATGGATGAGGAGGTAAAGACTCGAATTCGCGATCAGTTGACCCGAGGTTAAACCCTCCGTCACCTTGGAAAAAATTTTCCAATACTATTATTTAATTTACTATATATCAAATTGACTATTTTCTACGTTTCTGTCGGAAAAATGCTCTCGTTATTTTATAACCGGTCAATTGACCGGCTTTGGTAAAAATAGGTGAACCGCGCCGATACAGTCAGCATTAACACCTAAGTAGTCTTCAAGTTCCACCGCCTGCGAAAACCGTTTAATCAGCTCGTATCATGGCGAACGAGTTATATTCAAACAGATTATACGTACACTTAAAGCGTCTTATTATTACCATAAGCAGATTAGTCGAAGCACGTTTTTATCGGACGAATAACAAATCCATTGGCTTCGAGTCACACGGTGCTACACATTTCCCGCGTAAAATGCAAAGAACGTTACAAAACGTTGGGAAATCAAGCCTGAACGTTAAAGTAACCTTGAACGTGACACTGCGCATTCCCTTTTCTTCCTTGAATTCTCGCGATCGAGTAAAGAGCAGTTCGTCGTTAGTAAATCAGGTTTGATCTGTTACTGCAGTATTCATGCTAGACTGAGTTTTTCTAAAGTCGTGTCTCCATTGCGTGGCAGAGTCAGTTGGCAGTGCTGTTAATAGGAACAAGCAACACAGCCAATATTTATCGATCGACAAATGGTTTCTTTTTTCTCTTACATTTTTTTCGCTTTAACTGCTATAGCCATTTCGGATAGGAACTAGTGTTTTAGTTGGGCTTCATATAAACACCCGAAATTGATATATCAAATAATAAATGAGGGAAAATTTTCCAAAGGTGGTGGGAGATTTGAAGATGGGCTTACCACTTGCGAGTTCGAATATTTGCTGTTTGAGTTTCACATTTTTTCGACTTTAATTCCTATGATTATTTCATGCAGCACCTAGTGTTATAAGAGGGATTCAGTAATCCTTCAGGGCTGATATATCAAATAATAAATTATGAAAAATTTTCCAAAGGTGGTGGGAGATTTGATGTTGGGCCTACTACGTGCGTGTCCAAATATTTGCTTTGTTTGAGTTTCACATTTTTTCGACTTTAATTCCTATGATCATTTCATGCAGCACCTAGTGTTATAAGTGGGTTTCAGTAACCCTTTAAGGCTGATATATCAAATAATAAATTATGAAAAATTTCCCAAAGGCGGTGGAAGATTTAAGATTGTGCCCACTGACTGCGAGTCCGAACCTTTAACACCATAGTCCCCTAATCATTTCGCCTAGAACCTACTGTTTTAGGTGCATTCCAAATCACCAAGGCTATGATATATTAAATAACAATTTCGCAGAAATTTCTCAAAAGGTACCGAGGGAGGATTTGACCTCCGGTCCATTAATTGCGAGTCTGAGCCTTTACTCCAAAATCTAAACATAAAAAGTATTACTTCTCATTATAATACATGAATAAATAAAACAGTATTAGCATAAGCGTATGAAATATCACAGAGGTGTATCCAGCAACAATATGTCTTTTGCAAAACCTAGCTAAAATTGAAATTACGCAATTGCTCGCACATTTACATTTATTTCGTCGGAGCGTTTCGCGGGACCTTGGATCAACATCTTTAATGGAATTAACCACCGGACAGTTGGTTACGTTGCGCTAGCTGGGTGCGTTACATAATGCCGAACACATAATCTGTCTAAGCGCGTGCTCTGCTTCGTCAAACGCTTAAGCCTTCTCTTTACTACACGTCAATCGGTTAAATAATCCTACTCGGCGAAAACTAAACGGCTTCATTTCAGTTACTAGAATGTCACAACCGTCGCCAACGTCTGACGACGTTTTACAGAAGCGAATACACTTGGATGATCCGCGACTTTACCGCACGAATCGACTTGACTTTTGGGGACCCGAGTTCGAATACTCCTTATCTCTATGAAATTTGTCTTAAATTATTATTCAACACTAAACCTACCAAGCCGGTCGAAATGGCCAGTTTCCAATTTTTTCTAAAAATTACCTAAATTCATAGGAGAGCCATGAAGTAAATATTCCATTCGTATCTTGTAAAACCTAAATTATTTAATTAATTATCTTGTTCGCCTCTGGATTTCTCCCCTTCCAAAGTACTTATTCGATATATGTAAATTTTAATAGATATAACGTCGGTAGTTTCAGTGTTAATATATTATAGTCTCGGTGCCCACCTAAAGCAATAGATCCTAGGTGAAACAATCATAACAGTTAAAAAAGAAGGTATACAAAAGAAGAAAATAATCTTTTCTGCCTCGCAGCGTTAACTCAACACACACTAATTGACGTACGTATATCTCTGCGAAGCAGCTTCGTTTGGCGAAGTTATTATGTCGATGCACTGCTGCATCACTGAGCAATTATCACTGCTGTTATTGCTAATATATATTTATTTCACTGGTACGTTCGTATTGCGATTGAACGTTGGCTTCGAAGTCTCAAGTCGCATTAATGGGCAATACATTTAAGTGAATATCGACGTTCACAGTTGTGCCCTCGTCGTATGCTGTTCTTAGCAGGGCGATAAATGACCACTACATGCACATATAATGCACTCACGATCAGTAACAGAAACTCAGCCGGCGGTGCAAGTAATAGTTTCACGACATTCATTCAACCTTTTGTTCGTTCATTTCTACGTAAATATAGAATTGAAGATATAATGATTTCATTGTTACACTGTTGCTCCGTTTGTTATAATCTTTCGTATATTTTTCTGCTTTCTTTTCGATAATAGCTACATATTGGATAAACCTAATTCATATTCGTATATTGTGTGAAATAATATTTAATATAATGTATCTTAACCCTTTGCACTCCGTTGCCGCCGCGGCGACGTTGTAATAGAAGCTCATAACTCCGTTGTCAGGTAAATCTGGCGTATTTTTATATTTTTACTGTAAAACATAATTTTAAAATGTATACACTTATTTTATAATGACAAAGCATAGATATTCAATTTTCCACAGATGTGCACTCGCACCGTGTAAATTGTCCTGGAGTAGGTGGTAGCACATAATAAAAATTACTCGGAGTGCAAGAGGTTAATATATTATAAAAAATTAAATTTTAACAAGTCCTGTTTGTACTAATAAAGATTATAAACTAGTGAGAATTCTATCGTGAAGTGCTTCTCGCAACATGAATAAGTTCCAGTGATAATATAGAGACGTTTTGAAATCGGAGTTTTTTCGTGGACCACCTTGGAGTTGAGTAAGATCGAAAGAAACGTGAAATCGAGATGCACTTATGCATCCGTGAAAATGCAATTGGCAGCAGACATGATCGATTCGACGAATATAACGAAGCGTTTCAAGAATGCGAATTACAGAGACGGTGGCTCGAACTTACAATCAACGGGCCTCGGTACAGGTCACCCGTAACTTTTTGGAAAACTTTTCGTAAATTATTATTTAATATGTAGCCCACCTAAAATAGTAGGTCCTAAGCAAAATGGCTGCAACAGTTACAGAGGCTGTGATGGGTAAAAAGGTAAATTCGCAGACTCACGATCAGTGGGCTTGAGGTCAAACCTCCGGCATCGACTCTCGGAAATTTGACATAAATTATTTTTAATGGGTGGTTCAGAAACCTTCTACTTAAAACGGCACGCAAAATGACTAAGGCAGTTAAAATTTAAAAAAAAATAATCGAAATGTAGGGTTGTAATGTAGTTGCGTATTTCGTTAAAGTATTCCACGTCTGCCTTTCTTTCCTGTTGCGTTGGCGGACTATATAAAAGTCGACGAATACCATTCGAAATTGAAATATATATCACTGTCACAGGTAATGATGTAAGAAAGTTCGACAGTCTTACGGAGCGTTATATAATACAGAGCGTTTGACGTTTGGTCATTTGTATCGTAAATAATCTGGCATTCTTCTGGGAAATAATATGGCACTCACTGGCCACGTAGCGCTTAAATTGTTCTCGATAAAACAGTGCTCGTAAAATTACTCACTTATGAGCAATTGGTTAATCAAAAGTTGGTTCACTGGACTCTTTTAAAATATGATAACTTCGTTCCCATTCACTTTTTCAAATTAAAAACTTCATGGTTATAATTCGAAGGACATAATCTACGAAAATCATTAAAAGTATTTTCCAAAAAGTATATCTGCTATTGATAAAAGTTTTCTGCTATTAATTTTTGCAAATTAAGAATAAATAACGACCAATTAAGGGACATAATCTACCAAACTGATTGAAAATAATTTGCAATTGTAATTGATGTTCATAAATGGATAAATGTAAATTTTTAATTGATTAATAGACAAATTTTTAGCCACTTTGTAGTATCGTACGCTGCTTTAACTATTTTCATAATTAATGCTAAATATTGTCGAAGAACAGAGAACATCGTCGTTATGCCCAGCTGTTTCGAGAAATCTTTCGTCCACTTATGAGAAAGATTTAAAAAATAACGATCATAAATCAGTATATTGCGAATGAAAATGAACAAACACACACGAGAGGTGTGCCTTGCATCACACGTTGTATTACGTAACGTGAGGTGAATGTGTTGAGTTATTTATACAGTAAGTAGGCTGGTACAGTCTGTACTTGTACTTTTATTTCGTACAGAAAACCAGATATTATATCGTCGATTGAATTATAAACAACTGATAAAAAGCGATGATGAAAATTCTATAAAAATATCTCCCGAATCTTCATTGAACATTGACGGTGTGTTTAACAGTAAAAAAAAAAAAAAGAAGTATGTAATATATATTGACGATTATGATAAAAAGCACATTTAGTTAAAGTTACTGCACTTCAGGTGCAATTTTGCACTTTATCTCCCCTGTTGAGTGAATTGCCGTAACTTTTTTGTTTATCGCGTCGTATAAAACCCGTTACTCAAGTAACCTTGAGACTACGAGAAGGACAGAACCTCGGACTTCCAACTAGTGGATCTTAGCGCGAATCTCTCTGGCGCCTATGAGCTATTCTTTTTTTCAATCATTCCACACTGACCCTAATAATATGCGTGTCTTGCAAGATACGATGAAAAAAGCGAAAGTAAAAAGCAGAAGGAGAAAACAGAAATGGGGGATCTGGTGGACATCGAGTTGAAAGCCCGAACTTTGAATTAGTGGGCTCGAATTCAAATCCCCGTCACCACTGGCAGAGTTTTTTTTTCAAATATTTAACATTAGATCTACGATTAATGCAATATACTTTAAAAAGTCTAATAAATATGCCAACAGAAGAGAAATGACAGCAAAAAACGGCAGCGACTTACTGCTTGGGGTGGATGAGATTGACGTAGAAAATTGAGACATAAGCAGCGTTAGATAAGCGTCTGAAATATTTAGAGAAAAATTCACAACTACTTATTTTTACCACCTTCGCAGGTCTAATATTAATATATCATACTCTAGGTAGTCGAGAACCCACCCAAAGCGGTACCCGTCAGACTAAATTGCCCCGGCAATTTAAGTCCGAAAAATACAATGAAAAGGAAAGGAAAACGTACAAAGGGCATGCAAATACAAACTTCCAACATCTTGCAGTAATGGCATAATCTTCAAAAGCAAGGCTGCACCGAATGGTATCTACCGTTGCCATCTTCGTAAAAGTGCAACGAGCCTCGTGATAATTTACGATAGGGCGTGGAACCCTCGGTCCGAACAACCTGAACAGCCCCTTTTACATTTTTCACTCTAAAATCCGATGCTGTGTGTATCTTCTATTTCGCACAAAAGAGATTTGTCCCTTTGCGCTTTTCAACAGTGAGGCCTTCCATTCGTAGAAAAAGCGGATGTAAGGGACTATGGTTGGTAAGAAGGTAAAGGCACGGACTCTCAATCAATGGTCCCAAGTGCAGATTATCCGCCATCATGTCCGACAAACTTTTGCTAATTATATTGTTTAATATATCATAGCCTTGGTGGTTCAAAACCTACCTAAAACTCTCATAGGTGAAATAATCGTCGCAGTTACAATAGAAATACAAAAATTGCATTTTCTATTTTACTATAGAGCTAAAAGTTCGGACCAGGAATTAGCCTGAGGTCAGATCCTCTCCCTTCGTCGCTGGAAAATTTTTCTTACATTATCATTAAATTTATCGTAGCTTTCGTGCTTCTGAATCCGTCTAAATCTGAAGGTCATAGGTGAAATAACTACAGTTGAACCCGAAGGGTACCGAAAAAAAGTGGACATCGCCTGAACTTGAACTTAGGCTTTCTTTCGCAATGAACATTCATCGTGGTCGTCGACGGACCCTCGCGCGGAAGTGGTGAGTTCCATGCGTTGTCAGTTTTATTGGATCTTCCGGTGTGCGTGCCGCGCTCAAGTTACTTGGGTGTTAACACCGGGGCGACTATCTGGTTAAACTCGACTCATTTTGCATTTTACGCTCTCTCTTTCCCACATTTATAAGTGGCGTTTTTAATGTCCCCGTATGCGACACATTTTGAAGATTTTTTTCGCCCTCTCTTTTTTTCTTTAGTGTATCGGAGAATTGGAATTTTTATTTACTTATGCAGCGATAAGTAGATCAGTAAAAGTGTGATAAAATTAGATAGGAATTTCTGTAATAGGGGAAGTCTTTATGTAATACTTAAGCATGGAATAATAGTTTCCCTAATGCGATGTAATTTCGAAGCTGGGCCATATAATGCTCAATAAAATTATTCGAAAAATTAAAAATAGATTAAACAGCAACTTACATAATGCTCCAATTTTCCTAAATAAATATTCAGCATACCGCATTTATCTAACCATTCGGTATTTACGCTGACTATAAGTATTCGAGGAAATTGCGATTTATAGCGAGAAATGGGATATAAAAAATACTCGTCGTGAGATCTCTTGTTCTCCGTTACATCACAGACAGAAATGCGTAAAGACGAACGAATTGCAGTCTGCGTCTCGTCCGAAATTTCATTGAGCACGCGAGAACTGTAGACGCCCATTCATTCCGAGTATTGTTTACAAGCAGTGCGTAGTCTGCTGAGGAGACTACCGTGTGTCCGTTCATTCGTGCCTCAACAATCGTTCCAGTTAAACACTTCATTCGTTCCCACGTTTCCGAGACAGCTCGTATAATGAATGGTATTTATTTACTCTCTCGAACGTTTCCCCTGCGCTTGTGATTAGTATGATACTAACAAATTCTATCTCGAAATACAGTAAGGACACCTATGTAGAATTCTTTTCTTCAATCATTTTCTATTTTTAGTAAGCGTTATCCGTTTCGTTAACGCTTGGCCTAGCAAGGTGATCGAGATGATCTGTTTTGAATTATTTCAAGATGTTCTTGAAACTTCGAACTCTCTTTCTTTCATTTTCTACATCTATCGTGCGAAGTATACAAAATTAACGCAATTACTGCCAACTATGAGATATCACGCGGATGCACACTGTAGCGGGAAAATTCGAATTTGGTTCCTCGTTTGGTCATTTCGCATAGGTTCTATTGGTTTAAGTGATATATTGAATAACAAATTAGGTGAAATTCCTCAAAGGGGACGTTGAACTCGGACCCACTACTGATTGCGAGTCCGACCCTTTACCTCCTGACCTCCATAACCCTCTAAGGCTATTCATATTACTCTACATCAATAAAGTACTCTAAATCTAATAAAATGTATCGCAAGAGTGAACATCAATCACCCTGGCTCCATGAAAAAATTCACCTTAACATTCTCCATGCAGGTCTCATATACAACCACTGAGAAATTACTGATTGCACTTGAAATTATTAGATGTAAAAAAGAATTCCCAGTGATCTGTTTTTGATGGAAATATTAATAACGGTCAGAGGACTATCGCGAAGGAAGTCGCGAACAGGAAGCTCGTCCATTGCGAAATCAATCGGGCGATGACGTCAGCGGCACCACGAAAGACGGCAGTTATTGTGAAACGATTATCTCCTTCGGTGATGCGTAATTTGCAACGATGCTGAAATCCCCGTTGATATTTTCCCGTTATAACGATTCACAGGATAAAACGATAATGCACTGACATGCACTTTTGGTCATTCCTGCTTCTATGAAAATGTGTTAGGTAAAATAGAGTATTGTTTTTCGTGTAACTGCAACAGTCACTTCGCCTTGGACCCATAGCTTTAGGTGGGTTCTGAACCATCGATGCTATAATATACGGTTGACCTTTCGACCTATGTTTACTAAAGCTTTTTTACTCAGTACAGTGTATCCTATGTACCATATGAATATTGAGTGTTTTTTTTAACACCCTGGGTATATATATACAGACAGGATGTTAAAACAACACTCAATATTTATATGGTATATAGGATACACTGTACTGAGTAAAAAAACTTTAAAATATATATATATTAAATTTTTAAAGAGCTCTCTCTCTCTCTCTCTCTCTCTCTCTCTCTCTCTCTCTCTCTGTCAGGAAAAGTTTAAAATTTCCTAAAGGAGACGGGGAAGGATTTGAACCTGGGCCCACTGCTTGCAAGTCTGAGACTTCGCCTCGTTACCCACTATAGCTCCAAAATAGAGTAATCACGATTTAAATCGATTGACACAGACTTTATAAATAGAGGCTTTCGTCACGCAGCAGCGTTAAACAAAAGTATAGTTGTGCGTTAAGGCGTATGGTAATGAGTTATCTTGATCTCATGGAGGTAATGCTGACTTACGAAACTTTGTAATCGGTTCAGGATAAATTTACATTGCGCTAAGTCCAATGTCAGAACGTCGATTTGTTCCCCTCCTTTTTGTATATGTCGGCCAGCTGTAATAATTTCACCTGCGATATATTACAATTATTAACAATGTTAGACATTTTTCAATTTCATCCCGTCATATTATTCTCCTTTTTTTTATAAAAACTCTGTTCCTTGTATAAAAGTTTTATCTAGCGTGATAATAGAGGTTTGAACCCATTGAGTTAGAGTTGAAAAATTGTTATATAATTATTGAAATATGATTATACAAATACTAATTTATAATCTGTATACATTAACACATTTTTTGATAAGAAGGTGGATTGTCATCGAAAAGTAAATCATTATCTCCGAATCTTCAAAATAGTCTCCGTTCGCAAAGCTTTCAGAGATTCAGAATTCTAAGTCACATTTTATCCTGCCTAATTCGTGTAATACACTTTTCAAACGTGGCATTCTCCATCTCCAGATGAACCACGTTCAAGGTGCAGATCATGGGATGACGTAGGACCGACTAAAATGGAAACTGTCGGCCAAACGCATAGACAGCACCACCCTTCCTTGGAAGCGACCAGGTCCAATACCTCGACGCAGTCCGCAAGAAGCGAGGATTCCTGGTGTTCAGCCTCGGATCATGACCTCTCGTCCGACGACGAGAGCGAGAAGAGTAATATCAGTATTAAGTAAGCATCGAGATTATATCACTTAGATGACTTCTATTTATTTATTCAAAGCATATGCATCAACACTGGAACAATCGCCTGTTGATTCAGTAAATTTAACACTGCAGTTCTCCTCATTCATACCTCGCATTCGTGTTTCTTCGGGTCGTCGGGATCCGATGAGAAAAGGTTGACATTTTAAAAAATGTAAAATATACAAATGGACGGACGTATACTTTAAATACATTGAATATCAAAAACAAATAGTCAAAGACCTAGTAGCTGTTAAAACATAATCTTCATTTCGGGTCATATACATAGGAGAAGGATAGCAGAGTTAAAGATACTAAATAGATACTTGAAAAGAAAAGTAACGAGGAGGACGAGAAGCTTGATCGATTTAATCTCTTACGTTTTACAAGATATACAAAATGATCAAAGATACAGCGTTAAAGATATTCGAAAGATTTTTTTTAAAAATTCAAAACAAGTCTGTTTGACCACCTTCATAGATCCAATGATGACACTACAACTAGCGGTGTTATAACTTATACTTTGGAAACGGAGAAATCAAGATGCAAAAACGATGATCGAGTAATTTAGGTTTTATAACATAGAAGTAGAATATTCATTGCATCCCGTATGAATTCAAAGGGATTTTTTTAATAAATTCTCACCGCCTTGGCAGTTTCAGTGTTAAACTTAACTTAACTTTAACATAACTCCTTTGTTCTGTTGTCGATACAGAAGTAATTGCCAACTGAGGAATACACTGCACAAAGCGCGCACGCTTTGCGACAAGTGGAGGTCGCAGAATATGCGAGTAAACAATGCAGACCCCTTGGATTCACCGGGACACCATGGCAGACTTTCAAGATGGTTCAGTATCCGAAGGGGTTCGACGCAACAGTACGACGTGGATTCGTCGGATACGGTGTCTCTCACAAGCCCCGTTAAAACACCACAAATGCCACAGCTTTGCGAAGTATGTGGCAATGATGTTAATACTATATTTCCCTTCTGCAAGCTTACCTCCCCTTTGCACTTTCTTTGAGATTAAGTTTGATCATAGCGTTTCTGTGTTGCGCGAAGCGCAATGTTCCTTACGCTCATGGATGCATCCGTGATTCATCAGGTTTTGATAGATCAAAGATTACCATAATTGCGACGGTAATTATGATAGTTGCTTAAGTCATTAACATTATCAACTTCATTAAGCGACTGAATTCTTTCTTTTTCTAAGAAAGCAATTCCACGATATTATACCGTCGAGCCATGAAATATAAATTAAAATGATAAGTTGAATCCTTCTTATTGTTTACTCAGGCAATTCTCATAATCACTGTCATAATTAAATTGCACCCAGTTTCGGTGTAAATTTCGTCCAACGGTTGAACATATGTTTCATTCTCCAACCATATGTATTTTAGGTCGAAGAAGAAAGCAATGCAATGATGCAGTTTCAATGTATGCAACAACGGAGGCAAACACCGCCTGCTCTTCCACCAACACCTCCGAATTTAACTCCTCAACAACTAAAACGTCGGCACATAGTGGCCGCTATAGTGCATTCTGAGAACAGTTACGTGTCCACGTTGCAGAGGCTAGTAAACGTAGGTGTCTCATCGTTCGAAAATATCGATTCATTGCTGTATTTGGATTACCTTAGGAGTCAAAATTAACTATCTTTGCAGGATTACAAAAAACCTTTGGAGGAGTCTTCGCCTCCTATACTGAGTCAGGCGAAAATCGCGACGTTGTTTCACAGGCTCCCTGAGATACTGCAATGCCATACGTTGTTTAGAATTGCGCTAGCGGAATGTGTACGTTCTTGGGATAAGGACGAGAAGCTAGGAGATGTTTTTGTCGCGAGTTTCAGCAAAGCCATCGTACTTGACATTTATAGCGGCTTCATAAATAATTTTTCGGTGGCTATGGATTTGGCTAAACAAGAATCGAAGAGGAAGACTGCACTTGCCGATTTTTTTAAGGTGCCATATCGTTCTTTTCGCCGTGATTAATCCTAGATCTACCGTTGATTAATTTAATATATTTAAATTTGCCAAATAAGCACGTTGGAAGATAGACTTAGAAAATTGAACAAGAAACGACGTTAGAAATTTCAGAGATACTTACAAAAAATTCGGAACAAGTCACTTCGGCCATTTTGATAGATCTAGTGTTAAGCATTGGAAAATTGTATAAATCACAGTTTGACGTAAAGACGTTTTTCAGGTGAAGCAAATAAGTGCACACGACAGGTTATCCTTTTTTGGTCTAATGGTCAAACCCGTGCAAAGGTTTCCACAATTTATATTGTTTTTACAAGTGAGTATATTAAAAGACAATAAGGTTTTTCTTTTTTCGCCGACATGTTCACCATAGTGACGTAAGCTTTCGTTAGGATTTACTGAAGCACACGCCGCAAGGACATCACGATAGAATGTCGTTGCAATTAGCATTGACCCAATTGGAGAGTTTAGCGGAAATGTTGAATGAAAGAAAACGCGAGGCAGAACAATTCCAAGCGTTCAAAGAGATGTTACGACATGTATCTGGAAAATTATCTCATCGTCCCCTTTCCTCATCGTCCAGATACCTCATAAGGGAGGACAATGTCACGCAATTGGTAAAATTCATTTTCCTCCAATTTCTAAAAGTACACCATATTATCCGATCGTAAATGAATGCGTTGGAATAAATTTTGTCCAGGAATTCAATCAAAACGGCATGATAACGAAGTCCAAACGGAGGAGGTTATTGTTATTAAACGATCTGGTTGTGTGCGTTTCCGTCACTCCAAGATCAGCGGAAGATTTCGGTGGTAGCGAAAGACTTACTTTAAAATGGACCTATCCTGTATCGGATATCGAGGTATACAAAAAGAAGCAAAGATTTTTATCACAATGTATTTATCAATTTTATTCTTTCTTTTGATGCGCTACTAGTAATGAAACATAAACGAATTTCTTTAGATTCAAGATACAAGTACTTCTCCGACGTTAAGTCGTTTATTGACCGCCGGATTGAATAAAGGTGGTAGTTTAAAGTCTGACAAAAGCGGAGAATGTGGACAAGCGGGGGCAGATAATCTCTGCGTGGAAATGAACGACCTTATGCACGATTACGAGGTCATGTCTAGGATAAGTGATTTAGTGGCACAACTCAAGGGTAAATACGAGGTAGGAACGATAAATTTGAACGAGTAGATATATAGCAACTATCGCACCGCATATATTTGAAATTCTCGAAATGAATTTAAAGGGGATGACGCTCGAAACGACCAAACAAATTCTGCAATCGATACAACTTTCGATACAGCAGAAGGACGAGGACATGGTGTGGGCAGACAGTTGCTGTTTGCAGTTAGTAACGAAACAGGGACAAATGTACACATTTCAGACGGAAAATCCGCTGGTGAAGAAAGACTGGATAACCGAACTTAGGCTGGCGCAGCTGGCTCTAGATCCGAACAATTCTCCTTCGTGGGAAGTACCTGAACAAGAACAAAGACCATCTACAAAAATGCCATTATTTGTTAGTTCACAGCCTGTTTACCATTCGCAACATCAGACAGAAGTAAGTGGACCTTCGTTTAAACATAGAAATTAATAACTTTTAATTTAATTGCAAGGATAAATACATTCCCCCGCTTAAATCAGAGACGTAATAGCTGAAATCAATGGGGTGCTCCCATTTGCTAGAACCTATCTCCCATAAAATAAAATCCTTTTCAGGTACGTTGCGGCTGTTATTATACAACCCAAAATCCACGTCCAACGAGGCGTCGTGGAAGAAGTCAAAGTTACCTTTGGATATGTACAGGAGATGGTATATCCAGTCACGTGACAGTATTCGGTCAATCAACCACGGCATCCGCGACTTCTCTAAAGCAAATCACGGCCTTTGATCTTGTCGAGACACGGGTTGGTGCTATAGAATTCGTGAAAGGAATTTCTTCCGATGCTATGACATTGGCCAGTGATCTCGTTTGGATGGGCACGGATTCCCGTAAGATCATTATATACGCTGCGGCGGAACCCGAGAAGCAGGAAGAGCTTGGAAATTATTCGGTTTCTGGTCCGGTGATACAAATCAAGTATCACTGCGACAACGTATTCGTAGCCTTAGGCATCGGTTTACTTCTGCTATTCAGGAGACAGGGAGACGGTACATGGAATCTTAGAGATCCATTCATCATATCGTTGGGCAGCGAGCCCGTGTCCTGCTTAATGCCGATCAATGCATCAGTTTACGCCGCTTGCGGTAAGAAGGTCTGGGTACTTAACGCGATAACCGGTGAAATCACGAAGAGCTTCAGCGCTCAACACGAGCACGTTGGCAGCGTGAAACTTATGGCTCATTCCGGGGTCGGTCTATGGGTCGCCCTGAAGAATTCGAGCACGGTTTGCCTTTATCACACGGAGACGTTTAAACACCTGCAAGACATTAATATCGCCTCGAACGTGCTGAGAGTAACGAGGTCAAACAATGCGACGAATTCCTGCGGAGATAACTTAAACAACAACCAGACAACCGTTACGGTGACAGCTTTGCTGGCGTGCAAGGGTCTTTTGTGGGTCGGTACTAACGTGGGAATCAGCTTAACGATTCCACTGCCACGATTAGAAGGTGTGCCTATTATCAGTGGCCGCGTAAATATCTCTTATCACGCGCACTTCGGCCCGATAACTTTCTTACTGGCGATACAAAACACGAAGAACCCGTTGAACTGTACGAACGACGAAACGACCGACGAAGAAAGCGTGCAATTGAGGACGAAGGAAACCGAGAGCAGGGCTAGAGATCGTGCAAGTTTGGACTCGTCGAGCAGTATTCTCAAATTGAAGCAACAATTAGCCGGCAGCCCGGTAATGTTGAGACGAAAGCGAAGCAAAGAATATGAGTACAGAGGATCGAAGACTCTACCAAGAGGCCTCGGAACTGGCGGTGGATTTTTATCGAGTTCGATTTCCGGTTCACAAAGCTCCGGAGAAAACTGCGACGTCTACGGCCTATACGGAGAGCTGATGTACGTTAAAGATTACGAAAATGAAAACAGTTCCGGGATACACCCGATTTACGAATCTCTGAGAAGGAGCGACCCTGAGTTAGCAGCTATACCAAATACAGTTAGTACCCTGGATCGTAGATTAAAAATGAAAATCACCAGACCTAGATCGTTGGATCTGTCGAATTGGTCGGTAGACTCGCACGCCAGTTCTTTGTACACGTCTTCCGGTTCCGAGGAGAATCTCTCCTTGAAAACTGGAAAGTTGTCTCGAAACAGTAGCACAGCCAGTCGAAACGGGCCGTACGAAACGACCACACCTAACAGTACTATGATGCAACCCATGCCGGAAGCAATGCAATCTGGCAATCTTAAAACAAATGGCAAAAAATTGACAAAGACTCTGCAGCAAATCGATCAGCCTAAACGAACTGTTTTGACTCTGATGGGTGGTCGGGGTTACATTAATTGGAGACAACTGAATGCGCAAACTGTCACCGATAAGAGCTCGAAGTCTGGATACAGTTTTAAAGATCCTAACAGCAACGATGCCCATATCGTACTTTGGGAAATGAAGTTATGATACTCAATTACATTAGGCCTTTCGCTAACGCCTACGTCGCTATGGATAGAGGCATTATTAATACTTTCACGCTGGTACTATTAGTTTCGTTGCGGTATCGGCGCACATAGGACCAAAAAGTACTGTCGAACTGATAATCTCGTTAAGTAATAAGGATACTCAGTAAGGATTCGTTAAGTAATTAAATGGTTTTAAGTTAGTCGCGGGTATTCGATGGAAAAAGGCTTAAAACTATGTTATGATGGTGAATCGACTCGAATGTCCTTATGCATTTGTCGCAGTGCAAAGATCTAGTTTTTTTCCGCATAGCTCTCTGAGAAGCGGGCGTTTTCTTTTTTTCTGTTTTATAACGCACTTCCAGTTCTGTGTATGAAAATCATGTTTTCCATTACTATGAATTGCAGATTACCGTGTATGCTTGTATATAATTTTTTTTAGGAGACTTTTTTTTACGATTTTCTCGCGAGGGTCGAACACAGGTAACCGTAGATAGACGAATTCAGAGACTATCCTTTATCGTTTTCGATGGAGTGGAAAAGATCTTGATATTTTTCGGATGCTTTCAAATTATCAGAGGGTGAAATGACTCAACTTTGATCGACTAAAGTTTCGTTTGTCCAATATATTAGCAAGTGTTCGAACTTAAGGATCGTTTTCGAAAGTGAATTTCGGAAGTTATCGATAAAGGAACAGCGCTAAATATCAATTTGAAAATTTAAACGAAACTCGAAAGGAAGTTTGAAATGTAGAAATCGTTAAAATGAAAGATTTATCAAAGAATTAGGAATTGAAGTAGAAATGCAAGTGGTATCGATAGAATCAGGTTTCTCGCACAAAGTTGCTTTTAGCACACAACGTTGTTTCTACGTTATATATTGAAATAATTATAAATAGTGTTACCTCATTTCCCCCTCTATCAAATTGGAATAAAACCTCAATAATTGTGCATCGTAAGTACCACTGATTTGAAAAAAAAGAAACTTTATAAATTTGTTATACGATACCGAATCATGTGATACGCACAGTAATGTGTAAAATAAACGTATTTCCATGGAAATACGATTCGCTTGAGAAGAAAATGATGTAATGCGTATGTTGTTCGCGCTTTAATTTCGAATCTCGTTGAAAAGAATTTTATCAAGAATGTTGTTCCTTTAGGCAATGGTAAATGAGACAGAGCAGGCGCCTGTAATTTATTTGCAACTCTATTAGCTTGGTAAACGTGCAAATTTAATTGAATTCCAGTAAGTCGATTTTCATAGATGCTAAAAGCGAATTTATCCCAACATGTTTTCGGTGTGTCAAGTAAATGGCGTTTAATTAATGTAGTTATAAAAAGAAGGGAAGGAAATTCCAATGAATACGTTTGATTGTTCGTTAAATAGAATAAAATTGAAGGAAATGAAAAGAATCTGAAATATCGTTATCTGTATTATCGGCACTGCTTTACGTTGAGTGGTCTCATTAACGTTTTTCCTGTTGTACTTTGCAAAGATGATGGAATTGTATCATCTAGTATTTAATCTAGCATTTTGTCGATGGTGCGCAAAATATTTTATATCTTTTATAAACGTTAGCACGTTGAACGTTTTTGATAAATAGAAATATATATATTTTACTGCCAAACGTGATAATAAGAAAGTGGATGGTTCTCCGCGGAAGATAGAAAAATGATTGAAACGCGAAGTAGAATGATGTGAAGGACGTACGAGCGAATCCTAAACGAGAGACAGGTGTCACAGTGTTTTATCGCGAAAATACGTTGTCCGCTTTCCATTATGTGATAGATAACGAGAGAAAGAGAGGGAGAAACTAAGAAGGAAAAAAAAGAAAGCAAAAAGAAATTTATATCAGTTACCCAGTGAGAAAGAAAAGTATATATCGTTAGTTTTCTCGTGAAAGAGCTGTTAAGTTTTTTCCCCCCCTTGCTACTGACATCATCGTAATATGACTGTCTTATATACGTGTGTACATATACTTTCCGAAGATGAAGTTAATTTTATATATGGAAATAAATCCTGGATAGATTTATATTTTGTACACTATCTTTTTTTCTCTTTTTTTCGTTTAGATCTATATAAATATATACATATGTAATCTTATTTTGTATTTATACGAATAGCACGTGGTTTAATTATTCAGCAATAGTTTGTTATGTAATAAACGCGCGCACACACACAATACACATATGCATAAACGGATATCATTTACATGTATTTACACGTGTACGTATTTATTACTTAAAGGTGTAGCGTTGTGTCGTCATTATGAAATTTTTGTTACTTTAAACTCCAAACGGCTCTTCGGTCCAATAACTTTCATTCTGTGTAATACTATATTGCTGAATATTATAAGTATTTAAAAGTGAGAAGACAATTTCTTACCCCCCCCCCCCCCCCCCCCGCCCATAATTTCCCTGGATAAAAGAAATCAATTATATATAATAAAACAAATTGTTAAATATTCATTCAAAGGATTTACGTTCAAGACCAACGCAAGATCGTCATTTTTAAGTATATCATTTATTCTTTGTACAATATTACGATATGTTTACATCGAAATATGGCGCATAAATAATACTTTATGTATATTTATATATATATATGTACGAGCCGTCTATTTTGAAAGTGAGATAAGTCACTTCGAAAATCGGCATTAATATTTTAAAACACGTTAAATCGGAAATCCTAAATATTTCGAGTTAACACTAGAACTATCGGTGCTAAATCTATTATTTGAGGAAACAGAATTTTATTTAGAAAAACCGGAATCACGGGGCGAAAGAGATGATCAATTCCGTAATTAATATTTTATAAGATTAAGGTAAAATATCTATTGTATGGCTCCTCTATATATTAGGATAATTTTTATAAAAAGTTAGGATCCAGTCATTCTGACTACATTTATAGTTCTAGCATTAAAAGAAGTTACTTATGCCACTTTTAAAATAAACGACTCATAGATATATATATATGTATATAACTCTACTGGCATCGACATTAGTAATATTCTGGATAAGGGGAAACGTAATTTATAGTTTCATCTTTCCGTTTTTATCAACATCCTTCTTTACGATACCTTCTACGATATGCATGAGTAAGTACGATATGTGTACTATACAATATGAAATGTTGATAGATATTGATTAAATCGTGTTTCTCCTCTACGTTTCCGATATAATATTATACGTGTATTCTTGTCAAATTACAGCCAATCGTCTACGGCGCGAATTTGCGGATAAATGACATGGGAACAATTTCCTCGAGTTTTTCGGAATGTAATATTACAATGTACAAATCAGGATGTAACACGATATTATGAAAACAGAGCTCGTCAAAAAAACGAGAGACCCTCTTTATCATAGGACGTTATTGGTTCAACATTAGTTCATTAAAATAGCTTACGGTATTTATCTGTTTCCCTTAATTATACACTGACCTTATTGTAGTCATGATGAAATTATATTGAATTCGAGTAATTCATCAAGTGAGCCGTTATATTTGAAAGTGGAACAAGTCCCTTTTTTTCTTACGTCGAAATATTTAAGAGTTCGTACAGAAACTTTCATGATATAACAGGTAACAGTTGAACCTTTTTGGACGAAATCATGAGGATATTTTATTTTATTTACTTTATCATTTATATGTTTAGTTAAAGTTAACTTAAACACATTTTTCTCAAAAATGGACTTATACCATTTTCAAAAAATAACGACCCAAGTATTACTCTTTTAGTCAGCCGAAGACAAATGAACGCACTGCGTGCACCTAACTTCCATTGAAAAATAATGTCTCTCTCTTTTTTTCTTATCGAATCATCGAAATCCAATAAACTTCATTCCGGAAGTACCAATTGTCGATTTGAGCCCCTTGCCTTAAAATTCTTTCAGTTTTTCTTTGTATCAGAGTTAGTTATATAATTTCTGCAATTTCGCTAAAAGTGAAAAAATAAATCGTGCATGAAAATACAAAAATAACAAAGGCTCTTTACGTTCAAGTCTCACATGGAATATGCATTTAATTACTAAGATTGGCCATTTCCTGAATAAATAACTGTTTGTCAACAAATGTTTTGGTAATAGTAGCCTACATGATAATTGCAGCTAATTTTAACAGGTCAGAGAGCAGTCTAAAACAAGGGGCCAAATCGTTGCGCTCTTCGTACAATCCAAGTATCAACTTAATATTGCCGTTGCTCGTGCATAAAGCTCTTGTTTACATTTAACTACTCTATAATCTACGCACTCATTATTCCCGTCTATATTCGACAGACATTTTACAGCAACATTTATAAATATCCCTAAATAACTTTCAACGTAGCATATAGATATGTGAAATCTACTATAAATATATTTAATAGCATGCACGATAGAGGGTATCTCTTTTTGAAGTCTCTGTAAAATGTTAACAAATAACCATTAAATATCCTTTGTTCCGGTATCGTGCTCTATCGAGCCCGCGTTACATTTGTTATACCCGCTTTTTTTCTTCGTTTTCTTTAATTAACTCAGTTACGTCTTTTCTCGCTCCCCCTATTTTTTACGATTATACCGTGGTAGCAATAATAGAGTAGAAAATGACGAGTCGTTATCTACATTGCCATTCTAATAACAGGGAAATATAAGCTCGTAACGAGTAACTAACGGCAGTCTGGTACAGTGGTACCCGTCCTTTAACTGAACGTCTTAACTTCGAATCAAAAGATTGTCGTTTAGTGGAACAGTGCTCGTATACATTTATTGTGTGGTATGATTGATACATAGAGAGTGTTCTGTAATTCGTGACATAATTATAGACGTGAAAGTTCTTTGGAAGCAAGTTGATTAAAAAGAAATATAATATTCGATACTTTAAAGGTCTGGTACGACTGTTGGTACTTCGACTTTAAAGAGACCTAGCACGACTCTTAATATCTCCATGGAAGATTGAAGAAATACAAACGATTTGCATAAATTTGAAGAATCAATTTACACTGCGAATTACATAACACGCTGTATAATTTCAGTAGCTTGTACTTCTAACAATTCTCTCACCTATTTATACTTTGTGTTCGACCGACGAGTACCACCGTATTAACTTCTAAAATCTCTAATCGTGTTGTTATCCTACTTTCTGCATGGCTTCCCTTACAAAACACTAAGAGATGTAAAATCCGGGAAAGAATTACACGAGTTAGAATGCAAGTAAACGTTTACATTCGCAAACATTACACAGAAGCGCCCTTTCGTCGATTACGTTCACTCCTTCGACGTTACATTTAAACGCTGGGGATTAATGTATCCCAATGTGTACGGCGTTTCTTTCATGTATTTTCGTTTTTTCCTCTCTTAAATTAATACAGACATACCTTAAATACGTATTATTCGGTTTGCACTTTATCACGCTGCACTTGTTTTCGTTTAAAAGCACATATCAAAATCGAAAGGCGCAAAATCGACAGTGTTCGACAAAGAATGAAACGCGCGTCTGTAAAACCGACCGTGCGAGTTTGTCTAGTTTACAAAATACATTCCCTTTAAGAAAGCTTGATTGATCTGCCGCGTTTTATGCGAAGTGCATGTAAGACGGTTGTTTGCCTTCTTTTTTTTCCTCTCTTTAGACATAGTTCTTTCTTTCTTTATTTTAATTTGCTCCTCTTTCGATAGAGTATCGTCGCAGTAACTGCAAGTGTATCATTCTATTACATGTATTTATAAAATATCTATATATACATATACGTACACGTATGTAATGGAAATAACATAATAGTAAATACCTGCCCGAGCTGCCTCTATTCCGTCGCACACTTAAACATTTGGTGCTCTGTTTGAGAAACTTAAAAACTTACTCGACATTAAACTTCAGGGAAGTTAAATCTGCCTTTCTCTCTGTCTCTTTCACTCACGCAATCTCACACTTTCGATCAATTTCTTTCTCTCTCTCTCTTTCTCTCTCGCTATTTCGCTTTTTCTCTCACGCATTCAATCTCTCTGTCTCTCTCTCCCTTTCTCTCTAGAACACGACGGGTTAAATAATATACGTTTGTTCCTTCGATTGATATGGAAGAAAGAAACTATCAATGACCAATAACACAGTCACTATGAAATCACATAATACTGCTAGAAATTGTAACTTCGTCCAGTTATATCAGATGGATTTCCAATGTTACGGTGAAACGGTAATATTGAAAATCATCACAGACTTTATCAACGCGTACATATGTCAGCTCTCACATTGCATACATGTTCGGTTTATAAATGCCAGTAATGTCAATGATATATTTGTTCCTTCGAAATGATATCCATGGATATGTAACGTTTTTTGTTTTTTTTTTTTACGAAAGTTCGTGACAGTCTTGTTTTGTTTTCTTTCCGTGCGTAGTCGTAATTTGTACGATTGCTTGTTTCGTGTTTTTTTCTTTTTTCATTTTTGAATGCTTCATTGGATGTATGCATTAACGAAAAAGAAACCTTTAACGAATTTCAGTCATTGCCTAAAAAAGTAATCGCTACCGAGTAAAATATAAACTCTGTGTTTTTCTTTGAGATCATTGTGAACACTTAACGTCTCCGCTTTATAATGTGAGGCGCGCGCATATGAGAGAAACAAATTTCAACGTTAACAGTTTCAGCGTTAATCGTTTCAAATGAAAGCGTTTCATCGGATCGGAAGATTCTCAGGGAAAGGCGTTTCCTTTCACTTTACTTTCTTGCATGCACTTGTTATGACAGAGAAATTCTTTAACTCGAAAACAGTCGCGTTTGGGATAATAAGATTCACCGAGAGGTAGCATTTTCATGTTTCATCGTACGTAATGTTTTATGTTAAGAAACAGCGAAATTTTTTATGGACACTGCAGTTATAAGAAGAAAAGTATCTAAAATGAAAACGCAACGAGTCGTTCTCGTACGACTTATAACTTCAATAGCAAATAAAACGAATCAGCGAATGAAAAATTTCATGTTCGAGAAAAAGGAAAAGTTCACATTTGTAAACGATCAAAAAAGTGTGCCTAAGCATAAACTTAGACAGCGTAATTAATCCGTAATTTCCCGATGTTTTAATAGTGCTCGAATTTCTTCGTCGTTTTTCTCATATATACTCTGTGTGCGTGTATTATAAAGTACATCACTTATTAGAATTTTTGGCCGAGATTTAGTTATAAACTGTAGATATATGGAAGTATAAGATATAAGAATTACTTTCTCGCAACGCTGTACCGAAAATATCGGTAATTACTACGATAATATAAATCATTCTATTAAAGCAAATATCACTTTTAACGATTAATGGGAGATAAAAAAGAAAGAAAGGAGACAAAGCGAACAATAAATAACTATCATCTAGTATTTTATATACAATCCTTAAAGAAGTCCGCAGAAACGTGATAAATAATAACTGAACTGAAGTTGCTAGTTTTCCTTTTTTTTCCATTTACATAAAAGCAAAAGACAAAAGATCAATAACACTTTTACTAAAGGGAGACAGTGTTCTTTTTCTGAAACCATATCTGACCGCTCATATATATTCTTTGATCGTTCGTCGATAAATATTTTCTTTCCGAAATCTCGAGAATAAAAGTCGCCAAATCGCGCTAAGTACACGTGCTGCTTTTGGAACAGCAGAAAGTATTTTTTCGAAGTTAATCAGATATGTTAGTAGACTGTTAAATGCAGGCACAGTCGCTAGTTTTAAATTCGATCAATATGAAATTATAAACGTGTCAGCAAAATCGAAAATTTCGTATTCGATAAATGTCTCGTTCCAGACTAGACAAGACAACATTAAAATGCGACTTCATCAGCTATTTATTTTTCACAGATGGGAAACGCAGCATCAATGCTACCATCGTAATGGTATAAGCGGTTACTTAGTAAATTAAAAAAAGAAAAAAGGAAATGAATGTAAATATAATACCACATAAAAAATATATGATACAGATAAAAGAAGAATATAGTCAACTAAAAGAAGTAGCAATGGTCCCGGAAAATGTCACTATGAAGAGTCGAAATGGTAACCAATGAACAAACTAAGCTTTTTAGTTTCAGTCAACTCAAGTTTCCGTAAACTTGCAAGTCTCTTTACGTCGAATGTCGAATGACGGGGCGATTAGATGGTTTGTACATCCTACATCGAAGCGATAGAATGTCCGATATATGCTGATGTAACGAGAAGACTATATATATAAAAACCATTCGCTCCTCTTACATGTATGTACGTCTTTTCGCGTGTGTAACAAACTATGAGGACAGAAAAGGAAGAAATTAATCACCTAGAGAACAACGTCGGGCAGGGAGCAATGCCACTAGGCCAATTGCGTCCCACTTCGTCCACCGTGATGTCCCATGCCGATCATAGAACCTCCACCGCCGATATCGTCGCGCACGATCTTCCTTTCTTTGTAATAAATTTCTTCGCTCTCTTTATCGCACAACAACAACACCGCACCGCCGAACAGAAATATGGCTGCACCCCAGCCAACTCCGTATGCCCAGCCAAATTCCCACATTGCTCGATTTCCTGCAGAAAATATACGTTATTTCGTCTGTGCCCCATGCACTTTATAATGTTTCGTAATCAAAAGAAGTTAGCGAGGTTTTTGCTAAAGTAAAATTTACCAAAAACCGCACGATCATTTTTTGTTATCTAATATTTATTATACACAATGCAGTATCACTTATATGAACTTACCAAGATTAAGCTCAGCGGCAAAACACACGGGATATATTACCAAAGCTATTAATAGTGACATCACTGAAAAATAAGAAAATATTTAAGTAGGAACTATGGGAAAGCAAATACAGGTGTAAATGTATATTGACAACTGTTATACTAACGTGCAAAGCCCATACAGAACACTGCGAATCTATAATATTTATGCTTGTCCCGATGATCTTGTGACCTTAAGCCAAGGCCTGTTAAAATAGTTGCCGCAATATCTGTTAAGAGGCACACCACGCATAAGGCAGCAGCTGCTTTTATATAAGCTGTAATGAAAAGAGAAAGAATTGCTAACTGCCATTAGTCCTTATTTGAAGAAAACAAATAATTTTAAAAAGTTATCGTACGAGCATCTCTGGCTTGGTAGCACCCTGCTGGTTCAAGTATATTGAATGGCAAAGGTGTCGTCGCACCTTCCTCGATGCAATGTGCAAACAGTCCTTGCCGCCATCCCAGTGCCATCAACCAATCGGTTGAAGCTAGTCCCATTATCATTAATAATATCACTATCACCCCGCAGATAAATGCAATTACCTGAAACATAAACATCAGCATCACTGTAGAAACGAAAAACTATATTCCTCTGCAAAAACTTGTTCCTTTGTAATGGAAAACGTTAAAAGTAACAAGTAACGAATATAAACAAAATTAATTCAACCACTCGAAGAAGTGGATTCCTCATTTTACATCAAATTAATCTTCAAATTGACATTATCGTAACGAACTATCATCGATATCGCAGCTAATAAAATCTCCGATATAAACTAATTTAAAAAATCCTACCCCATCAAACTTAAAAAGAAAATGTTAGAAACAATCGACAAGATATTTTTCCCATACCTGCGCGATTTCATTATCACCCATGTGATCCTCCGCGACTGTATACATGATCATCTTAGATTCGCCGTACACCCTCGTAAAATCAGCCCCGACGGACAAAACTAACGATAAACTTCAGTCCGACTAAACACGTTTCGTACTCTTCGCACTATTTCCCCGATATTTTCGTAACACGGCATTTACGGTACGTCGTACATACTTTCACGCATTATCGTTGATCGAACACGACAGGGAACCATTTAGCGATCA
Source organism: Cerceris ruficornis (assembly GCA_963989415.1). Lineage (NCBI taxonomy): Eukaryota > Metazoa > Arthropoda > Insecta > Hymenoptera > Crabronidae > Cerceris > Cerceris ruficornis. The sequence goes on along the minus strand of OZ022518.1, from coordinate 17,489,669 downwards.
TATGAATAAGACACGAAGAAAACAATTCATGGATGAACACGACGCACCACCTCTCCGAGTAAACACGAATCGAACGTTTTCAGGGTTGTCTATCGCGAAAACGTGTGATGTTAACTGCCGATCGCGGCTTTTTTACACGTACAATTATCCATTCGGTTGATCACATCTTTACGATAAAATTCTCATCGGAGTTCACCGATCTGCAAGTTCTGCTTCTTTTAAGCGAGGTCAAACCGGGACAGATTCTTTGTCCAGGGTTGGGGGAGTAGTCGGATTCCAGGGAGGCTGCGCCCATTAAAGGTCGTGGCGCAGTGCGCGTACATATAGTAGAGGGTGCTTTTAGTTAGTACAGCCTGGCATCGGGACGAATTTACGTGTTGCTTTTTACAGATTTTTCGTGGGATAGATTATTACGCCTCGATAATTGAGTTTGTTTCTTTAATTTGATTTTTTTTTAAGAGTTATTTTCTTCTAGAAATAATAAAATTATACTAAATAGCCGTCTACATAGTAATGTAATGTACAAAATTAAATCGTTTTATTTTGAAGCTTACAGTACTTAGAAGTTTCCTAATTTGTTATAATTATCATTGTTTTTTTATTTGTCGTTATTATAAATAATGAAGAATAATCATATATTTTGCAGAAGTAACTGTAAAATTGTGGTATTTATTTTATATAATACAGAAAAAAGCCAATTTTACGGAGTAATGCTTAAATGTTTTCTGAAGGTAAATTGATGTAAGATGAAATATGTATTGCTAATGAAATTAATCACGTTTAAAGGCTTTTAAACTTACCTTTAGCGGCCTGGTAATAGTAATAGTTTCAATGGTGGTTGCTTGTGCCATTGTAGCTTAACTGTAATATAGAAAACAAACTCATAATAAATAACGAAAAGGTACATAATTTAAAAAAAACTATTCTACTTTAAAGCGCATAAGAAAAATATGAAATCGAAATAAATACGGATAATGAATTAAATCGAAATATCCATTATCGTATACATAACGAAATGAAATTATTAACGAGGGATCAGTAAAGAAGTTTATACGCCACAATCAGTTTACTCTATATTTAAAAAAAAAATTAAATAAAATCACACATCATTTATATAAAATCTGTATCTCACGGGGACATGATACATAAGATTTGTTCTACAATCGTACATATCCATCGAATCATTAAGTACAATTACAAATACAAATTACAGTATATTTATTACAACGTATAAATAAATCTGTAATGTCACGCAGTAAAGTACTGGCATTCTTAACTTTGCACCTACGATCGTACAACGTTAATCATTACTTGCGTTCGATCGCCATATAAAAAATATCGTGTAACACTCCTGCATGTATTCCATGCGCTAATATGGGCAATACTAAAACGTTAGCATAACAAACACAGCGAGATGCGCATAGTTTGCTCAGCGAGAACGATCAAATGTAAAATACCCGATATCACGTCGACGTTGCATATCAAAAAGAATGACACACTTACTATAAACTGATACACTCGATAAACACTATCAGCCTGCACGACGCATCAAGGACTTATTAAATCGCAAGAATACAAAGTCTTCATTCCATGGCCTCTTACAGATTATTCCGTAAAGGCAACAATGGAAACCGTACTAACACGCGATACTCTACGTCGAACGGGCAAACGATCGGATTCTCTATTAGGGTTATGTTACTGGAAACGTCAACAATACAACTCTCGATATTACATTCACTATATATTTATCCGCGTATTCGTTGACACACATACAGCAGGAAGATGCAGATCGGCTGAATGAGTAATCACACGAAATGCTCTTTAAGGATCGGCGATCTTATTGGTTCTTGTTCCACCGAGATTCCTAACCTCGCCACTGGTTGGCATTTCCACGTGTATATCCTGCCGACGAATAAAACTCTATGTTTGTTGCGCTCTTAAATATGGTACGTCCAATGGAAAAACTGTTCTTATAGGTATACTTGGGAAGCCGCCAATGAAAGTGCAGTGCTCCACTTTTCCGGTGACAAAGCGCGCATTGTCGTATGAGCACCTCTTGCGCTTTTTGTTTTAAGTATGCGATGCGAATCGACATATTGTTTTTTCTTCTTTCTTCTTCTTTAAATCATACTCGCTCTTGAGCGACTCCCTTCTTTTTCCATGAGAACGAAAGTATTTAAAGAACGGCTTCATGAACTGAACGGGATTTGTGAAAGTGGAAGAATTACGTGCGCTGATATGAATTTTTGCGATAGCTTAATAATGCCATAGTAATATCAGCTGTTCTTAATCTTCGAAGTGCTATGAGATTTTTAAGAAGAAGCCACTTGAAATGAAATTATAAACATTTGACTTAATTTGAAGATGAAGTACAGAATCGTAGACTTAGCATATAATTGATATAAATCTTCCTATTCTGTATAAAATGAACAAGTATCTAAAACTAAATTTTACATTTGATTTTGAGAAGTATATTGAATTAGGAAAATATGATGAATTATACTTTAGTATTTATCGAACGTAATGTTCACCGTAAAGTTTCAAGAAACGAAGAGTACTATAGTCCGAATATATCTGTCCGTAGATAAGATTCAAAATTCCAAATCTTCTTAGCCCATTGAGTGGAAAAGGCGAGTGTCGCCCGCGCCAGTTTTCTATACCAAATTTAAATCTGACAGGGTAACATTCATCCCATGTTTTGTAATTCTCATTAAAATAATTCGGCATTTTTATTTTTCCATCGTAAACTACTAAATGTAGTAGTAACCTAATCATTTTACATCGATTCGTTGCAGTGCAAAGTTAAATGGTATATTTAAGTTCAAAACCTCAAAATTAAATTATAAGGCAACGGGTTAACTGAATCTGAAGAAATCTTCCATCTCGTGTCCCTCGTGCATATGTGTTTAAATATATCGATGACGTCACTGTATGACGTCAGCACCGCGGCAACGTTCGGTATTCCCTAGGTCACACATGTGTTCACGGGAAATTGCTGCACAGCAGCTTTGCAATTCTTCGATGTCGTCTGCACATTTGTCTGCCTCTCAGATAAACGATGTGAAATTACTTTTATTAATTAACAAATCTGAAGGATACATAGAAACTTCTACAAATATCTGTATCATGTACTATCAATATTTACAACAAAGCCTTAAAGTAGGGATAGAAGAATGAAGAAGTCGAAGCGTTAGGAACTGTTGGAATTCTCCAAAAAAATTAAAAACCAGTCATTTTGACTTGATGCTACAGCTAGCGCTAATAATTCCATGTCTACAAGTAGAAATCACAATTTTAACCTTTAACATATTTTCCGTGGGAATTATTCTCCTTTATATAGATCTTTCGTAAGTGCGCTTTTACGATGTAAACTGTATTTGTATTAATTCGATTAACACGATGCACATGCAACCTTCTGTAAATTGTTTATTCGAGCATTAAAAGTACACTTGTGACATTTAAGAATAACGAAGCTTTAAGGTAATTACGTAAAAAGAGAAAATGACATTTAGCCTTACGTTAATTAGAGACTTTGAATATTAAATTTATTATTAAACTGCCAAATGGCCCGTTATGATGTTAAGGAAGAAGTCGTTTGATGGGTAGAACTGAATAAATACGATTACGTTAATATATTGGCGAAGTAATGCTTATGCTAATTTACATAGATCGGGGGTAGCCAGCTTGTGTATACAGATGATACACTTTTTTTCGTAAAAATGTTTTGCTATCCTATGGGAGAAAAGCTAACGATGCGTCGCACGATTCTGACATAATATCGGTTGAATATCGTAAAGCTGAATACATAAAGAAAAACCGCGTAGAATGGCAGATAATTGAAGCAAACTTAAAAGCCAACACTAGCGATGGGCCCGATCCGATAGATATCATTTACGAGTTCTTCAAACACTAATATTTCTACTCGTAAAATTGTACATATCGCGTTTTAATTCGTGTCATGTTTTCTTACGTAATTACGAAAAATGATTGATAGAGATGTTTTAAACGTTTTGTTCGTAAGAATGAAACTTAAGTTAACTTATTAAATAAAATGAAAGAATTCAAATATCTTGATAAGTCTTTCGATGTATGACGAAAGAATTATAAGAATGGCGAAGAAAAAAAGTTTTCTTGGAAAGTTTTACGTATTAATTCGAACAACCAAAATTGACGTTGCATTTGAAGTGTATTCGTGTACGCACGTAAAGAAAAAAAACGATTGCGATGTAACGATGACACCATAGAGTCGGATTAACATGTTGAATTTACGCGTGACTAATCGCAATTTATGAGTCATAAATGGCACCTCCCCGTCGCGATGTTCGTTAATGCGAAATAATAAAAATGCCCTACTTATATTTCCAGTAAAACCGATAATAAATGATAAAAAAAAAGTAATATTCTAACTGGTTTCTATGTATTCAAATACTGTACGTACGTAACTTACGAAAGTTCTCAACGAAGCAACAATTATTATCAATAAACTAGCAATAGAATTGGCATTGTCAGATAACTAAAGAAAATAATTGATACTAATACAGGAGGGGATTGATTTTCATCTGAAATTACTTTAACAATCAATATTACAGCATAATCGATCACCGCAGACTATTATGTAATAATCAATGAATATGACAATTATTCCTTAACCCTAGATCTACCAATGTGATCAAAATGACTTGTTCCTATTTTTTTCTAAACATTCCAGAAATTTCTAACCCCGTTACTTTTACAATTTTGTACGTCTATCTCGTTATACTCCAAGCGATTAAATAGATCAAGTTATTTCCCTCCTTCGCTTCTCTCCTTCTAACGTATTTATTTGAAAATTTTAAATACATTGGATAAACCGACGATAAATCTAGTGTTAAACAACATTTCCATTCATTCGATTAATTCGATACACATATAACCATTAACAGCCGTTGTTACGCTGCCCCACAGTCAATCGATTGCTTCGAAACGATCGATCCTACGGATCGAATCTAAGCACAGGGGATTTCAGTTATGAATTAATTGGGCTACGATGAAAAAACATTGATATGAAACGCGCGCGAGGATATCAGTCCCATCACTATTCGATGTACGATCAGATTATGAGGGGGTGGAGGGAAACCGTCGGCCATTTTGATCGTGACGCGCAGCGCGGAGGTCGTGGGCTCCACCAGTGACGAAGCCACTGGAGTTTTGACGTGGCTGCTACGTACCTGCCCGTTTGCCCACTCCGATTGCAGCAAAGTTGGTGACGAGAAATACGTAACTGGTAAGTACCCAGCTGGAGAATAATAACAACCGGGCATGGACCACTGCACTTACCATATACCCAAAATGCTACCGGGACTGCTAGCATTTTGTTTCGTAGTACCAGCGCGGCCAGTTTTACGTCTGCTATGGAATATGCCGTAAAATATGGCGCCTTAAGAAAGATGTACGAATTTCTGAAAAAGGGCAATGGGGGTTACGTGATGATTCTGACATCTCGTTTCGTCGTTAGACGACACTACGGCTAAACGTTTTTTGGGGAAGACGTCGAACGAGGCGATGTTTTACCGACATTCGTATTTCGGCTATGTACGAAAGCATCTTAAGTGTTTATTGTTCTCGTATTATTTTTAGATCTGCTTATGTAAATGACGCAGTAGCACCGCTGATTGCTCACTGGCGCGAAATTTTGAAATTTTCGTCGTAAGGCTAATGACGATAAGTGTTCGGAGTGACATGTTTACGCGCGTTTGAATTCGATTCATTGATAGTATTTACATTTGAGTGAAATTTCAAATATAGAATTTGAATAGGTATCCTAATGTTTTTTGTTAAGAGTTTTATAATTATATTATTGTATATACGATTTGAGGTGATTTTTTAAAAACAAAAAGAATGTAAGTTTAATGTTGTGCTTCTGTCTATAATAACATGTTATGATTGTAATTGTTATACATAGGAGTTATTACATCATCTTATATATTTTTGAATTTCTATTGTTAAAAGATAATGCTTACTTTACGAATTATGAACATTTTAATGAAATAATTATAAATCAAATAATAAGATAAATTTTATAAAATCTATTTTCACTTTACTATTAGGGATTTAGATTTATTAAAGTTCATGATGTAATTCTTAATAATAAAAAGGTACATTAAGCGTACCAGCGTCTGACTATATTATTATTTTGCAGGGTTTGTGGTTCCCAGGCTATGGAAAGTATGGTTGAGGAAAATGGATCGGCAGTTGACCCATTATCTCAGGGTTCCCAAAGTGGTGACGCGGCGCCAGCAATTGCTACATCGGTACAATCTCTCAATAGAACACATCAGCAGCAAACGCATCATCTGGTAGCTTCTACCAGCATTGTGCAACTGACACTACCTTCGTCAGGGACAACACAGGTATACAGGAGAATCTCCTGTGTATCTATGTCTGATCATTTATTTCTCCCTTTTGTTTCAAAGCATGCATACATAGTTTGTTTATGCTTTACTTGTCATTTTCAGTTATTCAAATGTGTACCATATAGGTATTCGATTTTGCATAATGCTGGTTCAATTTTAAGAATTAAACGAATCTTAGATCTTCCCAGCGGTGTTTTTAGTCAGTTTTTCCTTAGTGGGAACATTTTCATTTTTGTATCCCACTGTGTGTTTCTTGTGTCATTGTTAATGGGATTGTTTCATGGGACGTTGTGTATGCATGATGTTTATTGGTTCATTATAGAAAATATTGTTTTTACTCAGTTTTATAGTAATATGCAATTTATTATAAATAATAACGAGGTTTTATGTATTTATTCAGGTGCAATCTGTAATACAACCTAATCAACAATCTGTAATCCAAACTGCGACAAACATTCAGCCCGTTGCTATCTCAAAAGGAAATGTTATTCTTGTTAGTAAACCAAATTCAGTCATTCAAACAGCTCAAGGAAATTTGCAAACACTTCAGGTATGTTCGTAACTTAAAATAAATTGTTTAATGTTTTAATTAATATTTCTCTTTGTAAACAATCTATATTTGATCATTACTTGTACTTTATAACAACATCCTAAAAATGATTTAAACGAATTTTTTAAAATTTACTAATATTGGTATTACTGTATCAGGTGGTTGAAACTGGTAGCGATGATAGTTTCTCAGACGAGGAATCTCCAAAGCAGAGAAGAGATATTCTTACCAGACGACCATCTTATAGAAAAATCCTCAATGACTTAGGAGGTGGCGAAATCACGGGTATGTTATTTTCATTTTATACAGATAAACGTTTACACTGATGAATTTTCCAACATTCATTATTTCTGTTTAAAAAGGAAACATAAAATATATTCATAATTATGTAAACAGAAAGGCTTTAAAATCATAATGTATTAAAACTTTTTTATATTTATTGTAAATTTAACGAAAAACATTGAACGTCGAATTTACATGTTAATTTCTTTCCGTTTTCTAGTAAGATGCTAATTACAGAACGTTATAATGTGCATGTCAGTTCATACAAGTATCGTTCCGTACTTACATTAAGAACATTTACTGAGTAATTCGATTAAATTTAATTCAAACTAGATAAAGATGATGGACGATTTTGTGAATTATTTTTTCCAAAACGATTTTAGCTGTACCCTTTAGACTTATAAGTAGATGTAAGAGTGCGATATCATATATGCTTTTTATGTTTTATTTTACGTAAGGAAAAGTATGCCATACCAAGCTTATAGTATAAGTTTATGTGACAAAATTTCATTTACTGATAGCATGTAAGAACAACCAAAGCTCTCCCTTAACCATTACCTGCGTGTGCATAATAGTATATTAAACAGAAATGATCTTTCTGTTCACAATATTTTACTTACACAATTTTTTTTTAAATACATAGTGTCTTAATAGACATTAATTGATTTGCATACATCAAATACTTACAAATTTTATGATGCTTATTTATAACGATATAACGATCTTCTCATATGTACAAAATCATTTGAAAATAATTTGGCTTTTAGGGCGTGTGAAACGAAACACATAGCTGTTAAAGAGATGAGATACATGAAAACAGATCAGAGTTCGAAACGATAAAGGTGATAGTATCTAATTGCAGATTTGTAATTTTAGGTGAACCTCCTCCTTTTATTCACTCCCACCGAAGTAATACTTTTCCGTTAGAAGAAATAATTATTTTCGAGTCAACTTACCATCCACACATTCTTTATAATCATAAGCGTTCCGGCTTCTATTTTGAACCTTTACGTTATTCTATTTCCTTTTTGTATGAGCTGACTGCACAGCATAGCTATGAACATATAAAGATATAAAACGAACAGCAGCCAGAAAGGAAATAGCTATGGATTAACTTTGTATATTCTTCTCTTACATTTTCCAATTGGATAGGATTAGTTATTTTCTGGACGCAGGAGTCCTTCGAAACTAAAAAAGAAATTTAGTTACACATACAGGAAAGCTATTTTGGAAGAAATACTTGTATCATTTTTTTTCTCCACCCATAAACATATGTTTCAACATAATAAATTCGAGTTTATGTTTCACGAAATTTGTACTTCCATCCGACAATATTTCGTCCAGCGAAATTTAGTCTGACAAACAAATCAACACCGATAACGACTATTATAATGGGGGGTTGGATTGATTCGGTGTTACAGACGGTCGATTGCCCCCCATAGAATCATCTTCCGAGTGTGATTCTAACGTGGACAGTGAAGTGTCTTCCCACTCGCTCCATTACCAGACAGGTTGGTTACTTTTTCTTCTACATATCTTTCCTGGCTGTCCTCTGTATTATTAAAATCTACACGAATCCCCGATTTTCTGTATTTTTTATTTCAAGGAAAACTATGTTAGAAGAGTAAACCCAGCACTGTTAGATTGAGATACATCAAATTTAATCCCTCCTATCCCTGTGTGTACTGCCTAACGTGACATATTTTGTATCACATTTGCTTGGTGTGGCATCTTTGCTTATGGGGTTCTTCATTTTATTTATAAGCAAATAGATATGCAGGTATTGGGATGTGCATATCTCTAAGATCATACTAGGAGGGCAATTGATATTCATATTCATTTTGTTTTTAATGTCTTACACTCACTCCACGTGCAAATGCTACGTCAATGTCATTTAGAGTAAAGTATTATCTACATTCAATAATATGAATAATGCAATAAGTATACTAAAGGGTCTGGTGACGATTGAATAAGGATTTCCTGTTGTATGTACAAACACAGACACACGTTTCAACGGTTCAGTGTAGTTGAATTGAAGATAATTCTTCTACTTGGTTGTTGAGTTTGTAAAATACGTATTTTACAGTCATTCCTGCTGGCACTATTCAAATTGCAACCCAAGGGGAGGGCGTTCCAGGGCTTCATACGTTAACTATGAGTAATGCAGCAACAGCAGGTGGAGCAATAGTACAGTATGCACAGGGCCAGGATACACAATTTTTTGTCCCAGGTGTGCCTTTTCATAATTCTTCATTTATATTTTTTAACTTACATTCACATTTATATTTTTTAACTTAATGTTTCCGTTACTTTGCACTTATTACCAAATTTAGATCCGCATCCACGATATTAAGACCTATTTCTGTACGGAATTTTTTTAAATTCTTGAGTTCACTTTAGCAATAGCAATGTACGAACGTAACTATACCTAATGATTTTGCGTACGTTAATATCTTACTATTCTAAGAAGTGATAGCATGTTAAATATAATCCTGTTCTTGAAATTTTTGACGATAGAATCGAAGTTTCCCTTAACGAGAGTAATTAATTATAATCGGAAGAATTATAAATTTAGAGAGTACAGTCTCTGGCAATGTTCCAGCTTGTACAGGACACGGGGTTGTAGTAGAAGACGCGGCTAGAAAAAGAGAATTGAGGTTGCTGAAGAATAGGTAAGATACTTGAATAAAAATCTTCCAATTTTTAAATTGCCATTTATTTACGTGGCGTCAATGAAATTCCGTTTGTTTTTCTTTCGTTGCTTCGAGAATATTGAAAAAGCACACGTACACCTTCTTTTTTTAGGGAAGCAGCGCGCGAGTGTAGGAGAAAAAAGAAGGAGTATATAAAGTGTTTAGAAAACCGGGTTGCGGTATTGGAAAATAGAAATCAGACGTTAATCGATGAACTAAAGTCGTTAAAAGAATTATATCAGCAGAAAACTGACTGAGGTTGGTGTTTATCATTGCAATGCTGTATCAAAATTATTATCCAGCTAAGAACCTTGTACATGTCTTGTTTGTGTACATTATCCTAAACGTTGTTAGGTAAGCAATGGTGATGTACATGCATTCTTATAAATAAGTGTTTCTGTAACATACTGTATTTAAGTGCGAATATGAAGGCTTGTGAAACTTGCTGTTACTAAAGCGAGAAGCCAAAGGTATATGAAATATGGAAGCAGCAAACACATAGGCAATATTCGGGAAGTCAATCTATATTTTGGATAAACTTAACAATCATACAAATTCATATTAAGATTTGCATACACGAACGATGTGTTGACACAACGGTTAACATTTCACGCGTATTTCCTTCAGATTGCAGTGGCTATGTGTTGTCAAACAGTACCATAGCACTGTTTTACTTATACATAAACATTGTATTCTCGTAGCGTCACTCTGTCTTAGATGATGTACATTAGCGAAGATTCGGAAAGAAACAAGATTACGGAGAGGAAGAGAATGTGTTTGCTAGTAGTCAATTTATAACAGAGAATTGGTTACTAATGTGAATTCTTCTGAGAAACGCCTTATACACGATATTTGCTAATGTAAATGTAGAGATCATTTAGGGACTGCTGCTAATTTCAAATCACATAGTTTTCGCGTTTAAAGATTTCTAATCATTCGAAAAGCAGCGGCTATTATTGCTTTCTTTCATTTTTTCCGCGTGGGCGAGGGGGCGGAATTGTCGGTGAAATTGATTTTTGTCGAGGCCTTTCGGCTCGTAACTAACAGTTGTAGGAGAATCCGAAGGAAAACTGTAAATAAAACAAATTTCCATTAATTCGACCGTGAACATCTTGCTGTTTGTAACATGTACAAAGTATCTCGTCTCGGTAGGATACGTTTTATTTTAAAAATAAAATTTTAGAATGCGCCATGGGGGATAAGTGTAACTTATACTGTCGGGACATGAGTGTGAAATTAGCGGAAATAATTTTTATTTCTTTTTACCTTCTGCCCGGAAATGCCTCTAAATGCGAAAAGCTGAAGATTAGAATTTGTAAAATATGAATGTAATATATATATATCTGGAGTGCCTTGAAGATTTCTGTATACTTAACGGTATACAAAACTACACATGACCGCACGTCGTGCGTCTCGCGATGTGTAAAAACTACACATATACACAAAAAAAAAACACATAAACACACCTTCACGTGAATTATCGCGGATGTACGAAATTACGTTCTAGGTAAATATGGGTACACATAATATTTTTTAAACTATATATTATGTTATAGTTTTACGTCTAAGATTCATGAAATTACGTTGAAAATTCAAATTTTTATTCTCGTATTTTTCTCGGATGGATTACCTCGTGTGCTGTATCGTTAAATTATGCTAATAACAGATCTGATCGATGCGAAGCATAGTTTTAAAGAAAACTAGCAAGTGAGAGCATATTTGAAATCAAAGGTTTTCGAGTCCATAGACCATGATCATTGCAAAGTATTTTACACATATTTACCAATCGTAACGACAGTCGAAAACATTTATTTCACACGTTGTATAAACAACAATCGTTTACACCGAGATGTATAACTTCGATCTTTATATGTCTACAGAAAAAAAATATAATTTGATATGTTAAAAGTCCAGTTTGATCACTCACCAGTTTCACACAAATTTACATTGACATTTTTTATACCAATTGTATGAACGACTGTGTAAAAAGGTATGCTAGTTTCGTGTTACATTATATATGTGCTTTGAAAATTTTAGAAACCCTTACACGATTTAATCGTTATTTCGGGTCTACATTGTTGAAACACAAAAAAAAAATGAATTGTGAGAGCAAATTTGATTTACGCATACTTGCACCTATATCTGTTTCATGTAAATCTCATTTATTTCAATGTACACATTGAAAAAAGAATCGTGTAAACAGCGACCACAAAAAAAAGAGAACAGTATGCTGCGCCAGTTCTGAAAATGGTTGATCAGACTGGAGAATTTAATAGATGTTTCGAATAAAATAATTAATTTTCTATGTGTCGATGGTGTTTAAAATTACGTTTATGTAAATATTCAGGTTCTTTAACGATAAATATGCAAATTTATTGTACGTTCTCCTCATCAGATAGATTAGCTGAATGTATAATTTATAATTATGAAATTTTCGTCGGAAAGGGAAGTAGGCCGATTCAAATTATTCTCCGTAAAGAAAGTACAATGTACTTATAGTGACATACCGTGAAATAAATGCGACTACTCGCTATAAGTCTTCGCCGTAAACATTTTTTTTTCTTACGAATTCGAATTTCATTTAGGAGAAACGACACTCCACACATTCTCACTGTGTATTGTAATGTTAACCATATGTATAATATATGTATATCTTGATTCCTGCACCAATAATATTATAAAATATTGTATATAGATAATATATGTATTTTTACATATCATTGGCCTTAAAAAATATAGTTCATAAACCTATTTAGACAGTGTTAGTTACTTTTATGCGGAATATGGGAAGTTAGTCGAAGAAATACTAAAGTGTAAACTTCGAAAATACAATTTCGTCATTTATTAAATATCGTGTATGAAACGTTACATAACTTTCAAGAGCGCATATACAAATATTTACGAATCTGTTGAATTTTATACATTCAATGGATATTCCGCAGAGGCATCTCTACAATGTATTGTAGAAAATTTGTGATCCCATTATCTGAAAAACAAAAAGATATGCAACTTTAATTCCATGCTATTTCCGATATGTTTCAAATCACAAATATAAAATTTTTCAGTTGGTAGTGCATGTAAAGAATAATCATTAATTCATGAGGTATTGGTAATTCATATCATCATTTCAATTAAATACATAATATATAATTACAATATAAAAAATTCTAACCTTAAATTATATTTCCGACACATTTGGAGAAATACTTGTTTAAACGCCCTTACTGCAAAACCTGCAAGAAAAACATTTGTAGAATTTTTATGAACTCTTAAAAATTCATTTGAAATACCTAAGGTCGCTCAAGACCATGTTGTGCTAATAATCATGAACTCATTTAAATTGAGTATTCGTTCGATAAAATTATAATTTCTAATTACAAATTGTTGAGAAAAAGAAATTGGTTATACCTTCCATCTTTGTTGCTCACATTTCTCAACTTTTTTACATGGTTGCCTGTTGGTTTTAATGCCGATTTCGTTTTCCTAGAAGTAAATGAAGATTATTTAATACACCATAAAGAGTTGAGCGATATTTGAATAAGTTAGATCTAAGTACTTCAGCTGGTAGTGCATGCAGATTAATAATCATGTAATCATAATAGTGTGAACAGTATCATCATGGTATAACGAAAAAAATACACGTTCAAAAGTGTAATAAATAATTTGAACGTTCAATTACGATCGTATATTACAGCCTATTTAAGAAACAGTCAAAGATGTTTACAGATTTAGTTTACTTTAACGGGGATGAATAATTTGATACTTACACATGGCACGACGTTATTGCCGGAAGCACATGATAAATAAAGACAATTATCGAATCAAATCATTATCGTAATACTTTCAATTCATGGTACTTTTCGCAAATTATATAAATTCTTCTCTGTATAACTCTTCATCCTGACCAAACGTTTTCTTGAAAACATTTCACACAGTTTAACGTCCGGCTACCATCCGTACATCTTATAAGGAAACCGGGAATTCCAATGGTGTCGAATTGGAAGAACTTAGAGAGGATAAACTCTAATGTTAAGTATAGATCGCACATATACTGCCATCTGCTGATGAAATTCATTAAACGTGCCCTTTACTTCTTTGAACATAATAAACGTTTCATTACACCTTACAATACTTATCTATATTTAAATGTAAGAAAATGAGTGAACGAATATCTATTACATAAATTTCAATGAAGCTAATATACTAATAAGTTTCTCCACGGAGAATCGCGTTCGTTTCTATGGTTTCTATCGTTTCTAAAAAAGAGAATTGCTCGTAGATGGCGAAACATACGACGATTAATACATTTGCGTTTTTGTGACTGTGAGAAACTTATACATTCACCAATCAGCTAATCCATGAAGACTGTCACTGGTTAGGAATGAGTATCGCTTGAGGAAGATGAGAAAGACATGGAGGCCACCCTGCAATGTTCCAGTATAATTCCGGATAAACTTCATCTTCCTTGAATGTTACTAATCCATAAGAAAGTGAACCGTTCTCGAAATTGAAAGGCCGAAATTTGAAGCCTACGAATTGTGGATGACAGTGACGTTAAGTAATGTTAACGATATTCCATGTTATCACGGCTGTCGACGATAAACCGCTCGATGCTCCGATTTCTTTTTGCCTGGCTGAGATTTGATAATGAACATTGATTTAAAAGGTGTACAATGCATTTACGATTTATAATTACCACGGGACACCGATGAATCGTGTATAATTCACATTCTCAACCTGTGTAATGATTGTCAAACTGTCAGATGTTTTACTTTGGACGCCGAAATTTCTGATAAACAGGATACTGATTTATTGACACAGGCGAAAGCGAAGCAAAAATGACGGAGAGTTTAATAAATGAATGGCTTACCGATTGTGCGGATGTTTCTTCATCGGAGCTTCATACTTTTGCAACTACGTTGTCTCAAGACAATGAAATAGTAAGAGCGCTTTACGTACTCTTAGAGGAACGTAGCAAATATAGCCAGGTAAAGTTATTAAAGACGTTATTTGCTTCTACATATTAATTCATTATTGTATTGTTTGTTTAAATCATACATACAACTTACTTATTTGTATATTCATTTAATTCCCTGTTTTTCATTATAATTCATAGTGAACAATATCATTAAATAAATTCAGAGGGAAATCTTTATTTACGCTTTGTTGCCCTTCAGTTTCTCTCTGTATAAAAATATATCTTTGTATTATAATTTCTTACATATTGTATTTTTTTTATTTTCAGTTGGTGGACACAGTATGCGATCAATTATATAATTTTTATCGATCTCGTGAAACGGAATTACAAAGGTTTACTCTACAATTCTTACCAACATTGGTATACATTTATTTAAATTCAGCTGCACATGGCGATATCAAGGTACGAATCAAGATAGATCATTAAGAATATAAAAACAGATGTAAGTGTAGAGTAATTAATTATACGTTTATCCTCTTACTAATTATGTTCCATAAAGTCATGATAACATGTGTAAAAGGTGATGTTATGTAATGCAGGTCAATTTCTGTTAGACACCAGCAATAATAACCGTATTATTTACTTCATTGCTGTGCAACGTACAATACTTATATATGTCTGTGACCTGTAATATTGTTTGAACAAACATGTTTGCAATGACGAACAAATTTTTTATGATAAATCTGTTTTTACCATTCTATTCATATGTTAAAAATGATAAAATTATAAGATATATATTTTGATATTTATCAACATCCTTTATATATAATTAAATTTAGTATGTAAGAGAATTATTTTATTAACATGTTGCACTGCAATAACATAAATGGGATAGGAAATTTATAAAAAAATGATTAATAAATTATTATTAGTGGGTTAATTTATATCTTACTATGAAAAATTATATATATGCATTATGTTATATGTTTTTCTGCCCTAACTTCTTATCCATTTCTTACATAGAATTGCAGGTCAGTAGAGACGTTATTGATTGGACTGTACAATCTTGAAATAGTGGACAAGTCAGGCCAGCAAAAGGCAATTTCTTTCAGACTACCGTCTCTTGCCATGCTTTCTATTTTTCATGAGGTATGTATATCTTGCTAAAACATTTTATTTTACACCATATACTTTTTGTAACTTTATAATACTTATATTTTTATTGCATACAGCCTGCAAGTTTAGCTCCTGCATCTTTAACAGAAAGTGCAGTACGTAGATTTGAAGAATGTAATACAAAACTTGTCAGTTGGGGACCGTTGCAACAAGTAGAAACATTGAATGCTCAGAACAGATTGAAAGTTATGACAGCCTTACTCTTTATGTACAATCAGCAGCTTGGTTATATAAGTAAATTTGCTTTAGAACAATTATGCAAAGTTGCGACCAAGTAAGTTCACCGTAATTGCGTGTATTAACGTTAATAATATTATAACTTCATTTAATTCCCAAACTGTTGTATTACAGACTGGTTACTCAAGGATTTATGAAACCGGGACACCATCAGCGCTCCTCGTATGGCAGCGAATCTAGTTTTGTTCCAAGACTTTTGCCTCGTATACCTGTATCCAGTCAATTTCTCCTTGAGTTCTTGCATGCCGTATACTTTGCTATGTGTGTAACATATTAGCCTTTTAATAATAACTTACAATTCAAAAGATACCGAACATTTCGAAGAGTAGAAGCAATAGTATTTCAATAGAGTGATGTATCCGTTTTCCGTACTAACTCTAACTAATATATAATGAGAATAACGATATTGTATGAAGTATATATTGTAATGCGATTTAAATTTTCCGTTGATACTATTAACGAGTTTTCTATCGAATAACAAATAGTTATTTCCGACGGTATGTTATTCCGTATAAGAAGAATAATATTTATTCACAGGTACAACGATTGCTGGTATTTAGGAAGTCAAGGAGTGGAGGACATTCACAACCGAGCGTGTTACGAAGCATATCCAGACGTTATGCTAGTCACAAATGCTATACGTAATTCTGCCACTTCTGGGCACTCTGGTATCCATTTTTACATACGATTAAAACTTTTTATCACATTTTTTTCCGTTAATTAAACATTAAAAATCAAATAACCGCTTGAATACAATTTACCCGATAAAATGATATCAGCGTATAAGTAAATTTGAAATACTACGTAGTAATGAAGTAGTTGAAATACTACGATCATTTATATGAATACATTTAATTCTTTCAGGCCAACCAAGTGACGGTCCAATTGGAATTAGTGTTGCATTATCACCTGCTACAGCTACTGCAACAGTATCCAAGTCCATGATCACCAACGCTTCCTTCCGTACGAAAAAATTACCAGGTACGAGTCCATCCCTTAATCGTATTCATGAGTATTATTGTGATATACAATATATTTTCATGGAATTAATAACGAACGATTTGTGCTTACTCACAACATAGTATGTTGTTAATTGTCAATGAATAATGATTAATTAGTTTGCATTAATACGAATGTATTACGCAAAAAACAAGGATATCATACAAAACGTACGTTACGATAAAACTGAACACATATATTTGATGTATAAATGTTAGTAACAGCGCGTTATGGATGTATATATATTGACAAATTACGACTACAGACTTACGATTAATTTTAAATACTTCGGGTGTGTAGATGAAACACAAGTTTGATTATTGTCTACTATGCGTTATGTAGATGCCATAAGTATCAGTACCTTTAAGATACTAGAACACGCAGAGACTTGATAATGCATGGATATGTGTAAATATATTATACACATTAATTTCAGTTTGCATGCTGAACTGTATTCGTGAAGTCATTTCTAATGGGTCGTACGAAATTGTATAAAATATATCGTTACATGTTTCGATAGATAAATCGTAGGATTTACGGAGTGACTGATACAAGTTTCATACTATTTTATTTTATTTTATTTTATTCTTTCGATGAATACTGTTCTCTTCCTACCAAAGTTACATAATGCAGCTTCGTAAAACGAAAAAGAAACATGGGAAAGAAACTGCACATCGATTATTTTAAGAATCGTATCACAAAAATCACACCCGGTGAATTTAACGGATTTTGCAAATATGCACTCGTTGCAAACATATGTCGTTAGACGATCTGGATGAGATGTTATTTGCGGCTGAGCTGAATTCTACCGAACTCGAGAAGCAGCGACAATCGATAATAACTGGGAATACGAAGCGGCATCATTGGCATTGGAAACATACAATTCCGGCCTCGGGTGACGAAGATAACAGTGTAAGGAAAGCGAATTCCTCCTCCTCCCTGGAGAGCTCTAGACGAGGAAGCGCATGCAGCAATCAAAGCTCTCCGGTGAAGTCCTCTCCTAAAAAGAGCAAAGAACAATTACGAAAAAACATATCTGAAAGTAGCGAGGATTATGGTAGTCTGAGGAACCGGAAAGATTATAGAGAAAAGTCGGAAACGTCGTACGGTGAAAATAGGCTTAGCACTGGTTCGCGTTTGTATAGCGTACTAGAGGAACGAGCTCTCGGAGAGGCTATTCATAAGTCGATGGAAAATTTGTACACCGAAGGGAATAGACCGATCAGTATTTGTACGACCGCTGCACTGTCGACGAACACATGGTATTAATATGGTTCAGTTTCAGCACCTTTTAGGATCGAAAGCAAAGTTTTCTTACACCACCAACTCTTCAGCAAACACGCGACTATGCCATTAGTTTCTTACACTAGCATTACGTAGAGTTTTTGGCTAGTAATGATTTATGCGATTGTTGATGAATTCATTTCAGAGACACCGTTCTTAGAAAAGAAACATAAGCGTAAATAGAATATGTAGTGTACGGCACGCACGACGGAAACAATGCATGCAGATTTTGGCACGTTTAACCGCACCGAAGATAACGAGTTATACTTGCTTGCTGAAAAGCAGGTTCATCCTAATTCATTTAAGCCTCTCCTATTATTACTGTTTCCTGCTTGATACCATGACAAACTTGGAACATTGTATTAACGATATTCAATCACATTTATATCTATATTTATTCTTCGTATCTCCTTTTTGCAAAATATTAATCTCGTGTCATGAGTGAGGCAGTGAATAAGTATGACTGTATTAACAATTGTAATGGATATTATCTTTTACATCGAATTATCAATTAAATCCATACTGTAATGAAGATATCATTTGGCGTGAATATTGGCATTACCTTTTTGAAATCGAAGAAATTCAAATTTACAATCTATTCTATTGCCCTGCTTTACAAAAGACGCTTAAATCTTTGATATCGCTGACTTTTTAATTCTCAATTGATAACTTTGGTATTACGTTTTATCACTGACAATGGGAATAATCTCACATATGTCTCTGCACTTTCGTTTGTTTAGATGACATACCGATTCAAGTGACAGAAGATTCTGGCGGAGATGGCAAGGGTAATCTCGTGTCGATCACCGAAGAGCAAGAATCAACGGAAACAAGCCGTGTAGGCTCGATGAGACAATCGAAGGATCAAAAGACTGCTTCGAAAATCACGAATTTCCCGGTTCTCGGTAAAAAGCCCCGTGAAAAGGATGGAAAGGTAACTAAGAATGCTCACGTTATGACATCCGAGAAAGAAAAGAAACTCGGATCGCAGGCGACCTCGAAGGAGAGTATTAAAGGTAGTTCCTCGATGTTGAATAGTGAACCGACTGAAATCGATGGGAATGTTAATGGGTGTACGGTAAGGAAAAAGAATAATAGTGTAGAAAACAATACAGTAACGGTAGACAGTAATGTCGGTTTAATCGACGGAGAACGTATTGCATTAAGTGGAGATATCATTGATAACAGTAGCATCGATACTCCTATCAATCTACGAACGCATACCGAAACAGAACCATTGACATCGTCTATTCAGGTCAGCTCTGTTTAATGTAAGGAAGACAAAGCAACAACGTTTATCGAGCTATGGTGGATAAGGTGGTGAAAACTCTGAGTCACAGTCAGTAGGTCTGAGTTCGAATCCTCCAACGTCACCTCTGGGGCAATTTTTTCCTATCTGATATTTATACCATAGTCTCGGTGGTTTAGAAGAACTCATCTAAAACTTTATTAGGTCATAGTGGGCTATGGTTGGTAAGGAGGTAAAAGCTCAGATTCGCTATCAGTGGGTGCGAGTTCAAATCCTCCGTCACTTCTGGGAAATTTGTTCTATGTGTTATATATACCATAGCCGCGGTAGTTCGGAACCCGGCTACAGTAGTAGATCCTAGTCGAAATGACCATTAACAAATGAAACCGGAAAAACACAAAACAAAACGACGTCTGTAAAAGGGAAGAGAAACACAGAAACTTTCATTGTGGGCTATAATTATTGTGAACGGCTACGATATACTTACTTTTCGAATTGGTTGTACATAATTTTTGTTTTCTTACACGTTAGAGAAAACGCGCAATGGGTTTTTTCGTGGGTAATATTAGACTAAAAGAAGTATATCGATACTTCCAACAACTGACGACGAAGCATCTCTGCTTCCACTTGATGTTTCCCGTTATCATCGCTCAAATATTCTCGTTGGAATTGAGCCATCGATTCTATCTATCTTTTGTGCCGTTTCTCTATCTCAGTTTTTACATAATTCCCTCGTGTTGCTTTCTAATTCTCATAATTCTTCCTTCAATTCTTCGATGACGTTTTGCGCGTTCTTTTATGCTTCTATCTCTATTCACGTACTCCAGCTGAAGATGTACGAAATTCTTTTTCACCTTCTGCTTGTCATCCACATTCAATGTAAGCATCTTCATTTTCCAATCTCGCAGAGAACATTTTGTGGCATTGTTTTATTTTCTTAAAATCTCTTTGATTTTCCGGTCAACAGGCTCTTCACTGCTGCATCATGCTTTGGATCATACGCTCCGAGTGGAGGGAGACCATTTTCAAATTCATTAAACCTTTGACCCCTTGCTTTTGGAAATGACACGATGCAAAATTTACCTTATATTGAATTAAAAATGCATAAATTTTAAGATGTTAACACTTTATCTACTGCTCTGTCTTTTTGCATATCGAGCACGGGTGCATATATCTATCTCTGAATCTCTATGGCTGTAAAATTAAAATACGAGGGAATACTCATTACATCGTTCAGATTTCCATTGTTTCAAGGCAGTGTAATTTTATAGTATCGTCATTTGTGATAGTCAATTAATAGCCTTCCGGTAGATAAAGTGTTTATACTCATATGATGAGTTTTTCTTTTGTACTTCGATCAACCATGGCAGACGAAGTTGTGTTGCTGAAGATGTTTTTTTTTGTACCAGTTTTTAAACATTTATCTGATACTAAACATCCGTTATAGTAATTGAACGAAATTATTAACGTAGGGTATTCCTTGTAGTAATTAACGTAGAATTTAGCAAAAGAAGATGAAAGGAAATAAAGGGGCTTCGCGATTCACAGTAACACGAATCCGGTAGTTGTGTCAGAGGTGGCTCATCGTTCAATCGATCTCTGTAATTAGTTTAAAAACAAACTGGGGAAGGGAACAATAAGATAATGTACGTTTTCTTTCCGTGTTTTTTTTTACGAAGATATATTGATACACATGGACTCTTTTTTTGTTAATTATCTTTGTATCATGTTTTTTTTTAATACTATCAAATAGGTTTATGTTTTTGTAATATTTAAACGTTTTTATTTTACGATCATTGATCTTTAAGATAATAGAGAGAACGTTATCAGCCATTGTGAAGACTTAAGCACATCTCCGACTACTGTTTCTTCATATTATACATTACACGTTCGTCCTTATTATTATAGAAGTATCTTTACTTGTTAAATTATGTATAAATTTGATGCTCGGCTTATTTTTTGAAAGAGTTCGGTATTTGCAGTTTCACTATAACTTTTTCGCAAATCGTACAGTACTGTGCAGCAATTATAAAGAAGGGATAGGAAATGAGAATGAATAATTATTGAAAGCTAATAATTGCTTTTTTCTTCATTGTATGAAACAGAGTTGTCTCATAATTTTCAGAAGAATATAAGAAGATACGCCATTTTCCTTACATTGGGCACTCTGTGGACAGAATGCAACATCTTTGTAACTTAAAACAGAAAAGGAAAGGAATTCAGTTGTCACTGTCACGCCATTGATTCCTATTTCCTTATAGATTTTCCATCTTTTAAGTTAACTGGTATAAGTCCAAACTGTATCCTATCGTAAGTCTTAGATGGTTTGAGTCATTCAAAATTTGATAGCGATATTATTGTGCTAACGTAATATAAAACGACTGTGTTCCGAAACAGATGCCCCGATTTAGTATTGTCGAAAGCAGGTATACCGAAAATTAATTTGTGCAGAATGAAATTCGCACAAAATTCTGATTTCTTCTAAAAGAGAATTTCTTTTCTTCAAGAGTGTATTCGATATTAAACTACCATTTTTTCTAAACGGTGAAAACTACATTAAGAAATAAATAATTATTGGTAAACATTACAATCACTTTGCAAGGTGTACATTGCATTTAAAGTATGAACAATTGGAATTGGTATTTATCTTTGAAAGACTGTGCATTACATCGTATTACTGCTCAGACTCGTAGGAAATATGCTATCACAATTTCTTTTTTTAATTAATCAAAGTGTTCAATGAACTATAGTACATTAATATCAAGACTACTACTATTAACGTGTGTGTACTTTTAAAGTAATCGTTTCACTCTTTTTACGACACTTTCTTAAAATTCTTGGGTGGTCATGATATATGTGCCGGTAATTATGAAAGTGGTTTAAATAATAAATTGACCTTATTACTTATCTTCTGTTGCATCAGTTTACATTAAAATATAGTAGAACTAATTTGTAGAAATGATAAAAAAAATGTACTGCTTAAAGGAGTCGACCTTTGCTTTATTACGCAAACTCGGTCGCACGCATAAAAATGATGTAAGTGAAAAATTTGTTGAAATTGAATTTATTTCATTTAAAATAAAAGTCTGATTATCTCGAAATGGGGAATAAACGACTTAGGCTACTTTTATAATTACCAACACATACAGCTTATCAGCTTAATTAAGACTAAGTAAAAAGGCTGATTTACGTATTACACTTTTTGAAAAGTGATGTTATAAAACGAAACAAGAAAATCGGTCAACGGTATTGTTCACAGATTGTCCTTTTTCTACTCTAGAAATTACTTAACTCTGGTATAGAAAGTTCAAAAGATATCACAAATTCGTCTCTTTACATTCAATGCTACTTTCACGATACAATCGTTCGTCGTTTTAACGTAATCAATACAAAAATGAATTTCTTCAATATCTTTTTGAATTTCGTGGTAAATTGTATATTAATGCTGAACACTAAGATTTGTCAAATTCAAGGATTCATTAATATTTTAATGAATACATCTGTTTTCCTCTTCCTTTTCTCATTCTTTTTCTTTCTTTTTTTTTCAATGAAGTTGTAATTATATATACATATATTTATATATAATCGAGACGTAATTTTTGTACAGGCATATGCAGGTACAATTTTCTGTATATTCACAGTGTCAATGAAAATGATGGAATGTATATTCATTTCTCATGCTTGTACATGTCACAGAGTTTATATTTTTTTCAATAGGAGAAGAAAGAAAAACGCTATGCAACATATGTGTATATATGTACTTCTAATATCATGTATTTCCGTGTATATCTTTGAACAATATTAGCAATAAAAACGACTCGAAAGTTCGAAATCGGTAAAACTTTGGATAAAAGGAGAAGAAAAAAAAGTAACTATTAAACTAAACGAACTGTTTCTAGCATTTAAATCTGACATGATGGAACAATGGCAGATTTAATATGAAAAATGTTTTTATATCGTTTTAAAGATTTCTATATATCGATGACTTTGTCGTTCAACAGCTCTATAATACGAAAACTTAGTAAAATTTAGTGGAAACAGATCGGTAGTACCCATTTTCATTTCGAGAACGCCAAAAAATCTGATTTTTCTGTATCACTGCCACGTAACTTTAATCAGATTAATTGTATCGAAACTTTTTATGTTGACACATTTAGTTGAAATGTACACTATGTTATATTTAATGTATAAATACATAAATATATGAAAAATGTTCTACGTACGCTCGTTAAATGATACGAATAACGATTAAGATTATCATGGAATCATACAGAGGAGAAAAAAATAATAAAAATCTTTAACGACGTTATCACGTAATAAGTTAAACATTTGTTGAATTTGTTGTAACATTTATAAAAAGAAGGGGAAACAAGAAAAAGAGCTAAGAAGGGAATTGGTACATATATAAGGAATGTAATATTCAATGTACATTTTGGAGCGATTTACTTTTCATCGAAGGATCGCTCTATTCACTGTATAAACACAAATAGATTTTCTCGTGCATTTAGTGTAATGTATAGAATGTACTTTCTTTGCATACCGAGGATTTAGTGTATATAATGTACACCACAGTTCCACGAGAGAAATAAGTATTGTACGTAATCTTATCACGTTATGCGAGATATGTGGCAACGATTCGTGTATATGTCAGTATAAATGTTGTATATTACTTTAGTTTGTAACGATATTATTAAAACTTGTTAAACTGTTAAAAAAAACTGTCAATATGTACATAACGATTCGTTTATTCGGTAGAAGATTTCATCGAGTTTCTTGGTAGAATATTTTCGTCTGATGATATTGGAGATGTTATATTTGAAAGTGGTAAAAGACCCTTTATTCTTATGTTAAGATATTTGAGAGTTCGTACAAAAGCTTTCATGCTATAATGCGCAACAGTTGAACCTTCTTGGACGAAATCATGAGGACGTTTCATTCTCTTTACTTTGCCATTTGCAACGCGAGAAGATTCCTCTGTTAGCTAAAGCTAACTTAAACATATTTTCTTCTAAAATGGACTTGTACCACTTTCAAAAATAAGAGCTCACTTAATGTTGCCGTCATTCTCTGAACCAGTACTTCAGGTGTGTAACTTTACTCATAATTAACATGTAATTGTGGTAAGGAAAAAAAAAGAAAAAAAAATAATAAAGAAACATCGCGTCCGTAAAATTGATAACTTAAAGAACCTCGATGATCGTAAATATAATCACGATTATGTAGAACATAATCATACATTCCTAGATAGATATTCACCTTGATATTATTTGTTCATTCGAAATAAAACGGAATAGCCTAAAGGTTTTGTTCAGTTTACGAATCTGTCCAATTGAATTTTGTTTCAAGTGAAAAAAAAAAAGAAAGAAACGGATAAATTTGAATCCGGGTCTCTCTGGATTACTAGAGAATTCTAAGTGGTCATGGAAAATGTTCACAATTCAAAATAATTGATTCATAAAAAGTAAGAGGCCTCGAGAATTGATATTTTGGATGTATGACAAACTTTATAAATATCGCGATGAATTTTATAGCTTATTTATCATCTTATTTAAACCTAATTTTAAAGCAACTCCTAATATAAAGGAAGATCCTTGAGATATATACGATCGTTACTAAGAATTAATAGATCAATCTTCATTCTATTGTTATTAATAATTGTGTGTAATAAGAACACTTTATATGCGCTATAAAACTCATTAAAAGTCGTAGCTCTGTACTTCAGAAATATCGAATCAGAAAAAAAAGGGAGAAAGGAAATTTATAATTATAAAGTCTATTTGGCAATACTCGTAATGGAAATTCTAAAATAATTTAATTTTCAAATCGAAATACTTGCATTATTTCTTATGTAAATGATATATATTGTTACGGAATCGATTATCTATATCCTGTGTTTAGACTCGAGCAGTTATCATTCCGAACATTACTGTTACGGAGAATTACAAAGGAATACAATAAAAATAATATTTACATAAATATTTCACGTTAAATATATGTATAACATAAATCAATCGTGTAAAACACACTGTTACGGTGTATAAATAAAAAAAAATTAAAAGGAAAATCAGAAATTATCTTAATCCGCTTTTGGGAGCATATTTTATGACTCACAACCCGCATAATTCCCGTCGTTACTTTATATATTTTTAGTAAACTCTGCAATGCAAATATTTGAGTAAAGTAACTTGCGAAGAATTATAATAGTTCAGTAAAAAAAACTAGACACTTTTACGATAGAATTTACATTATAATCTGTATGCTATTCACATAATAATTATACAACTATAATTACTATACTGAAGAGAATTTAAGATAATACCGACTTACCATTTAGCTCAATCGCCTGTCCATGTTTTCCACAATTCATTTTCCTATGGGAAATCAATATTAATAGAAATAAAATTGTAGAACTTTGAATATATTAGAGTAAATATAAACAGAATTCCATAATTTTATTTAAACTTACAGCCATAATTTCACTGTTGTAAAGTTCCTGAAAGTTCTTCACAAGTAATGCAATTTCGTCTTCTAATTGCTTCGAAGTATTCTGCATCTTGTTCTTTGCCGTACAAGCTTCATTATAACGGACCGTCTCTACTTCGGCATTTTCTTTTGTTAGTTTTTTACTACTGCAATTACGAATTTGTAATATTCGATAAAAACGATTTCATTTCAATGAATCAATTTATCCTATGTAATTTGTAATACCTTCGTAATTGCTTTTGCAACTTATGCAAAGGGGAGAGACGTTCTTCATACTGATGGCGAAGTTCATTCATTTCTTTGTCCTGACACTCATCCTTTTTCACTGCTAATTGCTTTTCTAGCTTTAAGATATTTTCTCTGGAACTTTCAACTTGCTTTCTAACATTATCCGCTTGAATACTCACTTTTCTGTAACGTAAAATGTACCATATATAAGCGGAATAATTACGAAGAAAATGAAAAAAACATAAAAAATACGAAAAGTACTTCAACTGTCCATATGTCTCTTGTATTTCTGGAATCTCGTCTAACTGCTTTTGAATGAAATTTTGAAGATTTTCTTTCTGTTCGATCAGATGTTTTTTATCCTGAAATGCTTCTTCCATCATTTCGCGTTCTTGAATTTTCAATTTACATTGTTCTTCAAGTTTGCGTAAACTGGTTTCATATGATTTAGGAGATTGCACAATCTCGGATTGTAATTTTGTTATATCTTTGTTTAACTGCAAAAATTGTAAGGCGTTAGTTATACACGATTTATTGTAATTTTATTTCGGTTCCTCATACCTTCAAAACTTGCGCCCTATAAGTCTCAGAAAGTTGTTGCGCTTGCTGCTTCTTTTCTTCCGCAGCATTCAATTTAGATGTTAATTCGTTATAAATCTTATTATTACTTTCCATTTTAGACTGCAGCTTTGATGTTTCATCTAAATACTAACATATTTATAAAATTAATAAAATTACAAAACACTGAATAAAGTTTATTGCAGACAGTACCTTCTCCTTTAATGATAATTGCTTCGAAACATGCAATGCTTTAACGTTTATGGCTTCCTGTTTTTCATTGTGTTTATCATTTATCTCTTGCAGCAATTTAGCTCTATTCTGTATTTCATCGACTCTGTCTTGTATTTCAGATTGTTTGGTATTAGCATATAATATGAAATTTGCAAGAAACTTTGCTTGCTTACGGACTCTTTTTGAACCTGGAAAGTGTAATACATTCAATAAAGAAGAACCTTGTACAATGCAGGAGATACATTCTGTGTTATGTTCCACTTTTACAAGTGTCTCTCAAATTTTATTTATTTCTAAAACGCAGAAGTGAGCAATCTTGCAATCTCTTCTTTTATGTTTGACTGAATTGTCGATCGCATCGTACAGGAACATAGTGAAAATGTTATGTTATGTCGTAGAAGTACCATGTTTATACACAGTTCTATGGAATATGCATCTAAATGTTATTATGCATCACAAAAATGAATTTGAGAAAATATACACCTGGACTTGTAATATCTGTAATGCAGAGATCGTTTAAAAATATACGATTGCATATCTGTGCCGTAGCAACATATAAATTAATTAGTCCTATCACATCTGAATCGTCACAGTATGACATTAATGACTGTTGATCTAGCGTTGGCTGAAACAAAATAATGTTATTAAGAAATATTAAAAATATTTTAAGTTGTTAGAATTTAAATTTATTAGAATTACGCTTATTAAAACCAATCGTTCGAAATAATTATACCTTGTCGATTACACTGACTTCTATATTAAACCTCCATAAAAATGTATATATCACATTTACAACAAATTGCTCTGTCGGATTCTTAAGATCATTTATGCTCGACGGTAGACCGACTTCGATTAGAATATTGTGAGCCTTTTCTATATCCAGCTCCATTGTCTCAATAAATAATTAAACTCTTCCCTTTATCTGACAAACGTAAAGATTAACAAGGAGGAAGAACGGATTCGCGTCAGTTTGAAACTTTCGTTTAATTTCAAATCAATTTATGCACATGCGTAGAATCGTTGCTTCCTATCCTTTTGTATTCTCTAGGCCATAAGCGACTCTCTTAAGCCATAAACTATGCGAATGTTACAAGGGTGAAAACTCACTATTTTCAAGGAGTTCTGGCGCCACTGCTTTCAACGCCATCTAGTTTTTTGAAATTTTCT
The DNA here is from genome assembly GCA_963989415.1 of Cerceris ruficornis. Classification (NCBI taxonomy): domain Eukaryota; kingdom Metazoa; phylum Arthropoda; class Insecta; order Hymenoptera; family Crabronidae; genus Cerceris; species Cerceris ruficornis. Next base: position 17,461,219 of record OZ022518.1, on the reverse strand, counting down.
GCATTTTCTCTGGCGGGAAATAACCCATTAATGAAAGACATATATTTAAACACGATATCTCGCTTATTTCTTAACCGATTTAAATTTAAATGCTTGACACTATTTGAATAAATTTTCGCGATCAATATCTCTTTCGCGAGAAGAGTTAACAGTGAGATATTCTTGAATTTTTCTATTATATCGGTCGTTGTAAAAATTTCCTTCTTATGTCCAAGATAAATGCAGTATATAGATAAAAGAAGAAAATAATTATGCGCCCCATATTTCAAATTTTTCTGTATAGAAGACAGTAAATTCGAAGATACTATCGCCTCCTAGAATCATGAACACGAAACATTTCTTAAAATTTAAGTAAAGCTTCTCCTGGCTTCTCCCATTTAAGCTTCGACCCCTTGGTTTACCTCGTTTACCTTCATCTGATAATATCATTCACACACTTTGTAACCATGTGTAACCTCAAAGGTTAAACAATGATGGTTATTTAAATCTCTTTTCTTTAATTTGATATAATTTTATCTCACGAAATGACCCAATCACTCGGCTACGATAGCTTTTACTAACGTAATCACTTGATGCAGTCGCACTTTAAAAAGGGATAAATGTCTCCCCTTGTATTATGTAAAATTTAATATTATCATACGTATCAAAGAAATATTTTTTCACGGAAAAATGATTGCAATTAGATCCATAGTGATCTACGGAACATCATCATTATGTTTAATATTATTTCTTTTACTTTATATTCTCGGAGCAGCTCGTTATGTTACAGACTTTGAGGAAAATACCTGTGCTATGACATACATGTTTGAATATCCTCAATACGTGGTATGTAAGCATAATAAGAGTATCATTATAATAGTTTAAAAATATAAATTTAATTTCTAAATGTTAAAACACTTATTCAGTTAAAAATTCATTTCGTAAGGTATTGATATAAAATGACATGGTAAATATCAATAGATACATTGTTACTTACACCTGTAATTAACAATTGTGTTATTATTTTCAGAGGATATCTTTGGAGAATGATATAGAGGAACAATATCCTAGATATGGATTGTATGCATATGGAGAAGGTTTAATGACAGAAAAATTAAGAAGAATGTATTTCTCAGGAATACCAGTGCTTTTTATACCAGGAAATGCTGGCTCACATGAGCAAGGTTCATCAAAACTATTAATACTTTTATAATTACTTCAATATCAATAAGTCTGTTGTATTTAACAACAAAAAAAATGTATTCCTGTTTTAGTAAGATCTCTTGCTTCTGTGAGTTTGAGGAAAAGTTTAAAGGATCGGCTACCATTTCATTTTGATTTTTTCACAGTTTCCTTGGGCAAAGATTATTCTGCATTATATGGAGGTATACATTCATAAATATTTCCTAATAAAGATATGTAACAGTATTCATTACTGTTAAAATAATAATATAATTTAATAATTCATTAATTACCTTAAGTATTTAAATTCTTTTCTCTTATTGATGTGACAATTTTAAAGGTATAATGTTACTGTATTTGATTCTTCTAATGTTATTTATATTTGTACTTAATTCAAGGTGTTCTCTTGGATGAGACTCTGTATGTATCTCATTGTATACAAAAGATTTTAAGCTTATACAAGGGTAATATGGACAATGTTGTTCTTATTGGTCATTCAATGGTAAATATAAACGAAATTGTTTTATTACATGTTACATGATGGTAAGAAATCATTGTGATGTCCTTTAATTTCGTTTTTAGGGTGGTGTCATAGCTAAAGGTGTCCTACTGTTAACACCACATACAAATGCCAGTGTTACAAGCATCATTTTAACTTTGGCAACTCCACACACTCCTACATTAGTCCTTGATAGCACATTTGCCGATTATTTTTATAATTTAGAAAGTCGTTTACATGAAATTAAAGAATCAGGAGCAAGTGTAGTATCAATTGGAGGAGGGCCACGTGATGTACTTGTTTCTTCTGCACAAGTATTAGATCCTACAGCAGATATTAATGTTTTCTCTCAAAGTATACCAGATGTCTGGAAGTCTACTGATCACAAAAGTATTCTGTGGTGTAAACAGTTAGTCCTCTCCATTGTCCGAGCACTGTTTGATTGTGTTAATTACTCTCAAAAACCTCCGAAAATTTTTTCAAAGTCTGAAGAAAGAATGCGAGCTCTATCTTATCACCTTTTTCATGTAAGCAACATTTTTATTTCACTTGATATTTTAACAAAAAAATGTTAACGTTTTATTATATATACAGCGTGCGGCCGGAAAGAGATTATATCATTATAAAGAAAGAGTACAGTTCGAAACTGATGGGGAATGGATAGAAGATCCGCGGAAGCAGTATGTTTGGAGTAACAAGGTTTTATCGAAAAAAACGTCCCCTATATATCTTATGATTAGACTCAATGGTCAGCATGACAGTTTAACTGTGGATACTATAAATTTAGAAAATAAGGACTGGTTATTTGCATGTACCGCTTCCAAGACACAAGGACAATCCAGAGTGTGGTAATAAGATAATGTTTCTTTTATTAATTCTATGTAAAATATTCGTTGTTCTTCAACTTACTGTTTTATATTTCAGTGATTGGGGCTGGAATTTAACAAACAAAACGAGAATTATACCAGATCCTTTGCATCATCTGAGAAAAACTGTTGACTTAAATCTTCGAGATATAAAATATCCAGGTGTAACACACGTAATTATAAGAATTCTGCCAGATGATTTAGATAAATATCTCAGTGTAAATGTTGATTTATACTCTTACAATGCCAGATTAATGCCGATCAGAAGCGGCATGTTTCTGTTTAAAAATTTATTTGCAAAATCAAATGTGATAAAATCTAATCCAGGATGGATTAGGTATTACACAAGTTTCGCTAACATTATGAATGCTGTAACAGTCGAGGTTAAAGCGAGCCAATGCACAGAGTCCAAGCACCATGCAATAGTTGAATTATTGGAATCACAGGATGTCGGTGTTACACAAATTCAATTTTTTACAATCTTGTTAGTACAACTATTCTTTCATTAAACCGAATCCAATTTTAAATTACTTGAAAGTTTGCGAAAAAAATCTTTTTAATCTGTTTTCAGGGATAATGGGCCAAAAACAATGAAAGTTCAAACTGGATACAAGTATTCTAATACATCACCAACGTTAAGAATAACTCTGGATCCGGAATGTGTATACACTATTAACATCCAAGAAGGTGGCATCATAGATCGAATTTCTTGTATTGTCAGAGATCGCTGGCCTCTTCTTTACACAACAATTATTAGCCTTCTTTTACTTTTTTTGTCTATAAGAGTGAATCATGGTCGTGATAAAACACCAGCAATAATCGTTACAGTCTTGTTGTCATTATGTTACAACCTAGTTTTCGAATGTCTTATTGCCTTGGCTATCTTGTTGGTATTTACAATTGGACTTGGTTGTGTTATTGTATTTCTTGGATCAGTGGCACATGGTATTGCTGTTAGGTAAGAATTTTCAGGTCTCGTGAAATACGAACGTTTATTATAACAAATTATGACCATGGAATTATTGAAATTCTGCAGGTTTTTGGCACGTGCAATAACTTTTTCAACAACATGGTCAGATTGGCTACTTGGTGGTCTGAATCAGTTACCATTCATAACGACAATTCTCGTTTTGTCTTTGATACCAGCAACTTGTGGGGCTTTAGCCATGTTAATTTCAGTATTTTTATACTTCTTGAAATTGACAAGAATGTATGAAGATTATCTGGATGAATTATTAATGGCTTCGTTACGACATTTTAAGTTGGCGAGTCGAGTAAAAATTAACGGAGACGGTGATGCTAAGGAACAGGATAATACCAGGCAGAAAATATTGAATCATCTTGTTCTTTTTATACTTTGGTGCTTTGTAGCTATTCCAGCGATACCATCAGTATTAGTATGGGCAAAGAATTTTAGGTTTGTGTTCACTTTTTGAACTGCATATGTTCAAACACATACTGAGAAGTCAGTTTGTAAAGATAATAGCTTTAAACGTACTTTTACCAAAACTGTTTCAGCTATGACATGAAGCTCTCTAACGAAGATCCTCTGTTAGTTAAAAGCTGGGCGGTATTAGCTGCTTGTAGTATATTGGGATGGGTACAAATACCGCCCAATCATCTTGGAATTCGATCCCAAATATTAGCAAATGTATTAAGTTTCATCAGTTGGATCGTACTTTTAATGGGAGCAGCTCCTCGTCCACCATTTTATCAGTATTATATGCCGCCTACCATTGCTGGAGCTGTTCTGCTTATTGTGATAAACTTTATTGTTCCTGGAGGAGCATAGAATAATGCATTAAAAAAAATTTATTCAAAGTATCATGTCCATGAGTACTGTTACATCCATAATCCATCATTCATCATATTAGGTCAGATATTTAATCTTATTATTCAAAATATTTATTTTTCATAAGCAACTACATTTTACGCTGGACGTTTTTTTTTAAATTCTAAAGTTGTTGACGATGATGCTTTATATTTACTCCGGAAGTTAAACATCAAACATTAGAAGATGCATTACAGTCATAATTTGGAAGATGTTTTTTTTTAATATTAACGTATTTCTCATTAAAAGACTTCTTCGTTACGTATATAGTAATAGTAAGTTTATTACTAATTTTGAAATTTGATATTCCCAGTAATACATTAAACTGTGTTCCATTATTCCACTTTATAATAGAAGCAAGAAGCGGCTTCGAGGATACTAAAAAGATATAAGATACATTACAGAAAATATTGTTCGAAAAACCAGTTGCTATTTAATATAAACTTTATATTTACAAATTTGTTTATAAAATGGTTGCAAAATATAACAGATAAGTATGAATATAAATTAGAAATTCCGAAAATTTGTCATCATACGAAATCGATACATTTATTTTTATTAGATATTTCGAAAAATTAACGTGAAGTGTTGCATCGAAGTTTCATAAATGATTTCATTGTAGGACCTGGAAAAATACTTAAATATTTTATAATTTAGGTTTTCAAAATATTTATTTGAGCGCATATTGTACACTGTACATTAATAAAATGTTGGATACAGTGACAGTAAATGTATATATTTTTATAATCTTCGTCTAATTTATGATATTATATGATGAGTACACAATAAGTAAATTTGAGCTGCATCTATTGTCACCTTGGTATAATAAGAAATACATGTTTTCTCAATTTATTTTCTTTTTACAATCAAATTTTCATTTACTGTTCTTTAATCAGTAATATGGAGTCCTCTTTAGTCTTCATACTTTTTATTACTCCAACTATAAAAATACATAGTTCAATTAATTCCTAAAATTATAAAACATCTCTTAACGTTCAAATAAGCAAACAGTGCAAATATGTAAAATTTAACATTTACCTTCACCATCCAAAATAGTTCCTTTATTCTTGAATAAGAAATTAACATACATAGGTAATTAGCATTCTTTGAGGGATTAATTTTTTTAATAAGTATCTGCATGTATATAGCAGCAGATTGCTATCTCTGTTGTACATTCCCTTTAATAAAATAGCAGCATAGTATAACTTTTATTACTTTTCAGGAAAGTTCTTTTAATGTTTCACATTCAGGCTTTAATGCTGGAAATGGGCTTATACAACACGATCATTTCTCAAATTTTGAAAAGAAAGTATAACATGTACATGAAATATATATAGAATGCCCATAGAATTATTGGACAGAATTATACAAAACTTTCATATTTCCATCACAAAATAAATTATTTTATTTATTCTTTGTGGAAGGAAAAGAGGTACAAATTTAATTTTCATATTAGACCTATACTATCTGTCAGCCCACATAAGGGCAATGTGCTGTTTTTAACCCTTAATATTACAACATAATAAAACATGTTTGTACAGCAAAACTAAATCGTTTTTGTTATCATCTTTTGTAAAACAATATTTTCTTTTTAATTACGTATTCATTGCATTTGGTTGCAGTAAAAGAAAAATTCAAGTTTAATTATATACAAGTAACAATCTATTATTTACTGTCCATAAAGCAATGATATGCATGTCCATGTAAAATATTTGATTTCAAGAGATAGGTATGGCATGTATCAATTGTATGTTATTACTTATCTTAGAAAGTACGGCAATACCCTAATTTTACATATTAATAGTATAATGCCCATTCATTTTCTTGAAGAAACGTGTCTACTACTTCCTTCATGGCTAGGTTGGGAATTAATTGATCCTGAGTTAATCGTACTCTAGTGACTGGATCAAAGTGTCCCACTCTTTGTAGATGTTCTTCAATGTCTTTTCTCTCGTATGTAATACCGCTGGGTGTAATTACAGGTTCTTGCAGAATTTCAAAACTGATTTTCCCACACAAATAATCTGGTACTTCCCTCTTCTGTTAAATATATCCATAAGTTGCACCCATAAGTCATAAGAAAATTTGTAAATGAAGAAAAATTCAAATTAATTTAATTCACAAATGATTGAAACATTGGTAAAGGTATACATGTAAACTGACCCTTCTTCTTTCATCCACCTTAGCAAATAAATCATTAAGCCGAGCCATACTTGTATCTCGTTTTTCTTCTATCTCTTCCTTTTTCCTTGAAAATTCCGTAGAAGTAGCTTCTGCTTCATTGCTACTATCTACATCTTGTGCTACCTCCTGTTCTTTTAAAACAGCTAAACTTCGTTCAGCATCTTCTACTATTAATTGATTTAAATAAGATTGTAATTCAATGTCTTGAGCAATCCTTTGTTCTTCTCTCAACTGAAAGTGCCTCTTTCGTGCTTGCCTCAAAATACTGGTCATGTCATCTCCATAGTTCAATTTTTGCTCCTTGGCCAAGTCCACAGCTATGCCATTGTGATTTGAGATGATTAAACAAGCAATCAACAAATTACAGATTGTCATAAGTATCACAAATATATAGGGAGACTTATATATATTTTTGTTTAGTTATACTATGTTCAAATAAAGTACAGTAAATGAAAAAAAGAAATGTTTCTTGAAGAACAAACAAAAACCTATGCTTGAAGGCAAATAATAAACTTACATAAATCTGATGAATTATAAAAATAAACGTATATGATATTTTTATATATATGTATTATAGTCCACCTACATAAAATGAATAAATCAATTTGAATGAGAATGCGTATTGTATTATATTCAAACCCATGGAATGCACACTCAGAAAAGGTTTTACTTCTTCCAATGTAATGATTTTCCTTTTTGATGAAGATACAATAAACATTATCATGCACAACTATATGGAAATTTAATTTGTATGATGTACTCGTATGTATTTATAATAACCTAAAAACTTATGTAATTTATATGAAAAAGAAATCTATAATTTATTTAAACCACCAGAGAAATATATGTTACGTATAACTCTGAGAGTCTCACAAGAATAGAAATACAATTTTCCTTGCAGGCATCTTTATATGTTTCAATTCACAATGATATATAGGTGCTTATATATAAAACCAAAAATTAAATGACAAAAATGATCTGTGCAAAATATTCACATATTTCAACTCATAGAAATCGTTTTATCTCTGATAATAAATGAAAGGTACAAACAAAACTCATGAATGATTATGGACTACCCACCTCTTTGCAAGTGTTTTACAGCTTCGTCTAAAAGTTCCAATTCCAGAAGAGCAAGACCCAAGAAAAAATGTCCCTTCACCGAGCACGGGTCGATGTTAAGAGCACTTTTACAATCTTGACATGATGATTCCCATCGTTTTAATTTCAGGTAGCATAAGGCTCGATTCGTGTAGTACAACGCTTGGCTCGAGTTTTTAATCTGCAGGAATGAAATGCAGAGTCGTAACTTGCCTGCATATATTGACAGTGGCACTCACAATTGCTTTTGTATAGCAGTACGCTGCGTCCTCGTATTTGTGAAGACTGAAAAGACGATTTCCTTGCTCCTTTAACTCCTTGTCGGAGAGATTGGTGGTGGAATACATCTTACTCATCCTGAAGGTAAATTTTATCCCACGCGGAACTTCGTTCTACATATGACTGACTTCCTTGTGGAACTTATTGTTCAATACTTTTTACTAAGAAAACTCGTCAGCCCGTAAAAATATTAAACAATAACAGAATGTTGTATAACCTTAAACGAATATATGTCTTCCTTGTGGAGTTGTCAATCATTGGTTGCAGCACGATGAAGATGCATATAAACAAAGTGTTCAAGGTATAAAGGTCGATTTACAAGATGCAGCAGTACTAAATACCTTTTCTATTCAAGTACAATATTATCAGTTTAAAATTTTTCAATGGTTTGATGTATTATTGTAAACAGAATTGTTTTAAATGTATACGATAAACTATCGAAAAAAATTTCGACAGTTTACTGAAAGGTATTAAAATTCGTAAAGTAATAAATTAGTTCGTACATTTAAATGTTATATATTGGATTTCAAGTAAATGTGTACCAAAATTCTTCAATATAAAATATCGAAAACTTTCAAATTCAGACTATGGGAATTAAGGTGTGAAATGCAAGTGAAAGTGCGAAACAATGTGAACTAATCTCGACCATGTGAACCAGGGTTTCCAAATTTAAATGGGAGCTGCACTGCATTGCCCTCTACGATAGATTTAAAATTGGCGGATCATTTAAAAAAGAGCGCAACAGGTTTAGTAATTATCTTCTTTAAGTTTAGACAACGATCTTTCTATACGTAACTACTTCAGCCCATTCATAAATTATGTTTGCTTAATTTTGTAAAATCCTTGTTCCAGTAAAGTTCAGGGATATCTATATCTGGGAACCGTATAAAATATATTACATAATTTACATATACAATATATTATATTCTGTACAATATTCTTTGATTTAATTTTAAAGAAATAAAAAGATATACAACTGAAGTATTAATTTGAATACATTTTAATTCTTATAAGAAAAATTAAGTTATTTGTTAAAAATTAGATAAATAAATTATAATTAACAATTAAAACAAATGATATGTAATTTAACGAATATGTCAACATACTATTCATTTGCTAGGTGGCTGTAAAATATTGATTTTTGAGATACTATACACGGAAATAGGGTTCTTTGTAATTGGATGCAATGCATAATCCACTGTAATTCCCATTTTATGTTGCAGAAATTCAAACATCTTTTTGGCAAATGTTCGATTATTCTCATGTACTTCTGGATGCTCTGTGTATTCTTTCAGCTGTAAAAGCTATTATGTATGAATAATAGTATTACATTTAAAAAAAAATAAATAAAAGAAACAAAAATATATGATTCAAACTTTTTGTACCTTCATCCATTGACATTCTGAAATTTCTCTGTTACATTTTTGTATTTCATAAGAAGTAGGAGCCAGATAAGCAATCACATATATATCAGAACAATCAAAGGCATATCCATGACCATGCCTAAAAGTTATTAAACATTTGAAGGAAGTTTCTATACCAGTTTCTTCTAGAACTTCTCTTTTTACAGCATCCTCAATGTTTTCTCCTGTATCAACAGAAAGATATTTGATAATAAAGATATTTCTTCTTTTCCATGGGAAAAAGTATTAAAATAAACGTATACCTGGTTCTACATAACCACCTGGCAGTTTCCATAATGGTGACTTATTTTGGTATTTTTCCTTAATAACTAAAACCTCATTAGTTTTCTCATTGAAAACAAATGCACCAACACCTAAATTTGTATGAGCATACGGTGGAATATTACATTCTTCATTAGTGGGTAACCAACGATATAACATTACGTATTGTTCCTTTGCATGATGAAATTTAAATCCTTGTTGTACTAATATTGGTACCCATCCTGCATGCACTAAATGTACACGAAACCATATTGTACGCTTCTTGTCCTTCAGCCATTCTTGTACAGAAACTAAAAGTACAAATTTTCAGAACAGTTCTTTAATTATGATTTGGTATACTCAGCAATTAAAGTGTGGATGTCATTGATAATTATAAATTATCATATATTGTAAATTGAAAATCTTCAATCTACAATTAAACGTGGAATACTTATAACTTAATTAACGTTAGAATACTAAACATTGAATGCAAAAATTCAGTCACATTATTTGAATATTTTAAAGTACCTTCAAGGCGCTGATTAAATAATTCCGTCTCGCAAGATTCTTCATTTGAATCGATCGTTACGCCGTTATAGCGATCCAAATGTCCTTTGAAACAGCGGGAAGCCATTGCAATAGAATATTCTGTAGAATGCGTTGTACAATACGATTTCGAGAGAAAAAGGGAGTGAGATCTTACTAAAAATTGTTGTCGTTTTAGCGCCGTGGTAACGCGATATAGTTTTGACGTAATGACGTTGTGCATTGGAACATCTACGAATCTATTCGAACAACGAGCATTTCGAAAAATTGCACAGTGAAACGATCTCTTTATACTTTTACATTCCTTCGTTATAAATACGTATAAACATGACGGAATGTCTTTACGTAACATGTATTACAATTTTTCTATGTTTGTACGTATCGTATTATTGGAAAGATAATGATTTTCCTAACCTAATATCGCCTTTGAACAAAACTTAGTATTAATCGCGATTATGTAATTTTGCGAGAAATGATTATTTTCGCTCCTACATCATGCAAAGTTCAGTTATTTTTCCTATATATATTACTTATTCTTTTGTATGCAATTTTTTAAATGACTGGATGATTTACATCGCAAAGCATAAATGTGTAAACATTAATAACTGGCCTAGCTAACTGTATAGTTTTCACAGCTTTTTAAGGCATTATTTATGGTATTTGTTGTTTCCTTCAACAACTTCCTTTATGAAAAATTGAATATATGATAATGTTAACATTTTCGGAAACTTCGTAATCGGAATTCTCAAAAAATGTTAAAATTTTATTAACGTCACAACAGTACAATAACTCAGCCACATGGCATAATAATATACAATATTTTACACTTTTAGTGATAACTGAAATATAAATTAGAAATAACTTCGCTACAAAATACAGTCCCTTTTTTTATTCCAAAATGTCTCTATATCTTTATATACTTTATTCGTAGGAGAATTATAATGTAGGGCTTCGCAAATACGACAGTAATGTCGCGAAATACTGCCGAAATATCCATGTTCATTAATTACGCTGTAATACTTTCGCCACTCGTGATACTCAAAATACTTCTCGTCATGTCGATCGAGGTAATTAATATAATTCGCTAAAGCAGCAGGATTTGCGAAATCACTGACATGCAAAAACGAATATGGCGGTAATAATCGCTCGCAATCCTTTTTCGGAGCACCCATTATTATCGGCACCGCTAATTTTCGATAGCCGTGCCAGAATACTTTTTCCGTTAAATATTCCCTACAATTAGAATTTTCAAAAGCTAAATAAAATTTATATACATTTAAGGCGGCACAATCTCTGTCGAAATGCCCAGGACAAGCGGTAACATTGCCATTAAGACATTTTCCATATATATCGAGATTATTAGCGAGCAACGATTTAAGTTCTTTCGCATAATTCCATCGACGATTATAACCCGCACAATTACTACCCATTATAGCAACTAATTTGGTTTTCAATCTCTTGATGGAATTTACCGAGATATCCGGATATTCTGTGTTTAGAAGTAAATTAGAAATAGTTCGACCATAAGGAACCGGCACATCGCTATCCATTCGATAAGACATGGACCAATTAAATAAACCATTATACTCCGACAATTTTTGGTTTTTGTAAAGAAAAGTGTGCATTGGCGATTCGTCGGTTAAGAAAATCCACCTTTGATCCGATCGGATTCTAGGCGGTAATTCTAATACGCTTTTCGTTAAATGCAAATGAAATACAACGGCTTTAGCTTTAGACAAATCTTTCGATCGATAGCTTAGCACACAATTCTTTACCGTACAATTCTCCCAAGGTGGAAACCTAGAATAAATAGTTAGTATATTAATAAATGGTTAAATAATCGTAAATATAATCATTTGGAAATCAAGCTATATAATGTTTCATTTTCTATCTTATACGATTTTTTTTTTATAATACTGTTACTGACTAACTTTTTATTTGTGAAGCGTTTGATGTGCCGCCGTTCCAAAAACAGGCCATGTTTCCAAATCAAAATTAAATAAGGTTCTTTTTTCGAAGCTGTTATCAGCGGCGGCAAACTTCCCTCCGGGGATAAAAGCCATTGTCCGAGTATAGACATGCTATTAACCTGTAACACATGAACACTACTAATTACTAAATTATGTTACGTTTAAAGATACAAGTATTTATAGATGTTTTAATTATATCATAGAAATATGTATTTTATCGCCGTAACATGACTAGTTCGAAAGAGGTATAAAATTCTATACCTCGTTCGTATTATTTGTTACGTAAGCGGTTTCTAGTTGGTAATGTTGGTTGTGATACGAAAATGATAAGAGATCCCTGGAGAATTAACGAAAAATTATCTTGAATATTAAACCTGCCATATACTAGATCTGCATTTATAAATATTACGAATTTACAATGCACCATCCTCGAGAAAATGCATTAGAAAACGAAGCGAAGAATTTTATTATGATGTGTGATGACCCTTATAACAACATTTCTTATTCACTATAAGAAATGAAATACATTCTATAATTCCCTTTTTAAAATTCGAGATTATCGATGAATAAAGACATTAATAAAGATAGATTTCACTGTAATTAAACACGACTTACTTCTTTGTCGGTAAAATTTCTTCGTTTCGGCGGCGTCATCGCAGCCTTTGATACCGATATTTTTTGCCATTCCGTGCGCCGTGTGAACACTTTTTCGTCAATACTTCTACTAAGGAGATTTGGAAAGATCATGAAGATAGCGCAAATAATTGTAGAACCGATGCACAAAAATAATAAAACTTGTGCGTATCGCGGAATTGCGAACATCATGTTTCCAGGTCTTCCTACAAGAGTGTCGAGCAACTGCTAAGCGAAGCATATCGGTACCCGGTTTCACGTATGCTTCTATTCTTTATAATGCCGCTTCTTTGGGTACGAGTCACGAAAGAATAGCTTAAACGTTAAGACAATAATTAACGACGTGAAATTAATATCTACATTGTCTTACGCTAAGTAGCGCAATTACGAGTACAATATAGAGATGTGAACCACCGTCGAAATAGAAATTAATGACCTTACTGTGTGAAAAGTGAGGACGGAAGGAAGAAAGGAACTGGAGAAAAATTAGAAAGAAAGAGGAATCATTATGTTAAAGAAATATAGGTCCGGGCAACGGCCTACAAGGTTACCTTTGACGTATGCCATAACTAATCGTTGATCCCGATTTTCTTGGTTAACCAAGTGTGACGGTCCTTGATGCAATGTATTAAATTCTGACGTTCAACGGTAGCACTATATCAATCACCTGCTATTGTTTAGAATATAAATATGATAAGAAACTTAAATGTCTTGATGAAATTGAAATTTTGAAATTATTAATGAATTTGTTAATATTAAAATGTAAACATAATATAAAAGTTTTATGAAATATGGTGGGATATTTGAATTAAATGTGATACCTGGCTTTGTGACATAAAATATTCATTCTAAAACTAATATATTTCTGTAGGTGTCTTTGATTTAAAAGTGCTTCTACCATTGTAAACTACATTATGAATCATATTAATGAGGAACCATAAGTCAAATATATAATTCAATTGTTAAATTATAAAAACGTCTTCATTTGAATAAATTGATAAATCAATTAAATTTTCGTACCTATATTTATTTAAAGTAACTGTTTCTCACAGAAGATAATACGTAATATATTCTTATTAGATAGATTTTCATAACATATTTTGATCAAGTGATCTTAATAATATTTGTATTTGAATTTTAGTTTCGACATGTTTCTGGGAAAAAGTGACCTCTATACAACTTCCGTTCCGGTAAAACATTCCTATTGGTTACATGATCCTACCATCCTTTTTCATTCAACTTCTATGCGATGAAATTTACCATAAAAATTTTATTACAGTTAAGGATAAATTTTATAATAAATATTCTATACTTAAAGACGAACAGAATATTATTTGCTATTATGTACTGTGAATTCTATGAAGAATAGCCATCTTGGATTGTATGCGGTTCATGGCGGGCGCTGTACTCCAAGAGGCAATTTCCTTCGTTCTTTCCGTTTCCGTCGTCAACAGCATTGTAACAAGAAGTGTTGTACACGTGTGTACAAAATGGTAAGTTCTCGTAATGTTGTTAATAAACGTAAGAAATCGGTGAAAACATTACGCGGAACAATAGAAAAAAGTACGAAACTAAAATCGAATGTAAAATCCGAGAAAATTAAGAAACAGAAAGCAAAGGAATTTATTGAAACCGCGAAGGTTATACACAACGCCGAGAATGTGGTTACGAAAAAGTTGAAAGCAAGTAAAAAAGATTTAATTACGAAAACTAAAAATGAAGTGGAAAAACCAGTATCACGGAAATCTAAGAAGAAGAATATTGCTGTATCTGAAAAGGCGCTTAATTCCGATTTAGAAAGTCGTGCGAATAATTTCGATGTTGAAAAAGCGAAGAAAGCCAAACCACGTGTTGGTAAAAGCCTGAAGAAGGCTTCGCAGGATGGGGAAAATAGCAAGAAAATTAACAATGTTTCCACAACTACATTGAAAGGAAATGTAACAAAAAGTAACTCACAAAATATTCCTAAAATTAAGGAAAGTATAAGCACCGGTAAAGCTGCTAATTTCCGAAAACGAAAGATTCAAAAAAAGAAAAGGGTTAATGCAGAGGAGAGTGAAGAGACTATAGCTAATTTAGATTTGAAGGATTTATCAAAAAAGCATATATTACAATGTATTACTGCTATTTTTCACTTAACTCAAGAACAATTAAAAAGTAAAAATGCTCTCTTTGATGGGGAGAGCCAACCAGTTTTTATGCAAGTAACATGTATCAGAGTACCAAAGGCACCTAGGAGAGAAATGAGAATGTAAGTTTAATTGATTTATTAATATAATTAACAAAAATGTTGCTATGATATTTTTAAACTTGATTTATAAGCAGCTTTTTCAAAAGTGCATTCAAAGAAAGTTTTTTTTAAAGTAATCTGTAATTGTAAGTAACAGGACCTTTATGTCTTGATATGCATGAAGATTAATATTAATTTTAAATAATTGCAAATGATTATACTTATACTTATATACCAATGGATCCTTATGAGATACTATGATTATCTTTAAAAATGATGGAATTCTGTTTATGCCATTAATTGTTCATGTAAATGGAATATATTGACACTAATAAACTTATTTTCCAGACTACTGCCATGCTCAATAGTAACACCAAACGATGACATTGCTCTCTTTGTTTGCGATTTACAAAGAGGCAGAAGGAAGGATTATGAACCAACAGTAGAACACTATCAAGACTTACTTAGGAAACATGGATGTACACGTGTTAAAACTATAATACCTATGAATCAAGTTAAAACAGAATATGATCAATTTGAATTAAAAAGGAAGCTTGCATCAAGTTATGATTTTTTCCTTGTGGATGGACGAATAGCTGGCCATATATCACATATGTTAGGGAAGGAATTCTACAAAAAGAGGAAACTGCCAACTTCTATTAGAATGCAAAGCAAAGACTTGAAGCACGAAATTGAGTATGCATTAAAGAAAACAAGTATGCATTTGCATTCATTTGGAGACACTCACACAGTTCAGATAGGTCATACATCAATGCCGGAAAAAAAAATGTTGAAAAATATACTTGCAGCTTGTAATTGTTTATCGAGAAATTATCCAGGAGGCTGGAACAATATTCGTTCTGTTTCTATTAAAACAGCCACCAGTATAAGTATTCCTATTTATGTTACACTCAGTAAGTTTTATCATTCATTAATCATACTAATGATAATTACGGATTCTAAACTGATGCATATTAATTTCAGAAAATAAAAACTCTGTGAATGTGCCTGTGGTGAAACCGAAGAGACCAAAGGCATATCATAATGTTGAGGGTGAATTAACTACTGTGTACGGGAATACTTCAGTAATTATTACTCCTGAGGGTGATGTAACTGTTAATAAACAAAACGACGAAGAGGAAAAAACGATCCAGGAATCTGATGACTAAAAAATTATTATATTTTCGTATTACTTTATTAAAACTAGTAAAAAACAAATTTAAATGTTATGTAATCTCTCTACATCCTATTACCGAATTACCTAATTATTGCATTTTAAATGTATCCTTAAAATATTGTGCCATGCTTCTGCTTAAACTGTATTTCTTCCTTATTTTAAAATATCAGAAAACAAGAACGATTGCATTCTGATCAGTACAAAATCGTCTGATCTTTCTTGGAGATACTTTGGTATCCATTTGCTGGCATTGCTGCCGAAGTATTATTTGGAATACCATTGGAATTTTGCATATATTTATACGCGCTGACGGTATTGGTAACAACTTCGATTTCTTGGAAATTCTGAAGTCTCAGAATATCTTCATCTTTTCTCAATTTTGTATTGGGCAGCTTCCGTAATTTGATAATTTGATTAGGGTCAAGATTTAATTCCTGACAGCAAACTCTGATGAGTGTTTGGTATGTCAAGTCATTCTGAGGTAATTCAATTTCTATAAAGTCGGGATCAGGTGCATCTGCAATGCGAATCTTCAATACCAATTCTAAAATATAAATGTAATATGTTTATAATTTTAATATTACTCCCAAAGTTAATGCATAATTGTATTAAAAAACAATTCACTTACCATCCTGGTATACAGAATTACTTTTTAATTTGCAATGTCCCGTATCAGTATGTACATAGTCATTCTTCAAATATTTTGGCATAACATTATGCACTGCTGGCTCATTTAAAATACGTTGAGGGTCTGTGGACACACCTAAAAGTTGTAGAATCTGTGGATGGCTACACAGAGAGGCTGGGGTTTCTCCGATTTCAGATCTTACATTCTTATCTGCTCCATTTTTTAAAAGACAGGTAACAACATCTAGGTATCCCCTTTTGCATGCCCAGTGCAAAGGAGTCCTAAAAAACAAATACCACGTGTCAAAGGATGAGTGACAGAAGGTAATAACATGTATCTGAGTAATGGTGACCATAATTTACAGGTTTAATATTATACTATAATTCTTCCTTTAAAGCACTTAAGAAATGTCAATGCATACATAACGGAATTTCAGTCTATTACACATATGTAAGTGAAGCTTATAGGGCTTGCTATAAAAATATAAAAATCATAAAAAATTTACGTATCTATTTTCGTTATTTTAATTTTACGTCACACGTTTTGTATGAGAAGATGAATAATCCTTTTCGTAAGAGAATCGATGATAATTGTAATACTAATAAGGAATACTAAGAATGGTGGATTATAATCAGAAATACCATCCATTAAGCGAATATCGAATATTAACATCGACGCCTAAATTAAGCAATTCTTGAACAGCGACTGCATCACCGATGCAAACTGCTTCTTTTAAGCGTTCTTCCAACAGTCTTTTATGCTCCATATTATCATAACCCGAGTAAAAGTCTACCAGTTTCACATTTTTCTGCATTCCGAATTCATGTAGGACATTTTGAAACAGATCCGAAGAGCGGCATTATATGTTGTAAAGAAGAATTCAAACTCGACGTCCTGAACGCCACAAGCGGCAAAATAGAAGAATTACAGATATCGCTTGGACAAATTTTTTCTAACGGTCATTTACATAACATTTCCAACAAAATGTATAAGAAAAATTACAGAACTTAGTAATTGAATTGTAAAGATAAATAATACATATATCAATGGCGAGGAAATGTAAATATTAAATAATTGTTAGACTTAATACAAATTTCTCAGCGGTAATACAAGTTTCTCGTTTGTGTGCGTACGGTTATTCCATTTCTGCATACATTTTTAGTATTTCACTTAATTAATAATTGTATATCGTGATTATTAAAAACTATTCATGCTATTCACATACAAAATGATTATGTATTTCATTCTTCTAGATCGTAAAATTCCATGTAATCGAATAATGACGAATTAATACGCATTCTCGTTTAAACAATCAGTAAATGATTATGCCATAGTACTGCATAAAGTTTTATATATTTAATAATAAAATACTGAAAAAAAGGATGTTAATTTTCCTTGCATTTTACGCCGTCTAGAGGCAAGAAATTGTATCAGGCCCTTTATTCACTAGCTGGCATCTAGCTGCTATCTCGCCTGCTCGCCATTTCCGAGTAAAAATTTCTTCTGGGAGCGGTTGACATTTGTGAACGTCGTTATTTCTCACGCTGATATTAATTGACGTCCAGTATCGCGCACCAGGTAACAAGTAGAAAAATGGGCGAAGATTTCAATGGAGGTGAGCATTCTAAGAGTCTCCGAATTTACCTGTGCTTTCGCCACTGTTCCCGCGTTACTGGCAGGTAAATAAGTCGAGGGAATGTAATGGCCGGAGAAACATGTACTCGCGATCGTAGTAAACATACTTTGAAAATTTCTCTTTAATTCTTTGGATAAATATAAAAGTATTAAATAATTACGAAACTGAAACTTGATCTAACGTGAATCGAAAAAACAACAGTGTGTATTTCATAGAAGCTCGAGAATTAATTGATAACCTGTAAGAAAAAGCACGTACGAGGACCACTCTCATGGGTATGGAATTTGTTCCCTTGCGCGATTTAGAGCGTGATTATATTTTAATGGGCACATTGTTTTATAGAACCATTTGAAACGATATTTTGATTCTGTGTAGGTTTTAGTACATGAAAGAAGTAATGCACAATTTTATACTTTGGCTTTTAGTTATTTCTAAGGTTTAAGTAATTAATGTATATATCATATTTCAAATAACATATATGTACTCCCCGAGAATCATTTATCAAATTAACATAACCATATTGATCCATGAAATCTGAAAAACATTAATTAGAAAATTATCAATGAATTACATTTATAATAAATAAATAAATTCGAATAAACATTTTTTCTCGACAATGTGTAATAAAAAAAGAAGGAAAAGAATATATGTTAACAAAGTGCCATGTTGAAAATTGTTACTCAGTTATTTGAGCATTAAATGTGGCCTTAAGAATGTTTGCAAAAAACTATGTAGCACGATCATGCTGTTTCCTTTTTTCATAGGATTCAGTGTTCTGCTTGCTATAAAGATAGTTGTGTGATTTCAGGATTTTATAGTTTAATGTACTTTTCATTTACTCTGTGTACCATTTCATTTCTTTTATTTTTCAAAAATAAAAAAATTGTTTTAATGAGATAAAGTCTAATCAAGGATTTATATGTACCATGACTTCTATGCTGCAAATGATATGAACTTGTTATAACACTTGCTGGCATTTTTCAATAGGAAATAGTAACATAATGATGCTTTTGGCATTTACATGATTATTATATTAATAACAAAAAAATTTGTATAATATTTTAAGAATTTGAAGCTCCTAAAGAAAATATAATGCATTGTCATTAAAAAAATTACTTATGGTGTCCATATTTTTATGACTAAGAAAGTAGCTGATTTGGATTAGAAAAGTATAAAAATTGTGGCATTATTCTTAATATTCATAGAAATATTATTTATCAATTGGTGTTTTATAACAGATCGGGAGCGCCAGGATCGTGACAAAGATAGGGATAGGGACAGGGATCGTGACAGAAGACACAGATCTCGTAGTAGAGATCGTAGGAAGCGTTCAAGGTCACGTTCTAAAGATCGAAGAGATCGAAAAAGAAGTACTTCACCAAAAAAGAGTCGTAGTTCCAGAAGAAGGAAACCTTCTCTGTACTGGGATGTTCCTCCTCCCGGCTTTGAACATATAACACCTTTGCAGGTATGATTAAAATATTTATATTTAATTGTTAAAATTTGTATTCAATCTTTAGAACTAAAACCAAATTTTTGAATATTTCCAGTACAAAGCAATGCAAGCTGCAGGACAAATACCTGCAAACATTGTGGCTGATACACCTCAAGCAGCTGTACCAGTTGTTGGTAGTACAATAACCAGACAAGCAAGAAGACTTTATGTAGGGAACATTCCATTTGGTGTAACAGAAGAAGAAATGATGGAATTCTTCAATCAGCAAATGCATCTGTCTGGTCTTGCCCAAGCTGCTGGAAATCCAGTATTAGCTTGTCAAATTAATCTAGACAAGAATTTTGCGTTCTTAGAGGTACAGACAAGTTATCTGTACAAATTTTATAGACTGTGTCTTGTTTAACTGAAAACGGTCAAATATGTTACGAATGATGAGGGTCGTAAAAAATGTTCAACAAAAATTGTTTAATATTAACTTTGATAATATTTCGTGAGATATTTCACCGTTTCCCGTTAAATGAAATACCTTGTGTAAAGTAACAATTGAGTATCATAGAAATAAGCATGTTTTACTTTTAGTTCCGCTCGATAGACGAAACAACGCAAGCAATGGCATTTGATGGAATCAACTTTAAAGGACAAAGCTTAAAGATCAGAAGACCACACGACTATCAGCCTATGCCAGGAATGACCGATAATCCAAGCATGAACGTGCCAGGTACGGTTCCCGGTATGTTTTACACATACTTTATATACCTAAATAAATTAATACGAAACTTAGAAAAATGATATGAATATTTACATCATTTTTCATTGTTTTAGATTCCCCACACAAGATCTTCATTGGCGGTTTGCCCAATTATTTGAATGAAGAACAGGTATGCAAACAGATCTGTTATATAACTTTATTTATTGCACACCTTTGGATGCAGTTCTTATTCACTGATGCCTATGCATGAATGGAAATTTGTATAAATGAACAAAATGCAACCCTTGTAAGATATGTTAAATATTTATAAATGGCATCAGAGAATAAAAAAGGCTGCATCGCAGTACAACAATGCTGTAGGATTACTTTGAATATGCTAGTTCTCAGCATTGTTAGTTATACCAAAGGATTAAATTATAACATAGGTATTTAGCTATTTAGCGGTGATCATACGTACGAAGATGCGTTGTCTACCCAAATGCCACAGAGGTACGTATGTGTATCCACTGGATTCCAGCGTCGACTAGGCTTTACTTAGCTAGGTGGATCAGGGTTGGATCTCATTTGTGTGTTCGGCTGAACCAATACAGTGTAGGACCTTGTCGTTTTTCGTACCTCTTCTCGAAACATAAAACAACATTAGATAGTGGATAGGCAAAATGGTTAGAGGCGTTACAGCATTCAGGTGGCATGCGGTCGCAGCAGTCGTTTTTCTTTTACAGTCTTTCTAGGGACATCGTGGACCCAGCGAAGGGAATACGAAATTTTTCTTTGAATTTAGGAAATTCTAGCAAGCATACCGAATTCGATGACAAAGAAAGGGGAGGGGGGTTGTTGTAGCCATTTTTTATTAGAGTTATTTGGACTCTATACCGATAGGTGCAGTGAATAATCTTCAAGCATACATATTCTTCGCATTCTCAGTTTTTGAACACTTGCAGATGCGTCTACTTTTATGCGACGATGGTATTCGGAAAAAAGGAGATTTTTAGGTCTACAAGAAAAGTAAATCAACGTTTTGTCTAGTGAATCGTTTTTTTTTGGATGGGATTACAGGGTCAACACATAATTTTATGTGCATCTGGTAACAGCTCCAAGTCTTCTGGTATCTGTTTTTTTCAGGAATATCTTTTCCCTTGCAGCTGTTTTCTTTACAGGCTTTACAGGCTTTACAGCTCTTCGTCCTTGTGCCTTGTTACGTTTACAGGTTACGCGAACAAAACTTCTGTGTTCAAGTATCAGTAATGTGTAATTTATACAAAGACAAAGTGCACAAAGAAAGTATGATAATAAAAGTCGAAAAATGTGATCGCATCAAACACTGAAGAGTTAACTACTGTGTTCTTACAGTGGCACATTATTGGAATGATACAAAAGATAAATGTATCCATTTGGTTATCATATAGTAACTGTGGACTGATACCAGTGCCCTTTCTCCCCATTTCTTAGCTTAGGGTCGCGCCGATCAAAAGCATTTGCTTACCACTACCACTACTTCTACCACTACTTCTACCACTACTACTACTACTACCGAACATGACAAAATACCACACTGCCTGGAAAGAGGCTAGCCCAGTCCCTCGAGGCAAGTACTTATATCATTTTCATGCCTTCGTACATTGGGCTTATGCTACTTTTGCAGCCCCCTTCTTGAAGACCTTGGGTCTCCTGTATCAATGGTGCGTTTTCTAATTCGATAGTTTTTCATCGATAATAGCGTGTTGCTTACTCATAAGGGGATTAATGACTCAGGAAAAAGAGGGTGGTATTTCATAGAAGTTTAACACTTCAACAATCATCCTAATTAGTGGTTTGATCTTCTAAGTGGTAGTTATGCTTAAGGTACTTTCAAAGCTATGCCTATAATGGGGTAGTCTTCATCGAAAGATATATACACTGGCACTTTTGACATTATGGTTATTACATCATATGACTTTCTCAGAGTACAGTGATTTAAATGTTATATGATCTTATAGCCAAGCTCAGATGCTATGTCTATGTATGTCTTGATGAAGGCAATTCAAATATTCGCGAAACACGTTCGTTATGATGCTGCGATAGAGACCATAGTTACCTGGAAGCCCTGACTCCCAGAGATAATCTTCATTGAATGCAACATGCTGTTATCTCTGCTTCAGAGTTTTCAGTACCTCTGGGGAATGGAAATATGTAAGTAAATTTAAGGTATACTTGCTTTTGAAGAGACAATATAAATAAGTATGGAAGAATTCGGAATACGAAGAACAGGAAAGTTCTTATTGAAACACAAACATCTCTTCTGGAGTGGAGAATGCAACAAAATTGCAAATAGGCGAAATAAAGCATATTTATGCATAGTCTATTTTTATTTATAGGCCATGCAACTTTTTGTTGTTATTCATTTAATATTTAGATCAGAAAGTAGCAATTTAATATCCTTACTCAAATTTCTCCGAGTTACAATAGCCCAACTCTTATATTCTTTACGAAATAAATCATTATTTTCGGTAATATAAAATTTACGATTTACAATTCATAAACAACTCGATGTAATTCTAACATTATAATGCCACATTCCATTTACTAAAATGGAAAATTTCTTACTTAAAATTGTTTACGGTAGAAAAAAGAAGTTGCACAGCCTAAATTATTGTAGAGTATTCTAATGTGTTCCATGAGTGGGTAACTAATTTTATTGTGATAACACAGGTAAAGGAGCTACTGATGAGCTTTGGGCAGCTAAGAGCATTCAATCTAGTGAAGGACTCGGCGACAGGTCTATCCAAAGGTTACGCATTCTGCGAGTATGTTGACGTATCTATGACAGATCAAGCAATTGCTGGATTAAATGGTATGCAGCTGGGAGATAAGAAGCTTATTGTTCAACGAGCTAGTGTAGGTGCCAAAAACCCGATGATTGGTGCACAAGCTCCAGTGCAAATCCAGGTGCCTGGATTATCTATGGTGGGCACAAGTGGACCAGCGACTGAGGTAAGTTATTTTGCACATTAGATAGTTAATATGCGGTTTTACAAATAATTGATTAAAATTATAGAAGGGCAGAGTTTTCATTATTCTAGTGAAATTTAATTCAATTAAATTCCTTATGATTCTTATAAAATAATATTCCTCAAATTGCTAAAGTATACTGCTAAAATAAAAATGACATATTAGACGAAAAATGGCCGTTATTTAATAGTAAAAACGTAATGTCAACGTTTTGTCTCTGTTCTGCGTGAAAAAAGTATTAAATTAACATTTGTTTATTCAAAATACTTCTAGGTGCTATGCTTATTAAACATGGTTACTCCCGAGGAATTAATGGAAGAAGAGGAGTACGAAGATATTTTGGAAGACATTAAAGAAGAGTGTAACAAATATGGTGTAGTACGGTCTGTGGAAATTCCGAGACCAATCGAAGGTGTCGATGTACCTGGATGTGGAAAAGTATGTTTTGTTTTTATAACAAAAATTTTATATTATCATTATTCCAAAATTTGTAGTTTTTATATAATGTTTATATATTTTTTTTCCCCTAGGTATTCGTTGAGTTTAATAGCGTGATCGATTGTCAGAAAGCACAGCAAACACTTACAGGACGGAAATTCAATAATCGTGTTGTTGTTACGTCGTATTTCGATCCTGACAAATATCATCGCAGGGAATTTTAAATTGTATACGCCTTTTTTCATACCGATTAATAATTGACTACCAATGTACGATATATATGAGTGAATAATGTAACGAGTCCGAGAATTAATAACTCTCTTTTATCAGAATGTACAAAAACAGTAATTGATTTTCAATTGTATCATGTATTAAAAGGGAGTTGCTGTAATTCACATATGTTTTAATGATGTAACCGTTAAACGAGTAATGCGTGATTCATAAAAATATGAAATATTTCTTTACATCCAAGTAGTAAAAGAAAATCTTGCAATGCACACAGACGTCGGAGATTTCGATGATCGATTAGTAATATTAGTATAATAGACGATTGTCAAAGGCAGAATTATATAAAAATAATAAAACACATTTGTCATTGTGTTTATACATAGAAATTTGTGAAAATATTTTGCCGCTGCCTTCACAATACATACTTAAATATAAAGGAATGACATATTGAATAAAATTTCAATGCATTCTCGTATTTAAGTTCAAGCTTCGTTTTGTAGAGCAGGTTGATACGAATGCCGTTCTCCAGTATCAGCAGTGTCAACTACAAATTTCTGCAGTATCGCATAGAGTCCACCGCCAAGCAGTAACATACTAATGCCTACCAGAAGTACTATAGACCATGCTGGTATTGCAGTTCCCCCTAAAAAAATTTCACAGTTAATTTTTTTATTATGTATGACTGTTTGTATCTTTTGTTTCTTTTATGCCGTTGACTTACAGTAATAACGCCTCGTAATTGTTTTACGACCTCTTAAAATTTTGCGTCTTGCTTCGGCACCTTCCATAAGGATTCCCATAATCACTGTATAAGATTTATGTTATTAGTACGAAACATCGGTGTCTTATTTTTTTAGTATCGTAACAACGAAACGCAAAAATAATTTTGTAACAAATACAGGCGGTAGATAAAACGTTATAACTATATACTTATTTAGATGGTATTTACAAATATCAGTATAAGTATATTTGTTAGCATTTTGCTTCTTCTTTTTGTTATATTTTGTGAATGCAATAAGGACAAATAAGTAAAATACTAATTTTTTGTAAAACCAATCTTGCAATAACATATATCGATTATTTTACGAGTAAGTATTCATTCAGTAAATTTTTTATTTAAAAACAAAAATCGAACGTTTCTTTCTATGTATCATTCGTACATCTACAATATTATGATTACTTCTGCATAAATATACCCGAAACATATATCTTTATTACAACCTGAACCGAATAAAAAGTTAAATATACATGGAGAAGCAACTATTCATCAGGATAAATGCTAACAAATTATTCTATCACTTCTAAGAATTAAAAACACGTGAGGGGCATTCATTTAAGTATGCGTTTGTAAAATATTATAAAAGTGAATTGCTCACGTATAAAAATATTTTACAATACTAGAACAAACTTTGAAATTTAATAATATTAATCAGACATGTAACAATTAAAGTAGGTCATTTTAAAAATCAATGCCATCACACTATTTGAAATTCCACAATTTTTATCATTATTATACGAATTAAATATCTATACTTACGTAAACCAACAGTAAAATAACACAACAATCTTTTGGAGCACATCTTTTTTAATACAATTATATTAATCTCAAGAAAATGAATAAACCAAAGGGAGTTTTCACTAAAATGACTGAATGATACTAACGATGGAACCGTGGTGAATCAACGCTCTGATAACAGATATTGATAACACCAGGTAGAGAATGCACCTTATCTCTTTCTACATAAAGATAAAAGGTCTCGTCGACTTAACGGAGTTTAGCCCTTAATGGGCTTATGAGTAGTTACAATACTTTCAACAACCTTACATAAATTAAATAAATTAATAAGTTATTGGAATGTTGTGATTACCTATAATTAATCGTAATATTTAGAAACAAAATTCGAGTAATTGCAAACATCGTATATTATTTAAATATGATACAATGTATAATCTAATAGTTTGACATAAAATATCTCGTGAATATTATATACTGGGCGAGTTATATTTCATTTTTTTATTTCGTTTGCCTTGGAAGTTTAAAAAGAGACTGGAATGTGTAGGACTGCGACTGGAATTTACTGTTGCGGATAAAAAGATGATTGTCGGGGAACTGCAGGTCGTAGATTCAGGTGAGTGGGGGTACGATCTAATGAACAGAAGAGGATTATAATCAGCGTTTATCCTTTCATCGTATAATGACTTTTTATTGATTCAAAATCAAGGAAACCAAATTACATGTGTAATAAGTTATAAGTGTAATAAGTTACGCGATCGTTGTAACATCGAATCATCCCAATGCCAACGTGAAAATATCTCCATCTAGAAATACTAAATTGAATTCCTGTTATCATTTTAATCAACATCGGCGTGCAATAATGTTTACCTGTATACGGAAATTATACCAAAACTAGAATATAACATACAAAGTCAATAGTCACTGATAACACAATTTACGTTGTGTAAACAGATATTGCTGAAAATAATTGTTTGCTAATCCCTTGAAACACGTATTAGAATAAAATGTAACAGAATCACTGAAGAATTCGTTCCTTTCATAGTGAACTGATTAGAAACCTGTGAAGTTAGAGAAAGTTATACAAATTGAATAGATGGGCTGAAATAGACAAGAACTGAATTAAATCGTTAGATCAGAGTGCTTCAAAGGATTACTGTAAGAAGGATAATTTCTGGAAGTTCGTTTTCAATATATCTGAAATGGTTGGCATCGATCCTTACGTGCTGACTGAGATAATCAATATCAACCTTTTGTTCCATACAGCTTCAGAGAGACCGCGACGAAAATAAAGCTTTATGCGACTTATGGATATAATTACCACAATAATAATAATATTAATAAGAATAATAATAATAGTAATAATAATAATATAAACAGAATTAGCTGGCACATATACAAGGCATTCCAAACATCACGTTTCACGACAAATTCTTCTGTCTTGAATGACAGCATTCGCATTTTTCTCCACCCACGTATTTTCGTCGCTTAGATTCGCTATCTTTCTACTTATACATTCTCACTTTCTTTCTTTCTTTCTTCCCCACCTCTCTTTCTCTTTTTTCCGGACAAACTGTACTTCCCTTAGTATAGATCTGTCTCTGGTCACCTTTTTTTTATTTAGCACCATAAATCTTCGAAGAAACCTTCGCGCGAGTACATCGTTTAAATCTTGCTCCTTTACCTGTGTTAGTTGCACCCTGTCGCGCAACAATTCCAAAATTGCCGCTTTTTAAAACAATTCCTTGACGATATTGCGATACAATCGAAGAATTGTCCAGTCTGCTTATTTTTGCAAACAGAGACAAACTTTGATTTACAGTGGATCGGTACATAATTAAGTTACGTTCGTTAAAATGCAAATTCAATGCTCGCAAGTGACGAGGCAAGAATATATTGATTAGAATTTAAATGGTAGAAAATGAATTAACATACATGCACGGATTTTTAATTCCTCGAATTCATCTTTAAGTTTAATCACGAGCGAGAAATTTGCATTTGAACAAATGTTTCAATCTTAATGTTCAGGCACAGACTGCACTGTATCTGCACATCGAAATCATGAATATTTAAGGAATTCATTTGAGAAAGAAATGACTTTAAAGGGAACCAATACGCATTTGTTATTAATTTGTAATATTTACTATGTGAGGTATAATTAGCACGTTTAAGAAGTGTCTAACAGGAAAGAAGTTTCTGTGGAAGAATTTTTGGAAATTTAACGATTATTTTTTTTAATACACACACGCACACAGATATATGTATCTATAGACATATATTTATAGATATATATATCAGCATATAAATAAAGATTCTATATGTACAAAAGTAAACAGAAACAAATTATTGTTAAATAAATACTGTTCGCATCTTCTACAGAATTAGACATCTCTAATAAAGCTCTCAGACATCTACTTCAAAATAAACGTATTATCGTCCTGTGAGAAATAATAAATAAAGTTTAATGGAAAAACAAAATAATAGAAATAAAATATAATAAATGAACAGACGAATGAAGAACAAAGAGAAGGAAAAATGTTTTCTTTTAATATTACGAAGTTTTACTGTTACTTCGTCATGCACAACATATCTTTTCGTAATATATCTTTGTGTATAGCCCGTTCAAAGTGCTTTGGGCTTATATTTTAATCGTACCCATTTCTTTTAAAACGTTTTGTTTTTTTTTGCTTTTTTTTACAGAAAGGTGACTCCCCCCGTAGTAAATGAATCCTATAGTTACACTAGGGAGTTTAGAATTAAATAAAAAAATAAATATAAATAATACTGTAAAACACTTATATCGTAAGTACTAACAGTCTGCGCAACTAGTATCGGAATAGTAATTTATTATCGAGTTATTTGTGATATATCAAAAAAAAGGTAACGAGAATCCGAGGAGATGTTGAACCTTCTAGAAACGTATGAAGTAAATTTGATAAAGGAAGTTTTTACTGTAAGTAACAGAGCATCTAATATTTGCTATAATTTATAAACTACGCTACAAGAATCTATAACATCAGACATAAATGTCATAGGTTTTTTCATCTAAATATGAATCTCTGTGTCTAGACTACAACCTATTTGCAATTAAAGTCACTTCGTAATTTCACTCGAGATATTGTATTAGTGGATGGCATAATGATTTCAAGGTAATCGAAGGAATAATGAAGTTTTTAAATCGGTGGCATTATTACTCAAACTGTACTCACTGAAATGCAGTTTATAATTACCAACTATTATTATCGTGTTTCTTAACACTATTGCGAAGTGTTATCATGTTGGCTCGACGTATTGCTACCAGTTACATTACCTTTCTTTTAATTCTTATCATTTTATACGGTGCGATAATGCTCTTCGCTTCAGATACCCGAAATTGATTTTTAATAAGTCAGTCGAGTTGTTACTATGTTCTCGTAGAACGGCCTACCTCTTTTGCGGAATTACAGAGCTAAATGCATGTGATATCGCATGTATTTTTATCCCCTGGCCGAATATTAATTTTACAATTATTAATGTTATTATATACTATATGTAATAGTATATTACGAGCTAGGCGTTTAGGTTTAATTTTAGGTTTACCTTGTGGCTAGCTGATGGTACGATCCGAAGTACTTTTTTTCGTTTCACTTAGCGGTGCAGCAGAAGTACTCGTTGAAGAAGATGAAACGCAGTCCTTAAATATATTACCGTGTGAAGTTAATTTGCTATTATCCTGCGGAATACTCCTTTTCCTCTCACGACCCGTTGCGTTGCTACCAGCTGTTTTGGATGTCTCGTGGGAATCGTTGGTCATACTGTTCATTTGATCTTTTGTGTTGTCACTTTCTTGCAATCCACTTGATCCTTCCATTATGCCCTCTTTAATCAGTACCTCCTTGAACGTTGCTAAAGTCTTCCGAAGTGTTATGCAAAATCCTCGGGATGCTGGTATTAGTGGAAATTCCGGTAAAATTTTGCCATCTAAATAAGTATAATTGGTGAATTAGTTTTTTAGTATTATCATGTACGCGGTAATGAAACGTTTAAAAAGTATTTTAGACCGTACCAACATCGGCAATCTCTTTAAATGTTGTAGGTGTTACTGGAGATAATGGATGTTGGTTATTGTGCTGTTCGGAGATTTCCATCCATAAATCCAGCCTTTGCAGTAATTTCTTCGCGTGTCTCTTAAAATGCTCAATGATGATGTCTTTGAATACAAGAGGTGGATGTTGCAAAAGTTTTGTTTGCGCTTGAACTAGTTTTAGTACGACCATTTCATTGTACATTCTTGAATTTTCCCTTCCTTGTTGAGAACCTTTCTGTTTCTCGAAGCCAGCTTCGTTAAAGTAAGGCTCCGGTACAAGAATAAGGCCTTGAATAGAGACTATAACTTGAAGTAGAGTCGATGAACTTGTCCACACTTCTGTCCCACGGCCAGACCATGTTCCAAGTAGACTTACGCAAACTTTACCATCTTCATAAAGATTCGGATTTAATCTATCGCTACAATAAGAAATGTAATGGCAAAGAGGCGGAGCAGCAGGATAATCAGCAGATAATTGAAAGTCGAAAAGAAAAAGACCGTCCTCGTATGGTGTCTTCTCGGGACCTCGGAACATCACAGAATATAAATCGATTCTATCCTCAAACCCTTTCACCCATATTCCAGGGGGAAGTGAACTCTTCAAAAGTTTTAATTCTTTGGAAACAGTTCTAAAGAAATTTGTTGGATCGGTAGGTTGAAACATCGTCAATTTAAATTTATGGCTATCGGGTGCCGTTTCTTCTATAGAGAATCCTTCTCCTTCGGAATATACAAGAGGTGGAATTTCTATTGAACATTCGGATGGTTCTTGTATCAGTTCTACAGGCTTTTCTTCCTCTTTCTTCTGTTTCTTCTGAGGAGACGAACCTTTCTCAGCGTCGGATAATGACATTTTTGACAGTCCAAAACGTTTAGAGACTTCTGCATGCGCTAATACTAACTGAGCTTTTATCAAAGTGCACAGTTTAACGCAAACGTGAGAACTAGTGACGTGAGAATTCATTGAATGCATTTGCATCTTGGCAGCCTTATCAGCGTCAGCTTTTTCAGAGGAACGATCAGGTATATTATTCACATCATCGCTAAGCAAAAATTCTCCACTCGATTCACTCGAACCTGATTCCTTTTTTGAATTTTCTGCAGAGTATAATCCGGAGTCTTCAGGATTGGGATTAACATTGATAAACAGCCGGTCAACTGATTCTTCTTCTTGAACGTTTTGCTTCTTGTTACTTTCATCATCAATCTTGTTTTCCACCGGAGGGGTCATATCTGTTATAGTTGTAATAATTTTTTCTGGTGGATTACCTCCAGGCTGCATAATATTCGAATTTTCTATAGTATTTTTTTCTAAGGACTCCTCTGAACCATCAGGTTTATGAGTAAATAATCTCGTAACTTGATCCGCCATGCGTTGAGCTACATTCGCTCTGCCACGTTCTCTTACTCTCTCTAAAAGCCCTTGAAAATGACTTTCGTGAAAGAACGAAGTGCCCATGAGTTTATCCATGTATCGACAATCTTTGTAAACCTCTAACAACTTTCTCATGACTTCAGTTGTTTGTAACGATGGATTTTGTGTAAAGATCTCTTCTAATCTGGACATTGCAATTCGAGCTTTTTCAATATGGGCGGCTAATTTTGGCTTTATATTTTCTAATTCCGTTGGTTCTGCCCCATCGGTATCAGCAATGAAGCAGTCTTCTAATTCTGTTTCCCATGACGCATCCGACGACACGTCGTCCCATAGCTCTCCTTCATCACTTTCATATTCACCTACTTTGTACAAATCTTGAGGCCAGCACATACTTACATGCCCATCGACCCACCACACTTTTACTCGACCTTCTGGATAGTTGTCTAATACTTGACCAGCAGTACAGCCGGCATTTTCTCCTTCGAAATTAGCTATTCGAATTACTAATGTTCCAGGTCTGTATTGAAAATCTGGATGGTCTTTCAAGTCATATACGCTCACTTCACGTTCCTCTACCAAGGTCGGTCTGAAAATAAATTTTTAAATTACATAATGATAAATGTCCTTATGAACTTGTATTTCTATGAAAGGCAAATACAAATAAATATTTACTGTGGGCTTTGGCTGGAGGTGTATGTTTTAAACCATTTTATTTTAGCTGTTCTACCTTGATGATCAACACTTTGTACTACTCCATACATCCTAGATTCTTCCTTTTGATCAACCACAAAATCACCAGGGAAAAATTCCTTATCATCCAAATGATGAATTGGGTATAATTGTGTCGATGGAATGCCTAAATACGATAAAATTCGTATAATTTTTATTATTCACGATATTTCATATAATAAAAAAAAGTTTTAGAAAAATATCATCATTATTATACCAAATTCTACAGATCCATCTTGCCACACAACGTTAGCTTTTGTATTTGTAGATAATGTTTCTATAACAATTTTTGTTCCTGGTATAAGAGGAACTGGTGGCACTTTCTTTTTTGCTTTACATAATTTCTTCTTTTTCAGTACTTTTGTCATTAATGCAGGACCCTTTTTCTTTTTGCCCATGGATGACATACTCGAACATCCACTGGACACCTGTGAATAAGAGTGAAAAAACATGCTAATCATTGTTCTCAGAGCCTGTCGATTATTATTACTTATATAGATGTACTGTGCATTACCGAAGCAGTATCACTTTGTGAACCCGTATCTTCAGTATCCCAGTCATCTGAACTTTCAGTATTTTGGTTCTGTACTGGTGGCATTAAAGTATTATTGCTTGTCACATTTTGTAAATTGTTAATGTTATTTTGAGCGTTTTCTTCTAATGTCTGCTGTTCATTTGCTTTATCTTTTTCCTTCTCCCTTTTCTTATCTTCAATTGGTTTTGTAACACTGATGTTTGGACGTGTTTTCTTTGGACTTTGTTTAGGAACTTGAAAAACATCTCTTTGCTGTTTTCGCCACTGTTCACGTGTGATGACATTTTCATCACCTTTGATCACATAAAAGTTGCGATCTCCAACTTGAACAGTAGAAGGTTCAAAAACATTTAATAATTTCAATTTCTTTAAGTTTTCTCCTTCCACCACAAATTTTGGCTGAGCTTGATCCGACCAAGCACCATCTTTTGAGTATGCTCTGCATTGCCAATGTACACCTACCCAATCAGTTTCTACCTTTTCTACAATAACTTTTGTTATTTTTTGTGGCTTTGTTTTCCTCTTTGCTTTCATCTCTTTTGTACATGTGATCCACTGTGCATCTTCGAGGCAGTGTACTGGTCCCCACAAACTTTGACCAGGATAAAATTCAGAGGAATGGGGGAAATCATTGTCCTAAAAAATCTTCATTATATTCATTGATAAAAAAAATATTTTTAATTTATTCGGTTCTTACATTATCACGTTTTTCCTCCAATTGTCCCAGAACGCGTGAATCTATTTCATTTATAACACAACGCGACCCATCTGGTGTTGTAAGCCATAATTTAAAATGTGCCATTTTTATACCACCGACCCATGAGTCCATACAAACGGCTATATCTGTTGCAAATTCCTATAAACAGAAACTATTTGTAGTATATGAGTTTGATTGTTGAACACTGTTAATGTAAGAATTTGAGCACATACTTCCAAAGGAACTAAGTCTTCACTCTTAATATTTGTAAGGACTTGTTTAGTGCCGACCACTTGAACACAAGCAGTAAGCTCAATATCTCTACAATATCCTCTCTGGGTATCCTTTCCTTTAATCATCCGACGTACAACATCCCCAGGCATAAGACTTCTGTCTGCTAGATGAAGCTAAAAGTATAATATTCTTATAGATATGCCTCAATAGCATAACATAAAAATTCTGGTACAAAGATATTTGAAATTTGAACAAGTAACAGAATTAAATTCCAATTTGAATTTGTCGGGCAGAAATACAAATATGAAACCTTAAACATAAGTAAACGGATAGAATTATATTCATTTAAATGCAGCTTCCCCTAAAATATATTTTTTTATAATTTATTAATCGATGAATACCTTCTTCGAGTTGACCAACTCCTCGATACCGGAGGGATGCCAGACCACGCGAATCTCGCCCTTTTTCCTTTTCGGGCTCTCTTCACTGTCAGAATTTTCTGCGGATATATCTTGATCATCGTTTTCCATAACGATCCCGAAAATGACATTTCCCTTCTTATCCACACGGTAGACGATATCCTCGTAAAAATACTGACACTCTATCGCAACGTTCGTAGCCATCTTTCCTCTGATCACTGATATGCTCGCTCTCTGCCGACGACGGCTGACAGAAGGTTACACAGCGCAACGGTTACGGCGCACGTCGCAGGCAGGGAACTTGACTCTCGACCCCGAACCCGACCCCAACCCCGACCCCAGAACGACCGATTCGAGATGTGCTTTGTGGATGTCTTTCCACCTCTCGTTTCATTTCACTGATCGGTTTTGCTATCGACTTTTGATCGACTACCGAATTGATTCGCTTCCCAAACGATTATTCCAAAACACCTATCAAGATAATTTAAATATACATATCTGCTCAGAGATAAAAATGTAAAGGATACGCAGATCTTATATCATTGCAGAGGATAGATATAAATTATGGAATTGCAGTTTCTAATTTCATGGAAAATTTAAAACGAAGTATTCTATTGGAAGATTGTAATATTTGTATTTAAAAAAAAAGACTACAGAACTATTCAAATTATTGCTTTGTATGTTCTATTTCTTATAAAAGAAGTATCAGTAACGTCGTTACAATTTTATAACTTTTTTTATTTTGACATAGACTTTTTATCGTGTACATAACTGATTGTCCCACAGGAATTTTTTACTTCTATAGACTAATAATCTTCTAACGTACTAGCTAATTTTATTAGATACTAATACTACCAGTAAGCAATACAATTATCAGTGTAATTTGCAATATTCACATTTTTACTCCTTTTTTCGCAATGAAAAACTTTAGAGGAACAAATTTATAGTTTTGTTAGTTTAGTATATGTGCATCTTTAGAAAATATAAGTTCTATTTTGATAGAGCCTTCATTAGGATGGGACACCTGGATAAAGAGTAAAGTAGAGTAAAGAATAAATATTCATTTATATCTGACTAGATGAGATATGTAAATAGGAATGTTTCTTCAACATGTTTTAACATGCTCATTAAATAATTCTTATTCTAAAAATGTTTCGTGCTGTTAAAAACAATTAAACAGCGTAATGAGTACGCTGGAATCCTTGGCCCAAACTCTGCAATATAGTTTGCACTTCATTTTCGTTTTGATGATAAAATACATATGCATCAAATTTCGTAGCTATATTACAGTTGGTATCTCTGTAAATTTAAATAACTTATTAAATGTGCCAGTACATATAATTATTGTAGAATTACTATATAATTCTTAAACAATATTTTCTATAAAGCGTTTTTGCGATTAAGTTGTGTAAAATATATTTTTACTATAGTGTATGTCGTTTGTCTTACCCTGCAATAAATGCGAAATAATCAGGTATATTTCCAGTACGACCACACGAAGAGATCTCCATGTAACTGTGTTTACAGATCACCTAAATAATTTAGAATAATTTAGTTACGTTACATTTTCAAGTATTGTCTTTACATACACTTACATACCGTGTCATCTATATCTCGTGCCACTCTAATTCCCATCTCTAAACACTCAAATTTCACAGCCACTAAATTTGTTGCTCCTGATCTCAATAGCTGTATTATTGCTTTTTCAATTTGCCTAACATCCCCTACCGTACCAACGGAAACTGTTCCGCAAAATTTAACAGCAAATCCTGCATTCAGTGATTTGTTCTCCTGTTTATGTTTTTGATTGGCTTCATTAACATTGCTATTTTCTAATTTTGGTGTTTTCAGTACTTTTCTCATGCTTTCAATACCCGAACTTTTTATAAGATTTACTATTGGTCCATATATCTCGTGTGTTTCTTTAAAACAATACTGAAAAGTGTTATTGTAAAAATACAAATATAGTTTTTAATTATTTATGATATGTATTTTCTTGAAAAATGTCTATACTTTAATGATATGTAGTGAAACAGGTTGACCCATAGCTTTCCTCATAATATTTCGCAATTTTCCCTTGGTATTGGATGTTATAGGATTTCCATTTATCTCATCTAATACATCACCAATTTCAATTTTATCCTAATAAAAATATAATTTATCACTTTTAAGCTTAAGTGAGATGCAACTGATATTATTGTTCTCTTTTTTTAAATATCAATGAGTGTTATATTTCTTACATCTTCTGCAGCTACTGATGTTTTGTCCAAGTTTACGATTAAAGCTTTTCCTCTTGTGAAACTGCAACAACGAATTACATGTTAAGGATACTGTTATGATTTAAGAATTGTAATTTTAATTACATACCACACGGAAATGCCTAAATTTTTACAAGGTACTAATTCTAAAGCCACACACTCAGGCATTTGCCAAGTTTCATCCAAGAAACTGGCATTTCGTAAATTTAATTTAAAATTTAATTTACTGGTTTGGAATAAAACTGATAATAATATTTCACCTAGGATATCATCTCCTAGAATACTATTAGTGTCATAATATTCCGTTGCCAAGAGTGGTGTTCTGACCTGCAAATAGTTCATATATTACAATACAATACCGTATGAAATTAAATAGTATTCAAGATTTATAGATTTTACTTTGATTTAAGTATAATTCAACAGATATACTTTCAAAATACCAGCATTTCTATCGGCATATGAAGGCACTTTCGCATCAAACACATTCTTATTAAAAGCCTAAGACGTCCAGTAGATGTTACTACCTTCTGATTTTCCTTTACTTGTTCAACCACTAATGGGAAAGTACAGCTGGAACTAAAATAATACCATTGAGTAATCAAAAAAGGGAATATCATAAAGATTATACAAATTTTGTGCATACGTTAAAAAACTTTCAACCTGAAATATTTATTTGCAACTTCTTCCATCCAATACCAAGCATCAGGTAATTTTGGAAATCCTATTGCAGCGAAGCGCATTAATACACCTTTTTGTAAACATTTTTCCAAATTTTTGCAAAATAAAGACAAGTCATGGTTTTCATCATTAATCTCTCTTTCATATTCAGTTAATTTCCGTGTCCAACCTGAAATAGTATAAAAAGGTAATTAGATAAAAAAATCAGTTAAGGATGGACAATAATATTTCTGTAGAGTGACATTTATTCAATATCTATTTAGAACCAAATAAAATTACAGGAACATTCAACAGTTATTTCATTTCGTTAAAAATATATTTCAATATATTTGTATAAACAGAGCAAGGAAATATATTGTATTCATTGTGTATAAACGTGCATGGTGTGTACGGCTGGGTGCAT
Organism: Cerceris ruficornis; assembly: GCA_963989415.1. Lineage (NCBI taxonomy): Eukaryota > Metazoa > Arthropoda > Insecta > Hymenoptera > Crabronidae > Cerceris > Cerceris ruficornis. The sequence goes on along the minus strand of OZ022518.1, from coordinate 17,424,088 downwards.
ACGTATGCACCTATGTATGTAATTGGCCATCTCTGATCATGTTTTTCAAAAAAATATGCTGTTGTACAAGATGAAAATTGTTAGGAAGAGACTAACACAAAACAACGTAGATTTGTTATCTCAGAAAAAATAGATTTTTATTTTTAACGAGATGATTTCCCTATTTGGAATGTCATTATTTAACCTCGCATTTTTTTTAAATTCGTCATTACCTTTTAATTCTTTGATAAGGGGGTTCGAGACCGTCATCGCATTATTGTTTGGAACTATTGTCATACATCGACTACTTTTTATTGGCTAGAATTCTTTTATGATTTAAGTAACTGTCATTTCAGATCATGTAAATATGCATAGCTCGTAGGGGTATAAATACGTACCAATACGTGCAGTTCCTATAGTAAACGTATTGAGTATCGCGTTAATGTAGAATACATAGGTTCTTTCTTGATTTGTATAGATGGATGCATATAATGCACATCTTTGTACGTATAAATCATCGTTGTACAGTTAAAAACAATAAATATCTCTATGCATATGTTGGTGCACACAGTACCCTGGTATTTATGTCGTTGTATGTGTGGGTATAAGATGTAACGGAGTTCAACTGATAATGCTTTAAGACTTTTTGGACAGTGAATGTGATTGAAGCATTCGCAGGCGTAATTGGGCGTAATACACTGTTGTTTAATTATCCATAACGAATATAAGATTTTAATATTTCATATTCACTTGACTAATTATTTAATTGTCCGATAAGTTTTTGAACTTATAACTGAGAGTATAAGGGTGCATGTGCTAATTTTTATTACGTGTGTTATACGTAAATGATCGTAATTAAATTTGACGATAAATAACGAGTGAAGTACAAGATTGACGATAGTAATTGAACATGGCAATGACAATACCCAATATAAATGATATTCAAGTAAAAGTCCTTCGTGCTTTTGCGGAAAAATTCGGAGATAATGCGAACCTTTGCGTGTGTGCACCAGGCCGAGTAAATTTGATCGGTGAACATACCGATTATAACGAAGGTTTCGTTTTACCAATGGTAAATTATTACGACAATTATAAATTCTATACTTTTTAATGGTAACAAATTTTAATTTTACAATTATTCACTTTATTATCATTTAATATGGGAAACATGTACATATATTACGATTCTTTTGAACGTACCGAGAGTAACTTATGTAATTATAAATTGCAATGCAATTAACTCTATATTTATCGTTTATCTTATATTTGAATGATCGCTGCCAATCTTTCGTATCTTTTAATTACTTACAATATTAGATATACATTTTTTAAGATCTGAATAATAAATTTAGTATATTTTTTTATATAATGGAAATTACTTTTCGAATGAAATTTTCTATTTACGATTTGTAAAGAATGTTGTGAAATTTAACTTGCTTTACTTTTTGTTTTTTTTTCAATTTATAATAAACAATTTTTTAAAGGAAAAGATTAAGTACAACATGTTTATTGTGTGTCAAATTTAGAAAATAAATTTTATTTAATAAGGTTTAGTAGGGTTTTATTAATATATTTTGAATAATTTATGCTATTATTTATCTCATATACTATAAATTTACATCACTTTATTTAATAGTTAATTGCTGCAGTCTTAGATATTATATCTTTTAGGCATTACCCATGGTTACAGTAGTTGCAGGAAAGCTCAGCAATACTACCAAGTGTAAAATAATTTCTGTTTGCGAGGCAATTGGATCTGAAAATATTGTTGAATTTGAATTAAGTAGCAGAGACAGCATCAAACCAGGAGAGCCAAAATGGGCTAACTATATGAAAGGATGTATAGCTAACTTTATTTGTAAGTTTATTATTCTTTTACATACTATAAAATATTTTGTTAGTTTTGTTACTTTATAATAATAAGTTTACTGAAAGTGATTGTACCATTTACAGACATAAATCTCTATAAGTCAATCTAATATTGTAATATTTTTCAGGTGAAGTTCCAGGCTTTAATGCCATTGTCATGTCAACAGTGCCAGTTGGTGCTGGTCTCAGTAGCTCAGCTGCTTTAGAGGTTGCTACTTATACATTTTTAGAAATACTTACTGGTGTAAAATCGAAAGCATTGGAAGATAAGGTATAATAATTAAAACGAATATGAAACTTCTTTATAATATTATTTATATTAGCATTTGGATGAAACAGTAGAGTCTCTGGAATTAATTAAAGTACAAATTTTAGGCTGTAGCATGCCAACGTGTTGAACATGAATTTGCTGGTGTACCATGCGGTATAATGGATCAGTTTATTTCTGTAATGGGCAAAGAAGGGTGTGCTCTTCTCCTTGACTGTAGGGATCTCAGTACTAAACAGATACCTATGCTACACATGAATGACTATGTTTTTCTTATCACTAATTCCAATGCCCCTCATAAACTAAGTTCAAGTGCATATTGCAACCGAAGAGATAGTTGTTTGGAGGCTGCAAAAAGGTTAAATAAGAAAAGCTTACGAGAGGCATCTATTAACGATATCGACGGTAAAAAGAAGATGAAATTTAAAAGAAATACACCAGAATAGTGTATAATCTTATTCTTAATTTAAGCTCTACATCTTCTTTACTTTTAGTTTTAATCTCACAGGATGCTTCTGAAGAAGTAATAAAAAGAGCTCGTCATGTTATCACAGAAATCGAAAGAACGGTTAACGCTGCTGCTGCTCTGGGGAACGGGGACTTCGTAAAGTTTGGGCAGTTAATGAATGAAAGTCATGATTCATTGAAAAACGATTATGAAGTTTCCTCTGTTGAACTTGATACCTTAGTATCAGCAGCTAGAGAAGTAAATGGTGTTTTAGGAAGCCGTTTGACTGGTGCAGGTTTTGGGGGTTGCACAGTTACACTGTTGAGAATAGATGTAGTCGATGAAGTGATTGAACATATAAAGGCCAAGTTAATATTTGTTTAACTCAATGTTATTATAATCTACTTCACATTAGTACTTATAAATATTTTTGCATAGGTACACTGGAAACGCCACATTTTACATCGCGAAACCAGCAAATGGTGCAAGACCTCTGGATATAAATTAGTCCGAACCATCATTAAAAACGGGTTGTAAGAAATCAAGTTAATCTTACGTTAAGGAGAGACTACATAAGTTAAAATAGATTTCGACTTATGATTAATTCATTTCATAAGTTAAATACGTGCCAAATACGATGTGCCTTTGTCTTCTCTTTCTTAAAGAGGAAAACTATATATTTATATGGACATGTTTGTATCATCATAATTCTATGCAAAGCCTTGTACTGTATGCTATCAAGAATAAGCATGTTAAATACATCAGTTACCTTATTAGTATCTCTTATAATAGCAATGTACCAAAAATATTAAATATCTATTGTATAATAAAAGATACAAAATACTATCTCTTGCTTATATTGAGTGAAATTGTTACATGCGCTCGTATATACACTATCTTAATAATATTTTCATTAATGATACTAGTGTAAAAACTTTGCCTTATAATAATACTGCATGTAGTGCTGATTGTCTTTTACTGTACACAATACTGCTGTTTCCAAATCAAAAACCCGACATTGACAGAACTTCGACGAAACATCCACGTACTAGTACTTTATATTAGCAGCTGTTGAAATGTTCGAGAATTCTGGAAATATAATATTTGATACATTAACATCAATTTGTTTTATAAAAAATGAGAAATAAAAGCGCGAAGTACCTTTAAGGCAGTCGTTAAGCTCAATATCACTGGAACTGCATTTCAAACCGGAAGGTTTTACACCTTTGAAGATTTCAATGACACTTGGTTTTAAATTATGGAAAATCAAAGGTTGACCACGTTTAGAAAAGTCTTCCGTTAAACTTTTGACGCCCTAAAAGTATTATATCATTATTATTGAAATTATTTCATTTAGGGAAATAGATCGTTCATTATCATTATCGAAACGTACTTTCGCAGCTGTAAAATCGGCCGCTTGAATATGCGTGGAATCTATGACGACAGGTACTGCAGTTCCCTGTTTTGTACCTTGCTTACTAATTACAGCTCTCACGTATTCGACACTCGGAAAGGCGAGGCTTCTATCCGGAGTTATAACAAGGTATTCGCATCCATTAGTACTCTACGGAAGACATTATTACATTATTTAATTTTCCTCGAGATTTCTAATCGCGCGCATCTTTAGTTTTTGTAATATTCTATTCCGAAAAAATTAAGGATAAATTTAAGAAAAATATAATAGTTTGTACATGATCATTTTAGCTCTTTTAAATTAACTCTCTTTAAAAATAGAATTATATCCGCGACCATGGAAATATTTAATTGCAGTCTCATATATTTATAAACAACGTACAAGATATAGCGCGGTTCAATAAATTTCTTTTTAAACTAAATTTAACTCACCGTTTCTTTATGAACTCGTAATGACGGCCTCGCTGAGGCATACAGTAGGAACAAGACATTAATACCGATACCGATTACTATACCTAACTCGAGTCTTATAAAAAGACAACACAAAAATGTAGCTACAGCTGGCACGAGATCGATCTCTGAAAGAAAAGTTTAATTATAATGTTAAAATGGATAAAATACTATGAATACAAAAGTACAATTTTTCAAATGCTTTATCGTCCGTACGATATTGTTAATATATCATTATGGGATATTACGAATTACAGTTATATCTCATGACTTTAATGACAAATTAAATATGTCTTTTCTTTGAAAACTAAGAGAAAAAAATTGATAAACGTACTTTTAGTTCGCCATATAGGCTTGATCACGTGTAACTCTACCATGAAGACAACCGCGGCAATGATGATCCCCGCGAGGGCAGCCTTAGGAATATAATAAAGGTACGGGGTAAGGAACTGAAGTGATACAATCACTAGGAGGCCTGTATAAATACCACCAAGTGTGGTCTTTACTCCGGATGAGTGATTAACGGCACCTCGGCTGAGACCACCGCTTACAGGCATTGATGAAACAAAAGCGGAAACGACGTTGCAAGCGCCCAATGCCAACATTTCTTGAGTTGCGTCTATGGGTTTACCTTCGTCTAAAATGTACATAGAATTATTTGTTATATAGCGACTTGATTTATAGCTGTTTTCTAATCTCCAATGTTTATTATTCTCCGTAGAAGTTAAGACCTCTAAATATCTCTGTGATTGAACCATGATAAGTTACTTAATATCGAACGATCGTGTTCTCCGATTGTAAATAGGAATATTTAATGATGCATCAGATAGTTGTATTTAAATATCTTTGTTAATATATTCGCATATAAAACGCGGAAATAAAGTATTAATACAGATCTGTGCGATTCCTGTAATTTAAATTTATTGTAGCTTACTGAACACTTTGGCAATGGAGATGCTCTCCAGAAGACTTAATAAGGGGACAACCAGACACCCTGATCCCAGTGCGGAGACCATTTCAATAAAATTATAAGTCTCATTTCCAACGTTTGCTTCAAACGGCGGTAATTGAAACTCTGGTAGACCCGGTTTCACATGACCTGTTAGGATAACCGGCGAGGAACCTAAGTGATCTTCCAAAAGCCAGAACATAACTGCACAAACGATCACTACAAAGATATTCCGTGCCGTCGAAATCAACCAAAGGAACTTCTGAATGCTCAGTTGTAACTTCGACGGCATTTTTGTGTTTTTCGATATTACCGGTATGTCCTTGACTTTCTGTGAAAAAATGAAACATACATTTGCAACTTTGTTAATCACTAGAAAACGAGAGCATGTGATTGACGATGGTGTTTGAATGAAGTCCTGTTAATGTTCACGTTAAACAATAAAATGATCCTTACTCTGAGAAGAAGAAGGATAATTATACAGCTCACACCTAAGGCAGTGTCCCAAAGTCTGGTCTCGCCAATCTTTTCAAAAATATTTCGCCATACATCTAGAAATTTGCTACCGGAAATATTAATCCCCAAAATGTCCTTTACTTGGCTGGTAGCAATAATGATGGCTGCTGCGGATGTAAAACCGACTGATACTGGCCCGGATATGAAGTCCAATAGGAAACCTTTTGAATGAACGTAAAAATTAATTAAATGCCTTCTCATTGATGTTATAACAATTTCCCCACAACCGATCTAAATTCACATCATCGTAACTTGACTAATAAGATCTTCAAGCAAGACACCTATGCTCAATACAACTTCGTATTAAAGATGTTTTATAAATATAAAAAGCTATGAAATTAAATATTATTAAGGAATTAACTTCAAAGAGAATTAAGTTAATGGCATTACCTAATTGTAAAATGCCCATCGCTAACGAAACACAGCCGGAAATAAAGGTTAAAAGAATCGCAAAATCGGGACCCAAATGGGCTTTCTGCAACGTTTCTCTAGTCAAAATCGCAGCGATTGCCGTTGGTCCAACTGGTACATCCTTACAGGATCCTAAGATCGTGTATACGAAACACGCCATGAAAGAAGAATATAAACCGTACTGAAAGGTAAAAAAAAAGAATGTGTTTGGTTTTTATGGAAAGTAAATATTTGCGAAGATTAAAGGACTTTTAATGATTACTGTTCTACCTGTAATGGAAGTCCTGCAACATTAGCATAAGCTATAGCTTGTGGTATAACGGTAAGTCCCACAGTAACACCTGCTACGAGATCACTTACTACATAATCCTTTCGATATTTTGGCAACCATGCTAAAATGGGTACTCTTTTGTAAAGTAATTTCTTTTTGCAAGCACTTTTAATTCGTTGATTTAACCATCTGCATACGGAGGAGCAAAGGAATCTTTCTTCTGGCTTTCTCGCACCTGAAAATAAATTACGTATGCGTCTTATAATATTTTAATATCGTACTATTTTTGGTACTTAAAAACTATTCAATTTTTCAAGGGATTTGTTATTTGAATTTGCCGAAGTTGATAAATAGTTTTAATAATGTTTTAACATCGTAGAATTTTTAGTATTCTTGTGCAGTTCAATTTTTCAGGGAATTGGTCTTCTGGATTTGGCGAAGCTGAAAATAAGTGGCAAATACTTCTAATATTTTAATAATGACAAAGGTATTCTTGTTCTACTGGAGTTTTTAAGTGAATTTTTCGGAGAATTTTATAATTTGAATTTGACAGAGATTGGAATTAATTTTACAATTTGAAATTAATAGAGAAAATCGAGTTCTCTGAATAATGCTTTATTGAATTTTTTGGTCTATCTTTATTTGCAAATAAGTTGAGAAAATAAGGTTTCAGATTAATAAGACATAATAATGGAGGGATTAATCGGAAAGACATTCCGAAAGACTTAACAAGCTAGTAACTGCACATTCTGTTATCTGGTGGATGTTGCAAATATTTTGCAAAATTGCGAATATTTAGAGAATGTAAAACAACGCGACTCTCAATTTCTTCTTGTGCGAATTGCATTCAGGAAAATCAGAGAAAGCAGAAATGGAAGTATAAATTGAAATGCGAATAATGTGGAAGACACCGTGTGCAAAAATATTTGCAAATGTCGAGTTTAGAAAGTATCGTGTTTGGAAGGTAAGAAAGGGAAAAAGTCACCAAGCATGTGCAGTCTCATTATACATACACATTTATAGAATTACTGGATAAACGCTGATAATTCCGTCCAAAACTTAAGCTAAACAGGTTCGACCGGTTTTATGCATGGCCATATTACAAACCTTATTTTCTATTTCCAACTTATTCCTTTTATACAGAAATTTTGTGCGTACTAAATTAATTTATCGATTACACAATTACAGTATAAAATTGATATGCTTAATTTTTTATAAAGAATTAAGCAGATAAATTTAAAAGAACCTTTTCGTAATATAAACGATATTATATTATTATTGTATTATGCCGAAAGTTTGGTCACTTCTTTCTGTCTTATTAACAAAGGCACCTTATAATTCATTAATTAAGTAACTATAAATTAAGCTTCTCGTAATGTAAACTGTATTATATCATCGTTGTATTATGAAACGTGTTATTAAATCAGATCGAACATTCATACCCGATCAACGATGCACGACATTAGATTAAGTACTCTACGTAAGCTGATTCACATGAATGGAACGAAAACGAAGGCTTAATTCCTTTCTCTTTTGACAGTGAATCACGGCAATGTGTGCAAACACTGCAAAAAGTTCTGTGTCGTTTAAAAAAAATGAATTACTTCATTTTTTTTTCACGATGTCCACACCAGACAATTCAGTTTTATGTAAAAAATACCGGTGCCATTTAAGAGTTATTAGAGCGACGTTCCAGGGATATTAAAAGAAATACTAATTGCAAACTTAAAGCATAAACTTCAACGGTAATTTGCATCCTTCGTCTGTAAAAGGAATTTTTATTATTCCACTACCAGTACATTGTTCGTCGGAGGGAAAAGAATACAATTGGCAGAATTAGTTAAGTGAGTTAACAAACATTCTTTCCTGGAAAGAGTTGCCCGCAACTTTGATCTGCCGACATAAGATAGAATATGGGATTCTTAAAGGTGGAGAAGAATAATTACAAAAAAACATAACACTTCCGTTAATTACGAAATTCTAAATAACCTTGAAAACCGTAAAGAGATAATGATATTGATGTTGAATAATTAATACGTGTTCTACGAAATGTCGTTATCCACTAAAAAGAAAAAAAAAAACACGAGGTTCAGCTTCCTCGAAATCTGATGAAAAATCACGCGATTTTAAGGAATTATGGGTAATTATACGTTAATTGAATCAGATATATTAATTTACGACATAGTATCCCATGTTGCAGATTACTTTACACAGATTCACGGTAAATATTTGCCACGTAAAATGACAAATAATTAATTCTTTGAGAAATTGAAGAAGCAGAATGAAAAGTTCATTTCTTGGAGTTTTGCTATTAATTGGACGGCGCGCGTTTACGAAATGGTAAAGTCAATAATTCATATTCAAGTAATTGCTATTGTGCTAGTAATTTACTGCCGCTTTCGTGAAAAATGATGAGAATAGACATTTTTTAAGCAATTAGTGAAGCTCTGTCATCTGTCAGCGCAATGGTTCTTATACCTTGTGATAACAGTGAATTAATGAATTGGAACTACAACTTATGCTTCGTAATATATTGCACGCTTTTCTTTCCCTGGAAAACTATTGGAAAAATGTATGTTGATTATATTCATATTTTTTGATACTTTTTTTTTATCGAGACTGATATACTTCGGAAGATCAAAATTTATTTATAAATTATACATACAAAAATATAGTTTACTAACTTACTACAACTGAATACAGTCATAGAATTGGAGTTTAGGCTTTAGAAAATGAAATTGTAGGATTTACAAGTATGAAAATCGGTATGTAACTTCATTATCAGATTAATATGTTCTGAAAATCATCAAAGCTGTCTGCCATTATGATTTTTAAGTTTTATTTCGTTGTACAAGACTTGGTTAAATTGATAATATCGAATTCTTCTAATCTTGAAAACTCCAATCTTAATCGTAGGGATGAAGCAAGAGATAGAAAAACAGGAAGCTGTTGGATTAGTAATTATAATTTTTGAAGAACGTTGATACTTATACAAACACTTGAAAAATAATGGACCTTCCCGGTCCACGTAATCCTTTTTCAATGGCGAAGAAGTGATAAGAAAAAATGAAAGAAAAAGTGCTTCCAGCGATTTTTTCATGAATAAACTTCGATCATTTGTCAATAAGCTTTCATCTTGTCTTGTGTATTTCTTGTCACGAAAATTTCAGTTCGACATTAATGACGATGATGCATCTCGTCCCGATAAACTTTATACGCAACTTTGAGGAATGTCGTGTGTCGAATAACTTATATTATTATCGTCCACTCAGACCTGTTCCTCTTTCCGACATTTTTATTGCGCTTTTATTTTTCAGATTGACAAAAGAAAGAGTGAAAGAACGAAAAAGAAACAAATAAATTTTGACCTCTTCTTGCATGAGCATCATCTATTCCTGAACGCTACGTAAACTTTAAAGCTTGAGATACTTTACTGGCTGAAAGACAGATAATCGACTAACGAGAAAATGTATGCACATTTATAAGTAGAAACTTCTAAAACCTTAATCTGTATATCTCTACTTGAATTTAGTACTTAATTAACTTTGCTACAACCACTTGTAATTCGAAAGACACACTAATTGAAACCGAATGACTTACCTCTGTATGTCAGAATCTACCTATTTATTTATTATACTTTACAAAACACAAAAAACATAAAACAAGTTAAATTCACCATAATGAAGTAACAAATCTCCCACGTCTTTTCATTCTCATCACCTAATTTTGAACTAATTTACAACAGATCAATCGCAACAACAGTAAACTCACCATTCCCATTAACGGTTTTGTCGTCTTTCCTATAAACATGAATGCTGCTGAGCCTATTCTCGAGATCGGTTGTCAAATCAGGATCATTGTTATTACTTCGAAGCGGATCCTCGAAAGCCGTATTGTTGTAGCCGGTTAATTGCACCTCCCTCCTCGAATCAAGATCATATTCGTCCTGCACGCTATATCTCGCCATAATTTCGACCGTCAGATAGACCGACGTACAAGATAATTTATCTGCCCTTTAATTTCTTGGAGAATCGATCCGACCAGATTTTAATTATGAAAAGAGTCAACTATTTGTTAAGTGGACTCCATTGTCCGATTTTCTCGTGAGACGAGCCTGAAAAATAAAAAAGGAGGCACGTACGTGAATTAATTGGCTACGGGGTTACCGTACCGTTAAGTTTTCCTTTACTTTCTAAGATCTCCTCCATCGTTCTCTCTTTATCGTCTAAGTTTTTCCATTTAATTGAACTTTTCGACCGTGATTAAATTTCGTAAGACAGTGCAAATTCAAGGACCTCGATATATTATTTACCGCGACTGTTACACTTCAGTCGTTTCACATTATTTTCCTCCGTTGCGAGAGGAATCGTTATTCTTTTCATTCTTTCATTGCCCGTAATCAGCTCACCAAATGCATACGGATGTTTTCTTTTTTTTTAATATTTTTTCAGTTTTATCTTTGTAATAAAAGCATTTTGCCTAGGCTCTATCGTTTTAGATAGGTTCAAAACCACCGACGGATGATCGTTTGCTTTGTTTTCTTATTTATATTTTTTCAGTTTCAACAACTATAATCATTTCGGTTGCAACCTAATGTTTTAGATGGTTCCTGAACCCCCATAGATGATCTTTGAAAAGTTATAATCAAAATGATATTTTTCGTCGTTTTTATTTGAATGGAATTCTCGTTATTTAACAAGATTTATCGGAAGTTTTTGTAATTATTGTAAATTTATGGTAACGACCAAATCGGAAATTCGTGGTATTAATTTGCGCAAGGATAATAAATATTGTTTGAGATACAATGACGTATGAAGTTGAACACCGTGGGAGGAGCAGCAATCGTATTGCATAAAATTTCGCTCGCTTACCGACATTTCGTAACGTGCTTTACGAAAACCGATATAAACATCGGTTTCGCAGTAACAATTACTGCCGAGCCATCATACACGCAATGCAACTTTCTGTAAAATTGGTCACGTGCCATTAATGCCCCTGGTTTTGTGCATTTTCGTTACGAGTATCTTATATCTAATTATGTAGCTCGTAATTGCTTTGATGTTTAGTTATAATACTGTTATATCAATATCCTTTGCCTATATAACATCGAGTCCAATATTTAATTTGATTTGTAATTCTTTATAATATTATGATACTATTTCATAACGTCTACTACTACATTTATTTCAATTTGTATTAAATTATAGTTTTACATTGTTAATTTTAATATTGCAATAAGTGCAGTTTCTAATTCCATGCAATATTTATCTCGTCATAATTATTTATCAATGGGATATGAAAAATTAAGTGACATTCTGTTTTTTATCACCATATATCCTCTCATGTTGTTAAAGATTAAATCTTGCCTATTGTTCAAAATCGGATGTTTTTCTTTTCTATTGAAAAAGAAATGCCAGAGATAACTTCAAATCGATGGGTCAGCTTGCAGATTGCGATAATCGGACGATCGATCGTGATTTGAATTCGAATTTTTTTCAATGGGCATCTCTCGAAGATTCGTTCAATATCACGTGTTATCGAAAGGATTAGCAAACAACGATACAGTGGTGTGAGTTTGCAACTGTTGGAGATTTAGCTGAATATTGCAATTCTATGGTAATTATGAGAGATAAGATTGCAAACTAACGTCACAAGACGCATTTTTCCATATTTCACAGGAAAATCGTTTAGGACAATGATTTCGATAGATCTTTTCATTTTTTATATGCATGCTAAAAGTGTTCTTTTTTAACAGTAGTTGCCTTTTTAAGTGTGAACATAATTCGGATATATGTATTTTAATTATTAATATTTGAGAGAATTGCACTTCGGTAATTCTTTTCGGAATACGATTTTTCTTGCCGAAATGTTATTAATAGTACTGCATTCAATTGAATAAAATATCGCGATGTAGAAATTTACGAAAATTTCTTTGTGTTTAAACCAGATGTTAAAATTAAAAATTTGCTTTAAATTCGAATCTGAACTGGATGTAAAAACAGATGATTTAACAAAAGACTCTGATACAACGCGGAATTCCCACTTCATTCTTGGCGTATTTCAATCAATGTAAATTACTTAAGCTGTGATACTCAATGTTAAAGGCAATCTTATCGCAAAATTGTTTATCGTAACATTGACTTTGTATCGTCGAAAATATGTTTTAATCCGTAAGTTAAGAAAACACCGCTCAACGGCCACCGGAAGTTTACATCTTGAAGCTTACGTAAAAACGAACAACGTGAAAGTTCTTGATACATCAAAAGTAGGTTGAAAAAATTAATACAACATGAAGTCATAGAATTATAGACATAGTGAACTTCCTAATATTCCAGAAAATCGACCAAAATATTATTAATTTCTTCTCAACGCCTCAACCGTGCATATTTTCTTTTTTTTAAAATCACGCTTGTTGCTAAACTTTATCGTTTCGTCTCCTTTCCATGGACACTTTACCTCTAAAATCTATCAGGTTTATAGTACAATTTGTCTATTAACATATTGTTGACAAAATACGCAAATTTGTGTTCTCTGTAATTCATGCTGTGTTGTACAAAGAGCTAAAATTACAGTTAGATGGAATATCAAAATGTGCTGCGACTCCGATAAGAAAATCCTGTGAGAAACACATTCATCACATTTTCATAGGGAAGTCACAGCACATTCTGATTTTTTCTTTAACTTTACCTAAACTCTTATCACACCAAGAATATTATAACATTTCTGTCAGCTAATTACAAATGAATTTTATCAACTTCAAAGAGGAAAATAGAAATGCGACATAACATTTATATTGTATTTGATTATTAGTAAGAACAGTTATGGATGTTCTGTAGTCATAAAGTAATAAAAATTCACTTGAACTTCGCTAAGGTGCGATTGGCAGTGAGACTGTCGGTTGGAATGATAAGGGTTAATATCTTTAATAAGATATCACTGTTATTAAATTCACACTGTTTTAAATAATTCCACGAATTTACTTTATTCTTCTCAGAGTACATTGTCACTAATTTGTTAAAACTTTGTCTATTAAACGTTCGAAGTCACAAGATGTGCGAAACAAGTACGAAATTATGCTTCGGATAAAGAAACAATAGATGTTTAACACGTTGCCGCAGACTTTTAATTTGACGATCGTGCTAAGAAACACATTTTTTTTTGTCCGAAGCGGTAAAGCATGAGAAAACGCATAAAAGATCAATTAATATGCTGTCTGGCATGCTATACCTTTTATTTCGATGTATTATTCAATAATTAACAAGTGTATGCGTTAGTACACTTCCTACTAACGTTATTCTTTTTTTTATTGATTAAATGTGCACGACGGCTATAGCCGTCGTTTGTCTACATATCGCCGAATGTCGGACGGCTATAGCCGTCATTTGCGGCAACGTGACTTACAAGAGAATGCGATTTTTACAGTACTATAATACATCTAATACGTTCACAGAAATTTTACCATTTCTTTTTCAAGTTGAATGTAAAGCTGTGTTTCGATCAATGGATTTTTTTCGAATCTCAGTGGCTTTTGAAAAGCAGCTGGTGATTGAACACGTTGCCATGCACATGATGAACCTTATCTCGAAATGTGCTCCAAACTATAAACGTACGTTTGAAGAGGTCTTTTCGCAGACATTTGTGCCGTGCTACTCATTAAATTCTGAGAATACTGCGAATCTCACTATGCAACTATGTCCTTACATTTTATGAATAAGAAAAACTTTCGAGAAAAACTGTAAATGCGACTGCTAAAGCTAAAGCAAAATGACAACGGAACGTCTGTTTTAGGAAAAGATGATTGACTTATAAATGAAGATATCTTCCTCTTTGTTTCAAGCAGATGTTTCGTAGAATTGTTCGATATAGTTAGGAAAGTCTAATAGGAAGTTTTTGTTGTTAGAAGAATCTGTGGTGATAAGTAAAAAAAAAAACGCTGGAAAAAAAGAACGAGCTTCCTGCGAGTGAATACACCTTCGTATAAAAACGTCTTGGCTGGTTAAAGAATTATGTCAACGGCGTAATTAGATACCGTTAGTGTTATTACACTCTGCCTCATTGTAATCGAAGTATTACGGTTGATTGATCGCACTTAGCGTCACAAAGACAGTTATAATATCGTGGCAATAAAACGGAAAAAAATGTCGCCTATTTCCCCGAGTCATGATTAATGTACAATGAATTTTATATTCAACGTAATTATGCAAACGAATTTCATAAATACATCGTTAAATTAAATATCTTATTTGATCTCGAAAATTTCGTACAATTCATGTTATTTCTTTTCGATGTATAATTCTTTTGTTGTAAAATAAGAAAGACACATTTGTATTTTTATTTTACATCGGCAGATTGTAAATATATTTTGTAATCTTTAATTACGTTTGCTTAACAGACTGTATTAATGTTTGTACATATTACTGCAAACTTTGCACTGCAATTGCTCTTTTTCGCATGGGAAATTTTGTAATTAAATCGCCCCAGCAGTTTCACGTTTGCACATATTTGCAACGTCCGCGGCATGATAGTCAAGTGTGTGCGAAAGTTTATTAGAAGGCCTATAATCCTACATAAAGGCGGATGATGCTTTCTCTGTGGGTTTTCAACGTTTAACGCGAAACGATCGATGAACTGACAGATGTACAATTTTGTACAATTGGTACTCGATATGAATATTAATTGCAGATATCGGGTGCGACGACCGGGCACTTTCTTTATGAGAAACATTATCAATGCTCGTGGCGTTAAGTGTTCCGAAAAAAGGTTACTTTATCGTAAAATTAAAATTTCAATTTTTTCTTTTGCAACAAATCTATGCAAGTAGAATGATTTTACATATGTTGCGGTGTTCAAGCTTAAGTACAGATAAAAATGTTAATCCCGTGATATTTGTAATTCCCATTGCATATGTCGAAGATGCCAAGCTGTTGCGATATTCAATGGTTTCCCCGCAATTTCAGTGTTATATTTGAGATGTGTACGAATAGATTTTTGTAGAGTCGCTATTATACATGCACGAACGATTATTGTTAGAAAATGCTGTTAAATGCATCGAATAATTAATTAAACTATATCATTTTCAGAAGAGATTTGAAATATTCCTGTAGAGTATTCGTACTTTAAGGGCCAAAACACTGAACAGTAAAGTAAGGTATTTTGCGGAATTATGGCGTTGACATTTTATACAACAAAATGTCAATTTAACACGCGGTCAAACGAGTAACCTCAATCACAAGGTATGTTTACATTTTCGTCTAGAATCCGGATCGTATTGCATATTATCGTGTACAATACTGTCTACTCCAAAAACAGGACCATCGAGAAAGATGACATTTTGCCCCCTAAGCATATTCGGTCGCGAAAAATGTTTACAAATAAAATTCTCCATTTTATCTCAATTAAAGCATTCTCCGCATGAAAATACGGGAATATTCGATAAAACATTAACACTATTTTTATTTATACTTTAGTTGATATTAAATAAACCATTAAAACATTACAAATTAATAAAGCTAATACATACCTCATGAAGTAAACAGTGTCACGTTACATCCAACGACGCACAGCTAGAATTCCGGCTGTCGAAGCCATCGCTTTAAACGATCCACTATAATTGTCAACTACCGTATCTTCTTAGTTTCCAAGATACCCAATCATTCCTCTCGATCATCAAAAAAGAAAACTCACTATCGACTCGTATCCTTGCAATCTCCGACAAAAAGAAAGAACAGAAATCAACAAAGGATCAAAATTGAATTTTATCTCTTCAATCCGTATGTGACTTTTTGACGAAACAGAAAAAGCCACAGGATCACAGGTAAAGAATGAAAGTTTCACGTTCTAATGATACGTCACACGGATAATTTATCTTTTCCGATTGGAGTTTGAATTCTGGTTGTCGTTTCGGTGTACGATTTGTTATACTTGAGATTTCACGAGTAGTGAAATTTGTATTGGAGTTAAAGGTTCGCAGATGTCCGAGTGTCGCAAACACTACCGTCTCCCGCGGTGGAGCACGCTCACCTGAGTGTAGACTTGACAGCTAAGAGTTCACCTTTGAGAGGTGTGCTGCCACGTCTGCGCAGTGAAGCTCATCTCCCAAAACATCGCCACGTGCTATTCACGAGGCTTATGCCGTTTAGGCTGCTGGGTCATGCTATTGGACTTTCATCGATGGATATGCGAATTAACGGGAAGTTTGGGTTATTGAATTTTTCCATAGAATGGCAATTATGAGAGCGACCGTTTGGATTCGTCGGAGGGAAATGGATGAAGGATCATAGGATTGCAGAGGAAGATGTTTTGATGTATGTAGAAGTTTTAACTGGAACACTGAGGAGGATTGGAATTTTCGATTATTGCATTGAAAAGGAAATGAACAAAGTACGAATCGTATAGAAAGCTGTCACGATAATATGTTGAATCGTGGTGACTCTGTGGCTGGAATTTTTGATTTTGAATTATATGGGTATCTGTGAATGTAGAAGTTTGAAATGGTACATTGGGGAAGATTGGAAGCTTCGATTATTGCATTGCAAAGGAAATTAATGAAGTATGGATTGTATAGGAAGATGTCACGATATGCTGCACGGTGGTGGTGCTGTGGATGAAAATTTTGATTCTGACGTGTATGAGTATCTGTGGACGTAGAAGTTTCAGAGGGATTAGTGAGAAGAATTGGATTATTGTATTTTAGTATGAGACTTTATTTTGAGGGAATCATACCTGCAGAACTCTTTATTTACTATTTTTTTACACTTTTCACCTGAAGTGATATGATTTGTTTTACCTAAAATTGGTCATTTTAGAAAGCACCAGAATTATCGAAAATTTTATATAAAATCTACTGAGAAAGAAACTGTTTGAGGATACTAGTTAGGAATACGAGGTCCTGTCTCTTTTATCACCATTGTTCATAGGAAACTTTGATGGCTTGTTTTAAAGCACTGAGCAATGAATATTAGGAATACAAAGGAACTAAATACGAGGAAATAAGATAACTGTAGTTGCAGAGGTGTGTGCATAATCGAAACGATGTCCGATTGTACTTGGAGGCGAAATTAAATCTAGAGCAATCACATTCACCGGAACTAGGCAGGTTTTAAGCTGTTAAATAAAATATTTCAATCTGAAACCAGCACAATTTGAATGAAAATATTTCTAGCTATTTCCCGTATCTTCTATTTCTCAAAGCCGCGTAAACATTAACTTTGCGCGACACCGAAGACGACAAATGTTCTTGCGAAATCCCAAGAATACGGTTAAGGTGTGAAGGGTATCATAACGAGTAACAGATTTATGCATTCTCAATTCTTACATGATATTGCATCATATCTAATTATTCAATACATCAGAATTTTTCGAATTGACGTCAGACTTACATTTTTTTCCCATAGTCGTACTAACTGCATTGCGCCATATTTTTTCTTTTTTTCCCTAGAAAACTATACACATCGTATCCTTATTGCTTACTCGACAGTGCAAATGATATCAGAGGAAATAAGACAAAGATTTTTAAAGCTTTTTATTCGTACACTTAAGAATATTAATCAAGTGATCCGTTCAATTATACAAAACACGATTCCATCCATCGACGCATCGTCGCCAAAAACAAAGAGCAGATTAATTCTAGAACTTTTCTCCTTTCAGGTCGTCGCAGGACCTCTCAAAGATTCCGCCATGGCGGCGTTAATTAATGTTTACCATCCGTGGTGTTATATAATTTGGTTGGTACTCGGCATGCATTGTCAGCGATAAGCTCAGTTGCCTTCTTTATTGGCCAGAGATCCATCTTTTTTTTCTTTACCTGGCTGCTTTGCTATCTTACACTGTGCTTCCGTTTTCTTACATCACAGCAAAGTATATCGCGCGTACAGCCGTGTACTCATCCATTATGTGTGGAATTCAGGTGAATTCACGACCATTGTTGCAGCCGCCAAATGAAAAAATATCATCGTCCATTAGCCATGCTGTAAATCGTACGGACGGATGAAAAAGGAGCCACGTGTGATTGCTCATACCATTAAGTGACTCCATTCTTTGGCGAACATCCGGTTATATCGGACGGATAACAATTTCGCGGGAAAATCTCGTTTTATCGGTGAAGTACCGGGAAAACAAGGAATCTCATTTCACAGGAAACATCTGTAATAACGGTATTAGAATAATTTCAAGCTTAAAAAGTGCTATCACGAAGAAGTATCGAGGATGATTCCTCATTAAATCATATCATTTTGCAAATCGTGCCTCGTTGCTGCACGTATAACGTCAATTGCGTTTGGCTTAATGCTATTATCATTTAATTATAATAATCCCCTTTTTTTCTCCGTCCTTTTTTAAGTATGACAAATTACTTGTACGTAAAGAAGATTTATTGTGCGTTACGTATGACGACAAACGGGTTTCCCGTCTTTAAGCGACGATTTCTATTGCAGGAATTATGGTTTGATGTTGTTTTTGCCGAATATAGTTATACGC
This sequence comes from Cerceris ruficornis, assembly GCA_963989415.1. Classification (NCBI taxonomy): domain Eukaryota; kingdom Metazoa; phylum Arthropoda; class Insecta; order Hymenoptera; family Crabronidae; genus Cerceris; species Cerceris ruficornis. The sequence goes on along the minus strand of OZ022518.1, from coordinate 17,405,040 downwards.
TCGTATATTATTCATGGAATAGTGTGTTTATAAGTGTACATTTTTAAAATTGTATAAAATTTCATTTAGTATCTTTGCTAAATCTTTCATGGATTTGAGAAGTCTGCAACGCAAGTAATTTGATACATTGACTTTTTATTATACTTTAAACATTGTATTACTACGAAAGTATCAAATGTCACCATTTAAACGATAAATCATGTATCAAGTTTAAACATCGACTAGTTTAAACGGCTCAAATTGAATGCCAAACTGAATCAGCATTTTGCATACGCGATTTTCAATTACCATAAAACCATAGATCTCACATTCCACGATGTTATCTCTTCCGTTCGGTAATTTCCATAACGGAAGGGGAGAACTATTCGATGGCAAAAGACGGCAGGAATTCTTTGCCGTTTTACCAGAGAAAGATGTTACAAACGGCAATTCGAAACACGTAAGAGCATGCCGAATAGTTCTGTTAGCTGAGAGTGTCACCAATGACTGTTCAACGGAACTCGATCACGTTACATGAATTTCATTAAACGTGCCACCAGTTCCTGCAATCCTCCTACATTTACATTATCGAATCTCTGAAAAGTACAGGGTCGCTATTGCCATTCTTCTCTATAAATAAACGCCTAACGTTGAAACACAAAATTTCTCTTTTCAACGTACCTCAACAAATATATACGATCCCTATCCTTTATTTAATTAATTATACTTTCTCCATTCTACACATATATACCTACACATTCGGTTTCACAGAAAACAAAGCAGAAATTTCTCGGTGTACAGTAGTAAATAATATTACTCCGAGCCTGATTAGAAAGCATTCTAGAAATACGTGAGTTTCATGGAAATGAAATGCGTTGGCTCAAGCGGTAACTGTGCAATCGAAGGAATTCTATGTTTCTCGGCCGATACGTGTGTACATCTGATACGTACGTAAAATCGTGTACCACGCTGTCTACAGTTCTACCTGCATTGTCTACAGGCGAGATTATTTGCATTCTTTGTATATTCTTGAAAATCCTCGCCAATCTCCACGCCTGACATTCCGCGACTTTTTTCCTCTCGTTGCTCGTCTATACCTGTTTCCTTTTCCTCCTACCTTTTCTGAATCGTTAATTCTATTATATAACACGACTTTTCAGCTCTATTCCTATTTTTCGCTGCAAGTCGATACAGACGCATTTCATTGGCTGCCAGAGTTCGAAGATTCAAATTGATTCCATTTTAACGTTAGAATTGCCGGTGATAATTCTATTATTGTAGATATTTAAATATATTAAATAACTTTTTTTGGGAACAGAGGAATCAAGAGGTGATAAGGACGTTCACATAGGTTGTTTATAGTTTACGAGGTGGACGTGGAATGTCTACTACATGGATCCTTTTTAAAGGGTAATTTTTATAAATTAAATCAGGAATTAGTAATATTGTATGCCATGGTAGTTCTAGTGTTAATGAGACAAGCTAAGCAGATATGATGAATATTTCAAATAAATATTCAATATTCAATGATATAAAAAGAGATACAATAAATCTCAAGATTAAATCAAATAATCAGGAATTCCATTTGTAATGTATTGCACAATGTTTATAAAAATCGTCGAAAGAATTCTCACGTAACGCGCTTCACAGCCGGTCGAAATTTTCATCGTAAACGTTTCACTTTCAAATCCCACGTACATAAAAAGCAACTTCTCCGTGTCGCGTTATGTTCGATGAAGATTATTCGTTACATAATTAACTAGTCTCGTGCAAGTATCGCGAAACGTTTCAGCCAATTCCGTACAGAAAAATCGCTCCTCGATCGCTCTGATTATTTTCGTCCGCTGAATCGGAACCGATTGCAATGTTACGAACAATGCGGCGATGTTGCGCGAGTTCGAGGACATTTTCGTAATTCCAAATGCACAGCTGACGAGATAGGGCTTGAAAAAGAATGAAATACGATAAGATTGATTTTTCGACGGGTGAGTCTGATCGGAAATGCGCCGCGAAGATCGTCGTTGCTCGTCGGACGAGGTGGCCGAGTGGTTAAGGCGTTGGACTGCTAATCCAATGTGCTCTGCACGCGTGGGTTCGAATCCCATCCTCGTCGTTCGCTTTTTGTCACCTTGCAAAACGTTCGGGCTGCGTGCCGTTTGGTTTCGTTCAAATTATCTTGAGGCTAGAAATTCGCTGTATTTATTGCGAAAAGTGGAAGGACCGTGGAGACGTTGTTTGAAGGAGAAGGAAGAATTGTGTATTATTTACAATTCGATTGTGAAAATGTATCCTTCAAGGAATTTTCGCTTGTTTGGTAAACGTTGCTTGGCGATTTCAATTACGGATTTCTAAAAGGATTATATATTTTTTGTAAATAATATTCGTATTTTTGGTTGGAAAGTGTGGTGATACTTTATAAAAATTGAAAATTGTAAAAAAGGTATAAAGGTTAAACTTGATTTTAATTACTTTGTTCCCTGTATCATGCGCGGATAAACTTTTTTCAATGTTTTTCGACAAAGATAAGGTAAACGAACAGTGATTTAATTTGAATATCGGTATGAAACTTTACCGGAATTTGCGGAGGGTATAACTTTTTTTGCAAATGTAAATATTTTTTTGTTATGGAAAATGAAATGTAAGGTTTTATCTTATTTATTTTGTATGACGGAAGAATACATTTTTGTTAATGTTATTTGATAAGATAAATGCATTCGGTGATTAAGTGAAAGTATTGAAGGATCAGATTTGTGTGCACGTAACCAGGAAGCGGTTTCAGAGACAACTTTGTCCGTTCTTGATAAAAACGACTTTCCTCGTTAATTTACTAATCGATTAAATATCCAAGTTCCAAAAAATATATGAAACATTAGAAATTGTGTTTTACACAACAAAATATATATAAAATAAATATATTGATCTGGAACTCTTATGTAAAATAATGAATAAAGTTCTGACGATTAAAGAATTGAGAACATTGGTGCGATGAAACGCACCTGAAACAACAAAAACTGTATCGGCAAATAAAAATAACGTCGCTGAGAAATGAAAAATCTGGCTTTACAAGATTTTCCTTGCCCTATTTGTCGAAACTGTGAATTTTATTATCGTTACAAATCATCAATTACTTATTTGTTAAAAGCGTAAATATTCAGTGGGAACATGCGTATCGCCGTGAGCAATTATTCTTTTAGCGTTACGCAATCGGTTACGTAACTTTGGAATGTGTTTCGCGTTCAATCGTGATTTTTTTTACGATATCGTTCTGGAGCACTTTGTTATAACAGTAAGAAAAGTACATCGGATCACGCGAGATTGACGCAGTAGAAAAATAAACGAAGTCGCAGAATTCGTATGGGAGGGAAGAATCAGAAATAAAAAATTAAGAGTCGCAAGAAAAGCGACATTAATTAGCTATACGATAAAGATAATTCCATGTTCCGTTCCGTTTTATCAGTTTCTTGATCGGCGAAGTATTATCGAATGGAATTATCAAATCGTCGAATGCTCCCTAAAATGTCTTTGTTTCGGCATAAGCATGCATACTTGGCATTAAACAGTTTGCATCTGCGAAACAATCAATTGTAAAGTCCGATACAAGCGTGACAATCTAGATGTTTGATGAAGCGTAACATTGGGATTACGTGGAAATAAATTACCCATTAAAATTATTGTTATTACGTACTGTTTGTCGTTCCTGTCAGACACGAGTATTTTACAATTATATCGTATAAAAATCAATTTTTTTTCCTCTGTCAAATTGACATCGTAAATAGAATTCTTGCGATAATAGTTTTCAATCCGTTTCTGTTTTATTTTAACTTTATTTTATATGTTGCGACCAGTCGTTTTCGTTTTTCAGTCAGGAAATAAATTTGTTTTTGCAAATTTCAAGACGATTTACTTCGTCTGAGAAACACTATCTCACACTGTTACAGTTATCTGTTTTTTTATGTAATTAGGACAAATTTTGTTGACATGATTCTCAGTAATAAACAAATTTAAAACTGTCCAGAAAAACCTCCAGGCATAAATGGACGTACAAATACGTTTATCAGAAATTGTTACATGGAATGGTAAGATCGTTGTAAATTCTATTTTCGACAATGTTCTAGTGGAAACACAGCTATGCAGCTCTATCGCTTATTTAGTAATAAATAATGTGTTATGGTGACGTGTGATAAATTATATACAGCCGTTTAAAAAGCAAGGACATTGCATATCGAGAAGTCTTTTTGATTTAAGGTTTCTCGCCGAAAGAATGCCAAGTTTAGATAGAAGAGTACAATATTATTGTGCAGACTATTGCAAATACGCCACATTACGTTGATTATTTCAAGGCTATTAAAACGGTAATTGGCTGTAAAATCATCTACCGCATGCTTCAGCAGAGATTAGATTTATTTAACTATTCAATACTCGTTGCAGACAATAGTACAATGTATTCCTAACACAGCAATCGATCATCGTTTGTGCAAAGAACTTTCCTACTTGCCTTTAGCCTTGAGAGAGAAGTTTTCCTATTACTACAATTGAGCTTTTTACCTTCTAGAATGTCAAATTATAACGTGCAATTATATTAACAACGATTAAAAATGAAAATACAAGTAAAACATGATTAGCAACATCGACGATATGAAAGTGGGCGTCAATCTCTTGAAATTTTTCCAATTATTACAATTTCATCTCTTCACTGTCAGAAAAAGATATGAAAATACAATACCGAATTGTTTTAGCAATGTTAAAAGTCATGATTCCACCGGTAACGTTGGCTGTGATCCTTAAATGGTAACGGAGCTCATGAGCTCCTTTAAATTGCGCTCGAAAACATATATTGTTTGCTCAATCCACTCCTCTCGTTTGTAGTTGTAGAGCGCGCTTGAGGTCATAGGAAAAACGTGGTATTTTATCGTACACGATGCCTGAGATTTTTTACATATATTCATAGGCGATAACGCTGTATCAAGTTCTGCCTTATCGACATTACGAACTCTTTCTCACAATGTTTTACGTTGAAATGTGTACGTCTCGTTGGTCGAGCGTGCGTACGGAGTTGACAGCGCATTCGATTATGCAAAAATGCCGTACCAAAGAGTAGGAGCCGAGGAAACGATGCCGTTACTGAGTAAGTTGATTTCTTATTAAATATTTCAATTAACCGTTCACTCGATTGTATGACACGATGGATCGGGCGATTCCAATTGTCTCTTGTTACACGTACAGTTTGTAGATGATAGTGATACTGCTCCATCGTAGCTACTTATAATTACGATCTATAGATCATCGAATTTCTGTGTTTTGACCTTTGGTGCGCACGTAACCGATAAGTCAGTAACACGATCGAGTTTGTATTTTCAGGTTAGAGTAGAATAAATGACGTGACATTGTTTTGTCAGCTTGCAATTTTTTCAAATATTAATCTTTGTTTGCGTGCTGAGTTATACTTGTACGTTGTTGGGAGACCTCGGTCCCCGAGCAGTCGTGGCCGAGTGGTTAAGGCGTCTGACTAGAAATCAGATTCCATCTTGGAGCGTAGGTTCGAGTCCTACCGACTGCGGTTAGAGTGGAATATTTTTTTTTTCATTTTCTATACGTTTCTACTGTTTGATTTTTAATTCAGAAAATAAGAATATGTAATTTATATACGCGTATTAATTTGTAGCTGTGGGAGAATGTAATAATTTGTTAGGTAATAATTGAAACACTTAACAATAAAACTACCAAGGCGGTCAAAATGACGATTCCAAATTTTTTTCTAAAAATTTTCTAAATTGATACGGGTGCCACGCAGTAAATATTCCAGTTCTATCTTATAAAACGTAAATTACTTAATTGGTCATTTTTTTCACCTCTTGATTCTTCTTTTTCGTAAGTTATTCAGTATATTTAAATATAATAGATATATCGCCGGTAGTTCTAGTGTTAATATGAAACGACATTATTGTTGAATTATGTATAAATTTCTACAATTCCCAGGCACATTTACAAATATAACATATTAATTTTGTTTCTTATTATCACTTTACAATATTTTCATCTTGACATGACCACTTGTAAGAGGGTTTCAACAATATTTCAGTATCTTTCGAGACACTATGCAATGCACTTTCAAATTAATGTAATTATCTTTTAATACTTTCGATACGTTATCAAGTAGCAACGATAATGTCTTTCCACGGCTTATTGAAAGAAGGCATCAATTATTATCGCCCACGGCCCGTGGTAATTTGCAAATGTAAATAGAGAGTTTCGAAGAGACGCACGATCTTCCGTAGGGGACAATCGACATAAAGATAAAGTGCAAATGCGTTATGTCAGATCGTCTGCGCCCATTGTTTTCGTCTCTGTTTCAACTCGTTGTTGCCTTGTTGCAAACTCGTGTTCCTTTTCATGACTTTATTTATTTATCTTAGTCAGATAAGTAGCTAGTACATACTCGTGCAGACAAGATCAGCGTATTGTGTGATTTTTAAAATCATACCCTTGCAAGTGTCGCCTCCAACTGTGACTCATAATGCACTCGCTTTCAGAATGTCGATGGAAATAATATGGATTTCGTTTTTACTGGCAATTGATACATATAAATTGCGAAACTCAAGCTCGTTGTTATAACTAATCCGAACAATATTTCAACGATATGCATATTATACACAGCGTATATTCATCAATCGAGTAACATGTGTCAGTGCCATCAATCTTTGTACGGTACTCGATCTAGATTGATCAACATAGATACTTTGCGCCAGAGTTATCTCCATTACCTTCGTCGACTCTTCCTGTGTATCAGAATAGTATTATTATCTATCATTTAACGAGAGTGGATGATCGAGTTATCAGCCCATTATGCTTCCGGCAATGGATCAAATTATAGTGTATTATTCCTCATGGACGCCGTTATTATTTATTTCGTGTTATTATAATGTCCTGCATGTACGATGAAAAATAATTAATAACGTATAATAATTTTTCTTTAGCCATCATAATAAGTGTATACATTTTACTGTAACTAATAATACGGAATTTATCATTAGCAGTATGTAGGAATCAACATTACTGAGAATCACCGTGTATAATTTGACAGCAAATCATTAAACTCTTCAGGGACAGATCGCTTAAGTTCGAAACGCGGACAATGTTCAATGTATCCCTAAACATATATTTTAGGAACGTTTTATAATAGGAATTTGAGAATGGCTCAAATCAAGAATGGCGGAATTTCGAAAAAGTGAACTAGCCACATATATTGAGTTTCATCAATCTACATTACAATATGGTATTAGTAGTTTGGAGAAATGATAAATTGAACTGTTTAACAGGCTTGATAGTTGTCTCATCGCACAGAGCTCAACGAGCGCGCCAAAACAAAACTCGAAGTATCTCCGAGCAAAGTTGAAATAACGACAGACATTGTCATAATTACCGACATATTTAATCATAATGTTATCGATTATTACCGTGCTGAAATATGAAACAATAAACAGCTAAAGCATCAGCGTTCAGAAAGAACTTAACGACGAAGAGATGTAGGAAGATTTTACAGTCTCGAGCGACACTCCGCACTTCTTATTAATCATGTGGTCTGGGAATCACGACGGATCAACGGAGACTCATGATCAAATATTTTACAAAGATCAAATCCGTGCAATCGCGGGAAAAAATTCTCTCTATTCGATGTCGATATAACGCACATTTGAAAGTCCGTTATCAGAGAAGCTCGACGAACGTGCGTGTTAAATGCGTTATCGTTCTCTTAATTGCACATTTGAAAACTTCTTCCCCCGTGAGTTATCTGCCGCTTTAGGTTTCATCGTGGCTATACTTTCCTAAACATGCCAGTATGTCGGGGAAGTTGTAGGTGAAAAGAACATGCTGGTCTATCGTACGATTTCATCCATCTTTTATTTCTACGAGCGAAATTGGAATGACTTTAAGTTCCATTAAGATCAAACGAAACAAAGTGTGACATCTCGTTTTCGTATTGAAGCGGTGAAAAGTAAGGAAGGATACCGAATATGGTTCAAAGTATGTATAGAAACGTCGAGTGTATTAAATCTGATAATTCTTATACATCGATTATCAATTTCGAGGGTTTGACGTTGGTAACACGGTGGAAGTATTTGTTTATGTGTATTTAAAAAAAAAGTAGATAAAAATCGAGCCCCTTATCTGAGGAATTGAGAGTGATTGTTCATTTGTGCGCCGATAATATCGATCTGTTCTCAACCTCGAATGACGAATGTCTCGGCAACTTTTACGCTAATAATATTTGACTTATTGTTTTTGGACAATGCGATATATTTGATTTCATGTAAAATAATATTGGGCCATTATATTTGTGGGAATTAAATGGCATAAAGTGCATTCTAATGTGAACGAAAACATTCTGTATTTGTAACTTTATGTAGAACGATCATCGGCTGAAATAACGTCTCTGTTGTCGGTGATTATTTTGTCGTTTGTTTAAATATCTTTCTTCTAAAGTTGAAAAGACGTGGTGACGTACAGTTAGCACAAAGATTCTCATGGCTGTAGCCAATGTAACAAGCGTACAGTAATGACTGACATTAACGAATTAATGGAAGATTTCCTCGGTTTTCATCCGGCGTGTACTCCTCGTCAATTTCGAATTTTCTTTCGAAAATAACAGACGCGAGTTAGTCGTGAAAGAACTTGTGCGCAAATGTGCGCGAAATCTCTTCGTTTGAAATATTCTTCTGTACTTTTTGTGATACAACAAATGGAATTCATGGAATAATTAAGAAACGAGTTTGAGTATTAATCACGGGAAGAATGTATTCTCCAGTGCCGATAAGTATGAACGACAATGTTCCTGAAAATATTTTGTAAATTTCGAGGACACATTTTAGTTAGTGAACAAAACATGTGTGTCGTTATTTTCAATATGGAAATTTACAGAACTACTGTTTGTGCACCATGGTTTGACAATTTGCATGGAAATTATTTATCACAGTTTTCAATGTTCATTGGATACGTTTTAATTGCGTATAGTAAATTAATTACTATGAGAATATTTAGGTTTATTAGTGTATTATTAGAACTTCAAATTCTTACATTATGCCACATATCTAGTAAGGCTAAACTTAAAAAATATATCTCGCAAATAATACGAAGTACGAGCAATGTTTAAAACAGCATGCTAAAAAGGATCTAACTGGCATGATAGAAAGAAGTGAAATTCATTGTAAAATACAGACGAAATGATGAAAATTTATATAAAAAGAAAATTATTCTTTAATCGACAATGGCTATTGCTCCATTATTGGAATTTTCTGCATGCAATTTCAGTAAAGTGTAAATCATTGTAAATTTAATTATTTCTTCCTTAACTATCTTTTTGATATTGGAAATGATAGGGGGAACCGTAATGACATCGCGATTCGATTTGAAGCAACTACTTCTTCGAAGGATACCGATCCTTGCATGGCTGCCACTCTACAGTTGGTCGAAATTCCTGCAGGACACTTTAGCAGGATTGACAGTTGGTTTAACTGCCATACCGCAAGGTATAGCTTATGCAGTCGTGGCAGGACTTCCGGCACAGGTTTGTAAACTCATCCAATATTTTTCGTCTTCCTTTATCAAACTTTTATTAAGCTCACGAGGCGAAAAATAATAAAAATTTGATGGAACGTCGACGTTTGAAATATGAATGATTACTTTTTACGAAAGTGATTGAGTTGGTTTAATAGTGAAAGTTAAATTCTACCATAAAAGGGAACTTATCAGCCAATAGTAAGCTTTTTTAGAACGTACTCTATATTCCTTCGCATTGTAATTCAATCTCAATGGCATATTGTAGAAGTCGAGTATTCTAAAAAGTTTCGAATTGAAGTTTATCCAGTTTAATTAATTTTACATTATCTGACAAAGTTTTCAAGTAAATATTAAGTACACAGGCGGCGTACAACGGATGCAACTTGGAAAGTGTTTTCATTCTTGTTAAGAGGATACTCCTTTGCTATATTCCTATATTAACAAATACTGTCATATTTTTTAATCAATACAATTCTTCAAAATACTTTTCCTTTGATAGACTCAGACTTATCTTATGGCAACATTTTCAATGAACTATTTATTCCGATCTTTTTTAAATGTCAGAAGAAAAGAAGTTATCTAAGTATCGGAGAGTTATTTCCTTTAAATTGTTACATCAAATCGATAATAGTTGGAAAGACGACTCTCGTTAGGTGAACTTTTGAAAACTTCAGTACGGCCTCTACAGCAGTTTTATGGGATGCTTCGTCTACCTTGTGTTCGGTAGCTGCAAGGATGTCACGGTGGGCCCCACTGCAATAATGGCTTTATTGTCGCAACAGCATGTCATCCGGCTCGGGGATGATATCGCCGTGAGTGCATCTTTATACCCTCTACTTTCCAAATGGTTCCTCAAAGGATTCCTCTCGTATATTCCTTTATTGAAATTTCAAATTCCTTTCCCGAAGATTCCAGAAAACCGGCAAATAGTATCGAGTAATATTAAATTGAACCTTTGGCTTTATCTTCAGGAGTGCATTTCATATTAGTCCATTTATTCGTAGGTACTTATATGCTTCTTGTCGGGTAGCATCATCACCATCATGGGATTCCTTCATTTGGGCTTTCTAGTGGAATTCATCAGTATGCCCGTGATCAGTGGATTTAGTAATGCGGCTGCAATTATTATAGCGACTGCCCAATTGGGAACACTTCTCGGTATAAGTGGGAGGAGTGATTCTTTCATCGATGCCGTTGCCAAAGTCATTGATCGTATCAATGAGGTTGCACTTTGGGACACGGTTTTAGGAGTCTCTTCTATGATCGTGCTTGTTGGGCTGAAGGTGCGTTTATGATTTCTACTAATCTTTTATTTGTCATTAATATTTTTCGATAATTATTCGTGTCAGTTGAGTTTGCTATTGAAATAATTTGGAATGATATTTTTCAACTGTTATTTTTCTGTGTTAAAATTAGAAGCTGCCCGGTAAGAAGAACGGTACGGCATTTCAAAAATTTATGTGGCTAATGACGTTGGGTAGAAACGCCATAGTGGTCATCGTAGGAATACTACTAGCTTATTCTCTGTCTTCTTATGGTATTAAACCCTTCAAAATTACGGGAAATATAACAGAAGGCTTACCACCCTTTGGTCTACCACCGTTCTCCATTGCAAGCAAGAATCATACGTACAACTTTGTGGAGTTAGTTAGCGAACTCGGAAGCAGTATTATTTCAGTACCACTGATTGGTATTTTGGAGAGTATCGCGATTGCTAAAGCTTTTGGTATGTCGACGTCGATAAACTCATGTTCCATTCACTCGATAAAGTGAATTAATATTTTTTAAGCCATCAAAATACCGATCGCAATAGATCTGATGGGGCGCGGTAAATCGGTGAGGCAAGAGGGGTTGTAGCTCGCACCTCCTATTTCCGCCACATCGTTCCTGGAAACCTGAAGCTCGGCCCCATAATAACCAAAAACAAAGCACTTTTTTCGTCATTCACGTGACGACATAACGAATGTGTGGTTTTTTCGGCCAGAAACGCGTTAGAATCGAAAATACGTGTAAACGAGGGACGTCACTATCCGTCTAGCGAATCAGACCAAAATACTTGTCACGCGCCATCAGATCTTTTGCGGCCGGTAATTGAAGATATATTTAATCGTGTGATTTTTCGTGATTACTTTGTGATCTTAGTTGTGGTTGCACTTTTTCGAAATGTATGCTATTCTATTCTAATACTTTAAAATGTCAAAAAATTACAAAAATTGCAATTTATGTAATAAATGGTAATTATGTTTCTTACACGATTGAATATAATTATCGTTACACAAGAAATTATCAGTTATTTCATGACGAGAATATTCATCATACTCAGCTACGAAATGACATTTTTCGATTAACACTAGAACTACCGACATTAAATCTATTATAGTCTATCATATTAAATAAGTACTTTGAAAAAAGAGGAATCAAGAGGCGGAAAAGATGATCGATTCGGTGATTTATGTTCTTTGACATGGACGTAGAATATTTATTCTATGAGTTTTCTATGAACTTGGAGAATTTTTGGAAAAAAATTGTGTACCGGTGATTTTGACCGGTTGGTAGTTCTAGCGTTAAACGACATTCTTCTCTTTAAGGTCATAATTTCTTTTGAAAATGAATGATATTCTTCTGATTTTTCTTACGTTCTTTAGCAAAAGGAAAGACGGTCGACGCTAATCAAGAAATGCTAGCTTTGGGACTATGCAACGTTTTTGGAAGTTTTGTCAGGTCGATGCCAACCACAGGAAGTTTCACGAGGACCGCCGTGAATAACGCTTCGGGTGTAAAAACACCAATGGGTGGTATAATTACTGGATGCCTCGTGCTTTTAGCATGTGGCCTTTTGACTTCAACTTTCGAATTCATCCCTAAAGCAACGCTCGCTGCCGTGATTATAATCGCTATGTACTACATGTTTGAAGTCCACATTTTTGCCCTGCTTTGGAGAACAAAAAGTAAGATCCTATAGCGTATATTTCCAACCTTGTACTAAATTAGTTTCGCATCGAATACTTTTACGTAACTCTCCTTGTAAATTTATGTCATTTTTAACGTTACAAAGACTTTATGAATTTTTCTCGACATTAACAATCCAAATGAACTAACATCATATATATAATATTCAAAAAGAATTGTTAAAATCAATTTACTATTGCCACTCTTCATTCAACACTGTTCTCCACCGCTTTGATTTCCGATTCCTCACATGTCGGCAGATTTTTCGAGAACTGCCAATGAATTCCTTTCGATTGGCAATTCACTATTTACCGCGAGGTACGTTGACGTTAATTTGGTATTCGCCTCTGTTTGCAGAGATCGATCTGATACCTTTGACAGTGACTTTACTGAGTTGCTTGGCAATTGGTTTAGAATACGGCATGATTGCTGGAATCGCGGTAAATCTAATTCTCCTGCTCTATTTCGTGGCCAGGCCTGGCTTATTGATCGAGGAACGCGTTGTCGATGGTCTGACAATTCTCTTTGTGTCTCCTAAACAGTCGTTGAGCTTTCCAGCCGCGGAATATCTGCGAGAACAGGTGATGTCCTGGTAAGTAAAACTGTCAGCATTCCCTTGCTTGTCGGCTCGATCACATCAGAAACATTTCGTTATGCATGTTTTATCGTTCTCCAGGAGCGACAGAAGAACCGAGGTCATTCCTGTGGTGGTAGAGGGTCGTCACGTACTTCGAATCGATGCCACAGTCGCCAAAAACCTTGCTTTACTTTTGGCGGATCTGCAAGCGAGAGAGCAGAAGCTCGTCTTCTGGAATTGGTGCGAAGATGCCAGGCGGACTTTGATAAGCTACGACGCTTCTCTGGCAACGTCCTTCAAAACTTCCGGTAGCATAGCTCAAATATTTTCAGGCAGGAACGCGTCTACTCACGTTTCGCGCGAGTGAAATTCGGAATCTAACGAAAGCACTGAACGAAACGTTTGGAATGCGTCCACTGGTGTGTTCAGTTAGCGACTGTTCATTCATCGAAATCACGTTTAATGAAAACTCCGAAACGTCGAAAGTTTTCCGCCCGATATCAAAGTTACGATGAGAATTACCATTCGTTCGCGGAAGATCGGCTGAAAGTTGTTCCCATCGAATGGACATCCGGTTTAATCATCCGGTAACTTCATGGAAAATACGGAGTTTCCGGTAACAATCGACTTATTACGGAGCAACAAGTTCTTGAGTCAGGAAGTGTCCATTATGTGACTTTAAAGAACGTTAGAATTGAAATTCTGAGTACAGAGAACGACTAAGTCGTTGAGTTCTCAATCTGGTAAAAGCGTTTATATTTTCGCAAGTGTAGCGTATGATACAATTAACACCACATGGTTTTGCATATTAAATATTTATCAATGAGTGCTGATCTGTAACAAGCTTGCATCGTGATACTTTGATGATTGATAGCATTGAATTTCTAAATTCATAAAACCCTGAAGTTTTAAGATTAAAGTTAAGAAGCATTAAATTTTGCATTTAAACGAAACTTTAAATCTTAAATCATTGTCAGTAACAATATTGACGTCTTTATTACCGTTATACATGACGCAATAAATATTGTGCAGTTCTGACGTTTTAAATAACAAGATCGAGTGTCAGCTGTATAAAGCTGACGACAAAAGGATTAAAGAATCGCAGTCTCGTTTTATGAACGACAACGTCTGCACATTCATGCATCGTCGATTCAATATATCCTGGTGGAAGAATGAAATTTTATTTCAGTGGTTCTGCGGGTACCTGCCGAGAGTTTTATGGGAGAAATTTTTATCGCGACTCTATGACTTCGATCGTACGTTACGGGCGTTTACGAGTAGACCTACCTAGGTGTATGTGCTTACAGAATCACTTATGATGAAGTACATGAGTACGGTTTGAAGTGTATTAAATTATGATATCTGACAATAACCCGATTTTTTATGTGTAATGTATAATGCATTCTGAGAGGAATATTTTTCTCTTGTACTCGCTATGAAATAACTTCTATTATGACCGGACATCTCTCATGGATCGTTGGATTACTTTTCGTATTGTGTGTACTGTTGATGATATAATATTGTTATTTTCTATTGTGTTGTGATCCATTGATGATAATATCTGAACAGTTAGATCGTGATACATCGAACATGCGAGTCTTGTTTTATAACTGATGTATGAAGATCGGAGATAAAATCATGTAATTTTTGCATTTGTATCAATTTGATGTGTTCATGTGACGCGATAAATGGAATAGGAAGTTTCGAAGGTTGCCAAAAACTATTAAATCAAAAATATCAGTGGGTCACGATACGATCAAATTATTTCTATGCTGTTAATTTATACGATATATCACAAATCAGGGATAGATTGCTATTTCAGCAATTAATTCTGAGTTATTGCGCATTCCGAAGAGAAATCGTACGGTAAGGGGTTAAATAATATCTAACTCGTGGTTTTAACAAATTATTTTCCCTTATACAGACGTTCACGATAGAGGGTTCAGGTTTTATAATAATATTTAGAGTGACGAAATTAATTTTATAACATTTAAAAATTCTTTTTATAGGACAAATTGATATCTTCGTTATTTATATTATTTGGCACGTTTGTATCGAATATTTCCTTTTTCGATGTTTAATAAAAACAGTAAACATTGAGCAAACATTGTACGATTTCATTTTTATCTGCTTGATTTTTGTGAATGATTTGTTTTATACTTGGATAATCTATATACGCTGACTCTAAGGTACGTAGTGAGTTAATGACTGATTAAATGTTATTAATTAAAACATTCCAATAAAGAATAACACGAAATATTACTTCGATTCAAATAGCTGACTATTTCACGCGCCATCTGTTGTATCAGTTGTAAACGACACTAATGCCATCACGGTAATGCACAATTCTACCTAGATATATCCTTATTGCGAAGATCAAAAACGTGTCTTCAAACTTAGTAATATTATATGCGCATTTAACTAGCATACATAAGCCATATAACAATTGAAGAATGAATAAGGTCGCTAATTTTCCTACTACCTTTTTTCCGTCTTTCCCAATATCTAAATGTACTTTCCATAAAACAAACAATGTGCAACAGTTGAACCAAATTATTGAAACAAATAATTTCCTCCTCAAATGTGAAAGCACGTAATAATTCAGATACAACTTAAAAGTATACATATTAAAAATGTGCTTACTCTTTTCAAACAAACGTAATTAAATAATTACAACTATATCATTCCAATCATAATTGAACACCTTAACACCCTAATAGGTTAGCTAAAGTAACATACCTTTCCCGCTTGGCAAGTGTCGAAGAAGACGCGCTTCAATTTTTGCCGATGAGTCTATTGCTCCTTTCCACCGCATCGTTGGAACACGTTTTCTTCTAAACGAATGCAATCCTGTACGTTGTTCTGAGTTATTTATGAGAAAAACAACACTAAAACTGTCTATCAAAAATGCACCACTAACTTTTCTAACGCGCCACTTCGTAGTTACAAAGTGCGCATGCGCGAGGAGTACTCCGCGTTAACGGTAGCGCGCGCATTAGCGATCGACCAATAAGAAAGCCGGGTAGTAGAGGGTGCTTCGATCGATGCACTCGCCCTGGGAGCGTGCGCCAGCAGCCGACCGTTTACATTGCGATGAGCGTCGCGGCGCCCTCAACGACAGGCAAAGTGCGGACGTCGTCCTAGAACGTCCGTTTTTTCTCTATTACCTCGGTGTGTATTCTCGTGTTCATCGCTGTGCCGTTGGCGATAGGAGACAATTCGGGAACAGTCTCGTGTTTTGACACAGGTGGTCGTTTGTATCGGTGGTTTGTTGCACTTTTTGTTTACAACGAGCGATCGTCATTGAAATCGCGATGAAACAATGAAAGAGACAGCCACGAGCAGCGACAACTGTCAGAAAGATGCCGGTACAGCACGCACGAATGGAGAATGCTGGCCAGCTGGGCAGTATCGCTCTATAATCGTAAGTAATTTGAATTTAATCCTTTCTCGGGTGAAACGCGGTTAGAGGGTTGTGTTCGAGTTCATGTCGACTGCCTCGTTATACAGGTCAGTGTACCTGTCAGTTGTTGAAGTTATAGTTAAACGAGGTAATAGGGATGTATAGATTAACATAAGTATGTTTCGAGGCTGATGTTGAATGAATTCAATGAAGTTAATAGAGAAATGCATGTATCGAATAGTCCTACCAAAGGAGCATTCCATCGTTATAACCTTAATTTCGCTATGGACATCGTGACACTTATATTTTCCTCGATGAATTTTGTTGATTTGATGGAGATTGAGATGATACTTTTTTGAATATTGACTGTCACTGGAACAACTTCGAATTCTTTTAAAGATATAGTTTAGAAGCTATCGGTAATTTTTGGGCAATTTATCCGTACAACGATACCATCGTGGTATTCCGATATCATCTCCATTGTTTGATCCAAATAATGATACCTTACAGTTCCTAATTCAAGTATTGTACACCATTAAATCACTGAGTATTATTCACGACTGTTGTTTGCTTCTTTGTTTATTGTTGTTGCATGGGTGTTCCAATTTGCTAATTCATTTACAGTTACATGTTAACAATTATTCACCTACTAATTATATTATTTAGGTTTACCACATTCAATTCGGTTTGTGTGTATTGATATTCAATACACCGATTTTGTGCCATGTATTATTCACACATATTCGCGTATGATAAAATGCGAACCAATGCATTTAAACAACTGTATTATTTGTGAATTATAGTTTATACATATTGGAGTAAACAAATTATGTTTCAAGATATTCCATCTTCGTTTTATCAAATTTTTAATACATAATTATCGTGTACAGTAATACTTCGTATTACTGTACATTATATGTACATTATATATGTTATAGTAATTCGTTTTAAGTTCAATTGCTTCATATAATTTCAGGCTTTTTATGCAATAATAATTTTTAATTACTTTATGGAATACGCGGTACCAGTCGGGGACATAATTAATGATCATACGTTATTAGTGATTGGAAATTATTAATTATATGAATCACGGTATTTGAAATAAATTACAATACGATTTTGTATGACAAATTATCGCTTCGTCAGTTAAATATTTCAAGCTGCTTCCAAATCTTGCATTATTTTAACGATTACCGCTTACTTCGTGGAAATTTTGAATATTAATAACTTCGTGCTGTTCATATTGAAATTTTTTCATATACATAAAACTCGCCGATGTTGTTTCCATTAACGCGGAAATATTGCTGCTTACAGAATTTTATATTTTAAATATTTACACAATTTTAAATTGGTATATATCCCAAATATTTCATATTTGAATTCCTAGGACAACAGAATGCAATAATAACACCACAAAAGCCGTCAAATGAACTCAGAGAAACAAAAGTTAACAATTTCTAAATCCAAACCTTTCACATATATTTTACGATGAAAAATATCATAAAGATCATAGCATTTCCCTGCATATTTTATCCTCATTTAAAGCCCTGGTATCAATTACAATTTTTATTACTATTTAAAGGGCACGTTTAGACAACCTCTTTAACGTCATCGTTCCCTTTGATGTCTATCGTTAATATCAGGTATACGCTTTTCATCAAATTAAATTAACGTGAAACTTTACCTCTGCAATTTCCATGAAAACTTGCTCCAGAAATGTAAAGCATCGTAAAACATCGTCCCTATTATGAAACAGAAAATCTATGAAATTTATACATTGGATCGAATCATTCCCTCTCGTAATATCGATTTTTCCAGAACGATTAGTTGAGCCAGATTTTTTTTCACAATGCGATACCTCAAGTACAAGAGCAGATGTCCGTCGAGCGTGAAACGAAAATAAAACGCAACTTTTACACCTAATTTCATGCGAAATTCATGCGGGCTAACATCTTATTTCGTATACACCAGTGGTTCTGACAAATTTTAGGATTTCTTGCATCATGGTCTCTTTACAGTTTTTTAGATTTTCCGTGGACCCTTTAAAATTAACTAAAATTAATATACAAGCTATTGTTACCAAAGTATTCTTTTACAAACAATTATTAATTCAAAAAATGGAAAATCTTCGTCATCAAATGTATATTCAATGGGATTGGCTCATCTGCTTTGCTTGAACTAGCCCAAAATTACAACTTGTAACTGACCCCTTCGGGGTGTCCTAAGGCCCCTTTAAGGTCCTCTATAGCAGGGCTGACCACCTGCTGAATATATATATATATATTACATATATATATATATATATGTATATATATTTTAATACAAATTAATAATAATATATATTCAAGCTTGTGTCTTGAGTATTAATAAGGGAGAATGGGGGATGGGGTTTGGTTGTCAAAATTGTCTCCTGTCGGTTATGATTCATTCAATATTGCAGTTTGAGAACCACTGACACTCGGTATACACCGACGTTTAGTTTAACCTGCTCTGTACTTATACCAGAAATAGTCCGGCTAAAGTGTATTTTATGTATACCAACTTCAGTCACAAATCCCAATTGATTGCAGAGTTCGTAAGAACTTCCTTTTACGCTTATTGCTGGATCCCGGTTATCGTGTAAGGGTATAATATGCGCGGATTGGAAGAATAAATTTTAACACTGGGAAGTGATATATGTATTCTTTTAACATGATGATTTAACAGCAGATTTACGGATGTTGATTACATACTTAATTATTCTGAAGGAAGTCAGTTTAATTGATACAACAAAATCGATATACTTTGCAAAAAAAGAATTCCAATTGAATTTACATGAAGTATAATTAAGAAGTATTATTAAGATTATTATTAAGAAATTTCTTTGAAAACATTTTGAAAAGATAAACTTTATATGAAAAGTTTTCTACGTATATATAGCAATTTAATTTTAAATGAGTTTGATTGTTCCGTGTTCGAGTTCCGTTCTTAAAAGAGTCTGAAAAATTGTATTGCGAAATTGAATTACGTAGAATATTTAATTTATTGGAACTCTCTTGACTCCTTTGTGCCAAGGATTTGGTATAACTCATTGAGCTATTAAAATTTTTTAATTAAAGAACGCTTAATATTGAAAAGGCCCGATGATAACTATAATAACACTGATCAACACGATTTTTTGCCCAAAGAATATTTATGCAGATTATTATAGATTTTGTGGCGCTGAACACGAATCTGAAGCCCCTTTGTCCCTACCAGACTCCATTTTTGAGAAAATCAGTTTTGAAAAAAAATGTAAATTTTCAACTTTCAGAAATTTTTGTATTTTAGCCATAACAGTTATTAAAAATTTTTTGGCACAGCATGATTTTATACCATTTTTTTAAAGAATTCGTATGATTAAAATACAAAAAATTCTGAAAGTTGAAAACATCCATTTTTTTCAAATCTGACAATGAGATAGAATCTGAGTAGAATTTGAAATGATAGATTTCATTTGACCTGTAATCGTTTAACTGTAAAGAAGGATTTGTGACAATTAGGAATGAAATTGAATCTCTTCACTTGAATCAATCAATGCAATTCATAACACGAATAATAAAAATAAATTGTATCATCGATAAATTAGGTAGATATTAGATCGATTATTATTTGGATACTATTTATGAGTCACTCTAACCGTGGATAGATAAAACAATCACTTACCACATCCACTGACCGTGAAAATGAATCGCGACATTGAAAAAGTATATAGACGTTCTTCCCATCGAATCTTCTATCGAATGAAATGAATATTCTCTTAAGCCCCACTCCAAATCTACGACTTTATTCACACGATATTCCCTGATTTTTGACGTGAATCGAAACCAAAGTGAAAAGATCGCGAGTTAATAAGCGATATCTCATTGTTACCATCAACCGCTAATTGACCGTCCAAGTACAGTTCCCATAAAGACATAAAAGTCCGTGAAATCTATTCAAGTACTTGTTTACCAGGATAAATTGAATCCAAATGATGTAATTCGATGTTTCCTAAACATTACAATTATTAATTAAAACAATACTCTCAATAATCCGATCATAAGTACGGCCATTTAACGTGCTGCAATTACAACTCCACAATGGAAAGATTGGAAGTATAGCTAGAAGCGTTTGCGAAATTGAACAAACGGAAGTCCTCTGTAACTAAACCGTAGGCAATGCGATACGAATAATCAGTTACTATCGACGTTTTAATTGCGTACCGCATTAACTACGGAACCGGTCAAATTATACATCTGATCCTCATGTTGATATCGTTAAAGATACACGAAATCAGTACACGTGATACACGTATACTGTCACGCGACTGTGTCAGAAATCGAGTAGACATTTTAGCGTGATTCGATCGTATTAGAATAGAATAATCAATTCC
Organism: Cerceris ruficornis; assembly: GCA_963989415.1. Lineage (NCBI taxonomy): Eukaryota > Metazoa > Arthropoda > Insecta > Hymenoptera > Crabronidae > Cerceris > Cerceris ruficornis. The sequence continues at coordinate 17,384,184 of OZ022518.1, read as the reverse complement.
TGCACATCCCGGACGAGGGATATCTACGTCGATTAAGGGAAGAAGGTACGAATATGTCATGGGGTGTAAATGTGCCGGTGATTATGAAAGTGGTCTGTGCCGAAAATTTGAAAAATTGAACTTATTAGTTCTTTTCTGAAAATGATCTAAGTAAAAAATTTGAAAAATTGAACTTATCGCTGATTTTGTGTTGCGTCTATGTACCTTACTAAAGTGGTAGATCCACTTTGTAAAAATGTTGACAAAATTGAACACTTTAATGAAGTTGGTAGTTGTCTTATTATAGAGAGCTCAATGTGCACCTTTAAATAACAATGTAAGCATCTTGAAACGAAGAGAAAATGATCTAGCCCGGTGTCAAAATTACTAGCACCCAGATCGGGAGGTAAATGATTATATATTGCTTATTGCAATGATGAAAATATTCTTCAATACCAGCCACTGTCGGTACATATTGCTTTTTCGTTTTAAATAAACTTCATGCTTTTGCCCCAATCGGAAGCTTTTCCGTGTATTTGTTAAAGTAAAATTTACCACGATTTATTTTATGAAAAAAAAACAACAAATAATACTGCAATAATTGTAATTTTTGCGTATCGATGGAGATTTGCAGTATTTGCGTTTTTTTATGAAATAATAAACAAAAATAAAATGGTAAATTGGTGAGAATGCAAGATGCTTTAACGACAGCAATACGAGGTAGTCTCATATTGCTATTCAATTAAAAAATTTGCAACAGAACAATAAAATAAATTTCAATCAGTGTGGCGAGTTGTAATCTCATCGTCATTGTTCGAATCCAAAAAGCATTCATATACTTCTTACGTATTGTTATATTTCTTACTCTCTCTATTATTATACTTCTTACTCTCTTAACGTATTGTTATATTTCGCGTCCAATTACGATGGTACAACAATAACATTTTTCCATTGATGCTTTACTACACTTTTATCATTTATTTCTCGCAAAATGAACACTATGCAATATTACTACCCCAATTTGTATTATCTGAATTTTGTCATCTGCAAAGAGTAAAAAATTGAAACATTCCATAACGCCCACATCCTCGTTCGTGCAGCATATGAAATTCCCCAAAAAATTTTGAGTTTAACTTTATAATTTCGAACTATTCCGAAATTCGCTTTACCAAAAAATAAAATGAATATCCCATAGTCGTACTGTCTCCTCGACATCCTCTCAAAGATGAAGCACATACGAACGCATATACGCGTGTATATGAATTTTTATTACGGCGCTTCAGCATAACCCAGTTATGGCTATAAATAACTATCTTCGATCGTAGAAAAAGTAGCAATGACTTTCCCGAAACGTTGCGTTCAATTAATCAAGGTGATTAATCGTTAGATCGCGCGACACTCCGTCTATCTTCAGAGGGTATAAATTTATACTGTCATCGGACACTCTCGGGGATACTGACCGTTTGTCGTTTGAAACGTTAAATCACTGGGTTATCAGTTGGTGTACCACGCACTTACACTCTGGTTTCTCCAATTCGTCATTATTTACTTCCGATCGCTCCTTCTTTTCTTTCTTTTCTAAGTTTTTGGCTCCAACTACCACGGTAACTTTGCCTAGGACCCACTGTTTTAGGTGGGTTCCGAATCACCCAGGCTATGGTGTATCAAATCATAAATTAGGAAACATTTTCCAGAGCTGATGGGGACTAGAACTCGAGCCCATTGATTTCGAGACTAAATGTATACTTTCTTACCCACCATTGCCTGATAAATGCTATGGTTGTTTCGTCTAGGATCCACTGTTTTAGGTAGGTTCCGAACCACTCAGGCTATGGTTATTAAATGATAAAGAGCGAGTCTTAATCTTGATCTTCTTACCCGCCATAGCCGCCTGGAACCGAACTCACAATTAGTTACAAAACTAATTTCTTTCTTTTTTCATCTAAATATCTTAATTGGCAAACGGCAACTATTCTTAAGTTCCATTTAGATTACTGCTTGCTTTCGGCGGCTGTTATCAGGTTCTTTTTGGGATTATAAGTCCTGTTATCAGCGATAGATCGTTTTGCAAAGATACCAAGGGAATTTGAAACTAGGATGAATCACGCGATCTTCGCGCGAATAAAATTGGTGAGTTATATTCCTTACGCTCTTGGTTGTCTTATTAAAAGTTCCATTGTACGACCTGTAACACGGTTGTTTAAAGGAATGTCGAGTCGCCATTACATTTGAACTCGGTAATGACAAAGTAAGCCGTTAATTCGATAAATTGAATGAGTAGTTCAATTCAATATATTCTAATTAGGAAATAATGGCTAATTAAATAAAGCGTATTAATGCTCATTTTCATTGAATGTCTCGGTGTTAATGCAAATTTGCATGATTCTTCTATATTTCCATACTCCCCTAATAACTATCCTGAAGATGTTCGTTTCTACAAAATATAACTATATTTATTTTCAGCTACTAATTACTAATTATTCTCAACAAGGATTTTGGAATTCATAGAATTAATAGCTGCTTAAATGTTAAGTGGCTATCTCTTTGCAGTTCTATATCACTTTTCATTACTATAATCGGATAATAATAAATAACTTAGCTTAGACAATTTCACAAAATGACTTTCACTTTGCTGTCGAAATATTCGACAAATAATTAGAATTTCGAATGTTTAACAAGCACTTTATAACATTCACAAGTTATTTCAAGGAGAATCGATGACTCGCTATGTTTCCATTCGTCTTGTGTAATTATGATCGAACGATTATTACTTACACAGTTCGCACATTTTCGCGACATTTTTCCATGTTTTATTCCACTTCATTTGTAGCCATTCAAGTGCATAGGCAATAGATAAACCGACCTTTCGATAAGAGGATTAAGAGACGCCCACTCATCAGTGTTGGAATGACATAATTCCTATTTCGGCTTAGAAAATAATCCGGCAAACTAATTCGCGTGTATTCGGGTAGTACTTTTGATCGAAGAGAAGATGTTAATTGAGGTAGAGACAAACAGTTACGTTTACTGTCATAAAAGCTATCACTTATTTAAATTTTCTTTCAATGTTATTCACTACTGCACTTATATCTTTAATTTTATAATTCAAGTAATTTTCTTAATTTTTTAAAACAATTACAGTAACCATACAATCCTTTAAAAATAAAAGAACGGTAAACAAAAATAAGTAGCACGATCAAGCACCAGTATGCTCGCTAGAAACAAGTAACACTAGATTCAAGTCTGCTGGATCGATTCTCATTCTCGATATATGTAATTGGCCGCACATTCTTTACTTGTCGATCAAGATCCCAATGTCAGAATGTTGTATGTTCTTTTCTCAAGAAAACTCGATGAGATATTGCTCGCAATATTTCATTGTCCGTAGTTTAACTTGGAAGTTTAATGTTAGGTTTTCTTATAGCATCTATTGACGTACTTATAAATTCTCTTTCGGCGCCATTTTCGAAGCTGCCGTTGATTATTTCCAATACGTTATTATCAACAATCTGTTATGCATACAAAGCAGAATGTTTCAGATGAAAAATAAAATATCCGTGGTAAAAAAGGGATCGGAATTTGTAAATTAAAAAAGATAAAATGTTACACGCATCTCGTTAAACGTGCTTGTTAAAAAATAATTTGTTCGTTTATGCGCAGCCTCCTTTGTAAACGGAATAAACGCATGATAAAATATAATTCAAATTAAATATGCAGGCACCTACTGTACATATGCAGACTTTATTATCATTTTCTGTTGTTTTGTTACTTTGCGCACGTTTAATTTTCAATTGTACCGACGTTCTGTGCAAATAGTCGCGCAAAAAGTGCGGGAAAAGTCTCACGTATTTTTCCCTCACCTCTTCGTCGTCTGACATAATTAAACGAACTACTGTCATCCATGAAAAGTCCCATCATGGCGTAGCAATTAGTACGACGATAAATTTGTTCACGCCCGGCGAGCTTTATTGTTTTCCGTCCGGTGATTAATGACCTCGAAGAGTTTTCCTTAATTCATCAATTTTGTTCGGGTTACTAAGCGACGACTGGAGAAGTTTGATTCTGGAAAGGGAGCGATATAATGCACATCGGTGCTTAAAGTAACAGAGAATAAAGGATTGTTTTGGAAAATTTATTTTCCTGCTGCCATTGGAGTTTCTCCTGGACGTCCGATTTTTAAGATAAATAGGGAAATATCCACAAAACTGGGGCATTTTGAGCGCCGTTTTCGCTTTGAGCAGTGTTTGAACATGTTTAAATGTTTATAACATTAAAGTAATACGCATCGTTATATTTGGGAGGGTTTATAGAATCATTCTGTACCAACAAAATTTTAATAACTGTTATGGTTAAAATACAACAAATTCTGAAAGTTGAAAATTTAGATTTTTTTTCAAAACTGATTTTCTCAAAAATGGAGTCCGATAGAGACAAACGGGCTTCAGATTCGTGTTCAGCGCCACAAGATCTATAAGAATCAGCATAAATATTCTTTGAGCAAAAAATCGTGTTAACCAATGTAATTGAAGCGAGAAGATCAATATGATCATCGGCGATATTGAAAATAAAAAGGAAGTATATTGTGATTTAATTTAGGTGATTAACTCTGTTAATTTAACTGAAGTTTTTTAGATCTTTTTGATAGGAAGGAATTTCTTTCGTTATATGAATATAATTATGTAAATGTAGGACGATAATTGAGGTGAAAAAGTGAACTTGATCATAGTCGACATTAAAAAGAATAGAAAATTAAAAATTAGTGGAAATCTTTTTTTTAAATGTCAGTATGATTATATAAGTACGATATAGGATGAGAATTGAGGTGAAAAGATCAGCAAGATTATCGTCGATATTGAAAAGGATAGAAAATTTCAAATTATCGGAGAAATTTCTTTTGTATTACCGTGACGATGATTGGTCCAAAAAGAAATATATAATGCTCATCGATACACGAGAGAATAGGGAATGAATGGGCAGTTCAGAAAATTTATTCTGTAATTGTGCGAGGGTAATTGGGCGATGAAATTATTTTTCCCTGTTGTGTTCGATAAAATGTGGAACATATATACATGTAAAAACCTTCTGTAACTTTCCTCTGGAAAATTATAATAAAGTTTATAGGAATTAAATGTAAAGAAGCTTCTCTTAATTCTTATCAATTAATTCTCTTCATTTCTTTAAGTGTTTATTACAAGAAGAAATGGTCAGTCTGCTTATACGGCAGTAGAACTATTTGACTTTCTTCAAGAACATTTCTAGGAAGAAAGTAGCATATAACGTAAATATATTTTTAATGGTTTACAAAGATACTTTAAAACGACTCGTCTGCGAGCAAACTTTATGTGAAAGGTAAGTAAAATGTGAAAGAAAACTGGTAGAAGAGCGATATAAAATATTCAGAACATCGATATAAAGGATCGGCCTGCAATAATTTCACCGTGTAAATGTGTCACGTTTTTTTTCAGAGGAAATGAGCAATTTTTCAAATCCCTCATTTAAATTTGCATATTTCATTTTCTCCCCTCATTATTAAATGCATATGCTGATTCACGTTGCGTTAGCGGGACATTTTACAAAAACGAGAATTTAGCTGGCTTTCGAGGCGCTCAACTTTCCGCGATTTATTCGTGATTGCAAATTATGTATTAAAGTTTTAACGCACATATTCGTACCCAAAACTTCCATTAACAGAGAAAAAAGGAAAAATAGAGAATTAAGAATTTTATATTATGGCTCTCTAAAATTACAAGCTTTTTCTTCTCCCAATAAAATTCAATTTTTCACGTTTTTTCAATTTAAATAAATTTCCACTTTGGGCGATATTCGCGCGAAATAAGAATCCCGAGCGAATCCAGAAATTATAGGTATAATGCATCGCTCGATTCTAATGCAATTCGCATGTTTTTGCTCTCTCATTACCGAACATGTAGATTTCGTTCATTTGCACGGCATATCCAGGAAGTTCCATTGAAATTAGAATTTTCGAGTTGTCCATGTTCTCTCAACTACGTCAGTTAATGCACACACATGCACTTCCGATACGCTGCTGGAAATGAAAGAGGAATGTGAATATCTAGTTGGAAACTATACGGGCATGGATTTCACATGCTCGTTTTGAATAATTACTAAATTACGTTTTCCGGGAAAAATTCGCAAAAGGACACTGATACGATTAGAAAATTTGTGTTTCAAAACAATCGAGGCTTGTTCAGTTTGATGGCATTAAAAGGGCGATTTTTCAATGTCTTTGGCGTATAGTTAGAGTGAATGGAGTAGTTTCTCGATAATACAAATTATTTACTCGATATTATTAAGTTTATGATTTATACTGATTGTTTTCTTTCTGTTTTATACTTTTCGGGTTTAACCGAAAAACGTATACTGTTTTATGTGGATCTCGAACATCCGAAGTTATGATATGTTAATTAATAAATTACGAAAAATTTAAACAAGATACTTCTAATTCCAAGTCTGAAGGTGTACGTTTTTATGCACCATAACCCACCATTGAATTTTGAACAGGAAATACACACTATTTTGGAGAAAATATTGTTCTTTTTCCCCCTCAAATCTTTTACTTACAACTCTTTTTCACACAACGTATGTCATAAATAATTCAAAGCCAGCATATAGGATCTTCTATTTTATACATTTAAAAACGCTCTGTTACCTGTCGACTACACTTATCGCCGCACCTTCGCAATTTTTCTAGGAATTGTTACATTGAGGGAAAGAACAGTGGATGTAAGAACACTCGAAAAATAATTTCATTCAATTCGAGTGACTTCATCAAACAATCATAGAATCTCGTACATAACCCGTACGATTTACCTTTTGCACCGTTTAATTCCTCCTTCCCAAGAGGAGAGGAAACTTTCGAAGTGTTCGGCTGCGTTGATACTTCAGGAATCTCGGATTATATTAACGTCCTGCAATTTCCGGATTTTAGTTTCGCTCCCTGCTCCGAGTGGATTTTGAGACCGAGGGTGGAATGGAAAATTCAACTTCCACCCCTGCCTTCGTCCATTCGATCTGTCCGATCTTTTTGTGCCACGTAGAACAAGTTAAACCTTCGTCTCCGAAAGAATCCGGGACTATTCAATTTTGTACATCCCCGAGCTCTCGGTATTTGCATCACAATCGGACCTGTTTTAAAGTTATTTCCACAACGATACGAATATTTTAAATCGTCGCTATCCACGTGATTTTACAGAGTGGTAGAAAAAAAATTAATAATCTTTCTCGTCGTTTCCTCTTTCAACCTTCTCCTCCTCCTTTATCTTTTTTCTTTCGCTTTTTCCCCCGACTCAGTGAAAATAATCTACGAGGATTTCTACTCTCGTCTCGTCTCGAATCCCTGAGTTATCGATGCTTGACCCAAATATCCTGCGCGCCCTTTCTCGAGGTGCTCTTTAAAGAGTAGATTTCCGTACGGCGATTCTTCCTCTGCATCTTCGGTATTCGTGTGGAAACGAAAGCACGGTCCGGTCTGTGACCTCTCTGAATTACCTACAGGTCACGTCGTCGAAAAGCAACGGAAACTTTCGGAGAACGACGATATTACGATCGAGCCGAGGATCGATTCGACGCAACAGGCGGAAGGAAATAATATCCGGCGTGGTCAGCCTGGTCAGATTGCCTTTAAACCTTTCTCCTCATTCGTTCTAGTCTAATATAATACGCTGGAAATAACGTCGGACTTCGTCCACCTGAATTTTTTAATGTCGGCCTTCCGCCGAGGTTTAATTGCAGTTCCTTCCCGGCTAGAAAATTCTCGGGAAAGAGTTTTAAGTCCGATATTTTTTTATCTCTTTTGTACCTTAATTAAAGGTGGTCGAAGAAACTCAACGTTCTCGTAAATCATTTGTTCGGAATACGGTTTTGAAAGTTTCGTTTGTTTTGCTCAAGTAAAGAAGTAACTGTTCCGTAATTATCTTTTATTTTAAAGATGTTACGGATTCGAGGATATCGATCTTTGCCGATTAGATGGTTATTTTTCTATCGATTCGATATTTTGAAGGGTTGGTTAGTTGAATTACTTTTAGAACGTCATTTGGTTCCGAACGATGTAGCGGAGAAGTGCTATGAAACGGTCGATCTTTTTTAACGTTCATTTCAGATAAGATTGTAAGAGATATTTTGAAACTTAAATCAATAAAAAGATATTCTAAGCTCATTGACAGTGGCAGAAAATAACAGAATTCCAAGTTATTAAATTAGTTAGCCATAGTACTGTCAAATTAACGGTGGTATAAAAATGGAAGCAATGTGCATGTGTAATACGAATTCTGACAATAAACTGTGCCCCATTTGAAACCCGTCTCATTAATGGCACTTATTTATAGACGTCATGAAATATATTTCGTTACGAACGAAACCAATAAATATAGGATACGGTACAGGAAGAGAATAGATCATTCCTTCGTTCAGATTGCTAGATTTAAGAAATTTCCGTTGGAACAAAGAATTATTTCAGCCCTAAATCATCCATGGCCGAGATCATTTGAAAGTCATGTCGTGGTAGATGATTGAACAGATTATATTATTATTTTTCTTAGTGCAATCGGCATAAAGTGACATTTAGTGGAATCAAGTGTTAAAATAGCACTTCAAGGTTTACAATGAGAATTCGCGTTAAATGCCACAGTCGTTTAAAACTTGAAGCTCATAGTTATAACTGACAGTGAGATAACTGAAAATGGAGTAGATAGCGTTATCAATTGCCACTCATGGAAGCATTAATATTACATAAAACTATTTAACTATTTTAGATAATAATTCCTAGCTGAAATACTCCTCTACCTACATTTCCATCCAAATATTTTACATTGAATTAAATCCTTGAAAAAAAATTATGTCCCCTTATTCTTAATTCTAATTGAACAATACCACGTCCCGTTTATCTTCACTCGTTACCGAAACTTTATCTATGTGCAAGCCGTTCAATCAGACTAATTATTATGAAATTAGTCGGGATTCAGAGTGTGGAAAAGTCAACGGAAATTCCGGGAGGATTTTGCTTAAAGCCAGGATCGATTCAATGCAACAGGCGGAAGGAAGTAATATCCACCATGATTGTACCACATCACACACTTTATGCTGCACGACTTCCTTTCTTCTGGCAGGATGTGTAACTATGGCACATTGTATATCGAGGACGAATCGGTCCCTTCGGGTTCACGGAAAATCAATGCTTCACGCGTTCCTTCTTTGAGCAATTTTTACGATATATTTCTTCGATTCTAATGGTCTCTGTACGTTCGCACTGAGTTTTATATATATCACGTTCATATTTTCTCGTCCATCGAGCATGAAATGCATACGCATGAGAAAACACGTTGTATATTTCGTTCGACAATACAGCGATTCATAAATTATCGACCTCTCTGCGAGCTTGAAATCTTTATGAAGGTGTACGAACGGTCAGGGTCTTACACGGTAGCTCATCAAACGGAAAATTAAAATCCGATAAAACTTCCGTGGAATTTATAGTTAATTATAAAATTCTCCATCTTCCCCTTACGCAACGTTAATCCCGGCAACTTTTGAAGTATCGTGTCATAAAGAATATTTATGCGTGGAAACTCCGTTTAAAATTTTTAAGTACAAACTAAAATATAACAGCTTGCAGCACGTACAAGATAAATCAACGCCCGCACGTGATTCGTATTTCTACCACGACCTTTTTTTTCGCTGTATTGCGAATCGTCCTTTATTCTATTTCCTCCTTTTTTCTGCATCGTTTAAAATTACATCGACGTACCCTTTATTTCCATAATTTCCGGCTGCCGCCTACGTTTCGCGCGCAAAGCTAAGAATAAATCGTGCACGAATTACCTGAAATTCTCAGCTCCCACAACTGCATTCTACGAATCAAAACACATCTCATTGAACATTCTTTAGCCCTCTTACTTCTTCTAAGCCTGCTCACGCAATTACTCGCGCTTCAAGTGCATCCCCTTCGGATATAATCCTACGTATAAAATAGAATTAAATGAGCCTCATTCTAAGCTCCCAGCCGTTAACAGTATTCTACCAAAATATACTATCATTTCGCATCGTAATTTCCCGAATTTTGCCGAGGCATTAGCGCATCTTGCTAGCGCTAATTTCTACGGTGCTTCTACGTATAACTCCATAAACGTACCCCCGTAATTACGTCGATGTTTTCCCGCATCTTCGTGAGCTGCGGCATTCACGATTTTTGTTTCTCTCTACACTCTTACACCCCTTTTCCATCTCTCTAGGGCGTAAGCGAGAAAAAAGCTCGATCGTCGGATACCACGAGTACTGGGCTGATTCTCTGTAGAAAGAGTGCTTTATTATTAGCAGAGGTCAGAGTGAAGTTAAAGGAAAAACAAATTTGCCGTCGCTCCTGACCTTAAACGAACGTTTTAAATTAATACCGATACGTGGGGTGAGTTCAAATGATGAAATTCATCGTGCAGCACGTACACCACGTTCGTTCTCGTATTCATCGGAGAGGATAATACCAGATATGTCGACTAATGGAGGATTTTTTCCGCATTCTCGTTTTAATTGATACCACCGCTACTCGAGCCGGCCTCGAACGAATTGTTAGGATTTTTTGTGCAGTTTATCGATAAGTCGAGGGAGAGTCGTAAATTGAATTTGAAAAATGTGTTGGTAAACTGTTCTTTTTTTTTTTTAATTTGTGTCCAACGACGTGAGTTAGTTTTATAAAGTCTGCCGGAGTTAAAGTTTTTAATTAAGCTGGGTGAATTGTAGGTGTCGAGTGAGTAAAGTGATTCGATTCACGGCAAGAGAATTTACTGTGCCGTGTAACGCTGGAAACTAAACCGTTAAATGGTTGAGACATAAGTAGTGCCTGTTCAGTGTTTGTGGAGGCAATGAAAGTGGCTCGAACAGTAGAACTGTCAGATCGAAAGAATGATCGCTTTGTAATTTATTACATAAATTGGTTAAATTTGGATTGATCACTTTATAAGATTTTGTACTTTGTAATATAATATTGAAGTAATTAAATTAATTCTTGACTTCAGATTTGCCTTCTTGTCTCACCTTGTTAGATGTATAAAATATGCAGAATTAATCGTCAGTAATTTTAGAATGAATGCAAAGAATTTTATACCATGTGTCAGATTGTTGGAAATACTTTTCATCGGCGGAAATAAGATTTGCGCGCTCAGCAGAATTTTTATCAGCTACCGAATTTCTCTGACTTCAGGAAAATTCGGCGACCATAAACTTTTTAGGTTGCATGCAAATTTCAGAGGTGTGTTCGTATTTTGGTGAAAATCGATAAAATGTATGAAAATGTGTCCCCTTCCCAGTCCTCAGAAATGTGACGATAAGATATGAAAACAGAACAAAAATTCCAAAGTCTTTCGCGTATTAGCGGAGAACTGTTTTTGTCGAGACTAGATATTAATCGCATCCTGAATAATTCACAATTTTAAATGGAAATTATTATATGTACTAATAAAATACAATGTCGATGCAGCTTCCCATTATTTTTTTTCTTCGATCTCTCAATTTCTTTCCCCGTTACGTTTAAACGGTTTGGGAAAAGCTCCCAAAAAATCGTTGAAATACCTCGAAAGGAAACCCAACTCCAACTGAAACGATGTATTTTATTTCCCGCAATTCATTTCGTTCGTCACAATGCAATTTAACGTCGTCCTCTTCCATTTCTCTTTAAAAGACACAGTTTTTAAATTATCTCCGCGGCAGAGTCGCTTCCAACCGCGACTGTTGCTCCAGCAACGGCGAAACAAATACGGTTTTAATTTTTTAAGACCGACTCAAAGTCCGCTGGACTTTTTGCTCAACGAAATGAGTTGCCATCCTGGCGCATATTTTCCTCGGAATTAATGAAGTACCATGAAAAGCCAACGTCAAAACGAACGAGTCTTTGATACCGTATTAAAGCCTATCCCTGTATTTACCCGGTGTACCAATCGATGAATCGTTAACGTTTTTTTGCAATAACAGCCTTCTCCGCAATCCTCTCTCTCTCTCGTTTTCTCCCTCCCTCTTCCGCCCCTCTCTTACCCTCTCGATCTTTATCAAGTATGTACGACACAAACGAAACGAAGGTCTTTTCCTCTGGCCTTTTAGCACGCGCGAAAAGGGAAGGTGAATAAAACAGCGGGTAAAAAGCGCGAGGCTAGGGTTGCTGGCCGCTCGTGCGTGGCTGACCGTGCACGGATTTATTCACTTATTCCGGCTGGACGGAAAAGTCTGGTCCATTTCGCATCAGTACGCCGTGACGCGATGCTTGGTCAATAGTTTCACGGTTGGTTACTGACCCGGCGTGAATAGTGTAATTAATTCGATCAAAAATTCACAGGCGTCTCGAAAGACTTCTCTTTAACCATTCAGTACGGCGCGCCGTGTCGTCGCGACGTTCCTTCTGATTGGATTACAGGGTGTAAAAGTGTTCCGCAGATTGAATAACTTCCTGCCAGGGTGTAAAGTCTCCACGGAATGGAAATATTCTTGCGGGGATTTATTTCATTCGGAATTTTTTCAGGAACGTTTTGGAAACTTTTCAGCGCTTGTTTGTTTTTTTTATAGTGTTTGCGTTTAAAATTGGAGATTGGTTCTGCGATAGCGTACGGCAGAGATTTTTGCGGTTGGGCGTACGGATTGATATGAAGTGGTAGATGGAATATTGGGAAATTGTAACGTTCTTCTTTTTTTTTTGTTTTCTTTGATTTTTATTGGTAAACTTAAGTACCACCTTGCTGTACTCCCTTGCGTGGAACAAGTTTTGTAACTTACTTTGTTGTAATACTTTCCGAGCGAAATGAAGTTCCGATCTTGCTATTTTTCCTCGATTTAAAGTTTTCTATCTTAAAAGTATCAGATACGAAAATTAAGTGGACCGAAGTTTCCGTCGGAATGACGGATAAACCGAAGTTGTTAATAGTTTTCCACGAGGCACGAACTTTTCTAATATTGATGAAGTTTCGTCCTTTTCCGCCAAGGGGGAGAAATTCCTTGCATTGTTCGTGAGATATTCATCTTTAATTCAATGTAAAACGATTTAAACGATAATCAAACTCATGCTTTCGATTACGATATACTATAAAATTGTACCCGGTTTTCTTTTTGTTGGATAGAAATTTTGAGAGGAAAGTTTGCTACATTTTACTCTGAATATCGTAAGCGATGTTACGTGCAATTTACTAACATAGTATGTAATTGATCTTTATTATTCTTTGACGAAATTTCGCCGAGTCATGTTGCTCGGTGCAATCTTTCCATCAAATTGCATGTTAAAGTTGCATGCTAAATTGCGTGCTTAACGATTATAGGAAATTCAAGTAATAACATCGGAATAATTAAATATGGAGGGGAGCTACCACTCTTACTTTAATTGTCCTCAATTATATTTTTTAATTGAGCCTTACTTTTTACGTAATTTAGAATTCAAACACTCTGCACATTTCCGCAAAAATTAGAAAATATTTCAACCCTTGAATTATCATGAATTATATAAATCGATTAAAAGTGATATTAGTTATTATTTGAAATCCACATTGCTACGAAAGTTAATAAAGTACGATTTTACAATCTCGAGAACTAATATTCATTATTCAGTTTCCTTGACTTTTTAAAAACATCACGCATAATTCTCCGACTTTCCAACCACGCAAACGGGATTCCCAGGGCCGTGGAAAACGCGAACATCCGTTGTGTACGTTGCATTTAGATGCATCCGACTTATCTACATTCACCGACGGCATTCTTTACTTTGTCTGTCCATCAACATAAGCTAAAATGAATTTCAAACGAATTTGCCTTGTAAAGCGTGCCGTTGACTGGTAACTTAAAAAGAACGGAGAAGAATGGTAGAAGAAAAGAAAATGGGAAAAGAGAAAAAACGAATTAATTCTTGTATTTTATTATTTTCTTTCAGGACGAACTACCGTCCCCATGCTTGGCAGTGCCTTTCCTGGGACCACTTTAGGTGAGTCGTCCGATGCAGTAATGGAAATTTCTCTATTAAAATTTCAAGCAATAAGATTGTTTGCCTTCCATCTTCCACGCTTTCCCGACTCCGATGTGATTCAAACTTCCCCCTCGTTCACGTTTATTATCGAGCGATATAGAGTATTCTTGCATTTTAAAGGGAAATCGATACGCATACGATGCTGAATTCATAAAGGGAGTACATTACGACTATGGCTCGATTTCGTTTCGTGGAAAGAACTTTAAGGAATCTAATAGATTTTCATGAAACCGCTCTACGGCTATCGGTGTACGATGAAGCTTTACGTTGCATCGATATCGACAATACACTTCCATTAAACTTATACGTTTAGATTCGCATTGCAATTTATACTATATTGTTATATATCTCAATGTATTGTAGAATTTAAATGCGTAGACTTGTTATTTTCTTTTTGAACTTTTTGCCCTAAAATAACGAGCGTCACTTGCGGAAAATGGAAAAGAAAAGTTTGATGTTTTCTGAAACAAATTGAAAATTGGAGATGGACACAACGCGATCAAATTATTTCCATGATATTAAATTTACTTTAATGTATACGATGTATCCGGAATCGATGATAAATGTTTATTTTACAATTTAATTCTGAGTTATTTCATACGCAGATCGAAAATGAAATCATAGATCAAGGGGTTAATATAATAAATTACGCAAGTAAATGTAAGTGGAAAAGCAGAAATTATAATGGTATTTTAACCCCTTTCCCTACAGTTTCTTTTACGGTAGTATATACAATTGTTAATCACATCTTACTAAAACAAAAAATGTAACAAGAGTTTCTTCCGTATCGTATTCTTTAAGGTAAAATTGTTTGCATATAAATGATTTGAACAGTACCATGTACCACTAATTTTTGCAATTATGTAATTTTTAAAAAGCTCAAGCTACTTTTCAACCTATTTCTGCACCATGGAGTTTTACTGGTTACCGTAGAACAAAGGGTTAAACATAGACGAATTCACGGCATACGATTTCCTATAGAAATGAATAGAATTTTTAAATTTTCCAATTTAATTAAAGATTTACGCGTATTACGGATTCTATGCAAATCTAATTGTAACCAGAAGATATTCATCGTCTATGTTCCATGCATATTTGTGCATAGACTCGTTCTGAAAGCTACCGTAAAAGTTTCTACGTCAGGGATGTTTAGCGGATATGTACGCCGGTTTGGTCGTAGAAAAAATTCCGTTAGGAGGTCGAGTTGAAGTATGGCTATCGGTGAATCAGAAACGAATGGCTTTTGATATATTCGTACAGAAGATGCTGCAATGCCGTGGAAGAATCTGCCGTTTTCAAAATGCATCATTTTAAAAAAGCACTTTTACGATATTGAAAGGGGGAACGTTTGACTCTTCTAATTTCGATGATACGCTTTGAATGTGTTTTAACCCCTTGGCCTATAATAACGAGTGACACTCGTGGCGCGGTAGGCGAAATAGGAAGTTTTCAAGCTTCCCAAAAATGATGAAATTGAAAATATCAGTGGAACGCAACACAATAAAATTATTTCTATGTTATTAACATTGCGTTAAATTGTAAGATATATCAGGAATCACTGATACATTTTCATTTTAGCAATTTAATTCTGAATTATTGCACGCACAGTCGCAAAAGAAGTCGTAGCTCAAGGGGTTAAGAGAAAGTTAATGACTGCCCGTTTTCTATTGATTCTTAATGTATGATAAGACATATTTTTATAGTTTCTAATTAATGACAGACTGCATAGTTTATGTAATTACTCTTCTATAAAACAATTTCTTAACAAGCTTCGCATAATGGAAAACTTTCTTAACAAAGTTCTATTAAAATTAACGGCAATTAAGCACTTTTCCGCTAGAAGTCTATCAGTGTTTCACGATGAACATTTTTTTCATTCAAAATAGCACATCTTTTGCTGAAACGAAACGAGATTCAACACGCTAAATACCGACCTTATTGTACCTGTTTTTTTCAATTCTACTGAAAGTGAATATTTCCTATGAAAATCACATCTGTTTATATAACATTTAATAATAACATGATAAAAGTAACGCCAGTTACATATTCCACAGTACTTCACTTACTTTACACCAACAGTTCAACATCTAATATATCAAAAAGGTGAATATTATCATTTAAAAATTACAAAAAATTTCAACAAACTTACCATCACCGATCACCAAGAACGCTATGATATTCAACGTATTGGATCACAAACAGATATTCTCCATTGTTTCCACTTACAAAAGCCCAGCATAACTTCGATCATCTCTAAGAGATCACCCTACATTCCCATAACTTTCCTCGAACCTTAGAGCCTCTCGAAGATGGGTGCCCGAAGAACCGTTTCCGGCGGAAGTCGGGCGAACGCCGGCGTCCTGAAGGAACGCGCCAACATGTCGTTCATGCTGGTGGTGATGTTCTTCGCCGTGTTCGGTATGATCGTCCTAACGGAGATATTCCTGATCGACGAGAGGCGTGGCGTTGGTATAGGAGGCACAGGAGCTCTAGGAGGTCACAGGAGCGGTCATCGATTGCCCGCTGCTCCCGATCGTCCGGATTACGGGGAAATCGGAGTAAGTACGCAATTAGGACCATCTGTATCCACTTAATTAAACGCCCTGTTTGGTACGAATCGGGCTTTATTCGACAGGTGTATGCCGTACGAATGCGAGGGATACGATGGTCGTACTGTATTTCTTTTATCAACGTGAAAACCTATGGGAATACGGTTTAATTAATTAACGTGTATTCCGAAAATGGATATTTTCAGGTATTTTTTGTTTCCCTTTGGTTTCCATGAAAACGTGAAAATTAATTGAGTCTCTGATTGGGAAGGGTAGAATAGTAGTTCTGATTTTGAGATGTTAACTCCTTGCCTTGGAACAATTGATACTCGCGATGGAGTAAAATGCAAGGAAAAAACTTGTAATTTTCTGAAAATTGCTAAGTTGGAAATATCAATGGAATATCTCATAAAATTATTCTCATGTTATCAGTTTTATTTTAAAGTATATGGTATAGGAAAAACTATCGTTAAAGTTTTATATCAGCAAATTAATTTGTAGCTATGGCATTTGTAGTGACGAAAGAAGTCGTAGGACGAGGGATTATTAAGTGCGTGATAATTGTGCCGTTCGTACGTAGAAGTAAACCACGCATTACTCGTAGATTAATAGCCAGCTTCGATTGTCGTAATAGTATAATAATTTACCGAGGACAACGCTCGTTAAATTAAGCGAACTGCATTAATTAATTTGATACAGAGATACCAACTATAATTCTGCTACTACCGGCATTGCACGACGTTCGTGTATAAACGAAACAATTAATGTTACTACTTCGTGGCGCATGTATCAGTCGAATTACGATGTAACGAACTTTACCTTTGCATCATAGTTCACTGCGGGTCATTAGCTCCGAAATATTTGGTTTTATATTTTCGGCTTTGAATGCCCGCTTCGTCGACGATCTAGAATTTTTGGTTGGTACCGAGTAAGCGGGACTTTGATATACATAACACACAAGAGAAATTACGCAGAATTGATAGCGAGGGGATTCCAATTTTGACCTCCTGCGTCCGAGTTCGAAACTCGATATACGCATGGCTGTTTTAGCTGTGTTGTTATTTTTGTGTAATTGGTATCAATTCCAGGATCACATTACAGAGAAGCTATACATTGATCACCATTCGAAAGCAATTTATATATTAATTAAGAGGAATTTCTCAAAGAATTTCTTGTAAGAATATGTATTAGGTTGGTGCGTATGAAATGTCGGATTGTATACGGCGACATTAAAATGACCACAGTTTTTGCAAAATGAATGTTTATAAATCAAAATAATTTTCATCCACATCAATATACTTCTGCCAAAGATCCACAAGGTCTTTTATACCATTTTTAATAAAATCTGAGTTTTTAGAAACGATGAAATTGGAGGCGACTTTTTTTATTGTCACCTTCATTATCGATTTTTTTTTCTATAATGAAGTGGCCTAAGTGTTTAAAAATGTGATAATCCGTTACAGGAAGATCAGGTGAATAAGGTGGGTACGTAAAATTTCATATTTCAATTCGCGAAATTTTTTTCAGCTCACTTTTTACGGATATGGTCTTGCGTTGTCGTGCAATAAAGTAGGCCCTCGCCGATTAATTGAAACCGAACGCAGTATTTTCAATTCTACGAGCATTTGTTCAATTTCTTTACAGTATCTGTCAGTAGTAATGCTCTCAACGCCTTGGAAAAATGGAAGTTCAGCTTTCCATGTATAGATAGGACATCATTATGGCATACGGTTGTGGGTTTACCACGAGGCGCATTTTGAAGATACTTATATCCAGAACAAAACTTTTTGAACCAACATTGTACGATTTTTTTATTAAGAATTTCCTCCCATATGCTCTGTTTATGTTAAAACTTGCAGCTGCAGCATTATTACCAAGTTTAAATTCATATCGGTTTACTACTCGTATTTCACTACTATTCGCGCTGCACAAAAAAGTTTATCTTTTTATAGAAATTAGGTGTCTTCCAAATAAAATACATCCCAAACAACCTGTTTCAACTGTAAAATTATTAATTTTACGTCTACCTATTTACAAAATATGGCCAAAAAGTTGTGCACAGACCTAATCCGACATTTCATATGCACAAACCTAATAATATCAATTCTTCGCTCTCGTTATTGCTGTTCCCATATGTTTGACACCAATTACACAGACACGTCACGGAGATGCTGTAGATTTACCATCGTTCGAAAGTGATTTATGTATCAGCTAAGAGAAATTTCTCAGAGAATTTATAGTCTGAGAGTATGCATGTTCTATTCTTGTTGTTCTGGCTGTCGCTGTTCCTGTACTTTTGGCGTCAATCATACGGCCATGTCGCAGAGTACCTACAGCCTTATGTAGGTTTAGAACCACCGAGGCTATGATTTATATATTACACCCGAGAAATGTCCCAGAATTGATAGTCCAAATGTTTGAACTCTATCTCCGTCGCCACTATAGCCTCAATTTCGAAACTAAACGATACTATCGTCCAGTAATACCTGACGTCAATGTCTATAGTTGGCCTATTTAAAACTTGCTCATAAATATTCTTCTTAAGGGGTTACGCCACCTTGGCGCTCGGAAAAATAGGTATAAAAATAAACACTTTTTTTGACGCAGCCGTTAAGTATATAAAATGTTCTTTAGTTTACACACATATATATAGCAGTTTTATGAACAATTTGCAATGTTAATGATTAAGAAATGTTAAAAAATGACGGAGATATGAGGCGATCAGTAGTACTCTCTTTTGAAAACCCTTACTCACGGTGTACATGATTTCTCTGTTAGGCATTGTCTGAAATATAAAAAATTGTTGTTTTCTTATTTATAAGGGTAATAGCTAAAATGTGACGAAGGGAAAAAATTTTAATAATTTTTTTGTAGAAATGACAGCTATTTGTAAAAAGAATTCGTATTTGCATCGAGATGTTGAGTTTAAAAACTGTATAACTTTTGAACATGGCATCCAATCAAAAAAATCCTACGACACCTTTTAGAGAATATTATAAACAACAATTGTTGTAAATTTTAACCAAATCGGTTGAGTAGATATTGAGATATCGTGTACACCGATTTGAAAAATGTAGTTTCGAGAAAAACGCAAGAGAAGAAATAGTACGACGTCAGGGTTACTGCTAATTCCTCACTGCTAATTGCTATAACTTTGGTAATAGTTTGAATTTTGAAATGGTTAAACGCTTAAAATATTTCTAAAAATATAAGCAATTCATCTAGCCAAAAAAAAATCGATTTTTTGAAAATCTCAAGGTGGCGTAACCCCTTAAATAAACGTTGAACATCAACGATGGAAAATTGTAAAATAGATTTTTTCCTTTTGCATTTGTCAATTTTGATTGCTATACCCTTTTGGTTTGAGACCTACGGCTTTATCTAGGTTCAAAAACACCGATATTAAATATTTTACATGGTGTAGGAACAAACAATCGTTTATAAAAAATATGAAACGTTCGTTACATGATGATTTAGAATATTAGTATTTACGATCATATTGAAGGACATCACGCCACAAAATCTCGCTCCGTATTATTTATAACAATTGGCAGGGCTTGTACCTTGGTAACGTCGAATATAAATTCCACTGGGTATTCCAAGCGTAACAGTATCATTTAAAATGACGACAATGCCGCTGTTAAAAGTTCAAATAACTCTGCATCATCCAAAAGGGTAAACGAAGGAGCAAGAGAGGGCAATCATCGGGGATGGTACGACGAGCAAGTAGCCGTGACGTAGTCCGTAAAGTAAGCGCTGTCCTTTCCAACGAAGTGGAAACTATTTCAATCTCCGCTATAAAGTTCGCAATCATCGCGAATAAAAGGGAACAGATTATGACCTAAAATCGTGAACCGAGGACTCTTTGGTATCTCCGAGTTCCCCTCGGGGAAATTAAAATATCTCAATAGCCGCGAGCAAGCCGTGACGACTGGGTCTCCTGACCATCGAAACTTTCTTCAACGTCTTTCTCTCTTTCCGTCCCTCTCCCTCTCTCTCTCTCTCTCACTCCCCCTTCTTTTTTTATAATAAGCGACAGATATCTTGGTAGTTCGATGAACGTAAGTTTTCCATTCTTAGCTCCCTCCATTTGTACCTTCTCTCCTCGCTCGGTAATCCTCAAACGTTTCCCGCTCGAAGCAAAGGGAACTGGTAAAAGACTTTCGAACTAATAGCAACGGCTCAACTTTATACTCGGCTGTTCTTTGTCCATACAAAGCGAGGGAAAAGTGGAGGCGGAAAACTTCGCCATCGTAGTCCATCGATTTCTCCCCGTTGTAGTTGCCGCTCTCGTAGTCTCTCCTCCACCCCTTCATTTCTTTTCTATTCCATCGTTACTCTCTTCCATCGTAATGTATCGAATGGTTTATACGTAACCTTTATTTGCCGGCGGGCAATGATTCACCAGGGAAAAGAAAAGCCCTGCCCCGTAGGACACAGATGCATTTGCATCGTATGCTCATTCATAACGGCCCCGGAAAAGTTGAGTCACCAAAGCTCCAACCTGACACAAATAGACCATGACTTTTCCAACTAATGTTTCCTCACCGCGAATAAGTTTCTTTTCGTGCCGCTTGACAAATGACATTTAAATTGAGCCTCGAGAAACGTTCGAATCCTCTTCGCTCTCGTTCCCGGTGAATTCGATGGAGTTAAAGAATTCTTTTCGATGGAGGAAGAAGAAAAATTGTGAAACACGCTGCTTTATACCGCTGGAGTTTTCTGCGTTTTGTAAACATTTAAGTTTCTTCATGTATCGTTTGCTGTTCGATGTCTGTTGGAATTCAAGACGAAGCGGCTTCTCATAGGATTCTATCCTTTTTTTTCTTTTTTTTCTTTTTTTCCTGCAGTTGCCTAAGCTGTCAAAGGTTTATAATTCGTCTTTTTATCAGGGATTCCATATGTCATGGTAGCGGAAGGTCGAATGGTTGCAAGAGCGAGGTCGAGTTCTGTGAAAGTAAATTGGTCTCAGAT
The DNA here is from genome assembly GCA_963989415.1 of Cerceris ruficornis. NCBI lineage: Eukaryota > Metazoa > Arthropoda > Insecta > Hymenoptera > Crabronidae > Cerceris > Cerceris ruficornis. Next base: position 17,362,680 of record OZ022518.1, on the reverse strand, counting down.
GATTTCCGAGATCGAAAAGTGACTTGACGTAGCAGGAAATAGCTTTTACCGGAATGATACACGTGACTGTGTTTCGTTATAACTCGACGTCACAAGGATCAGGAATTCTATTAGAATGCAACAAATATGCGATCAATTCGTGCCATTTAATTTCCGCTTTTCTACCTTGCAAAATAAAATCGTACCATGTTCTTTCCCCTTTTTTAATTTACCTCGCCACTACCATTTCGTAATTAAACTTGCAAAAGACACCAACTTCGAAATATTGATTTTTTTTAAATGTAATTACTTTATAACGAAAAAGTGTAATTATCAGTCGGAAAAAATAAAATGTACAGCAACATTTTTCTCCGTTCCGGTGACCTAAATTTACATTTAAATAAAACTTATACTGTCGTGCATTGTATTATATTACAATAGAGGACGTCAGGAACTAAATGAATTTAAAGGATACACACAAAATCGTCAATTTTTCATAATTACATCTTAAATTAATTTGATTTCTTTTTAACGTCATCTCTCATTAAATTCTTTTAACGAAAATGTTTCTCGATCTTCAATGAACATTCAACGCGTTAAAAACCGAAGAATAAAATGCGCAAAATTACTGAATAAACACTTTGCATATTTTTTCGCAAAACATAATTACATGCTTTGAAAACCTTGGGATACTACACGTTTAAACGATCTTCGTAGCTGTCTATCTATTCATAGATACGGAATAAAGTTCACTTCTCGATAAACTGCTCGGTGGAAGTTACTTACGAAAGTTCGCGCTAATGAAGCGACCATAAAATGTTTTACGTTTCACTCGTTAGCTGGTAATTGCTGTCAAAATGGGGTTGGTTTAATCGCGTGTCGCCTAACGTGGGCGGAGCGTTTACTGGAAGACTATAAAAATATTTGTTAATCGTCAGGGAACATCTTTACTATGGTGATTATACCTTTCAGGTTTACATTTCATTACTGACTTATTCACCGAAGTTTGCTTATAAAATTTCCATAAATGTGTTAGGATAATACTTCAGCTAAGACATTTATTTTAATAAAGGCCGTATGGTTGTAAGTTAAGATTGAAGGAGTTGAAAGAAGGAACGAATAACGTTATGAAACCTGCAATCTTATTCTTCAACATTGTTACGGGCAAAAAAAATTCACTGCTATTTTATACCTGTATTTATTTCAATCCTTAGCGTGGATATTGAAATAGAAATATGTTAATTATAAAGGACATCAGATTAATTTGCAATAAGTAAAACGGAACTGATAAAGGAAAATGGAATTTAGTTACTGTGCCGTGGTCGCAGCTTGGAGAGGCGTGTATAATTAATTGGCAGTTTATGAACTTTCAGAAAACATTAAATATATCTATAAAGGAAGTTTCATTGTTATGGACTCATAGATTTGCTGTTTTCGTCGTAGTTGAAAATGGTGCGTTTTACTGCTCCCGATTCGATACTAATTTCCCAATTAGTCCTTATTGAGGATCAAAATTCGCGTGTTTCAAGTTCGCTCGCGAAGGGGATGATTAGAGAGCGCAATTTAAACTTTATCGCCTAAGTTTGAGAAATTTATTCCGTTTGCCGTACCCCGAACACGGAAGGTATACAGGATTTGCATTTCCCGTCTCTTTTTTTCCCCGCCCTTCTATTATTATTATTACGGTTGAGAGTTTCTTCTTATTTCGTGGCTGTTCTAATTAAAAGTCTCTGAGGGTTGAAAGGGATTCAAGTACACAGTACATTCATAACTCCCCGTTTTCTTTTAAGTCTTTATGCCATTTAAATCTGTATAAGAAATTCGTATAGAAATGTATTAAGTAAGAAATAGAAATCGTTAACTAAATATCAACCATTATAATTCTTGAAATCGTTGAAGTAAAGATTTGACAATGGTATCTGGCTATATTACATGCTTCGGTATAAAACTAGCCTGAGAATAAATTTACGGTGTCCTGTTTCGTTAATTTGTTCAACATGTCAGGTCTCGGAAAGTTTCAGGTATTTTAATTTAATTCTCCTCTACCATGAGTATCACTCGTTGTTTCAGGGTAAAGAGATAAATGTATTACCGAACCTGACAGGTTCTTGTCAATTATACTCTTCGCTACGTTAATAGCCTCTACGTTGGATTAAACGTAGTTTAAAATTACACCCGAGATTCTAGCTACGAAGTTGAGTTATATCATGTAAAAAATTCAAGCGCTCATCGATTACAAAATACCTGAAATAATTCCCAAAATTGTGCTTCCATCTTAAACTACATGAATTAATAAATTTATCCATTTATCAAGCAGTTTTAGTACACATTTATGTCTATTTTTCAAGAAGAGAAAATTTCATTTTAAATCTTGGCAAAAGTTGGAAGCTAAAGTTCCACTTTCCAAAGTCAATACGCCTAACTTCATATAATGGGAGTAACTGGAAAGGCAACGCACGCGAACTCGTTCAACAACGAACATTAACGTAACAGGTGTGGTTGCCATTACGCTTTGTTTTGCATTCGTTATGATCTGACACATAGTGCTTGATAATCTTGTATCATCACGTTCAAAGGTTTTATTTATTTGAAACGTCATCGAAGCATCGTTTGTTACATTCTATACGTATCTACATATTTATTTCTCTTCAGTACGAGTTTGAGCCGACGTATTTGATACCTCTGTGATTGCACTGTCTGATTAAAGTCTGCTTGACTTCCTAAACCATTATCTACTGTCCGTTTAGTTTCATGGTATCGCGTATTTACATTTAATTTAAAATAAATATATCTCTTGAAAATAATTTTTAATTAGTTTTGTAACTTATTATTCAAATTGACACTGCTTTGTTTCGAATTAGAAAAACTTAGTAGCGAAAAAATTATCATATCTTAAAATGGTGTAGTGACCTTTGGGCTGCTCTATATTATCCTGTGATTTGTTTTTGAGAATTATTATAATTTCAACCTGGAAAGATATATTCTTGCTTTGCAATAATATACTTTAAATTTATATTAATCTATTGATCCAAATATCATTCTTAATATTTAATTATGTCGTACGACGCGATTTATTTTTAGATAAGAAAGTGTTGAGATTCCTTTAACTCAACATTTGGAGTTGTTACCAAGTGTTTGCATATCGTTACAAATTCCAGGCTGACGTTCTCACTGTGTATTTAGGTGTTCCATGTTACTGTAATTTAATTATTTACCGTTACGTTCAAATTTGTCTTATACATCGAATTTCGGAGAGTTATGATCGCAGTTTGCGGATTCATTCGAGTCGTATTTTCACCATCAAGTTGAATGTATACACAGTCAAATAGAAGTAGAATAAACAAACAATTACATGTCGGAAGAGCTGCGTAGTTGTAAACGATAACGCTTTCAGCAACACGTTTCGTCATGACAGAATTTTTTAAACATTTTATCCCGCTATATTGTTGCGAAACTTCGCAAAAATTCCTTTATTTGATACTCCGTGTTTACAGTGGGTCGTGAAATTGATGTAGCTCTTCGAATACCGAGGACAGTGTCTTCATCCCCCCACGATAAAATGAAATTTTGCATACGCAGCCGTTTTATAAATTTATTTTAATTCCTCTTTTAAACATGCTTAACACTAGATTTACGGGCGTGAAATCTGTTACATTGCAATATATTAAATAAGGACTCTGGAAAAAGAGGAATCAAGCGGCAAAGATGGTAATTTGTTAAGTTATTATTGTATTATAAAATACACGTGAAATAACTACTGTACAGTTTCTCTGTAAATTTGAGAAATATTTATAAAACAAGTAGGCACCCGTCAATTTGACGGCTTCCGTAAATCTAGTGTTAATAGAGTCGCAAAATTCAAATATTTTACTTCACAAATATTTTACTATGACGAGTATTATATAAAACATTCGTTCCCATTCGAAATGACCATAGCGATTAAAAGCAAAAAGTATAGAAGAAAAAAAGAGGAAAATACATTTCACTGCAATAAGATGACCGTGCCAATTTCACCAGTTCCTCGAGTGAAAATTATGCGAAGAACATTTCCAGTCCATCGTTCATTCAACGCAATCCGCCAAAGGACTTTTACCGTCCACTGTAATTGAAGAAAGATGAGGCTATTTTTCACTCGGCCTCTACGAGTTCGCAATCCAGTCGGGTGATCGATCATTGCACATTGCAAAAAAGAATAGAAGCCGCGAACATACGTGGATGACGATTATCGCGTATGTACATGGAATGCCGAGTCGTGACGGTTCCATACTGCAACACGAACGACGGAAAGTGCGAGGGGGATGAAAAATGCATGGAAACTGGCGAATGAAAATTTCCGAGAAACTACCGTTCCAAAAACGCCGCTTCGAAAATTCATATTGGACCGTACACGCAATAAACGCGTTGCACCGAGCATCGTTTAACCGCGTTACGTCGTTCGGGCTATTATTGCGTTTTATCACTCGTGCCTCGCATTTTAACGTTTGTCCCGAAGAGGATTGCTTTTCCGAGTGAATCATGCATTTTTCTCCTGATATGCGAATATTTTCACTCATCGTGTCGACGGGTAGTTCGTCATGATGCCTCGAGTGATGGTCGAAAAAATTGCTTATCATATTTAACGATGAATTATTTGCTGCACGACGATCAGATTAAAGATGATGATTGTGTTAATTGTAAAATAAAAAATGTATACGAGTTAAAATAATGTTGAAGTTGCGAGATATTTTGGGAGATATAACGACACGCGACTTACAAATCGTAATGAGAGCGCTATAATATTATGTTTATTATTTGCGCAGTACATTAGCGACTGAATTGAGATTCATTCTTTGAGATATAAATACAACTATGTTTCGACGAAATCCCTCGTACTGATCGGTATGATCTTTTGTTAACACTAGAACTACCAAACCAGTCAAAATGACTGGTACACAATTTTTTCCAAAAATTCTCCAAGTTTATAGAAGAGTCTTGGAATAAATATTCTATGTCCATCTTCAAAAACATAAATCACCGAATCGATTATATTTTCCGCCTCTTGGTCCCTCCTTTTTCAAAGTACTTATTTAAAATTTTTAAATATGATTGATTTAACGCCGGTAGTTCTAGTGTTAATATGGATTCGTTTTCAGTGCATTAAATGTATTTCATTTCATTTCACAAATCTCCCATCCCTCGCGTTGAAACGGGATTAGTAATCTCGATAAATTCAATTTCGATCTGGTAATATGATAATTTTTAATCGTGTAACGTGAAACATCATTTTCGTTTGCATTTGCGCAATTATATTTAATCCTGACAAGGGAAATACATTACTCTTTTGTACTACTGGCATTTTGGCTGACCATATACGCTCCTGGATCACTTGAAACTTATTCCGCTTTGAAAAGAAGTAACTTGATTAAACTAACTATGTTTCTCGTGGAAGAACTTTCTATTTCCTCTGTGCGACATTAAGTGAATTATTTTATTACTTTTATTTTATAGACGTTCGTTTATATTGTATGTTTCAATCGATCATAATCACTGTTTTTAATTGATTTCACTTGTTGCCAAGTAAATTTCATTTCTTCCTTCTATGTCTTTCCATCGTAAGCCAAGAAGTATCAACATTCTTGTATAGATGCAATTACTTGTATCTTGACTTATCTTAGAAATCCAATAAGTCCAAATATCAAAATATTGCTTTCCTTATTTCTACAAAATTTTATTTATTTAATTCACTTCGCCCACAGATGATATAATAATAAAATAAATATCAAAATATCACACTCCCCGTCTCTTTCAAATCCAAATAAAAATATCTTATTACTTCTTCGAAATACTTCATGGATGTTAAAGGCAAATATGAATAAAATCACATCCCATTTCCTCCACTTGGATCATAGATACTGCAGAACCATCTAATCCAAACTTATCCAAACACGATAGAATCTGATTTTCCGTAGGTGTCAAGTAACATTCCAGGAGTCAAGTTCCTGGTGCTAATACGAACCATCACGTATGGAAATGATTAAATATCTCCTTCTCGGCTTTCATAGGCTGAAGATTACGTCGGATTGAAGGGTAGTTTCGACGAGCATATTGGATTATTGGTTCACGGAGAAGACGGGGGACAGAAGGCAGCGATGCAACCGGACCCAAGAGGTTTACCAAGCTTACCACCGAGCTTAGAAGCTCGTCTACCACAGCTCGATCAGAGCTTGCAAATTACGCACGCCGAATGGTTACCAGTCACGAATACTAGGTGCGTTCACGTACCGATAAGGATTTTTTGAATATTAATTAGCGCCGGTTCTACCCTGCCCATGTTTGATCGATCCTTTCCAGTCGAAACTTTCTCGCTGGAAGGAAAATTCAATTTTGCATATTTCACGGAACTTTGCCCGCGTATAACGTACCAAAGCCGGTAAGATATAATATATGGTTTGAATAATAAATTACAAAAAAGGAAGAACATGCATGTAGAAGGAAAAAAAAATAGAGGGTAAACTGTGCAATCATTTTCTTTTTGCATAATAACGGAGGATAATAGATCGCTCTAATAACGATTTTGAAAACCCGATACATTCACGAGGAAAATAACTGCAAATTATCGAACAATCTCTTTTGCAAAATATTAAAATAGCCAATATTCTGTTAATATCGAGTCAAATGTATGATAATGTCCGGTCGATATCGCTGAATAGAGTTAATTGCGTCGATGAAGAAAAGAATGTGAATTTGCAATTCTGAAGCGGACTTGTTGTTTTTCTTTTTGTATCCTCAGATTCAAATTCTTTGTGTACTCGGCGTATTTCGACGATAGGGTCGGTGGTGCAGGAACACCACCGGGAAAAAGTCCGGGAATGGTACGTGTAATAAGTGCAACAAAAACAAGAGGACCAGAGCGTGTTTGGTGTAGACTTTGGTATCGACCGGAGAACGGAAGGAATGTCACCACTTCCGTAACAGTAGCCGCCAAAGTGAAGGTGGGTTTGCGAAAAAAAAAAAGGATTTTTTTTCCCCCTCGATTGTCTCTCTCAAATTGCAAGTGTTGCAAAACATTGCACACACTTGGATACAAGTTAATTCGTATTTTTGCGTCATTGTTTCTTTGAGCGTGTACTTTAATTAGAAATTTTTCTTTCATACTTTATATAGTTTATTCACAGTAAAAATATTGATTATTAATTTTTCTTTCCATTTTTAATTCTATTCGGTGCAAAGTGTGTCCTTTGTATTTAGCCATACATACATATTCAATTCAATGGATGTTTTGCATAATTCTTAGGTAATTAGGGAGAATTGGAATTTGAAATACAGTGCCTGCTTCGTGATTTGTCCGTTGCCTAAGGAATCTTCTGCGGCTGATAAAGTACCAGAAACTGTGAGTATCGTGGCCAGATTGAAAGCACCTCCGACAAATCGTATACTCGTTCAAAACAGACCCGAAACGAGGACTGATAATAAAGAATTACTGGCTGTCTGCGTGAAACCCTTGCACTATGATTATAACAGAGTAAGTCGGAAAACATCTATGCAATTAAAAAGAGAAAATTATCTTGTAATAAAATCAAATCACTGCCAATGGCGTTGCGAGAGAACAGATAAACATTTAAATGAACAATATTGCTTGTAGGTTCTACAACTGATAGAATTCATCGAATTGCACAGACTTCTCGGTGTTAGCCATGTGACTCTGTACAATGACACAGTGGGTGCACAGGCGGGATGCGCCCTTAAGTATTACGAAGCTAAAGGTCTTGTTACTGTATTACCTTGGCATCATTTAGATATGATTTCCCAGCATGAGATACGAACGGAAGGATTGTTCGCTGCACTGAATGATTGCCTCTATCGATCCATGTACAAGTACGAGTACGTTGCTTTGGTAGATCTCGACGAATTTATAATACCAAGGCACAACGATACGATAATCGAGCTCATAAGGTAAAGTGTTCGTTTAATTAAATTCATCGAGTTAACTAACATGTCTAATATTCCCTTGTATTTGATCCATTTTAGGTGGTTAAATACCCGTGTAAATACCAAGACCACCGGAGCGTACTCTTTCCAGAATGCTTTTTTTTACCTGCAATGGGCCGACGATCCGTTCGTAGTAATGAGTCGGACACCCACTGAGGCTGGTTTAATTACTTTAAGGAAAACACGACGACGGACGAAATTACATCCGCACAAGCAACGCTCGAAATACATATGCAAGCCTCAGGACGTCGTGGAGGCTGGTAATCACTTTGTCTGGGAATTTATCCCGGGGCACGGAACTTTCAACGTACCCTTGGATTCTGCGATTCTACACCATTATCGAGTCTGCGAGTTCGGCGGTGACGACTGTGTAAAAACACAATCCGTGGTCGACAGAACGGCCTATAAATATAAAGACAGACTGGCCGACAGTGTCGGTAGAGTTTGGGCAGAATTAAGCAACGAATGTCTCCTGCCGGAGTTGGCGCCAGTGCCCATGATGACGCCGCGAATAAAAACGAGCCCCGTATTGAAAGGAATCAGGTAGCGAAAGACCGTTATCGACGTTCTCTGGGACATCAGTAATTTCACCGGTACGCCAAAAGTAGCCAGAACCTATTTCTACAACTACGGTGGCCCTTAGCTTCTCGGTGGAGCCTTCGTCTTTTGCGAATGTTCCCGTGCTTCGGGATTTCTAGGGCGTCATAGTAATGTTTTTTCTACCATTTTGCGGTCCATACCCAATGAATCTCGTTTTCGTAATGTAAAACGGATAATGGTGCCTGCCAACGAGCTAATCGAGACTGTTGAGAAAGGCGCGACGCTCATTGAAAAGCTGACGAATAATATTTTTCTACGTGACGGACTCACGACCGGCCAGGAGAGTTCGCTATGACCTTTCCGGTCGATCCTGTTTCTCTTACGCTCTGGTGCTTCTTTCACGATTTTATACGTATACCTACATCTGTATTGAAATTTTCTTTCTCTTTGAACGATAGCGATCTACCTGAAAGTGATTAGGACGTAAAAATTGTTACGCAAGGCCTATACGTAATGGTCTATATCGCTGGCTATAATACGAAGTTCAGTATCATCCCGTTGTCTCGTTGAAGTTTTCTGTTCTCTTTCAATATACACATAATAAATCCGCACAACGTATATACAAAACCTACGCATATCTATAGGATCAATACTAGCTGTAGTTTATGTATGTATAATATGTATCTAGAGGTTCTAGTATTTAAAACGTAGCGGAAACTTAGAATGCATAATGTTTTTAAGGTGCTGTTTCTATCTAGCGATTTGTATGGATTGTCGATGATTTAATTATACCGCGATGAGAATTTTTATTTATGTAACATGACACGCAGGTCGTTGGTAGCAAGCAGTGATTATATATTTTTTGGGGGATGTTTTCAATATCGGGATGTATTCGATTAATAATTTTATTCGTTTGAGAGAACGTACATAATTGTGAAAAAATAGTTCCAACTAATGTATAGAAAATCTAATTTAGATTATGCTCACGGCAGAAACACAGTAGGGGAGAAAGAGAAAGACAGAGAGAGTGTAAGAAAGAGCAAGCGTTATTGTCAGTTCTAGAAATTATGAATTTGAGCGTTTGACAATGAATAACGGCAAAATGTTTTTCTATTTCTTTCATAAAATCACAATTTTTTATGCGCGCATACACTTATGTATATATGTGTATACACAAATGTGTACGTGTATTTACGTACACGGCATGTAGGATAGGTAAATACATTACATGTGATCGGTGCTAAGCCGCAATCAACACGCCAATTGGCAATGTTGAAAAAAATAGTTAATAAATATTATACGATGACAATATGTATTTTAATTCCCTGAGAAAATATGTTTGCGATGGTATCAGACTACCAACTATAATACAAACTGTTTAATAGCTTTGAAAGTAGTATTTTGCCATAATTGCCGAACAGCGAAAATAACAGTGATCTCTATTAAGTTTACAATACATGTAAAAGTATAGATTCCATTGAATCCTATGTTATTTAACTTTAATATAGTGTTACATCTGAAATATATTTTGATAGTATCGATATAATTTAAATAATAATAACAACAACATTAACAATATTTTTTGTTAATATATACTTACAGCTACTGTAAAGATGTACATATATAGATCGCTAATAACATGGACGGTGTATTTTGCTTTTGGGACTATTCGTGAGATTAGCTAGAAATCCTCGTCCGAATGATCTAATTTACTAATAGCTCTCTTCTCTTGCGCCACCTTTAAATCAAAATTTCCAAATTCTGGCCCTCTCACGGAATCTAAAATATCATCGTCATCTTCGTCATCATCGAGATCACCGTCGATTAATAAATCGCTGTCACTATCAAGTGATCCATCGCTATTATTTGATTCTGGAATTGTTCCTCTTTGACGCCCCGACATACTACCATATAACCTTCGTTGCGATATTTGCATTCTTGATGAACGTCCAACTTCTAAAAAAAAATTAGTATGTTATATTTCCACATTTGCTGTACTTACAAAACATTTTTCTCTATCGTAATATGTTTAAGGAATAATTATTACACCATATACCTGATTTTATCCTACTACTTGGAACAGATTTTTCTGGGTTTTGTTTCTCAACATCACCAAGTGGCAAAGATTCTTGAAGATTGATAGGCAATATAGAGTCATTTCCTTCCATCATGCTTTCGAAGCTCACATCCTCTGCTCTCATTTTTTCCAACTGTTTCTTCGTTGCAGCTTGTCTGTACCAAATTAACAGCAGTTTATAATAATGTAACAAAATTGTTTTTTGTCACATAGTGAATTTTTAAGCTTCATTGTGTACCCAAAATATTGTACGTACCGTCTCTCAAACCTTTCTTGCTCAGCTTTAGCTGAATCTTCATACAAGTGTTCGAGGTATGCAAGATAACGGAATTTTTGTAAATAATCATCATATAAGGATCGCAATTCGAGCTCAAGTTTTTCAAATTCTTCCATAAATGCTGGTCGTACTTTTTTTAAAGTCTGCAGCCTCTTCTGATTTCTTTCAAGTTCTGTACGACGTCTTTCAATTCTGGTGTCCAAATTTTGCTCTGTATCCTTTACAAATATTTAAATCATGTTATATTGAAAATTTCTATTACAATAAAAGCAATAAATTTTGAATGACAAAAGAGTAAGTGAACAAAATATACATGTCATAGCAAAGCTCATACCTTAACATTATCAATTTGCTTTTTTGTGTCATCAATTTCTTTACGTACACTCTCTATTGTGTCCTTCAAAGCTGCTTCAATTTCTGAAGTATCAAATTGCCTGGCAACTTTGGAATTACGAATTTCTCTAAGTTCAACTTCACGTCCTAACAAATCAAACAATGATGCTCCGGTGACAGTCAATTGACTGGCTAACTGTCTAGTTGATTTTAATTCATTGATTTTATTAGAAATATCAAAGTTGGCTATGTTTACATCAATATCGTGGTTAATAGTATCACTGTTACTATTATTTTGGGCATCGTACAGTAATGTAGTTATTTTTAATAACTCTTTCACAGCGTATCCATCAGCTTGATATAGTTTCTTTGTATTCAACTTTACATTTGTTTTCAGTGCCTATGATAACAACAAATTTCTGTGGTAACACACATCCATAATGAGTATAATTGGTAAAACTATTAGAAACTTCAAGTAACTTATGTTTCTGCGATTAATAAAAATCTAGTTTTATGGAAATATTAATAGCATATTGATTCGCATACTCATTAATAATGATGCTTTGTTTACAAATTAATTATGCTACCATAAATTCAGCCACTGTGCGAATTAAAGCAATTCGTTCCTCTTCGGTATTGTGCTCCACAGGTATATCGGTATCGGGATCGAATCTTTTTACCAGCCAAACGAGAATTTCTGCCACCAATGGAAAATTTGGTAGACGAAAATTTGCAATGGAAATTAACCTGGGATAACCGAGTACTCTCATCATCTCCGTGAAATCTAATAAAAGATTCTTTGTTAAATGAAACTCTTTTCATATTCCGATGTAAGATGGAATAAAGTTAATTTACATACTTCTTAGATCACGGAAAGACATTTTCGTAACAAGTAATCACGATTTATATGATTTAACCACAATCTTGATCATCCGACTGTTCATGCTTGTGGTGTTTTCATTACATGGTGCATGTTACCATAGAAACGGTGAGGCATATAGGTACATATGGTAATGTTTAGAAATGAAAATTTATCGATATTTATAGAATTCTTGTAGGATTTATTCTAAGTGTATTCACATGTTGGTTGAAACTTGCAAAATTTTGTAATTTGATAATAAGGGATCAATTTTGTAATGTATTTTCTTTATTTTATTATTACCTTATATTATTTATGTACAATCAATTAAGTATAACGTTATTAATCGAAACTAGGACCTTGCCTATCTCTTTTCTTTTGCGAATGAGCTTTTTTGATAGAAAGTCTCTCTCTTGCTGCTCTAAGTAAATTTTTCCTTTTCTTTTCCAAAGATTCGGCGGATATTTCTGGAGGTGGTTTCAAGACTTCCCATATCATGTTTCTTAACTTGTCCAGTGCATTTGCTAAATTTAATTGCTGAGATCTTGTTAGTTCTGACTTTATTATTAGGTAACCCTCCTTATTTATTTTATTTTTATACTGAAACGTATACAAGGTTTTTATTAGTACAATGATAAAGAAACTATTGCGATTATTATGAAATTACTTTAAGAATGCATCTCATATTGCAAACCTGTTCTGAGAGTTTTTCTTTAATTTCATCCGTTAGCCATTTAGCACCCTTTACATTAAATCTTAAGTCTACTTTAGTGTTTACACAGTTTACATGTTGTCCACCTGCGCCAGTACTACGGCTATAGGTTACGTCAAGTTGGTTCAAAGGTATATAGCCGTTGAATTTAGCATTTGGATCTTCAGGAACCTAGAAATATTCAAACTCTCGTTTATTTAAATGAAATTTGTTGAATGGAAAATATGTACATGTTACATAACCTGTTCTAAAAGTGATAACACGCAAATTTAATTCAGAAATGATATTTATTGAGGTAGTAAACATCATTGTCCATGAATGTTAATTCAATATAGCTTTAATATAAATATACTTACAAATGTTGGCGTATAAATTTTAATGTTACTCGTTGGGTACAATTTTTCAAGTGAAAAAGCACTTTTATAAGCAAGTGCTCTTTGGAGTATAGAAAAATAATTCTGTCCTGTTAAATCAGCTCTGAAAATTTTTAGGCCGTATCTACTAATACAATTCATTTTGCTTTTGCCTAAATAATATAATGATACAAGTCTAAAATCAAACTTATCAACTTTGTTGCCTTAAACGTAACAACACCTGGGTGCCGCCATAATAGTTAGATTTTCGAGAATCGATTCACTGTAAACGATGTTTGATATCTCGAGGTATTTATATTTCGATTGTACTACTTCCGACATAAAAAATTTACTACCGTAATCGTGATTTTTTACTTTGAGTGAATCTGTTCATTATGATCATAACTTTTGATTTTTAAAAAAGAACATATATTCTATATGATTTAATAATGAATTGCATTACTATCTGTGATTTAAGAAATCTGTAGAAATTAAAAGGAATTATGAAAGAATGATTTGCTATAATTATACATTAAAATTGTAGTTATTCGGTGTGTGATAGTATCGATGAAAATATTTTACGTTCATTCGAACTTCCCGCCGCTGTAGCGCGTTGATATATGGCGTTCTTCCGAAGTAGCAGCGCCACAGTCGTCTTCGAAAATTTCCGTTGCTTGGTCACGAGACCGGGTGCTCCTGCATTAGATTCGTTTCTTGGTAAAAAATTATCAAAACTTGTGCCCGAATTCTACTCACAGTTATGCATTAATATGTTATGCGTCTAAATATAACATTGAGTTGTTTATTTTTCCTTCTTTTAGAACGAGAGAAAGCAAAATTGTTGGTCGAGTTCTGCTCTTTCGTCGATCGGAACACTGTTGCGATTCACAATCACATGTTTGGAATATGTAAGTTCTATTCTCTCTATTTTGGTTTAGTACGAGCAATTCTGAACAATAGAATTCGAAATATTACAACCCTTTTATTCAGTGTAACGATATACAAGTAGAATCAATGTATAATTGGGAAATTGCATTGTACGACGGTTCGGATTTGCCTTCGCTATATCATAGTTGCTATTTCACTCACTGCCTCCATGGCGACTGCGCAGAAGTCGGACGCGCATGCACTGTGCGGCGCGAATAAGTAAACCGTCCGACATCTTGGAAACTTTCCCCCGTTCGGTCGTGAAAACTTGTGGTCCTGCATTCGATACATTTTTCGGTAAGAAATTTACGAAAACTGTGCTTGAATTCTACTCCCAGTTATTCATTGGTGTTTGTCCATCCGCCGATGATACTGATTCCTCAATTTTCTCTTTTCTTACGACGCAGGGAGGAAAACTGTTGATCAAGGGCTTTCTCCCTCGTCGACCGGAACGCTGCTGCGATATATTTTCCGATATTTTGGACTTTGTGAGTATTATTTCTTTAATTTGTTACCAGGAATACGTAGAATTTGTAACGCAGAATGAATATGAGTATTTATTTACATAATACTGACGAAGAAAATGTGCAGTACCATTTTTCAGTTTGATAAAAGCATATTTCAATTTGTGAATAAAATATACTATCCATATATGGAAGAGTAATATTGCCAATGCAATGCGATATATCTATTACAGACACCATTGACTCTAAAATGATGATAAAGTTGAAAAATTTGTTGTTATCTCCTTTTTTTGGCATTCTGCCCCCCCCCCCCCCAAAAAACCCATTTCCCGATTATTCTTTTCAGCAACTAGAGGCTTTATGCTTGCTTTTACCTTATCTTACAGATTATTATTAAAATTTATTAAAGGGCACCGTTGCTCGTGAATTTCACCGTGAACGTAAAGTTACTTTTGTAACGGAAGTGCAATTTTACCGCGATGGTAGAGTCAGTGTTTCCATTGCATTTAACGAGAATAGGATATATTTATTCCAGGGCGTCGTGGCTCCGAGTGCAACATTTTTATCGCGAAGAAAGTAGAGCCACAATTTTTGCCAAGTATAAGGAAATTGGCCGCGTTTTTTTTTATTTTATTTTTCATAACGGTGATAGAGTCGGTGAACTTCTGAAACATGATATTTGTAACCAAGTAGCAAAAAATATTAACTTTATTGTGCGTGCCGTACAAAATGATTCAATTTTTGTTTAAACAGTATTTTTAATTACTACGGATTCTATCTAAATGGCTAATTGTCGACATGACATATATCACTGCCTGAATAAATAATAAAATATAATAAAATAAATGTTAAATAAAGTGTTGGCATGTATTTAATTTTTCAATTCTATACTTTAAAATTCCAGAAACTTAGAAAATGACAAACAAATTATGTTGTATGAGGGAATGCATATAGAATTAAAAGATATATTCTAAAATGTTAATGGAACTGTTAAATTTCATATAAATTCATTTCAAAAATTCATTAAGTCTCCTCTTTAGGAACTTTCCAAACATTTAGCTACAGTCACTTGCACATTGGCAAGTTCTGCACGAGCAACTGATTCAGCATTACTATTGCAGTTATGCTGGTGTGTAATTGCATTAAAAATAGCGTTTCGAGCCGTACTTTTTATCGTCGGTATTGTAATCTGGTAGGCTTCAATGGCTTCCTTAATATCTTTTAGAGAATTAATACTGCATTGGCGATCTCCATTAGTGTTTCCAAAACAGTGATCGAAATGGTTGTCTAAATCAGTGTTTAAATGTTTTGCAACCTAAAAGAATCCATAACAAGTGTTAATAATTTTACCGGTTATATAAAAAAGTTTAATGTCTTTTTTGCCACCTTAACCCCTTGCCGTACGATTTCGTTTGTGACTACCTTCGCAATAATTCAGAATTAAATTGGTAAAATGAAAATTGATTGGTGATTCTTGATGTACCGTATAATTTAACGCAATATTAATATTATAGGAATAATTTTATCGTGCCGCATCTCATTGATATTTTCAATTTCATAAGTTTTGGAAAACTTGAAAATTTCCTATGCAATTTAGCGCATCACGAGTGTCACTTGTTATTGTACGGCAAGGTGTTAAAGCTTTATTTATAAAGTAACTGTAAAACTTGAATCAAAATCTACATTATTGTCAATCATTTTTTCTTATCTTTTCGGTGAAATAAAAATTTACAGAAACAATGATTCGGTACATTAAAGGAGCAAAGAATTGTATTACATTGCTCTGACCAAATGACACCCTTTTACAATTAGTTACTTTCCTCTGTTTTATAAATATTGCAATACTGAGGAGGAAAAGATAAAAGTTGGTACTTTAGCACGTCACAAATCCTATAAAGATGTTGAATTTCAAATCGAAATTGTAATAATTCCTGCATTCCAAATTTTAATAATTTCTTCAGTTTGTGAAATTATTTAATGTAATGAAAATACGGAACGTTTATACTTACGTATTGTTTGACAGCAAGAGGTTTTAAGTAGATCAGAGTAGTTCTTTTAGCATCGTTGAAACATTTCGTGAGTTTCATATCAGCTTTTGTATTGATAGATAAAAGACTAATTAACGCTTCTTCTCGACATAACTGACCAATACGTGGATCTGCCTCTTTCCCTTTGTTATCGATTATGTTTGTCTATCAATAGTAAATACTGTTTAGTATCTTTAAGTATGGGTGTACTACGTTGAAGTAGTAGTCTTAAAAAATACCATTTTGTAATTTCATTTGACCTTGAATGATTCTAATGATAAGACATCCAATTCAAAACGAAACACAGATATTAGATCTTTTATAAAATATGAACGATGTTGAACGAAAGGTAAATACTCACCGTGATATTATTAAATGTTTCTTGTGCTACCATTTGTATCCTTATTGTACTTTCTTTTGCTTGAGCGGTCAAATTCGAATTTGCTAACGATTTAAAGTCATTGTGAGCGCTTTCGATGTCAAGTGTGGTAAACGATAAGTTGGATTTTAAGCGTGACACTTCATTCTTAAAATCCTCCGAATGGTTTTCATCAGCATAGTTGAACTAAAAATTTGAAAAGATATATTAAAGTAATACCATAACTTCGTAACTTTATTTCTTTACTTCAATGTTGTATTGGATGTGGCATCCATTCTTGTGATTGTGACAAAAAATTTTGTTTATATCCCAAGACATAAAACGTTTTAAAACGGTTTAATTAAAGTTAATTATTTATTAACTCGTAATAACTCAACCGAAAACTTCAATTACAATAAAATTCAAATATATTATGAAAAATGAAAAATAATTATCTCTGTATTCTTTGGACAAGCTGTTTACCACATTTATTCATTTAATAATTGTATTTAACGTGTCTGTACAATGATTTCTAAAATCTGATGTTTTGTCTGACAGCATGTTGACTGAGAAATATGGTTTCCTAATCTATTTTCAAAATGTTATATTAGCGGTAATCAAAGTTTTAAATTTGTTAATGGAGAATTTAAGTGATAACGACCAAGGATAATTTCATTTCCTTGAAGAACGCGTACACAAGTCCGATGACACGAAGTCGTGATACACGTGACACGAGGAAAGCGATAACTATATTCTAGAAGAACCTATGTGAAAGAAATTTCAAAATCTAACGAAAGAACTGGCAGAGATTTGAATAACTCGGTATATATGCTATGTACATAGCAAATCATGTATGAACTATTATTTTTGAAAGTGGTAAAAGTCCTTTTTTGGGGAAAAGTGTGTGTAAGATAGTTTTTACTAAACATAGGTGTCTTCCTTTCGCATTTTAAATGGTAAAATAAATAGAATGAAATATCCTTTCGATTTCGTCGCTGAAAGTTATACTGTTACATGTTATTGACTTGTACCACTTTCAAATATAACGGGTCATTTATCCATTCATATTTAGCGATACTCACTGCTGTTTGTATAAAAAGTCACAGTACACTATCCTTAATAAACATTTCTCAATACTTTTTTAATTAACGCATTTAATAGTATAAAATTTGAGTCACCAATAATAACATTCTTACCTCTATCCATACCGATACTTTCTTTATACCTACTTTTACACTAACCAGAGACTTGATTGGTTACAAAATAACGACAATATTTTTTCCGAAGGAAATACAAGAGATTGGAAAAATATAGAAAACAATAGAGGCATAGGACGGCCTTTAATTAATAATGCAAAAAATGATATATTTTCATTCAATTCGACCAGTCAATTGACCGTCTACAGTATGGATAGAGCTGTAATAAATGTATTTTCTACATTATGAATATAACACACGTATTATTTTAGTTCAGTATTAAATTATAAGCTTACCTGTACACTGTATAGAGTTATCAGGAAACAAAAAATAAAAACGTATAATTTCATGATTTTTAGAGCTAGGATACCCGTGTTTAGCTCTGTTTTTATAGACTGATAATGGAGAAACGGAACCGTATGTACCTTATATAGAAGAGCCACAATTGCTGACGGGGTAAACTGTATTATTACGGAAAAGCCACGTACAAATGATACACGTTTTTTCGTGAGTGAAGGTGTCATTGTTGTTGTTTTCGTACGATTACGAAAATTGAAAATTTATTTTTCAAATACAATAACAACAATGATATCGGTGATACATTCATACGCAACACATATCTGTAAAACATTCTTTCAAAACATAGACTTTCGAATGTCTTATGATTCTATTAGGAGATCAGTTAAAACGTCTGTTTCTCTTCTTCTTACTCATTTAAAAGACACTCAGAAATTAAATTATATCAGTTAACTATATTATTCAAATTTTTACTTGCATTGCAGAGGGTAAAGAAAGTACGATTGATAGTAGCTGTTTCTTTACGTTGTACTATTACTATTTTAAATAATATATTTCAGTATCAAGATATCTGTGTTTTGTACAATACACCAATGCGAATAATAATAAAGTACTTGGTTAAAGAAATTTCCTGATGAAAACTGTCGACACACTATATATAGAAATACTGAGGAAGTCATTAAGTTAGTTAGGATAACAATGCATTTAGATAATACAAATAATAAAAACACGATACGTAAATAACCATGTGGACATATCATTTTTTCATGCTACAGTAACAGTTTATATCACTGGACTAAATATTCAAGACGCTTTGAACTATTGTCTAATTTTGTGAAGAAGAATTTCAAAAGAAAATCTCTTCCCTTGAGAAATTTTTGTAAAGAATTGTTTACAAGAGATGTCTGATATTTTAGTAAAAATGCACATCCCCACAAAACTCGTTATTACTTCGGCGTTTTAGGTACATTTTCCAACAGAACAACTTATGACAGTGTAGCGGATGTTTTATGTAGAAAAGTTTTGGAATGTAAGCAATATCGTACTGATGTGAAGTAAAAAAAAAAATAAGAGCAATGAAGAAGACTAATGAAGTAAGAAAAAAATGTGAAGGTTATAACGTGTGTTTTCCTGGTATTATGTTTGTGTTATTTAAAAAGGAAGGGAGGATTGAGTAGGAGAATATTATTTGTGGATGTTTTAACATTAATTAAACCTCATTACGCTGATTGTTAATAGTTTGATTGATTGTAATTTAATTGTAGTATTATTTTGGAAACATCAATACGACAAAAAAATATTAATTTTTGATTCAAAAATTTTATTGTTACGAATTATACATTGTTATGATAACCATTAACCCCCTATTGCATGAATTTCACTTTTTTATATTACAAAAAGAAAATTATTATATAGTTACATAAATACACATTGATCTACAATGCTATAATTTACATTTTAATCCCTGCACAGTAATATGTGCCAATGCTAAACTATTTTTTTCAAAATATTTTATACATATTCTATTATGCAGTTTCCAATCGGGCATTTTATGCAATAAAGAGTTAACATAAAACATCAATACCTTTAGTACACTATTATTCCGCAATTCTTTAATTAATTATTTAGTCAACCACGCTGCAGGCACCTAGCAATTTCCTTTTTCATTCTAGCAATTTGAACACGTACGGTTCCAACAACTTCCGCATTGCATTTCTTGAATAAATTAATAGAAGTACTGACGATTGTCTGGGTCTGTTTTTTCACAGCAATAGCATCCCTTTCAAACAAGTCAATATGCTGATTGATTCCTTTTAAGAGGACAGTAATACAATTTCGAACTTTAAATGAATTTCCGCCAGCGCAACGCGAATACACAGAATCTAGTTGTGATACCAGCTGATTCCCAGTCTGAAGAGAAATATAATACATTAATAAATCATTTAACAATTTGTTCGTTATATAACATGCTCATTTCTTAAATCCTTCAGCTAAACGCGTTTTGATACACGTGCACTTTAAATTACAATAGTTTAATGTTGAATTTCCACATAACATATCAAACCATCAAACTTGTAATACTCAATTGATTTGATACATAGTTTGATAATGAGTATAGTATATACTCTTTGAGGAATCTCAGACAAGAGCTTGTGCTCATTATAGTTATCCACAACTTTATGTATATTAACATTGTATAAATAATGAGAAATTCGCTAAAAATTACTAACTAAAAATACTAAATCTGCTATTTATTTTCTAAGTGGGAAGTATATGACGAAGTGCGCTATGAAAAACTGTCGTGGTTCAAAAGATTTTGGGATTTCAGAAGTAGATTAATCTACTAACACTATAAATGATAATAATAATTTTGATGGTAACATACCCCACAGATAATATCTAATACATTCATTTGGGTAGCAACTGTCTGTAGAGAACTATCTTGACATTTTTCAAATTCCCCTTCTTTATCTTCTGGAATTGCCAATAGTTTCGTCTGAATATTTCCAATGCAACTTACAAATTTCGCTACATTTTTTCCTTTTTGTATGGCTTCCTTAACATCTTTCTGTAACATCATTGATTACAATTATTAATCATACACTCTTATGATAGATAGTTTAATATAACTTATTGTTAATATTGACTGTAAAAGGGTATAAACAGTTTCAATACAAACCTGCAATACGTTGCAGGTATTATTCACATTTCATTTGTGTGTTTAAAAGATGCTAGTTTATCGATGACATATTTTTATACCAAGGATGGAAAGAAAATGTTGTTAAACACAATCCTTGGCATTAGTCTATATATAATATGTATTGATATTCACTATAATATAATAAGTACATTCCTCTCAACATTACTTAACAATCTATAATATTTTTTTGAATATCGTAAAACTTAATAATATTTGTCAACTTTAAATATTATTTTAATTGTTCAGTTTAATTATATATATATTTGAGCACAAAAATAGTGTATTTCTACTATACAAAATTAAGAAAGGGGAACGAAAACACTTACGTTAATCTGAGCATCCGTTGCCTCTACGAGCTGTTGAACTATATATCTGCTTTGTTGTTTTGGAATTTTTAACTCTGAATTACTTGAAAACTGTAATTCAGCCTTAAAACGTTTTATATTAGATGTAGTACTCCTTACGACATTTTTTGAGCGTAACAGTTGACTTTTCAATTCATGCATAACGTTCTCATCGGCTAAGCTAAACTATAACATAAACAAACAAACGTGGTATACGTTTATAAATATGTTTTACGATCTTCATTTTGAAAATTAACTAGACGGTGAAATTATTATGAAAGAACGTAGTCCATAGTCTTAGAAAATACAATTTATAGGTTTTACAAGTATGCTACACCTAAACGAATATGTAGATGCAATATGTAGGTAAAATATCGAAAGTAAATAACAGCATATCTAAATTGTTCTTTATTTATCAAGTAAATGAATTAATTAAATGCTAAACCACACTATTTTTATACAGCGTTTTAGCATTTTGGGTATGATCGATTTTATTTCTTTTATTCATTTTTCTGTAAGTACATTCAGTTTAAGAAGTAAGGAGGGGACTTACTTGTAGGATACTGATGGTTATTAAGAGGCTGACCAAACTTTGGTACACCATTTTTAACAGAATTAAGCTGCTCTTTTACAAGGTTGTCGTTATGAATTGTACATGGAAATATCATGTGCAACTCCTTATACATACATACTTATCGCAAAAGCGCACAATTTTTTACACGTTTTTTCGTGCCGGGAGACATATTAATTTTATTGTCTTTGTACAGTCAATCTAAAACTTTTCTAAAACTTAAATCATATGGTAGACGCAATTCAACGATGATTTTGAGAAGTAATTCTTTCAATTATTTCCAATGTTTAATAATCATATTAGTCCACGTCATTAGCCACTACAATTTCAACCCTATTGACTATAAAAAACGGATAATAAAGACTACAAGGTTTGTAATGCTGTACAGATCTTTAAATTGTCACGTACAAGTATCACAATTGTCAGGGAATAATAATATGTAACAAAGACATACTTCAATGCATAACATTGAATTCATTAACATCAATTAAATTCTAAAACATTAGGAGCTCAAAAGAGCTTTGTCGTTTAAATTACTTTCTACACTTAACACTCATTATCCTAAATAGCTAAAAATATAAATATAATTTTTATTGTCAAAGCTTTTTACTATTATACTAAATTCTAAGAGATCTTTTAAACCTTACATCTAAAGAAGCAGGTACCTTTACAACCCTTTGAGGGAAATTGTCAAAATAACCAGCATTCTTTAGCGCCATAGTTGCCTCTACTCTAACACGAGGAACATGTTTGCGCACATTGGAGATTTCGGAAGGTTCTTTTGGAATTATCACCCTTCTTCTTTCCCGCCGTCCTACAGCCTCCTCCATCATCTTCCTTTTCTCTCTTCTTTGATGTCGCCTCGCCGATCGTCGTAGAATACGGTCGGAACTGCAGACGTGCATCCATTTCCGGGAAACCTGCGCTGCACAGAGAAGAGATTCAGGATCCAACTTGCGAAGGATAATCTGAGATACCTCTGTCGGCAGCTCGGAGATGAAATCCACCTTGGCTGGTTCAAGAAGTCCGATGGAACGAAGAAAAGTCCTGAAGTACTCCATGTTGCTTGCAGTAACGACAGACGTTGAATGATGAAATGGTGATAAATTCGGGGTTTATATACCCTTCGTTACGCTAGGATGCAGGTTCCGGAACAGTGAATCAGCCAATCAGGATCGAGGAAGCTGTGATACAATTGGATAATTTAATAACTTCGTTTTGTACAAAAGTGAAGAAGATTGCAATGTAAGAACGTTCATTTTACTACCACATTTAACCTCCCGTGACCTTCAACGATAGCTTTTTGAA
Source organism: Cerceris ruficornis (assembly GCA_963989415.1). NCBI lineage: Eukaryota > Metazoa > Arthropoda > Insecta > Hymenoptera > Crabronidae > Cerceris > Cerceris ruficornis. The sequence goes on along the minus strand of OZ022518.1, from coordinate 17,339,389 downwards.
ATCGTCTCAACATCTGCTATCACATTAAACATACTATAAAAGTATGATAAAAAAAATTGTAGGACATCATTTAAAAAACAGAGATGACCTTGAAATCTCCTCTATGCGTCCAGATACGCAAAAAATGTTTATTTCACAAAATGTCCCCCTCTATACCCAGCAAGTTTTGTATATAACGCTTTTTCATATTATTACAAATAACGGATGTATTCAAGGTGGACGTAAATATTGCCCCACCCTCTATATGATAGTGGATTGTACTTGATGAAACTTGAAATCGAGTCTCATTCTTTTAATCTCATTGTAGGATGAATTAAAGATGTCAATGAGGGCTTCACCTATGAAGTATAACTGAGAAGTAGTAAATGAATATTGTGAAAACAAAAAGATATTATTGTTATAAATATGCAGTAGTAATTAAATTCCATTACACTTGCTCTAAATTAAATTAGGAGAATATGAAAGTGCAACGGAAGTATAAATTGCCCAAAATTTTATTATAATTTTATATTGCACAACACAGAGATATTTATCTACTTACAGCATATATTCATCGCAAAATGTAATCAGCTATATTACGAATAACATAATATTTTATAATCAATTATATCTTATTTTATTATTTATTATTTATAAATTATAAAATTCTATTTTATTATTTATTCAAACACGTTGCAAGCAGACAGTTGCATCATGTTTCGCTTTACCAATTTCGACACGTACTGAACCAAGGATATTAGAATTGCATTTCTTGAAAGTCTTGAAAACATTGTTGACATTAGTCCGCACTTCCTCTTTCTTCTTATGGGATTCAGTTGCATATACCTGAATATCTGTATTAATTTTTCTTAAACGAGCACTGATACTCCTTTGAAGTTGAAATGGAGTTTCATGGCCGTTACGAGTGTAAGCAGAGTCTAGTTCACCGATCAAATGAACTCCACCCTGTGAATAAGTATATTCATGTTAATTAAACGTCTGATGATTTGTTCTTTACGTAATCTAAAAACAACTGCTTAATTAATCCTTCATTTGGACGTATTTTTGTATCGATGAAATTTAAGTTACTAAATCTAAGACTCCGCGCCATCAACGAAGGAACGGAGGTGTCGAATATATGTATATTCGACCCCTAGGACCCGCTGAGGTCAATTCTTCGTCAGGTCTTTGTCACATCTTTATATACTCTGTTGGAGAGAGTTGCTATAAGCGCATCCTGACAAACGCACATTATATTGCATCATCCGCGTGTCGAAACATTATATTGTATTATTAATGTATAATAATATTCTTAAAAAGGAGAAAAAAGTATATACATTTTCATATATACAGCATTACTTTTTACATCAAATTCAATGTGAGAGTCTTAGGTAGTGTATGAAAAATAGAACAAAACACGCGTGTTTGATTCTTTAATGTTTGAATTCAACGCTCCTGCAGCGGTAACAATAGTTTCATGTGCAAGTTGCCTTGAATGAATATGCTTTATAGCTGATGTTTCTTTGATTCGTTTCATCGGTAACAATTTCAAGTGACACACATTTCATTTTGTCTAAACTACCACTTTCAAAATACGTGCAATATTTGAATGCAGTCTTGTACAAAACTACGCTTATATTTTTATTATTTCTTTAAGAATTTAGACTCTGAAACATATTAATTAAAATGATTTTATTATACATACCGCCTGGGCCGTATTAACTGAATTTATTTGAGTAACAACCGTTATTATGGCATCATCTCGACATTTTTCAAATGCACTTTCTTTATTTCCTGGCATCGTCGATAGTCTGGTTTTAGCTTGCTTCAAACAGTTTGCTACTTTCATTTCATTTTTCCCTTTTTTTAAAGCTTCTTTAACATCTTTCTAAAATATGTATATACATAAACTGCTGTTAATCATGGAAGTTGATAATAAGTGACGTAATAAAACAATGCACAGAGAAAAAATACTACTTTAGATACAATATTATTTTTTATCTATATTTTACTTTACTGTAACATGCCCATATTACTGTATCTTCTTGAAGGAAGGGGAAAATACTTGCAATGATCTGACTAAACGTTGCCTCTGACATAATCCGCATGGTTTCTTTGCTCTTTTGCGTTGGAACTGTCAACTCCGAATTGCTCGTAAGCTCTAATTCGGTCCTGAAACGTTGGAGGCCAGATATAATGCCCTGAATTTTCATTTTTGTACGTGTCAGCTGATTTATGAGATGCTGCGTATCGTCGTCTGCGTTCGAGCTACACTATAAAATTTATATGAAATATGTTATATGAAACATCGAACTGATGACTGAGTTGTTCTACATTGTCGTCTGCATTCCAGCTGCAATTTGAAATTTGTGTGAAACATGTTATAATTTCGTATTGATATTCCACCATTTTTTTAAAGCAATAAAACAGTTGACGCAATTATTCTGAAAAATCAGAACTTTGACATGGCAAAGTAATATTATTCTGTCAATTTACAAGAAAACCTCGAAAAAATGGAATGGTGAGTGCAGATCAAATGTAGGCTTGTAACAATTTATTTAACATAGTTGATATGTGTTAGCGACTCTTCCAAATCTGTCGCGACCGCGTGATAACTATAATACTATTTCACACTTGTTCCTTTTAAGTTTCCAAGGTCTATCTTGCAAGTAGTTCATCACCTTGCAGATTTTCTTATCATTCATAATCAAATGTTTTTTAATGTTACGAGAATTTAGATCGCATTTCCTTTCCTTTATTTATCTTATTCTGTTTAAATATCAGATTGCTGTACTTCAAGAAATGAGATGCAAACTTACTTGTACTATATAGAACATCATCGAAAGGTAGAGCAGGATACTGAAGTCCATTTTTGATCGATGAGATTGCTTTGCTAAGAATAGCTTATTATCAATTGACCGCAGTTAAATCGTGCGCAAACCTTATATGTACCTACTTATCACAAAGGCGCACAAATGTTATACACGTTTTTTCATGATTCCGAAGACGTCAACTGGTTGATTTTTTATAGTTATGCAAACTTAAAATTCCTCTAAGAATCGAATCATATTGAAAATACTGTTCAACAATGTATAGGAGCAATTATTTCCAGTAATTTGACCTCGCTTGAGAATATATTTAAAATGTCTGTGACTTGCTTCTATTGCAGTAGCGTGCCTTTTTTCGATATCAAATGTTACTTTTTCATACCAAATGAAATTAACTGATACTTGAAGTTAACTTCCCCGGAAGAATACACATTGTTTTTCCGCGAAATGATTATCGAGCACAAAAGATATAAACCAATACTCCGACTTTTCTTCCTTTCTGTGCGAGAAAGATTGCACATATCCTTTTAACACTTTCTTCCTTATTTATACTATTCATATAATTTACATTCCAATAACTGCAAAACATCGCTTTCTTAACAAGTATTTTTGTTTATCGTACCGCTTTCTTAACAACTTTCTTACATATGTGTATACGTATTTGCGTGACTAGTAATTCCAATAAAAAAGGCGTGAGACGGTAATAGAAATGCAAAATATATGTTTTTTAGTTATCTCCTATATCATATGGCTATACCTCGCAAAAACAGAGAAGACCCCTGGCATGTGTTTTGTTCCGATTCGCCTGACGAATAGAGACAACCCTCGTTCCGGCGTCATTTTCGATTCTAACGCGTTATTGGCTGTAAAAGCCGCACATTCGTTGCGTCGTCATGGAAACAACGAATGAAGTGTTTTGTTTTCGGTTGTCATTGGCCCAGCTTAGGTTTTCAGAAACGATATGGTGGGGATAAGCGGTGCAAGCGATACTCACTCCTAACCCCATGCCTCATACCGCGCGCCTTCTTTATCTTTGCGAGCTATAATTGAGTCTTATGATAATTCAAGGGTAATTTGGAGAGGTAATTAAAAATTCTTTCAATCAATTCCATTGTTTAATAATTATATCAGCCCACATCATTAGCCACTAAATTTTCAACCCTGTTGACTAAAAAACAGGTAATAAAGACTACCATGTTTGTAATGCAGTACAGATCTGTAAATTGTCACGTACGAGTACCTCAATTGTATAAGGCACGATGATATCAAGGAATAATAATATATGACAAAAATATAATTTCGTTCATACAATTAGATTCTGAGATATCAGAAACTCAAAAGTATAAATAGTATAAATGTTCGATTGCCCAAAATTATATTATAACTTTATATTACACAACATAGAGATATTTATCTACTTACAGCACATATTCATCGCATAATTTAATCAGCAATATTACGAATAATATAATACTTCATAACCGATTACATCTCATTTCTTTATTTATTATTTATAAATTATAAAATTGTACTTTAATATTTATTCAAGCATGTTGCAAGCATACATCTATTTCATGTTTCGCTTTACTAATTTGGACACGCGCAGAACCAACAATATTAGAAGTGCATTTCTTAAAAATCTTGACAACATTATTGAAAGTAGTCCGCACTTCTGCTTTCTGCTTAAGGGCGTCAGTTGCAAATATATCAATATGTTTATTAATTTCTCTTAAGCGATCAGCGACACATCTTTGCGTGTAGAATGGACTTGGATTAGCGCAATGAACGAGAATAGAGTCTAGTTGATCATTCAAATCATCTCCACGCTGTGAATAAGTATATTCATGTTAATAAAACGTCTGATGAATTGTTCTTTACGTAATATAAAATCCAATCCGTAATTAATCCTTCATTTGAACGTATTTTGTTATCAATGAAATTCAAGTTATTAAAATTGAATGTGGAAGTCTTAGGTAGTATATGGAAAGTAGAATAAGAAACGCTTGACGTATTTTTTAATGTTTGAATTCAACGCGCTTGAAGTGACAACAACAGCTTGACGTGCGAGTTGATTTAACTTAATATACTTTACCACTGATTTGATTCGTTTTTTATTCGTTTCATGGGTATAAATTTCTAGTATCACGCATTTCCTTCTGTCGATACTATCGCTTTCAAAATACGTGTAGTATTTTAATGCAGTCTTGTACAAGTATATACTTATATTTTCATTATATGTTTAATCATTTACACTTCGAAAAATATTAATTATACTGATTTTACATACCTTCCTGACTGCATCTAGTAAATTGGTTTGGGTAATAGCCATCATTATGGCATCATCTCGACATTTTTCAATTGCCTTTTCATTATTTTCTCGTATCGATGATAGTCCTGTTCTAGCTTGCTTAATACAGTTTGATATTTTCATTCCGTTTTTCAATTTTTTTAAAGCTTCTTTAACATCTTTCTACAACATTCGTGTACATAAACCGCAGTTAATCATAGATGTTGGTAATAAGCGACGTAATAAATCAATGCACAGAGGAAAAAATACTACTTCAGATATAATATTAATTATATTCTTTGTCTATATTTTTCTTTACTTTCCTGTAACATGTCCATATTACAGTAAATTCATGGAGGAAGAAGGAAATGCATACTTACATTGGTCTGACTAAGCGTTGCCTCTACAATGGTGTGTATTGTGTGTTTGCTCTTCTGCGTTGGAACTACCAACTCTGAATTGATTTGAAGATCTAGCTCGTGCGACAAACGTTTGAAAGCAGATGTAAAAGCATAAACTTTACTTTTTGAACGTTCGTACTGCTGACTGACTTCGTCTATGTTGTCGTCTCTGCTCGAGCTGCACTATGAAATTTTTGCGAAACATGATAGAATTTCGTATTAATATTCCACCATTTTTTTAACACTATTCCTACCAACACTTCACGTATACCTTTTCCTACCGCAAACGGTGAATTTGTCAAATGATAATTTTTTCCCAGAAAATGAACAATAAAAAAAGAAGTGAATATTGAAAAATGTATTATAATGTGAATGTATTATACGTATATTTGAGGAAAAGTCGTGAAGTTTAAAGGCGATTCAATTACGTTGTATATAGGAAATTCTAATCGAAATTTTAAGAACGGTCATTTGACCGGTCGTGGTAGGAATAGTGTTAAAGTAATACAAAAATTGAAGCAATTATTCTAGACAATCCTAACTTTGACATGGTAAAGTAATATTATTCTGTCAGTTTACAAGAAAACCTCGAAAAAACGGAGTGATGAGTGCAGATCAAATGTAGGCTTGTAACAATTTATTTAACACAGTTGATATGTGTTAGCGACTCTTCCAAATCTGCCGCGACCGCGTGACAACTACTATTTCACACTTGTTCCATTTAAGTTTTCGAGGTCTATGTTGCAAGTAGTTCATCACCTTGCAGATCTTCTTATCATTCATAATAAAATGTTTTTTAACGTTACGAGAATTTAGATCCCATTTCCTTTCCTTTCTTTATCTCTTTCTCTTTAAGTATTACATTACTGTACTTCAAGAAATGAGATGCAAACTTACTTGTACTATATAGAACATCATCGAAACGTAGAGCAGGATACTGAAGTCCATTTTTGATCGAAGAGATTTCTTTGCTAAGAAGAGCTTATTCTTTTTTTTGACCGCAGTTAAGTCATGTGCAAGCCTTATATGTACCTACTTATCACAAAGGCGCACAAATGTTATACACGTTTTTTCGTGATTCAGAAAACATCAACGGTCGGTTTTTTATAGCTATGCAAACTTAAAATATTTCTAAAAATCGAATTATTTTGATAATTTAATATATATGTAATATTTGCATGGGTAGTAAATCCAAAAAGAAAAATTGGAGAGGGTACTAGAAATTGCAAAAATATATATTTTTTAGTTATCTCTTATATAATATGGATAATTGAGTCTTATGGTAATTCAAGGATGATTTGGAGGGGTAATTAATAATTCTTCCAATCAATTCCATTGTTTAATAATTATATCAGCCCGTATCATTAACCACTATCATTTCAACCCTATTGACTATAAAAACTGATAAATAAGATTACAAGGTTTGTAATGCTGTACAGATCATTGAATTGTCATGTACGAGTATCACAATTGTCAGGGAATAATAATATGTAACAAAGACATACTTCAATGCATAACATTGAATTCATTAACATCAATTAAATTCTAAAACATTAGGAGCTCAAAAGAGCTTTGTCATTTAAATTACTTTCTAAACTTAACACTCATTATCCTAAATAGCTAAAAATATAAATATAATTTTTATTGTCAAAGCTTTTTACTATTATACTAAATTCTAAGAGATCTTTTAAACCTTACATCTAAAGGAGCAGGTACCTTCACAACCCTTTGAGGGAAATTGTCAAAATAACCAGCATTCTTTAGCGCCATAGTTGCCTCTACTCTAACACGAGGAACATGTTTGCGCACATTGGAGATTTCGGAAGGTTCTTTTGGAATTATCACCCTTCTTCTTTCCCGCCGTCCTACAGCCTCCTCCATCATCTTCCTTTTCTCTCTTCTTTGATGTCGCCTCGCCGATCGTCGTAGAATACGGTCGGAACTGCAGACGTGCATCCACTTCCGGGAAACCTGCGCTGCACAGAGAAGAGATTCAGAATCCAACTTGCGAAGGATAATCTGAGATACCTCTGTCGGCAGCTGGGAGATGAAATCCACCTTGGCTGGTTCAAGAAGTCCGATGGAACGAAGAAAAGTCCTGAAGTACTCCATGCTGCTTGCAGTAACGACAGACGTTGAATGATGAAGTGGTGATAAATTTGGGGTTTATATACCCTTCGTTACGCTAGGATGCATGTTCCGGAAGAGCGAATCAGCCAATGAGGTTCGAGGGATAGAGATATGATACAGTTGGATAATTTTGTGGTTACTTTTTTTTTTAATTTATTTGCAAATAGAGAAAGAAGTTTATTTGAAGACTGAAGCTATAAACAACAGCGAATGAACATTGTTTAATAGGTGAAGTTAATCAATCTATGCACCTTGCAACGTGTAGATGCAGTAGAGAAACAGTTATGATTATAAGAAAGAGATATAGGTTGTCTCCCAATGGAACTAATTGTAAGCCATTAGTTCATATAGTTATAACTTTTTAATAATTTGCCCACAATTATATTATAATTTTATGTCACACAATACGGAAACATTTATTTACTTACAGTACACATTTGCCATAAAATTTATTTAGCGATATTATGAATAACATGATATTTCACAGTTAATTATATAATTATTTGTTTAAGCACGCTGCAAGCATACAGCTGCTTCATGTTTCACTTTACCAATTTGGACACGTGCAGAACCAACAATATCTGAATTGCATTGCTTTAAAGTCTGGATAATATTGGTGACAGTAGCCTGTGCTTCCACTTTTATTTTTTGGGCCTCAGTTTCGTATATCCCAATATTTGGATTAATTTCTTTCAAACCAGCACCCATGCACTTTTGAACTTGGAGTGGATTTCCATTTGAGCAACGAGTTTGAACTGAGTTTAGCTGACCAACCAGTTGTACTCCGCGCTGTGAAAAAGTATAATCCATGTTAACAAAACTTCCGATGAATTGTTCTTTACGTAATATAAAAACGAATCCTTCATTTGGACATATTTTGATATCAATGAAACTTAAGTTACTAAAATTTACTGTGGAAGTCTTAGGAACTGTATGAATAATAGAATACAAAACGCTTGTCTTACTTGTTAAAAAATATTTAATTATTTAAATATTAAATATATAGAGTAAATTTTACTCTATGGCCTCCCTATAATCTTAGAGAATTTTTATAAAAAATAAGGAACCAGTCATTTTGACTGCCTCGGTGGTTCTAATGTTAATGCAGTCATGTACAAATATACGTTTGTATTCTTATTATTTGTTTAACAATTTCCTCTTCGAAAAATATTAATTATAATGACGTTACATACCGCATGAGCCGTATTAAGTGTATTTATTTGGATAGCAGCCGCTTTTGTGGCACCCTTTTGACACTTTTCAAATGCATTTTCTTTGTTTTCTATTATCGCCAATACTCTAATGTCGGCGTGCTTCATACATTTTTCTACTTTACTTGTATTTTTCCCTTTTTGTACAGCTCCTTTAACATCTTTCTAAAACATTTATGTACATACACAACTATTAAACACACAAGTTGGTAATAAACGGCACAATAAAACAATGTACAGAAAAAAAACAAATGCTACTTCAGATATGATATCAATAATATTATCTGTCTACATTTTGCTTTAAATTACTGTAACATATCCATATTACAGTAAATTCATGGAAGAGGAAGAAAATATGTACTTACAGTGATCTGACTGAGCGTTGCCTCTGCAATAGCGTGTATGGTCTGTTTGCTCTTTAGCGTTGGAATTGTTAACTCTGAATTGCCTGTAAGCTGTAGCTCGGTCTTCAAACGTTTAATGCCAGTTGTAATCCTCTGAACGTTAGTTTTTGAACGTGCTAGCTGATCTTTGAGTTGTTGTATATCGGCGTCTGCGGCTAAGCTACACTAAACAATTATTATGAAACTTATTATAATTTTGTATTGATATACTACCATTTTTACTTTAAATAATAAAACAAATGACGTAATTATTCCCCGGAATCATAAGTTCGATACTATGAAGTGATATTATTCTATTAGATTACCAGAAAACCTTGATATACCGGAATTATGAGTGCAGATGAGATATAGGATTGTAACGATTTTTTTAACATAGTTTATTTATGATAGTGACCCTTCCTAATCTGTCGCGTTAGAGTGATATTTATTATTTAAAACTAGATCTACCAAGGTGGTCAAAGTGGCTTGTTCTGAATTTTTTTGTTAATACTTCGCAAACTTCTAACGTGGTTTCTTTTTCAAATCTCTACATCTATCTTTTAGATAGACAAATAGATCGTATTTCCTGTCCTTTATTTATCTTGTTTTCTTTAAATAGTACATTACTTCACGTGAAGAAGTAAGAGGCAAACTTACTTGTATAATATAGAACGCCATCGGAAGGTAGAGCAGGGTATTGAACAACATTTTTAATAGAATGAGATTATTTTGTTGTAAATTATTTGTTATAAATTGACTGCGGTAAAGTCATGCCCAACTTCTTATATGTACCCACTTATCGCGAAGACGCACAAATGTTATACACGATTTTTCGTGATCAAAAAACATCAAACGGACTATTTTTTATAGTCATGGAAACTTAAAACTTCTCTGAGAGTCGAATTATATTACAGATTCTACTCAACAATCCATAGGGGCAATTATTTCTAATAAAAGCTCGCTTGACAATATATCTGAAATATCTGTGATTCACTTCTATAGCAATTATTCCAGTGGTGTGCCTTTTCTTATATTAAATGTTAATTTTTCATACGAAACTAATTTAGGAAATGACAATTTTCAATAATACGCGAATAATTGCTGTTAGTGAAATGTACTACGAGGTTCAAATGATGTATTTTGAATTATGATATTTTGGTCGAATATTCAACTTTCAGTTTACTTAAAATGTGGCTATAAACATTTATAGTCTTTGAACATGTTTTGAACTTTAGAAACTGCATAGCCTACTTGATATTATTTGAAAAAACGATATATTTTACGATTTCATCTTATCGTTTTGGCTCATGGCTGACTTCTGCCATTTGAACTTTATGATTTAACACAAGTTTATGCCAACACTTAAACTGAAGTCCGAAGAGTCACCTTTGATAATGGAGAGAGATTAAGATTGCTTTAAAGTTTGAATTCCTTTTCGTGTTATATGCAGTATTTAACAGCATTAACCTAATGTAATTACTTCAACATTAATAAAAGTTCGAAGATAAGAATCAGGTAAGGAATGATAACAGTTCAATAATTTTAATTTTATTGTAGTTTTATATACAGCGCATCGGTGATTAACTTATAGCGCCATTTACACCAAATTGTATCAGCGATATTACGCTTCACACTACATTAATTAATACGTCACTTGGGTTTTTATTAAACATTTTGTATGCATCTAGCAGCTTCTTGTTTCAGCTTAGGAATTACAGAACGTATACTATCAAGGCTGTGAGAGATGCATGTGTTTAAGAAGTCAACAGCATTTTTTACAACTGTTTCCGAATGTTTTCTTGCGTCTGTAGCGGAAGATTCATAGGGCCCAATGTTCTTATTGATATTTTGTAAAAGTACAGTAATACATCTCTGAATTTTAAATGCGTTTCCACCAGCGCAGCGCGAAAAAACAGAGTCCAATTCAGCGATTAGTTGATTTCCACGCTGCAGAAAGATATAATTTAATTTTAGTTGAATGTTTTAAAAGTTTTTTGTTATTTAGTATACATTTATTTCCATTAAATGAATCACTTTTACGTTAAGTAACATTTAAGTATCATTATTAATAAGTATCTAGTTTTGTACTTAAAAGTTTAGCTGTGAAATGAATAACATTCTATTATCAGTTAGCGCGGAAAAAGTATTTCAAAAATATTTTTAATTTTTATTCAAGTTAAACTTTTAAAGCATGAAATGCAGAATTTTAGTACAGTATTCAACAAATATAAGTTTAACACTAATGTAAAAAAAGTTTCAAATATTATCCAGTTTAAAAATAATATATTACGTGGTCTATTGTAATAATTCAAATTATAATTATTGTTCAAAAGGTACTTCTGTTCAACAGATAATTTTTTACACTAAAAAAATTATTATAATAATTATAATTACTGAGAAGATATCACTGAGTGCATGTATTTCTGGAACAGCCATCTGTTTGGAGCCTTCCTGACATTTCTTAAGGTCACGTTCCTCATGTTCTGCCGCTTTCACAAAGTTGTCCTCAGCTTTCTCGACACACTCCGTAGCTTTACTTCGATTTTTCCCTTTTCTTACAGCTTCGTCAACATCTCTCTACAATGTTAATGATCGTAACTGATAATTGATTATAATGATGATGATTAAAGAAAAAGATACTTGCATTGATTTGCGTTAAAAGTTGAGTTCCCATAGACCCAAATTTGTGTATGGTCATTTTCACTGGAATGACTATTTTTGAATTGGTTGAAAATAGTAGATCGGCCTTAAAACGTCTGATATCAGATGTAATCCGCACAAGATTGTTTTTCGAACGTGACAACTGACTTTTAAGATCTTGGAAGTCGCTCTCATCGGCTAAGCTAAACTAGGAAATAAACAGGACGTACGTAAAAACTTCATAATCGTATTTTGTCACCTTCATTTCGGAACATAAGACATATTACATGGTTGATTTCAAAATTCGTAGTATACACATTTTAAAATAGTGTTATTCTCTTCATACATCAAAAGCTCCAAGAAATCGACGTTTATAAACTTTTCTATGACGTTTATAAACCAATATCTATGGGAATTTTCTTTTTCCTGTTATTTAATGGATTACTGTACACAATCTGATAACATTTCGTTGCAATTAAAAATTTCAGATTTTAAAACTATTATCAGATATTTTTAATTGATCGGGATTAAAGATGTTGAAACGAAACCCGGTTTATGCACAGTTAATATACAACAATATTTACAGCAGATAAATTATTTCAATAAATAATATAAATTGTATTTAAAGAGGTTTAATTACCTCCGTGTTTACTCTTGAAATTTAATTTCATTACTTATGTTATTTTATCCTGAGCACTTACAATGAAAAATCGTGAGTCGTAGAATAGTTATTTTGTATAGGCAGAAAAAAACATGCTATCTACTTTTGAAAAATTTTATGTTGCGATAACATATAATGCGAGCAAATAAACCAAGAAATTATATTTGCGATTATAGAATATTTGTTCATGGAATGTTCACGATATTTCATATTTATTCATACTATCAATTATTTAGCATTAAATATTTAAAAACTAAATTTGATATTATGAAATTATATTGTATTTTTGGTTTGCAATATACTACAAGTTGAATGCAATATTATACATATGTCATTCCAATTTAATTCTACAATCATTTATTCAGGAAGACTCTCCTTAGATTTAAATTTGACTGATTGTTATTGTATCATATTATTTACAATTTATTTACAACGTAAAACATTTAAACGAATGTCATTGAATATTTTGTAGCAAATTATCATTGAAAAAGGTTATTCTTTTAGAAAGTACAAGCATAATAAGAGTTAAATTATTTCTCCTTTATCTATCTCATTTTTTGGAAATATTATTTAGATTATTTCAATTTGCGAGATTAAATTTAGACTTACTTGTAAAAGACAGAGGGTTATGAAAATGTAGATCAAGTTGTTGAATACCATTTTTAACGGAATTAAGTTGCTTTGTTACAAATTTCTTTTATGAGTTGTCCACAAGAAACTCGTTTTTCAGTTCCTTATATATACTTATCGTAAAAACGTACAAATGCTGTCCACGTTTTTTCGTGATAGAAAACACATTAACTTCACTGTCTGTGTGTAACTTTGCAAATCGATAACTTTTTTCAACATTTGTCCTTTCTTAGACTAATACTTAGAATTTAACTTCTAAATAATACCTAGTTTTTCTTCCTTATCCAAATCTGAATCCAACCTCAATTGCTCAATTGTTATTTTGCAACTTCCACTACTTTTCATCCCCAGCGATTAAAATAGTTCTTATGTGGTGAGTTCAAAAGTTACGCCTTTTAATCTATTCCCTCATTGCAATTTTCAAATTAAAGAAAGATTAAGCAAAAAGTTATCCAACTGCATCATATCTCTATCCCTCGAACCTGATTGGCTGATTCGCTCTTCCGGAACATGCATCCTAGCGTAACGAAGGGTATATAAACCCCGAATTTATCACCACTTCATCATTCAACGTCTGTCGTTACTGCAAGCAACATGGAGTACTTCAGGACTTTTCTTCGTTCCATCGGACTTCTTGAACCAGCCAAGGTGGATTTCATCTCCCAGCTGCCGACAGAGGTATCTCAGATTATCCTTCGCAAGTTGGATCCTGAATCTCTTCTCTGTGCAGCGCAGGTTTCCCGGAAATGGATGCACGTCTGCAGTTCCGACCGTATTCTACGACGATCGGCGAGGCGACATCAAAGAAGAGAGAAAAGGAAGATGATGGAGGAGGCTGTAGGACGGCGGGAAAGAAGAAGGGTGATAATTCCAAAAGAACCTTCCGAAATCTCCAACGTGCGCAAACATGTTCCTCGTGTTAGAGTAGAGGCAACTATGGCGCTAAAGAATGCCGGTTATTTTGACAACTTCCCTCAAAGGGTTGTGAAGGTACCTGCTCCTTTAGGTGTAAGGTTTAAAAGATCTATTAGAATTTAGTATAATAGTAAAAAGCTTTGACAATAAAAATTATATTTTTAGCTTTTTAGAGTAATGTGTGTTAAGTGTAGAAAGTAATTTAAAAGACAAAACTGTTCTCAGTCACTATTTTATCTTTGTATTTAATTACATGTATTTTATATTATGACATAAACCTTCCATGTGTCATTATCCTATGTATTACCATTGTCCCTGTTACAATCGTGACATTCATACTTGACGATTTACGTTATTGTAGATTGCTATGATTGTTGAAACATTGAATTCTCGTTTAACAATAAAGAATTTTATTAAATTACTATTATATAACTATTTAATGTAGCGTGTATGGTTATAGGTTATTTAACGCAATATTTCTAAACGAAGAAATTGCGAAAGTAATAAAATTTTTATTTTACGTTATATACAGTGATTTGCAACATGGATTAACATATATTCATTGTGTTTTTTATTTGTAAAATGAGGAAAGTAAGAAGCAGGCAATGAAACGTAATAATTTCGTTTTCGAACTTTTATTATAGCTTTGTATCAGACACATCATCTATCGTCGATATTTCCTTGGAAACTGAACTAGCAAAATCATGTTTAACACATTTAATATCTTTTAAGCATTCTGTAGACATCCGCCGAGTTCTTGTTTCACGTTAGCTATTAGTGCGCGTAAACGTTCAATATTTTGAGAGTTGCACTTCTTTAAAAACTCAAGAGCATTATTGATATTTGTTTCCCCCTGTTTTTTTATGATTCCAGCATCTAATTCGTAGAGTTCAATGTTTCGATTAATATTTTGCAAATGTACTCTAATGCATTTCTGAACTTGATATGCATTTCTTCCAGCGCAACGCGAAAAAACTGAATCCAATTGAGCGGTTAATTGAATTCCACGCTGAAAAAAAATATAATTTCATTTTGCAATAGACTATTATATTACTATTATATATTATAAAACTACTGTTATATATATGTACAGTGTTCTACAATAGACATGGAGATAAAAGATGGCCCCTGAAATTTTATGTTCGTATTCATCATAACCGCGGATGCACGTATTTTCACAAAGCCACTTTTTCTTCTTTGAAATAAATGTTTATTCTAACATGTTCACACTAGATTCGAAATGTATTTCAATTTGTAATCTTTCAATTTGTAATCCATAATTTGCAATTTTAATGAGATCTTCTACAGATGTAAGTTTAACCCGAATACAAAATCTCAAACTGTATTTTGCCATATATTGTAATTCAAACAATACTGTTACCTAGTTGCTAATTTATTCCACCGAGAGAATGATTTTAATAATTATACTTACTGATATAAGACCATTAAGAGCGTTTATTTGGGCGGTCGCAGTTTGTTGCACGATGAGTGCACATTTTTCGAGTTCAGATTTCTGATCACCTGGTCCTAACAGTTTTTTCTCAGCATTATTTATGCACAAGTCAACTTTGGCTCGATTTTTCCCCTTTCTTATAGATTCGTTAGCATCTTTCTACAACATTAATGGCTATAGTTGTTTTACACATATTTATTTTTTGTTCCTTTCCTTTATGGACCTCAACATTGTATTGCATTGCATTTCTTACTTTGTGTTAAATGGCTTATCAACTAAATTAAATAATCACATGAATAAATGTACTTCGAGTACAAGTGGTGTTTTCCATGTATAACAGAAATATAACTTTCGTTCATGTTAAAATTAAAAAGAATGTAACATTTCTTTAAAACAAGGAATATCGAAAATAAATTTAAACTACTTTATTATTTACGGAAAGATGCAGAAATTTGATTGTATGAGAATGAAGCGAAACCTTGATAGTTATCATAAAGATTCTGTTGCATATTGCAAAGCAAATCAATAACCAGGTTCTACAATTTTTATAATTTTACTTTCTAGTGTGTGAGCACATGTATCTAGCATCCTTTGATACATATCTAGTATTTTTCGTTTTAAACTTTACTTATTCGCTAAAATAAGGCTTATAAACACGATTGACAGCGAATGAAACATAGCGTCATAATATATTTAATACTTTCTTTTAACAGTAAAAGTACCAAGGCGGTCAAAATGACTAGTCTTCAATTTTTCTCAAAATTCCCCAAAATGATAAGGGACCCATGAAGTAAACTAAATCTAAATCATCTTTTACACCTCCTGATTTCTCTTTTTCTAAAGTACTTATTTAGTATATTTAAGGGTAACTTATATAAAGCCGGTAGTTCTAGTATTAAAAGAAGAAATTTAGACGGCAAAAAAGATATTCGTGAATGCACCTCGATATTTCATATGCGGAGATACTGTTAGATGTATATAATACAAGAATGATTGTTCGTGTAATAAAAATTTATAAAAGAAGAAAAGTACTTGCAATTATCTGAAGTATAGCTGATTGCAGCAGATAATCCATGATGCGTTTAGTCTTTGTCGCTGGAACGGTCACTTTGGAATTCGTTGAAACTTGTATCTCATGTTTAAAGCGTGAAACACCAGATGATACTTCCCTCACATTATTTTTTAAACGTGATAACTGACTTTTGAGTTCTTGTATATCGCCATCAGCTAAGCTAAACTAAAAAATATAGATAAAATATGTAAAAATTTCATAATCATATTGTACTATTTTCATCTTGAAACGTAAGACAGATTCTGTAGCGGTTCTTGCAATTCATAATAAACGCATTAAAAAATAATTTTATTCCCTTCGTTTGCAAAATAAACTCGGGCTTGATACTGGATTTGGCTTCCGGGTTGGAGCCGCGTGCGAAAGACGATAAGGTCCGACGTTTCGCCAGCATTGCAGCTAGCTTCAGCAGGGAATCGAAGACGCTCTGATACTAGTACTCTGATAAAAGTATTATCAGGCTTCCTAGTACTTACGATAAAAATTGTAAAGAAAAATTATTTTATATAGACAGAAAATCATGTTGTCTGCTTTCAGAGTTTTTCATGTTGTGGAGCAATAAATACTATATCTTTTAAAATAAAATGTGAGCAAATAAGTCAGGAATTAACATAATACCTTTTTCACTAACGTTCAAAGAAAGAGGTAATATTTTATCTCTTATATCTATTTTCTTTTCTGCAAATGTTAATTCAATTATCTCAGTTTAGCAAATTAAATGCACACTTACTTGAAAAATACAGAAGGCTACAAGAAGATATATCAGGCTTTGGAATGCCATTTTTTCTGGAGTTAGATTGCTCTTCTTACAATTTTGTTTTCGTTATGAATTTCGAATAGAAAAGTTGTGTGTGACTTCCTTATATACTTTTATCGCAAATAAGCGCAAATGTTTGACACGCTTTTTCGTGATTGATGTCATATTAACTTCTCTATCTGAAGATATTACAATATCTTATATATATATATATATATATATAAAATATATTAAGTTTCTCATTATAAAGAAGTACTATTTAGTTGTAACTGTAAAAATGTAATTCAATAGTTTACAAGTTCATGATATTTAGTTTATTACATTCGAAGAACGAAATTTGTTAATATAAATGTGAATGTACAGCATGGAAACCTGTAAACTGGAATGGATGAGATATCACTCGAGAGGTGACCGCGTAGTGTAGCCTTCTCGCACTTTGTTTTGATACGGGTCTCTCGAGCTCGGGTCAGTCGGGAACGGGACGGCGACCGAGTAGGATCGTGGTCTGGCGTGGTGGCTCTCGCTTTTGTCGGATCCTGGCTGTCCGGGAATTTTCGGGCCTTAGTGTGGCGTGGGTCCTTCATGTCGTTGAATGGACAGTCCGCGATAGTGAACACGCTGGGTCAGTGGCCGGCAAAGTGCGGCTCCAGAGCCGCATGTGGCTCTTTGGCTCCTTAAGTGCGGCTCTGGCACAAATATCCAAGGAAGGCGCAATAATATTTTCATTTGAAAAAAAACTTGGTAAGAAAAAAATTACATCTTATTTTGATAAATTAAAAGTCTTCTATAAATCGAGAACATGTATAATTTTTTGTTTAAGTTAAAAGATAGATAGGTAATTAAAATGTTATATTGTTGTAAAAATACGTAACGAACATCGAGTTTAATTTTATTAGTTTTCGTAAACGTAAACACAAACCATGTACAAGCTACCGGCTGAAATTGTTCGTATGTTTTCGATTTTATTACACCTGCTATGTATGTTTGTGGTTCCGGTAGAAAATTTGTAATCGATTTTTCGATAACTTCTATTTGTCCAAATGTTGGAAGTTTTCTTCCATTTTTGGTCATATTATCAAGAGTAAACTGAGAAGTCGTCTTATTGATGAGAGCTTGGAATCATGCCTACAATTAAAAACAACAACATACAAACCTGACTTACTCAAACTTTCCAAGGAGATGCAAGCACATTGCTCGCATTAATAAATATTTATTAAGTATGAAATTTAGTTTTATTTAGTGTACTACTTATTTAGTGTAGTAAAAGTTTACAAAATAAGCAGATTTGGCTCCCAATTTTTTTTAAAATTGTTCTAATGTTCATATTTAGCTCTTTGTCAAATCTAATCATTCCTACGCTTCCTATCAACTAGTCAATCGTTTATACACTATCTTCGGAAGCCATGAGAAGATCCCCGAGGCATTGACCTTATTTACCTGAAGTCGCTCAAACTGTGTGGTAGTCTCAAAAATTATCATTTGAATCAATTTCCAATTTTCAAGTAAATCAAAGTAGAGTTGAACGAAAGATTATCGGACGGTATCGAATCCTTCGAACCTGATTGGCTGATTCACTCTTCCGGAACGTGCATCCTAGCGTAACGAAGGGTATATAAACCCCGAATTTATCACCATTTCATCATTCAACGTCTGTCGTTACTGCAAGCAACATGGAGTACTTCAGGACTTTTCTTCGTTCCATCGGACTTCTTGAACCAGCCAAGGTGGATTTCATCTCCGAGCTGCCGACAGAGGTATCTCAGATTATCCTTCGCAAGTTGGATCCTGAATCTCTTCTCTGTGCAGCGCAGGTTTCCCGGAAATGGATGCACGTCTGCAGTTCCGACCGTATTCTACGACGATCAGCGAGGCGACATCAAAGAAGAGAGAAGAAGAAGATGATGGAGGAGGCTGTAGGACGGCGGGAAAGAAGAAGGGTGATAATTCCAAAAGAACCTTCCGAAATCTCCAATGTGCGCAAACATGTTCCTCGTGTTAGAGTAGAGGCAACTATGGCGCTAAAGAATGCTGGTTATTTTGACAACTTCCCTCAAAGGGTTGTGAAGGTACCTGATCCTTTAGGTGTAAGGTTTAAAAGATCTATTAGAATTTAGTTTAGTAACGACGAGTTTTGACAATCAAAATGATATTAAAACCTTTTATATTTTTAGAATAATGACTATTAAATATAGAAAATAATTTATTATTAATATGCTTCTATAGGAGTTGATAACAACAAAGCTACTATTTCATCCTAGAATCTAATTGCTTCACTATATTTACTTATTTTTATTCATTATATTTTACTTATATTTTTTACTTATATTTCATATTTTATCGTAGAATGTAAAAATGATATTTATAGTTACTTAGTGACAAGCAGTATTGTTTATTGTGAATAATAAGAAACTTTTCAGATATGCTACGAACTGCCAATGATGTGAGTATAAATTGATGTGATAACTTGTATTCTACATTAATAATTATGTCTATTCACTGATTTAAAAAAACAAACTATGAAATTGGGGAAACATAAAGAATGATAAGCAAACAACTAATAAAGGTTGTTAAAATATTATTTGAAATAGTATATTTTGTGCTATTAAACAATGCTGATTACAACACAAATTTGCTTTAATTGCGATGCAATTATTACATGTAATACAAGACTTTTTATTACATTCAGTAGTACTCTAATCATGCAAGCAACTGCTTGCACTGTGTTCTGCATGGTTTATTCTAGACTTTGCAGTTGAAACAGCCTCGGCATTGCAGCTAGTTAGAGTCGATAAAACTTTCTGTTCTTCATTTTCCGCATTACATTTTATTGACGAAACCCGACTTTCAAATTCCTTAATAGATTTATTTAGTTCTATTAAAAATTTGACGATGCACTCTTCCTGCTCAATATGTTCATCCTCTGCTTTGCACATTGGGATAACCATATCCAGTTCAAGCATCATCATACTTCCGTTCTGCACAGTAATATGATGTACACATTAATGATAGATAATTAATAACAATACCATAGGATGTTATAGCTGCCTACATTTCCATTTGCAAATGCAATATTTGCCACAATACATTTAATGTAAATAACGTTTAACATAGTAGGAGTCCATTTTTTATCTTCTCATTACTGGAATATTATACAATTGTCCTTCGTTTATTGTATTACATATGTAGCATTCAAATACTTACATTATAAGCGACATCAAGTTCACGCACATAATCCTCTATTTTTTTCAGTGGAGTGTGCTTGCATTTTGCAAGTTCGTTTTCTGCACTGCGTATGGCGGATACAACCATACTGTCTCCATGGTGAACACACTGTTTAGACAAACGTAAAGGCAATCTTTTTCCCCTGCCTTCATGCGCTTTATGCTGTAAATAATAGAAACTGTCAGATATATTTAACACGTTGAATGCCATGGGGGTCACCGGTGACCGGCGCTATTGAATTCAGTGAAATTTCATATGATTTTTAAATTGTGATATTCCCGAATTTTTTAATTCAGTCAATATTTATGCGTTGGTCTCAAAAAGGTAAAGTTCTGCTGTCCATATATCTCTTTGTGTCTTTAAAGTTTCTGCATTGTAAAGATGTGATTTTAAGAAAAGAAGTTCCACTTCAGTACAAATGAAGAACACAGCGAAATACCGGTGGCATTCAACGTGTTAAATGGTAACGTTTCTGTGGTTCATATAAAACTCTTATTACACTTGATCTAAATATAAATAATTTTATCCTAAATTATTTTTGCTTCTCGCCTGTCAACTATTTGTTAATGTTTCATGAGTTGTTATTGCATGTGCTTAAATTCTTTTAATTATACGTTTTAAAGACGCAAATATTATCTTCTGCAGAAAATGTGATTAAAATTTCATAGTTTTATGAACAGCTACATACAGTGGATGAATCAATGAGAGCTGAAAAATGCGTTTTAATATTACTTTTCAGGAGACTTCTTACGTCTATCTTTAGTTGATATAGTGGCTAAATGATTTTTGTTAATTGAAATGGTGTTTTGGGCAGTTCTAGAAAATAATAATCTGTGCAGTCACAGTCATGAATTAAATCACAGGAAAACTTCATCGATCGGCACGTCTGTCAAGTTTATCAATTGAAGAAAATACAATGGCATTGTAACATGATAAATATTACAAATAATGAATGTGAACAAAAGGAAATACTTACATTAATTTTCCTGCGTGTTGCAGACGCATGGCTTTGCACTATTCTTGAACTTCCTCTAGCTAGAATGTTGAACTTTTCGTGTGTTGACAATTTTAAGTGATTCTTGAAATGTTCGATATCCGATAGGATCTCGGTTAAATTCGATTTTATAAGAGACAATTTGTGCCCAAGTTCATCCGTTACTGCGTCCGACGCCTTAACATTGGAGCCAGTGTTCAGCTAAAAAACTTCTGTTTTTACTATGTTATACTTAAGAGTTTAACGTTTCTTGTGAATCAAATGAATCAAACAAGACGCAGTTTATATCTCATCAATTGTTAGAATTCTCTTGTTACTCTTATGGTGTTGAGCTCAATTTAGCGTTTTTTGTGATACATAAATATCACACGTGTTACTGTCACTTACACGATCACAACTTGTAACATTTACAAACAAAATATTTCGCAGTTATTTTGTATAAGATCGTGGCTCATAAAAAAATCTAACGCATAAACAGAACATGCATTGCGTCTGTCCTTTTACTAATTTTACTTCAAAGTATTTTATATCGTCATAATATGTAATATTATAGCTAGATATCCACATTTCTGTTTTAAACTTCGACAACTAAAATAATATTGTTACTTTAATTTCAAATTTTATCTAATTAAGTTCTTGAAGCTCAAATATCTATTTTTAAGCTTAATTCTATATTTTTCTTGCTTACAACAACACGTTAGGTTGTTAACATTAATCATAAAGTAAATACACGAACAAGTAATTTGCAGTTGCTCTAATAATTGCAAGAAATACGAAACATCGTGTAAAAACATGTAGGCAAGTACCTCGTCTTTATTTAAAATTTTTTCGAGAGTTCTTTCAAATAATTCTGATGAACCGTTGAACAGATTTTCAAAATTGTATCCACAAACATCAAACTTTTCATGAACATAATGTACGTATGTATGCACAATTCTCGTAAACTAAATTGAAAGTGAATTTAACTCTAAAAATTGGATTTCTAATTTTTCATAAAGCTGAAATAAACAGTTTACCTGTAGCACCCATAGGCACATCAAAACGGGCATAAAGAATTTCAATTGCATTCTTGCCAGATTTATGGTAGCACCTTTCCGTGTTACTAACAGAACTAATAGTAGTAACACTGCACTGTACCTTTTATATACAACAACGTGTCCTATTTAACCAAGACAGTCAACTGAATTTCTATAAAGAAGGAATACGTGATAATAACCACGATTTTTCGTGATCGAATGTCATGCAGTATCTTTTTTATAACTTGAAAGTAAATAAAGTCGTTTGAATTGCTATCGTTATTGCGTAGGGGAACACATTTCGCCTACGCAATAAGGATAGCAATTCGAACGACTTTATTTACTTTTAAAAATTTATTTTAAAAATCATGAAATTATAGTAACTTCATCATAAATCAAGCTAGAGCTACAGTTAAAAAAAAACTTTTAATATCTTAATTTGTTAACTTTACGAGGAATATTACTATTATTTTTTAGAAATGATAAACGTCATTGCGTAATTTGTTTAATTCTCAAAACGATAGGCATCATCAGGCAGTTTGCTTAATCTACTTTACGGGTCGCGTGGCCAATCAATTTACTAAAACCTTTATCAGTTTGTTTATTACGTCTGCGAGCCTAATGAAATAAATATCTGCGGTATTCTGCTCGTAATCACCGAGGTACATACAGTTACGCGCGTTTGAATTTTTACAATATCATAACAATGACAGTATTAATAACATAATGACAGATAGCAAAGCATATGGTAAAAAGGCTTCTGATTGTTAACAAATTGTGCTTTTTTATTAATAAGGATCTCTCTTTTTTATTAATAAGGATTTTTCTCTTAAGTACATTTCGTTGGTGGTACCATATTAGTCTGCGCGATATTACTCTTGAAATTCGACTTTGCGTATTGCATGATTTATACCTGCAGAATTCTTTTAATATCGTGTATGAACAGTTTACATAAAACTGAATGTGTTGGATGTTGTTTGTTGGAGACTGGGATAGAATACGTTTGAATGCATATGGTTCGTAGATATTTTCACAAAGGCGTTTGGATGATAACTGATTGTTTTTCCAAGGCAGGTGCACCCTCGGACGTCACGGTGGATGTTACAAGTGTAATTTTCCATAAAAATGATATTTTCATTACTCATTCATATTTCATGGAAAAAGAGATAAGATAATTGTAAAGAGAGACACCACAAAATACTTTTCATTTCATCAGCGGGTGTTTATCAATCTACAGCACGAAAGGTTTTAAATTTTTATTGTTGATATGCTTCATATAAGATTATTTCATGAAATATAAACTCATTTTTTTTTGCGATAACGTGCGCATGAACTAGTAATTGCTCTTGAATTCAAGATTTCAAGGCGGGCAGCTCCAATGGCATCATTGTAACATTTAGATGCTGATGTAATGATGCGACTTAGCTCTTTCCGAGCATCAATTTTGGCGGATTCTACGTTCTTCTCATATTTTTGTACAGAATTTTTAATATTTTGCAAATAGTTCTTCACACAGTTTAGGGCAGTTGTGCCAGTGCACTTTGCGAGAGCAGCATCCACTTGACTCAATAAGTGTTTTCCGTTCTAGAAAAAGAGTAAATGCAAGTTAGTGAAACAGTATTTTTTTACAATGTTGTTGCAGATACATTTATATTTAATGTTTCAAGTGATTCAATAAATTAATCCTAATTAAAGACTGTACGGCCAAAGCAAGAAAAACTAATAATAAATTAAAATTGTATACATTGTAGTTGCACCTATGTGTTCTTTTTTAAAGTACATACTTTCTCCTCAACTAAAGAAAAACAGGGTTCTTCTTAACTTATAACGTAGAGCATCTTAGGAATATACAAGTATGCAAAAATTCTATGGCGAAAGAATACAACTTTTATATTTATTAGATTTCGAACACTACATTAATAAATTGTAGAACCTTAATTTCTCAAATGTAATGGCATGTAATAGCAATTTTATTAGAACGATTTGTTAAAGTTTCAGAATATTGAGTTACTTAATAGTTGGCAAGAAATATAAATATATTATCTATTTTGTGTTTCTTACTAAATATAATAAACGCTTATTCGTACAGTCTGTAAGAATATAAATATCTAAATATATATTTAATGTAATTTTATATAAATGTCTTCTAATATTGTCTATCTAACACTTGTTAGAAGAAACATTGTTTTATTAAGCACAGTTCTCATTTAACGGTTAGGAAAATCTTCATATAAAACAGGGTTAATGAATATTAAGAAATATAATGTAATGCATAACATTATAACGATATGTAAGTACTCTTACCGAGTGAATCTTGTCGAGTGCAGTTAATGGCTCTTTCAGCTTTCCATTAGCTTCTTCACGACATTTCAGAAAGCTTCTTTCTGCGGTCGCATTTACACTTAACAGATGTGTCTTAGCGATATTAATACAACTACTCGAATTATGTAGATTTAGTCCTTTTTCTCGAGCTGCATATAATTTCTTCTGTAAAACGTAAACGATGTTCAATACACGACCTTATAAAGTATTATTAAAAAGTTCTTTACTTTGCTTTATTTTTATTTATATAATTATTTACATTTTTATGCTTTACCTTGACACTTAATTTGCAATTTAATTTATTACAATATTTTGTTAATAACGATTAAAGTACAATGTTGAAGATTTGTGATCTATCATTTGTGCAATCTACGTTTTTTAAAGAAATGGTCTTTAAAGTGTCAAAAGTAATATACCAATAAAGTATTAAATGTACAAAGAAGAAAAATACTTACACGTAGTAGGCCAAGTGCTAATCTTAAATTGTCATTCACCGCGCGAAGGCTTCTGTCAAACTGGTTAATTAATTCTGAATCTAACGAAGATTGTAAAGTGTATTTTATGTGCTCCACGTTAGAAATGATTTCTACAAGGTTGGATTTCTCACGGTTTATCTGTTTTTTCAGTTTATCTACGTCGACATTTTGAGCTAAATTAAACTAAAGAGTGAAAACAACATTAATATGTAATGACAGCAATATGTATATATCGATAAAATATTAAAAAAAAATTATTTCCCTGCTTTGTTACAATATATAATTTAACGCAAGCGTAGGTACTTTGGTTTCTTGTATAATAAAGAATTATGTTGTTAGGCTTCTTCGGATATATATTTACTTTGTGGAAAGCAATTCAGATGTTTTTGAAGACCGGTTTTCATCCTAAGTATTTATTTGACTAATTTTACTTTTAAAAGTTTTATATCAAAAATATCGAATGAAAGTTTACTAGAAAATAATTTATATTATTCCAGATTATGCCATAAATTGGAAATATGTACATGGATTGTGTTTTATATTGTATTTTCACATTTATTACTGTTTAGTGGAAGAACGTGAGCCACGGAAAGGACATAATACCGAGCATATCAGGTCGGAAGTTGATTACAAAAATTTTAACTACATTATTAGATAACGCCTGTAAAGTAATAACAAATTGTTTTTTTCATAATGGAATACTGCTTTTACAGTAATATCATTCAGAAGAGCAAATAATAATATTGTACATGTTCTTCTAAATAAATAATTCTAATAATTATGCACATGTATACAGAGTATATTTACAGTCTACTAGGTATTAAAATATATTTCTAACTGCTGCATCTGATTACTATACTTGATATGAAGATTTGTATAATTTGTATTTTGTAAGTTATTGAACATCACTGTCTTGTGGAAAGTTGACACTACTATATGTCTTAAATAAAGTAATAACAAATATATGGAATAATCGTTCATAAATAAAAGCATAACTATGATTTCTAAATGAAAATCACAAAATATTTATAACACATACAGGACGTATAAGTTACCATTTTAAGTGGCAAATGCACATCACTGTATATGATAATTCATACAACATATGTATTTAATATTTTTATCGTAAGTTACAATTTAGAAGTAATTCCTCTGTCTGAAATGAAATGTCCATATAAATATCTGCAATTTTTTTCAGATACTTTATCATTCAAGCGATTACTTATGTATTTCCAATTTATAAACTTTCAAAACTAAAAGTTGCAATTATTTAAATAGCAACGAAGTAATTCGTTCATTTTCTGTTTTATGAAACTTTTATGTCGATTAAAATAAACATTTTTTATCCTCTTTCATAAATCTGACACTATGCATTACAGGACCTAATATTACTCGAAGAAAGTAGAAATTCTTTTTATTTAAATATTGGTTAATACATATACATATAGAGGTATGTTAAGTTATTCAAATATTGCATGCATGGTTTTCAGTTCGCGTACTTCAGTTTGAAAAGTAAATGACATACATACCTGTACACTACAAAAGAATACCAAAAGGCAAAGTACAAATTGTAATTTCATTCTTGACGAATTTCTAGTATTGTTGTATTGTTTTGTTTTTATGAAATGACAACAGACAAAGTGTGTCGTATCTTCTTATGCACCTGCTTGGTCTCGGGAACAGGATTGCCATAGGAAGTGAACGTATTAAATAATATACACGTTTTTTCGTGCCGAACAGTGTACTGTTTTAGCAATTATCTGAAGTAACTATTTGTAGAACAATGTTAACTGCTTTCTAGAATATATTTACGAGTGACTTCCTAGTGAAAATTTTGTCAGTCAATGTATGTATTGTATTTTGATAGTTAAGTAGTGAAACTCTGAGTTTGAATACTGCATTAAATGTATACTAAGTAAATGCAAACCAAATTCTTTTGCATACATTTTAATGATGCATTGTGTATACCTGTGATATTTACAATAATAATAAGGATAGATAATATCATAAGGATTATATTTTGCTACACAGTACATCCTGTTTAACTGGAAACGGTAATATATCTCAGCGCGGGCTATAGTTACCAAGAAAATGATTTAACAATAGTTTTTTTGGTATGAGGGACTTTATCGTATTTCGTAAATTATATTTTTATGGCGCGAATAATTGGTGAGATAGTGAGGCAAACTTTATATTTCTTAAATGGATTTATATGCCTTTTATTGTATCAGTAAATTGATATCAGGAATCCCATCACCGTACTCCGCGTTACTTTGAAATTTTTCGGAGTACGAATAATATTTTGTTCATTTATACAATTTATTACAAAAATTTTTGTAACCGGATAAACTAAGTTTTCGAATAAGGAGATTCCTTATTTTTCAAGAAACTTAAGTCCTACATAACTTTCACGAGGATAACTACCAGCCATTTTGTGATTGAACTTACTTAGTTGCTGAATAGGCAGATTATTCCTTATTAAGAAAACATGGCAACGACGTTACTTCTAAGAGCTCTTCAATGTCGTATATATGATACTTTAGTTTTAAGAAAACTTGGCTATCGAAAAGGCAGGCACCTAATTTTAAGACGAGTTAGTTGCTGTATAGGCAGGCGTTTACTTTGAAGACAAGTTAGTCACTGAATAGGCAGGTTTCACATTTTAAGGCAAGATATTGTTTTTATCGAGCAGGCCAGCTCTTAATTTCGAAGCGAGTTACTTTCAGAATAGGCAGGCTTTTAATTCTAAGACGATTGAGGCACTGAATAGAAAGTTTTAAATATTAACGCAGAATGGAACGGAGGTTAGTTATGCATGCATTTTTGGGTCCCGTTTCGTGGCAACCTCCTCGCGGTGGGACCTGGGTCGATATCACTTACTATGATTTTAAGTTTTATTAAATGTGCTTATAGCACGATACTTTGTTGAATAGTACTGATAAATAGTAAGTGGTATCGAGCGAATAGCCACGAAATTCGAATATTCCGTAGCCCTGACTACCGAATGCTCGGATCCCTAGTTTTAGCTACATCTAAAACTTTGCGTTTAAGTTAGCTTTAATATTTCACGATTAACTAGAAATTAAGGTTCGCGACGAGGAAGACTCAACAGTGGTCAGATATTTTCTCTTTATCACTGTTGCTCATGCGATTATGCCTACTCTATTGATTTGGTTGTTCATTAACTCATATATATTTGCAAAAATTGCAAGTCTTTAATGATGTAATTTATAATCATTCATGCCGACAATATAAATTACAACATATTAGGTAAAGCGAAAAGAAATGTCGTTCTTTTTTACGATGCGAACATTATTTACAAAAAAAAATACATATTTATTGCTTCTACTCGCTCACAGTAGACCTCGGCTGAGATAGACTGACCAAGTATTAATAATTAATAATGAATCAGACCCGAATTATTCCACCAGACGCATGAAAAAATAACATTTTTTTTCACTTTACCTAATATAACTGCATTCTAACCGCTTGCAATTTGATATCAAAGTAGAGTGTTCATTCATAGCAAACTAAAATTAGGCAACATAAATAAAGTAAATTTAATAGAATCAAAATTTATTTACAGCAGATCAAAAGTTACACGTACATCGATTAGAAAAGGAGTACAAACAATACATGAAAGATGTAAATCGTAGATTTAGTTGGTTCTGATGCAGGTACCAGCGTTTACAGTAACTTCGGTGATTCCAATACGAACGTTGGTCTGTACCTTGTCCATACAACCTTTAGTTTCCTTGCGGTTGGCGATGGCTGCAGCGGTGATACTTCTCTTGACATATTTGGCTTTACTTTGCAAACCCCTGACGTCCTTCCTAGCGTCAGTAACCTTCGACAGTATACAAGCGCGAGTCCTGATGTAGCTGGAAGATTCGCATTCCGGAACGATTTTGTCGAAATCTTCGAGCAATTCACGGCCGGTCTAAAGAAGGAGATGAAAATTAGAATGATATGTCTCGTAAGTAAAGTGAATTATTGCCAAATGTCGAATTTTATATAGACAAATCAAAAGATATTTGAGTAAAAATGAACTATTATTTGTAATTTTGTCATTTATTTCGTGTATATAGTAAATTTCTTAAGATTTAAAAGTATTTGAATGTAGTATCCGTATTATTCCCTATTCGCCGATATTAACGACTTGCCTTACGATTTCTATTTTGACAGCGTAATAACTAAAAGTTAATTTCAGAAATAAAAATTTCTCTCTGATTTTTCACATTTTGTATAATTCACTGCAATATTAATACTATAGAAATAATTTAACCGTCTCGTGACCGACCGATATTTTCAGTTCAGTAGTTTTTGAAAAACTTTCGTTCTTCAAAATTTCGTATTCCATTTCTCGCGTCACGTGTGTCACACATCATTGTCGGCTAAAGGGTTAATGTTATAAGAATATAAGTGATGAGATTAATTTAAATACCCACCTCGGTAACAACGGCGATCTTGGTGAATGGTTCCTTAATGGTGTTCAATGCAGTCTGAACGCATTGTTCAAGTTCTTCGTTGGCCTTTCCACTGAGGGTGTTCAGTTCAGCTTTGGCGGCTTCGTAGCACTTTTCGGCGTCTTCTCCGCCAGTTACGGTGATGGTGTCCTATTAAAGGTCAAAATAACTTGAAATATTTTCTTAAGATGTAGCGATCTTCGACATATTTCATCTGAAATACGTCAGTAAGTTTCATAAAATGATATCTGGCGTTGTTTGAATATTGTTCTTACACGAATTTCCTCGAGGGTCTCTTTGAGATTATTTTCGATTTCCAGCATGGCGTCGGATTTAAGTAAGGTGGCTTCCAGCTCAATCTTTTCCTGCATTCTGACTTCAAATTCACTCACATCTTCGAGGACATTCTTAACAGCCTCCCTGTGGGGATCTACCAAACGTTCGAAGGCAGAGTTACCATCTTGCTCTTCTTCAGAGGCCTACGAAAAGATATTTTCATTTGAATAGACAAAATAGTGTTTAAATGATAGTTTAAACATATTTTACGCTTTCAAGCAGTTAATTAAATATGGCATCAATAATTAAAGATGTAATACGTTTATGAAAGTTAAGCTTCCAGTGAAGATTAGACCTATAATATATAATTTACAATATTGGATAAAAAATAATTCGAGGACAAGATAAAAGCGTGATTTATAAATTTATGGGTTTTTAGTTAATTCGAAAGTTATAACGATTTAAAAATATATTTTATCGTAGTAAGAATTTGCGATTTGCATAATTTCGTCTGGATATCCACATTTCTCGAATAGTGTTCTAGTAAACCCTAAGTTTCTATAAAATACAATTGAACTGGTGATTATAAAAGCGATCTAAGTCAAAAATTTAAGACAAAAATGTTTTCGTTACACAAAACTCAATGGGCGTTTCAAAATAAAAGTTGAAATTACTCGAAACAAAGAGTAAATGACTCAAACAACTGTCATAATTGCCGGCATAATTAATGATTTCGCGAAGATAGAATAAAAATCTATGAAAGGTCTTTACCCATAATAACATGGATATATGTGTGTGTATATATATAATTGTGGTATCGAGAATCGAGGTATGGTCTTATCGCGACCGCCTAGACGGTTTAGACTGTTTAGTATATAGTTTTAGATAATAAACTTAGTTCTACTTTATATTATAACACCTAGTATAACCAATCCCACACAATTTTTGTATAAGTACAAATTTGAAGTTATTCCATAAGATTGTACAGAGTACAGAAAAAATCATTGGTCAAGTTAAATACACATTTTCAATACAGCCTATAGTTCGATTTTAATTGTAAGTGGAATCGGCAATCAGGTAAGACTTACATAGACCGCGCAGAAAAGCGCAACAACGAAGAATATAGCCTTCATTATGGATTTGCTGGTTGAGTCGTGTCGGAAATCCGTGAACTATTAACTGCCAACTTTTCGTGCGAATCCATATTTATATCCGCGCTCCTTTATCACAAGTGCTAATCAGAGATAATGTTAACATCGATGATCGCGTGTAAGCAGTCATGCACGATGCGTTTGGCGATACTTCATTGGCATTTTAATTTACATATCGTCGATCCGAGAATCCGGATCGTTATCGATATGATTCGGAATGATGATTCAAAGAGTAAATTAATAGTTAATGATAATAATAATGGATCTCGCGCAACAACGGTGTCATGCGATTTACATTTATATGCCTTACGAGAACGATTTCTAAACATAACCATTTTGATATTGGACATAATTTGTGAAACGTGCCGGTATAAAGTTCATACTCTGCACTTGTGTACCTTTAGTCAGGTGTTTTCGCGTAATATCGAGGGCACCAATTGGCATTAATTTTGTACAGCTTCGAGGATCTCCCTTCGGTTATGTCACAGTTTATTTATAACTTGCCACTTTCATTATATATTTGTTCAAAATCAACAAAACGAGAGCTCTGGAGGAGATTAATTTTCATTGAATGAGGAATGAAATATGAAAAATGCCTGCGAACATTTTGGTAGTTAAACTGTAGACTTTTGTTTAAAGTATGCCACGTCTGTCTCCTGTCTAGCTTCGGCTACTTTTCTATATATGTATTATCCAACAATTTTACTTTTGTTCTTTTATTTTATTTTTTTGTCGTTGTAATTGACTCTTACACAGAACAGAAATTTATATTGCAGACGGTTAAATTGCTTTTTAAATTCATTAAGCAAACACATGCAGCTATCTTTTCCCCATCATTTCGTACATTTTCTGAAATCTTTTCTACTTGTATGATTAAAAAATTTTGTCCAAAATACATTAATAATTTAAAAAGCTCTTTTCAATTTCTTGCATTTTTTTATCAAGTGCTAACACATTGAATGCTATAGGAGTCACCTGTGACCGGCGCATTTAAATCCAATGAAACTTCATGACTTTTAAATTAGAAGATTTGCGAATTTGCTAATACATTCAATATCTAAATATTGGTATTAAAAAGGCAAAGTCCTGCTGAGCATATATTTAATTGTACCTTTAAAGCTTCTCCTCTACAACGATGTGATTTTAATAAGAAAAGTTTCACTGCAGTGCAAATTAAGAAACTTGCGAAATACCAATGGCATTCAACGTGTTAATGTATGAAATTTATGAAACTATTAACATAATTGATTCAAAATAATTTAATTTTCGGCTAATACTTATTACGGGAACACATCAACTTCACAGCTAGCAGGAAATGAGACGGAATACAACGAACGTGTGCTAACGAAAACATTCGGTGATACCTCTGAAATGTTTGACTAAAAGATGGAATATCTGAAAGAA
Organism: Cerceris ruficornis; assembly: GCA_963989415.1. Taxonomy (NCBI): domain Eukaryota; kingdom Metazoa; phylum Arthropoda; class Insecta; order Hymenoptera; family Crabronidae; genus Cerceris; species Cerceris ruficornis. The sequence goes on along the minus strand of OZ022518.1, from coordinate 17,306,718 downwards.
ACAGAATCTAAATCATATTTAATGCGAGTTTCTATTAAAACACATTTTTTAAGAGTATGAATTACAATCATTATTCTTAAAATATAAATTTAGAAGAGTATTCAGAATTAACAATCGGACATTTGGAAATATCAGATACAATGAGTGAACTAAAATGGTGGAATAATTTATTCCAAGCAGATAATTGTTTTCCGTTTCAAACTATTCATAGCGGATATAATAGTACTGTACAAAGACTGCTTATCAATGTTTGAATTAACATTTTCTAAATCGATGATCTTCCAGTCTTATCATTCGTGAACGCTTACAATTAAACTATTTTATTCGAAATCACCTTTCCACGGAACTCGAATTAAGATGTATGCTTAACATACTTCGATGAAATTCGATTTCTAAGCACATAATTTTATTTATAAGTACATCGTACAGATGCTTTACACATTTAATACATTCAAGATAGGAAGTAATAAAAGAATATTTATCGATCGCAAACAAATTTTAATCAATGTTTTCCAAATTACGTAATTTGCCAAAACGTCCCCATTATTTTTTGAGCACGGCTACGTGACATTTGAAATGAAAGCTTAATACTGAGTAATTAATGTATGAATTATATTAAACTGAATCAACGGGAGAATAAAAAACTTAAACTCTGTTTCTGCATCTGTTGCATCTGTTTCTGAGGACAATGTAATTTCGAGAATATATCATAATTATAATTTTTCGAAACATGTGAATTCGAGAGGAAATAACTTAAGGTAAATACTCATTTGATGATATGACCAATTTAAACATGTTCTTAAGAATAATTTTCATATTAGTTTGAAAAGTAAGACAAAATATAATAAAATATTGTAATATATATTATATTACAAAATATTGATAAAATAATATATAAGTTTAAGGCTTATTCATTTAATGTATTGTTGCCTTTATAGAATTAATAACCACATAAGTTAAGGTAACTACACATATGACGTACCAGTAATGATATTTTACAATCTTGATGAAGTAGATTTACGTTTACGATTACAGTTTTATGATATTAGTTTTCACTTGATACTTTAAGTGCTTCACCTACGTAACCACAAACATTGAAATTTCATCACTAAAACTATCCGAATGACAATAAAAAGTTACAAACTATCATTCCTACAATAATTGAGATAACATGTACGTGCAAAAGACCTGAATTTTGTGCCTTAAAAAATTTCATTTTATAATACTGAAGTCCAGTAAAGAAATGTTAAAAGAACATAGTGTTTTGAAATGCATAGCTGTAATAGTAACTCATTCTTAGTCTTCATTTTGTCGACTTCACAAAATAAATTGACAGGATTAGGCATTAGAATTATACTGTATCTCGTCTGTGATGACAGAAAGTAATCTACACCGGATGAAGTACACGTGTCACAGAAAAACATAATGGAAATGTCTGTAATCTTGAGGATATATTTTACAAAGCGCCGACATATTGGGTAACATACACCTCATAGTGTAGACAGATATTATGATTGTAAGACAAACTTGTTACACTTCTCTTAAATCTCAGCTTTTCTATTAATACAGTTGGAATACTTTAAGCAGCTTTAAATATTTATAGTCCATTAATGTTTTACCTAATTAAATTACCATAATATGATACTATAATATAAAAATATATGCTACATATTTTTCAAGGAAACATAGAACTGTTTCGGCAGAATTTTTAAAATATAGAAAGATATTACAGGCTGAATGGATAACTCTATTGTAAAAGTGATGTTTCGTGGAAATGATGGAATTACTGATGTTAGAACGGTCCTTTTATTAAAACTTACTCGTGCAATATGTATATCTACGTGACAGTTTAAATGAAATAATCTTTACACTGATTATATAATGTACGAATTACAATAGGGGATCGGTAACGAATATAATTTGTTTAAAGAAAATATTCGACATCCGAATTGTTCTTTAACTGATTACTGAGTTACAAATGTTATACATAGCGTTGTTTCTTTTTGTGTTTATTCTATGAGGTGATCGTTAGCCAAACATGTTTTTATTGTTCGTACATATTAATTTTTATGACAGTGTGCTTTGCTCGATTTGTTCACAGTCTGAATTGTTCGTTAACTGATCAACCACTGTATGGCAAATTAAATCAACAGACAAACTGAAAAATTAAATAACAATTAGATATTATCTTGTCTCATTACTGTATAGTTCTATTAGTGTAAATTTTCATAATCTTTTCACTACAATTTCGACAATGCGTGAAAACATTTTTTGTGTATTTAGCAAAAGCAATAAATTCGTACATAGTGAAATATTTGAAGATTAAAAAAATGTTTGATGTGTTAAATGAACATCAGTATAATCATATTTCCTGAAATGTATTCCCCCTTTTTGAGTCAATATTGACTCATCTGTCGTTTTATTAACTCGCTATTCAATTTTCGCGATTGCAAGTTGGTTAAGTGCATTTAACAACTTTCAGGCACTTATTTGGCAAATTATGATTTTGACACTATTGTAAAAGCTGATTTGTGTAATATTTGTTATACTATATGCACGGTTTAAATGTATAAACGCGATTATTTCTATAATTATCAGAAATGCGAATAAATGTTTCAGACAAAGTACGTGTAATATCAGGGGAGAAATATTACATGTTCTTGTTGCCAATGTTCAGACGTTTCAAAACACTGCAAACACATTATACTCGCATAAATCTTTTGTCTGAAACATTTTTTCGCATTTCTGACAGTTACGCAAATAATCGCGCTTATAGATTTTAACCGAGCATACTGTACATTCATAATTATCATTGCTTCAAAGAATGTTTCGGACACTAACATATCAGTACTTTACAAATATTTTAACTCAATTACTCTGATAGTATTATTGCATAGTATTATATATAACTTTTTTTTATTTTTTGTTCTGTTGGTGCCGTGAAATAATTAAACCAATGTTTACTTTGAAGCAGCAGGACATATTACATGTAATTCTTCATTATAATATTTTAATAATGTTGGAAATATGGTCGTGTTTCTTTGAACTGGATACATTCATATAAGTTCAAGTGCCACTGTATAGATTAGTTTGTACCTTTTATTTCTAATAATTGAACAACACGTGCAATTTTTTAAATACAAAACAAACATTTCATATGAGGCACGATGGAATGAAAAGACTTGTATATAATTGCTGTATTATTTAATGTTCATACTGCACACGATTAATATAATTAATATGTTTAGCTGCAATCTTTCCGTTATTTTTTTTAATTGCTTTTCAAACATTTTTCATGGACGTGTTTCGCATTGTTAATTTCGCCTTGGGCGGATTTCAAAGTATGTTCATTCAAGGATTTAGCTGTCTTTACAGGAATCTCCAGCGATTTCTTTATCTCTTCTCCAAGCGCATAAGAGGAGTCGTGGTATTTTCTATAAGCAGCTGTGACGGTTTGCACATTTTTTTCGCAAATGTCCAGTTTTTTATCAGGAGCACACAAAGAGATGCCATTATCCACATCGTGCAACAACATACTCTTGGCCTGTAAAGATGCAGATCTTATATTAGGGCTGTGAAATTAGAAAACAAATCTTAATTTATGAGAAGAACTTCTTTCTTGGGATTATGGTGGATAAGATGGTAGAGGCTCTCATTTGCAATTAGGAAACCCAAGTGCAAATGCTCCCCCATCACTTTGGGGAAAGTTTTCCTACGTGACATGTGTATACTGAGGGACCAGAAACAAGGCACTTGAAGGGTAATTTTCTCTGATTCGCCCGACGGATAGGGATATCCCTCTCCCTCACGCATTTTCGATTTTGAGGCGCGATTGGAAAGAGAGATTGCACATTCGTTGCGCCGTTATGTGAACGACGAAAGGAGTGTTTTATTTTCGGTTGTCATTCGTCGATCTCAGGTTTCCTGGACCGACGTTGCGGGGATAGGCGGTGCGAGAGCAATCTCCCCTTCCGTCCCAAGTGCCTTGTTTCTGGTCCCTCACTTTAGCATAGCCTCAGTAGTTCAGAACCCTCATTAAGTAATCATCTTGAAACATTTTTGCAACCTGTTAACGTACTCTGGTATTTCGGAATTTAGGTTTCGCATGATACGATTCATATATTTGAGCCGTTTATTTTGAAATTGGCATAAATCACTTTACTTTTAAATTGAGATATTTGGGTTTCAACGAGTTTAAAAATCTTTATGAATATTACATTTAAGAATATTAACTGATATTTGTTATCTTGGATGTTTATATTTTCTTCGGTATAAATAATTACATATAGTTGGTGAAAAATCACTATTTTTCATTATGGTACAGTGAGTTATGCCACTTTATAAATAAACGGCTCATTTAATTGTTGTATATATTTCGGTTTAAATATATGAAAGTTGGAAAGGTTAAAAATAATCCTCTTATAATGTAAAAGTCCCCAGTCGACCTATCTGTGGGTAGGAAACACTGTTACAAGATATTCTTTTTTATGCAATCTGATTCATTTTCTTTGAAGATAACTAAAATTAACTATCTGGAAGTTTTACCCGTACAGAAATTTATTGCAAAAATACGTTGTTGTTATTTTACAATTTATCGATCGTGATTTACAAAATTAAGTTTTGAGTTTACACAAGAATTGCGTTATGTGCAGGTTCACCGTATTATCTGATAGTGAAGGGTTGATTAAACATAATTAGCAGAAAATCCGATTGATAACAATGTAGTTATAAAAGAAGTGCTACTCCAAATCGAGATTCTATTTCGGCGTACATATTGCATCACGTGAATTTTAAAGACATACGTGCAAAATGGATAGATATTTCACAACAAGCAACTGATTTACTTTTATAATTACATTTAATAATTTGTTTTAATAGAACTTACTTTATCGGCTTCGTTAAGTTTATCTACGTATCCGTTAATTAATCCCTCGGCAACTGATTCAATTTTCTCAAATTCATCGTGTTTATTTATGTTGATGTCTTGAAGGACATCGGCAGCAAGGTCGTAACATGTTGAAACTTTATTTTTGTTCACGCCTTGTGATCCGGCTGATTGTCCTTTTACCTATAAATCGCTTTAATTGTTATTCTAGTTATACACTTAAAAATAATCATATGAGATTTGCACGGCAAATGGCAAGTATAATCCTTCGTAGAAGAAAAAACTAATACAAACGAAAAATAATAAAAATATAAATTCAGACGTTCTTTAACACTAAATTTACCAAGATGATCAATGTGACTTGTTGTCCATTTTTTAAACAGTTTCCTGAAATTTCTAACGCTATTTCCTATTTAATTTTCTACGTCTATTTTGAAAAATGTAAGAGATTAAATCGATCAAATTTCTTACTCTCCTTCATTACTATTCTTCTCAAAATATTTATCTAGTATCTTGAAATGTACTAAATTAATCATCGGCAGTTCTAGCGTTAAAACGTCGCGTAGCGCATATGAAACGGATATCTACTCACCTGAAGGTCTGCAAGCGCGGCGTTTACGGAGTTTGATACTTGGTGAATTCCTGCTTGCTTCATTGAATCGATTTCCGCTTCTACTAAACTCTTTTCTTTGTATGTGTTAGTCTTAACTTCTTGAGAAATTCCCTTAATGTATGGTTTTAAACTTAGTAACACCTCCTGAAGATCGCGTAGAGCGTATCCAACAGAGGACTATATGATAAATACGATATGTTAAAAAACAAAGCGATGTAATAGTCACACTTTCTAATGTTACAGTTACAATCGACAATTTCCATATGAATTTCAATCAATTTTATACAGGTCACTTATACCTTAATCATTAATCAATAATTCTGGTACTTATTATTATAAGAAAAGTTCTATTTATGCTTCAGTAATTAAAAGTATTGAACTTTATTTGTTCATTGGATAACAGTTACTGTTTGTTACCAAATCAGTGATTTTTATTACCTATTGTTAAGAATTATTGTATTTCCTTTTTATGCTATATGATTTGATATAATAGCCTTGATGATGCATGATTTCAAAGTATTTCTGTATGACAAAGTGTCATCTTATGTTGGTGAGGATTAGATAAACTAAATTTTCTTTCTGCATTCTCTACATTCAAATAATGTTGTTAAAAATGCAATATTATATGAGCCGTTTGTTTTGAAAGAGGCATAAGTCATTTTACAGTTTGCGTTTTAACGTTTTTAAAAATATTGATGCCAATGTTCTAGAAGATTCACTTGTACTTTTTATCTTAGATACTTATTTTTTTCTCAGTACAAGTAATTTCATACAATCATGGAAAAAACACTTTTTTCATTACGGAAAATGGCTTCTGTCACTTTCAAAATAAACTGCTAATATCGTCAATTTCTTGAAATAGAAAATCATAGTTACGTTATCCTTGCTAGTTTGACTTTCTTAATACATTTTATAATTACATATAAATTGAAAAGTGCACTAATACCTGTATGTAACATTTTAAGGCTACTAACACGTTATTTTACTTAAACAATTAATCCCGTATATTCGAAAATAAGGCACAAAAGTTTTAATACACTTTTATCTTCATTCAGCATAAAGTTATAAATCTTTAACAAATCGTACCGTGTGCAAAAAAACATGCAATATCTACAGTCATAAAATTTGGCATTTCGATAACAATTTAATATGCAATAGTAAATAATCGTTAACTGCATATGTGTACATGGAATGACATCACGCATAGAAAATATCAACTTTGAATATCTATCTGGCATTATTGAAATGGTTTAATAATGTTATATTAAAATATATAATAAATTTATTATAAATTATATATTACAATAATAATATCCATTTAAAATGAAATTATTTTAAAGACAAAATTACAATATTATAAAAATGTACAATTATTATGAGAAAAAATGTTATAATAATGAAAATGAGATTCTGTTTTATTAAAAAAAATTATTTTATTGCCAATTATTTTGGTAATAATTTCACTTATTTTTTTTACTAAAATCTATTCAAAAACTGAGAGCAATTCTCTGTTTAGGACGAGCAACTCTACGAGGATCACCCAGTGGATATTGCAAAAAGTTAAATAACTTTAAATTTGTTGAATAGTGTAATAAATAATTGGAACGTAATCCATATATAAATGTCTAGGAGGCTCAGGAGTTATCTATTACTCATCCATTAAAAATGCATGTTTATTCATTTATAAACAATATATATAGAATTCTTCGCATGATCATCATTTTGTCCTTAAATTGAAAAAACTAATAGCACAAAAGGTCATTATATTTTAAAAAGGTCGAGTGACTTTTGGATCACCCTGTATCTTTAATTATTTCGAAATCGGGTATTTATTTAAGTAATGGACATGGCACGATAACATTTGATCCTTGATAATAACAAATTAAGTTCTTTTACAAACTTCATTATCAATGTAACATCTAATCTTACCTGAATGCCACAAAAGGCGAGAAGAACACAAACTGCAATTTTTAATTTCATTTTTTTAACGGGGAGTATTCTTCTTGCGCTGTGTTTTTGCAAACTGACATTGGCAAAAGTAAATTCCACCTTCTTATAAGCACGGCATACAATAAAGGGATTAAATGAGTTATCGTGCAATAACAATATGTAATTTTATGACTACAAACACACTTTAACAGAAGTATACTATCTATGGTTGGTTATTTATATTAGAAATATAAAACCATCGCAAAATTACAAGAATACTTTCCATTTCTGAGTGTAAATTTTTGGAAAAAGTACATTTCCAAAATGTTTGATTTAGATAGAATTTCTTTTATTGAAAATTGTCATTTTCCAGGGAAATTAAATATTGATTTTGACTGGTCCTTTTCAAACTAATAATATTGAGAACTTAAGAAGCCAGGGACTCCTTAAATTATTATTTAAATTAAGTGTTGGCGTTCAGTAGAACATAGATCTCTTGTTGCTATAATCGCTTATTCATATATATTCTAAAAGACGTTGGAAATAAGAGATTCTATCCAAAGAAGCAGATGTATATAAGATCTTATATTCGAAATGTTCTTAATAAACGGAATGCATTTCAAAAATTACTCAGATTATTCCATGAACCGCAATTCCAATTGTTAAAGTGTGATATGTGCATGATTCGTAAAATTGCTGCCGACATTGATAGCTATATTATCATGTAATAAAAAATTGTAGATATAAAAAATACGTAAATGATTATACGCAAATATTTCTGTATAAAATAGGTTTATTATCAACAATATATTTATATACACTTCACACGTTGCGAGTAAAACTATTCAGTATGTTTGTCGTCCACTGATCGTCGCCCAAACTTATAATACTTTTATGAATCCACATTTCCTTGTCAAAGTTTATTTTACCTCGTAACACTAATTCTTTCTTACTTACAACACGTATAATGTATATAATCCATTTTGAAACTTTTTTGTAACAATTTCCTACGAAACTGATTTGTTTTCTAAACATGATTTAACATCTTTTTTTGCACTGTTAATGTCTTCGATTGTATCTTCAATGATTTTCTTACAAACAAAATCTACGTCATCGATTATATCTTCGATGAACAGCTTTGCTTTGTTTATAGTTAACAAACTATTGTCGGTGTATTTCCCGACGTCAGAGGAAAGCGTTTCCACAGCTTCTTCGACACAGTTTTCCTTTTCGGGACTATCTAGCACGCAAGAGGGAATTATTTCATCGAGTTTGTCCAATAGCTTCTCCCCATCCTATAAATACATATCTGTTATTGATATTAAATTATCTATTTTATCACATAAAGCAATTTTCCTTCAACCTAAAAGTATTTGCGGAGGGGTTAAATTATGAGTAAATACCATCTTAAAGTTACACTACTGAAGATTCATCAAATAGTAACATTTTCGTAAACATAATGATCTGTTTGTTATTTACCCTTAACACATTCGAAACCAGTGATTCAGTGCTTGAGTCATGCAAAACCTCACCCGTATAGCCGGCGACTCACCTTCTGGGTCATCAACAGAGATCGGTATCATTAGTCGGCTATAATTGAAATTGTTCTCAATTGCCGGTGACCCACACGGTAAGTCATAATAATAACAATAACGAGAATGAAACGTGTTCGTCTTGTATTTTTAAATTTCAATTATTCTACATTATAAGAGCACAAATTGACCCAAAAATGACAAATTTTTTACATTTTCAATTGCTTGATATAAACATCTTATAATTATTTTTAAAAACTTAATTTAATTCTGCGAATAATTTTAAATAAACATTGCCGGCTATTAAGGATAATATTGTTTTAAGACGTTGGTTTCGAATGTGTTAAAAATGTGAGATTAAAACGACCTTTCGAACTCAATTAACCCCTATGTGACTTTTTTCGTTACATTCGGAAGAATAATGTGCGATAAAAACTATAAAGTGACTAACTAATTAATAAGAGGCTCTAAATTCAAATCTTTGGAGAATTTCTGCTAATGATTACACAAAAGTTTCTGAAGGAAGTATTATTAATTTCTAATCGTATAACCAATTAAAGGAGATGTAAAAGAGTGCCG